>CAWUFW010001243.1:0-1200000 GCA_963921515.1 Calotriton arnoldi
GTCAGTGAGACCAAGGCCGTGCGTTGCAAGATGCAGGCGTTGCTCGATGCGGTGCCAACAGGACACCGAGCCGGTCGGGAGAGTCGGTCACAGCTCCCTACCTCTGTAGCCACTGAAACAGAGTTTCCAGCAGCAATTCACAAAGGGGGTGAAGTCCAATGGTCCTGGGACTTCGATCAGGGGGCAAGCTCTCTTCCAAGCCCTTGGAGATCCTTCACAAGTTGATGAAAGTCACAGCAAAGCAAAAGTTCCTTTCTCCTTTCTTTGGCAGTCAGGCAAACCACTGCAGGCCAATCCCCCAAGCAGCACTTCAGGCTTAGGGATAGTCTCTCCTCAGTTTCTTCTTGGTTCCGCTCCTCAGCAAAGGTTTCTTCTTGTTCCCAAAAGTGATCTAAAGTTTCTGGGTTTGGGCCCCAACACTTATACTCCTTTTCTCTTTGTTCTCTGAAGGCAGAGAGGCCTTTGCCTAGCTTAAACCAGTTCTGTGCAGCTTTGGAGCACTCTGTGTACATGACTCCTTCTTTCCTTTCAGAATGTGGGGCAGGGTACTCAGACTCCCAGCAGGGGGTGGAGCCAGCATTGTGGCAGGCAGGCACAGCCCTATTCAGACCCAGATGCAACTCCTCCCTCCACTCTGGATGCAGATCTCTCTATTCAGCCCTGGGCTGCCTCACCCTGTCTCCTGTGGCCACCCCCAGCCCCTGTCACGCACAAACCAGACACACAATACACAAGCTGGCAGAGGCAGGCTGGATAGTTAGGCAAGAAAATACCCACTTTCTAAAAGTGGTATTTTCAAACACAGAATGTTAAAACCAACTTCACTAAAAGATGTATTTTATCATTCTGAGTTCAGGCATACTAAACTCGAATTTCTACCTAGTTCCCTGAGTCAGTTTAGGATTATAAGATGTTATAATCAAACTGCCCATTCTGGCCTATGGGGAACAGGTAACCTTGTAATAGTGAAAAACGAAAATGGCTGTAATTCACTATTAGGACATGCCACACACACCAGGCATGTCCCACCTTATCCTTACAATGCACCCTGCCCGTAGGCCTACCATAGGGGTGTCTGCTATGAAGAAAAGGGAAGGTTTGGGGACTGGTAGGTGGGTGCACTTACAAAGTCGACATGGCAGTCACAGACTGCACACAGGCTCTGCAATGGCAGGCCTGAGACACACTTTACAAGCTACTTCTATGGGTGGCACAACCAGTGCTGCAAGCCCACCAGCAGCATTTGATTTACAAGCCCTGGGCACACTCAGTGCACTGTACTAGGGTCTGACAGTAATTCAAATAACAACCAAATAGCATCTCCTGAATAGGAGATGTCCCCCTGCGCACAACTGATTATCCCAAAAGATGGGTAAGGGTTTGATCCAAATAAATAATTCTCCAATAGAACGTTCTTTGAAGACGTTTATTTGTTTAAATGTGAGATATTACTTCATATCCAAATGAATTCTTTAACTGGGTCACAATCCATATATGTATTCAATATACATGGTTAATACAACATTCCCGGTTAATACATCATTCCCGATGCATTTCGGGCAACCCAGTGCCCTTCGTCAGGGGAAGATATCTGTAAGCGAAACAAACAAAAAAAGGACTTACATGAAGAAAACACCCCAAAAGGGTGTAACAATATAGCGCAAAATTCAGAACCTTATATCCCATCGTGTACAGCAACATCAATAAAGGTGCTCTTATTCATGAAGAAATCACTCCACTTTCTAATGCGAAGAATAAAGAAAGCAGTGTCAGACAACTACTTTATTTAACCAAAAGAGAAACTAACCAAAGACTTCATGCCAGTACATTGATCAGATACCATCGTGCGCAGAGAATCCCTAGAGGACTACGAATACCTTTGAAACCACTTTTATGTAAGAATAATCCTCGCTTCATTGAAAAGTGGTATGCCATCCTCAACAAATGCTCCCTCGACTTGATACTTTTAATCATCGAGGAACTCTCTAAGGTACTTGAAGATTTAAATAAAGAAATTTCTCAAACCAAATCTGAACTTAACAACTTGATGGAGGCAGAAGACTTCACTAAGACATTAGATGATATCAACACGCAATTGAACAGGTACACCCAAGAAATTCAAGAAAGAAAGATTCGCAAATACAGACGCGACACCATTGATTATAAATTGGGAGAGGTGTATTCCTGGGCAGAAGTCTACGCCCGACGGAGACAAAATAGACCTTACAACCCGAACACTGAGACAGAGACTTCCTCTTCTGATAGTGAAACACGAACTCGGACACCGCGAATTACAGCTTCACAATTACCGACTGTAGATACCACTGACCCTCCTCAAAGTGCTGCGGTTCATTTTTTGGAAGAAGGATCAGGAGATCGGGACGACCCAGGAGGAGCCAAAGAAAAAGAAAAAGACACAACTTTGGCGAAGAATCCCCCCAACACTGGCAGGAAGGGCACAATTTACAATAGGGAGCACTTGCACTTTGGCACTGATTAGCAGTGGCAAAGTGCCCATGAGCATCTAGTCCAGCAAAAACATATCGACAACAGTGGAGGCATTATGAAAAAAATGGAAGGGAGACCCATGCCAAGGATGCCAGGTCTAACAACTTTCATAACATATTAGTCTGAACTCAACTGCTTTAGGTAGGTTGAAGCATATATAAGAGACTAGGCACACACAGGATACAACAACATATGATATCAAGATACATATTGCTAATATTATCCCACCTAAAACAGAGATGGCTTACCAAAATCTGGCAACCACCCAAACAACCAATCCCACCATCCTTTTTCTACATCCTTCTTGACATCTTTAGCCAACTTGTTTAAAGCTTCAATGTGGGACTGAATTGATTTAGAATGATCTGAAAGATCGAAGCAACACATTCCATTGAAATATGAACATCCATTATCATGTTTCAAGAGTAAATAATCAATTGCAGCTCTGTTCTGTAAGATAGCTTTTCTTTCCCCTGCGCATCTAATAATAATTCTGCTAAAGCAATTGATGTATGATTAAAAATTTTCACTATCAAACATGCTAATTCACTAACAGCCCTAGAATTATAAAAGGTTAAGCCTGGAATTCCTACTATTGATTGATATATTCAGACTTAGATAATAAATGAACTTCAGAATCACAATGTTCACTGAGTTGAACAGCTTCTCTCGTATTCGGGACATGTGATGTTGGATTTATTGGGAACATCATGAGACCTAATCTAGTAAAGGCACACAGTCCACCTGTGATATTTGCTGGGATATACGTATATGTAACATTACCACAAGAAAATAACCACCCTACAGGCAATTTGATGTGTTTGATATGACTGGCAGCAGATACTACATCCTTACATGACATATTGTTATGCATATTTTTACATGTACTCTCATTTTGATTTTTGCATAGGATTTGTTGTCCCCACGTCATCTTTAATTCAGTTCCTTCAAGTCGTATTTGAGCACATTTACCAATGATAATTGGGTCGCAGGTTAGATTATAACAAATGTCACCTTCGGTGACATTGTATGTTATCACTTGTGTTAGATTATTCCAAGTATCATCAGTAGTTTCTGGACAAAACCGGCAAAACTCATAGGGTGACATGTGAGTTCTCACATCATTTTCCTCCACTGCCCGTCTGCATTTGTGACATTGAATGACTGCAGCAGTACATTGAAGGGGGTAGGTATAGCTACTATGCACGTGAAAATAATATCCATGGTGCTCTTCATGTCGTCATGCAAAAGTACGACCACTTGAGGACTGTCTGTGAAAGATAGGACCACACGTTGTCAGGTCGATTCAGCAATGATGTGCTGTTGGCTAGTCACTTCGGAATAAGGGACTCCCGGTCCCTCCCGGCCCCACTCGAACACGACCAAACACACCCCAGTGAGCACAAGCAGAGCACAAACACGCCATAATGTGATCTAAAAGAACAGAGCACAAACAAGTATTATTAATGCTCGCAAATAACATTTATCAGCAGGCACATGTTCCCACTTCTCTTCCACTGGTTTCATGATTAACATGACATTGTCCTTTCCTGTTGCAATGACCTCCACCTGTTCGGGGGGGCTATTTGAAGATCTACCCACACCTTGGCCCCTGGATTCTTGTCAGTGGGGCCAAACCCTCCTTCCCCTCGTATGGTGAGAAGGGTTGGCTCAGTCTCCTTCTTGACTATCCCTCCATATCCTGGCATAATCACTATTTGAGCGATTCTGTCTCCAGTTTGTATTACCAAATCAGTGTCTCCACTGTTCAGCAGAATAACCTTGATCTCACCTTGATAGTCTGCATAAATCACCCCTCCCAGCACTTGAATGCCTTTGAGAGCCAACCCAGATCGAGGGGCGATCAAGTCAAAGTGCTCCAGGGGAATCTGGATTCCCACTCCTGTCTCAATGAGTGCTATATCTCTTGGTTTGAGTCTGTACAGTTCCAAAGCATGTAAATCAAGACCTGCAGCCTCTGGTGTCATCCGGTATGGAGCCAAGGCTCCGGGAGCTGTCTCCCAGTAGAGAATTGTATTAGTGGCCACATGAGGCTGAATCTGCAAAGCTGGGGTTAGCATCCACATCAGAGGGGTTTCTGCATTTGCCAAGGGTGTATTGTTTAGTATTTGTAACACGTCATTCAAATGATCTCTCCAATTTTTCAATGACCCATCAGACAACTTTCTCAATTGGTCTTTCAACAATCCATTCATTCATTCAATCAAGCCCGCAGCCTCTGGGTAATACAGAATGTGAAATACCCACTCAATATTGTGTTATGCACAATAATCCTGCACCAATTTGCCTTTAAAATGAGACCCATTGTCACTTTGAATTTGCAGTTCCATAATACAAAATCAACAAGTCTAACGTTTTCAATGTGTTCAACTGAGTAGCATGTTTACATGGAAATCCTATCAAATATCCAGAGTATGTGTCCACAGCTGTGCACACATATTGACATCCTCAACTAATTGGCATGGGCCCAATGTAATCATTCTGCCAGATCTGTGCTGGTAATATTCCTCTGCCTAGCTGGCCTCTCACTATCTGTGGGACTGGTCTGTGCTGGGTATGATGACAAATAGGACACTGTATTATTGTGGTTCTTATCAGATCTAGGGGAATATGTATCCCTCTATTCTCTGCCCAACTACTAGTAGCTTTTTCTACCAAATGTCTGCACTTCTGATGTGCCCATTTAGCAATTCCAACAAGATCAGAATCATGCATTGCAACCACAGCCTCCGAAATTTGAGCTTTTTCATCTGTAAGGAATTAAACCAGCGATTGAATGAGTCGGTAGGACAGTGAGCATCTATACATGATACACAGTAACTGTGCTTTGCGGTAACATTTCCCAGATCTCTTGTCACAACTCCTTACCCCACACTTCCTTTCAATGTATCATCCAGTTATGGGCATTCCACGTGGGAAGCCAAGTGGCTAACCCATTGGTAGTGGACCACGAGTCAGTGCATATATGACACTTTCCTGGCAATTCTTGTTTCAAGGCTTGATACACAGCATATAGTTCTGCAAACTGACTACTCTTTCCCTCTCCGGTAGTTGTCAACAATTTCTTGGTCACTGGATTGTATGACACCTCTTTCCAGTGTCTTTTAGCCCCCACATACCTGGCAGAACCATCAGTAAACCACACATGCTTCCTGTCTTCTGAAGACAATTCTTCAAATGGCCCACCCCACTTCACAGGAGAATCCTGTATCTCAGGCACATCACCAACTCCCAGGCTGTGGAGAAATTGTCCCACGATACCTATCGTAGGTGCACCAGGGAGTCCCCTTCTAAATCTTGGTTCTCACCCGCTCTTAAAACCCAGAAACAATTATGCAAAAAACTCGAACTGAAGTGGAGACAGGAGTACTGTCCAATTGCTAAGACAACCCTTAGAAAGGCTCAAAAGGCCTATTATGCATTGATCACACAAGCTAAAAGCCTTCACTACGCAGAGCGCATTGCCCTTTCCAGGAACAATGCTAAAGAAATCTTGAACATTGTTCAAAGTTTTCTCTCCCCTACAGCAGAGGCTATTACTCATCCCGTCTCGTCTGCCTGGTGCGAAGAACTCTCTAGCTTTTTCATCGACAAAATCAGAGTTCTCCAAGCTAATTTCGACGCCGGCAATAGGCTTTCAGCTATGAACTCGTCCCCTAACGGGCTGTCTCTGGCTTCGCCATCCACTTTGGTCGCCTTCACAACCATTGCTCAGCCTGACTCCCTGGCGGTTCTCAAGTCTCTAAAATCTGGCTCACCAGCAGACCCCTGTCCAGCTAGATTGCTGTCTTTGGCCACCGAGACGATCAATCCAGTGTTAAATCAGCTGATTAATCTCTCTCTTTCCACAGCTACAGTGCCTGTTACATGGAAAGAGGCCAAAATTGTCCCACTGCTGAAAAAACCAACTCTTGACCCTACCATCCCCTCCAGTTATCGCACTATCTCCCTCCTTCCTGCCATGGCAAAGGTATGTGAAAAATTGGTTAACAGGCAACTGTCAGAGTATGTTGAATGGCATGGCCTGCTTCATCCGGCCCAATCTCGCTTTAGAGCCAATTACAGCACTGAGATGGCTCTGGTGGAAGTTTCTGAATCCATCCGGGAAACTTTGGACTCGGGTGGTCGGGCTGCCCTGATTTTGTTAGACATATCAGCGGCGTTCGACACTGTGCCACACTCGCTGCTCCTGGACAGTCTCCTAGAAATTGGAGTTTCTGGGTGTGCTTGGAAATGGCTAAAATCCTTTCTTGAGGGCAGAACGCAACAAATTTGGATCCCCCCTTTTTCTTCTTCTCTCCAGACTGTGACCACGGGAGTGCCACAAAGGTCCACTCTGAGCCCTCCTCTCTTTAACATCTATGCCACTCCCTTATACAGTTGGCTGAGGAGCTTGGTGCCAAGATCATTGCTTATGCTGATGATACCCAGCTCCTCTTCACATGGAAGAAAAATGATTCTGCCACCACCCTTGTTAAATCTTGTCTGCCAGCGGTCTTTCGATGGATGTCTGCTGCTCAGTTGAAATGCAATGAGGAAAAAACCAAGATCCTTCGTTTCGGGAGTTTCCCTCCTCAGTTTCGGAAATCGTTCTGGCCAGACGATTCGCCTTTGCCGACCTCGGAAGGCCATCCCACGAAAAACCTGGGAATCTGGTTTGACGAGAAGTTGAACGTCTCTACTCAGATCAAGAAGCTCACTGGACAATGTTTTGGCCCTTTTAAAATCCTTAAAAAAGTTTCTCCCTCTTCTCCCTAGGTCAGCTAGGGGAACTGTTACCCGTGCGCTGGTATACTCGCGCCTTGATTACGCCAATGCCTTGTATGTAGGTTTGCCCAGCTATCGTCTGAACAAATTACAGATGGTTCAGAATGCCGCGGCCAGAACTCTTCTTAATGTCCCCATAAAGACCAGTGTGAGACAACACTTGTGTGATCTTCACTGGCTGCCTATGCTGGAGAGGATTAAGTTCAAATCCCTGTTCCTGGCACATTCAGCTCTCTATGGACACGGCCCTGCTTACCTGAGAAAGCGCTTCAGGCTCTATATTCCTACCAGGCAGCTGTGCTCTGCTACACAGCTTCTCACCTATGTCCCTAGATTTCGCCTTAAGAGAATGGGAGGGAGCTTTCTTGCTTTCAGGGCAGCGTCGGCCTGGAACCTTCTCCCTCTGGATCTCTGCAGCATTCAGGATTCCAAGCTTTTTAGGAAAAGGCTCAAGACCTTTCTCTTCATCTAGCTTCCCCTCTTGCCTTTCCTTCCTCCAGGCTCGCGCCGGGACACTCTTCGAGTAGCTGTGCTCGTTACAATTCCTAAATACAAATCATGCAACACCTCTGTATCTCCCATTGGGGCTTGTGCCACCTGCTCATGCAACATTGCAGTGCCTTTGGGACCTACTCTGGCCTTGTCCTGTATGTACCATTTCCACTTGATTATGCTGGCTTCTTGCGCATGTCCTATTCTGTGAGTCTTGGGGGAACTCATCACCCATTGCATTATAGGAACCTCAGGTCTCAAAATCACATTGTGTCCTGGGGTCAACTGCTCAGTATCCACCAGGGCCCAATAACATGCAAGCAACTGTTTTTTAAAGGGAGTGTACCGCTCTCCAGCATCTGGTAATTTCTTAGTCCCAAATCCTAAAGGCACCCTCATTTTTCCCTGCTTCTGCCACAGACTCCAATTAGCATACGGTCCTTGCACTGTCACATTCAGCTCAACATCCCCCTCCTGCACTGGCCACAAATCCAAAGCACGCTGTATAGCCTCTTTTGCTCATTCAAATGCACTTTGTGCTGCTCTTCCCATTCAAACTCATTTTTCTTTTGCGTAACTTTGTACAAAGGGGCCAAAATCTGACTCAAGTGAGGGATATGCTGTCTCCAAAAACCAAACAATCCAATGATCCTATGAGCTTCCTTCCTATTTCGTGACACAGCAAATTCTTTGATCTTTTGTTTCACCTGTGGCACCACCTCTCTGTGTCCCTGATGCCATTGAATACCCAAAAACGTCACACTTTGAGAGGGTCCTAGTACTTTTGCTGATTTATCTCCCATCCTTCACTCTGCAAATGTTCCACAATCCTGTCCAGCTGAATCTGAACTTGCTCTTGTGTCTCCCGCTGTATCATCACGTCATCAATGTATTGGCATACCCCAGGAGTAACTGGTACCAGCCGGTGACGGTTAGTATGACTATGCAAGTACCCCTGAGGCAGTTTTTTTAACGTGAATTGCGTACCAGCCCATGAGAAAGCAAATTGCTCTTAGTTCTCTGGGGATATTGGTATAGAGAAGAAAGCATTGGCAATATCAATAGTCGCGTACCAAGTCCCAGGATGCTTCTGTATTTTCTCAATTAAGGTAACTGTATCTGGGACAGCAGCAGTCAAAGGAGGTGTGTGCTTATTCAATTCGCAATAATCAACTGTCATGCGCCAACTATTGTCACTTTTGCACACAGGCCACACAGATTATTCCAGGGGGTAGTGATTGGAATCACCACCCCTGCCTCTATCAAGTCTTGTATGGTCGCACTGATCTCCTCATGCCCTCCTGGAATTCTGTACTTTTTCAAATGAATTACCTTAGTAGCCTTGGGCACCTTCACTGGAGGAATCTTCAAGTGGCCCATCCTTACGGCGGCAACTGAAATGTACCTTTTTGAACCAAATTGATAGTACCAGTCCTGCAAATACAGAGTCATTCCCTGCAAGATATCAATTCCAATAATATATTCAGAGAGGGGCACAATCAATACAGTGTACTCTCTTTTGGTATACTCCCTATTTTCATTTGGACCCTTGTCTGGTCTCTGGTGTCTATTTTCTGCCTAAACCTGTGATAGTGAAATACTGTCCTTTAAACTTTTTCGGATTTCCATATATCAAAGTGGCCTGCGCTCCGGTGTCTTCTAGGGCTCGGGCCTTCTGAACATTGCGATGTTTCCAATAAATTTCTATGTCAACATAAGGTCTATTATCTGTACGAGCCCATTTCTGTACCAGAGTTTGCCCTATTTCCTAATCTGCTTTCAATCTGTCAACCCTTGCCCAGGTCAAATCCGGGTACAACCTGTCAAACTCTCGAGGGAACTCCTCCTCCCTCCGGTTCTCACTGAGCCAATTCACTTTCTGAATCTCTCCCTCTCTTCATCTTCAAATGGGCAGTGCTCTCACCCTCCTTTTCCTCTTCATCCACCTCTGGCTTTCTTTGACTCACTTGCATTTTATTCTGCTTATTCACTTTCCTGCTTCCTTCTTTTTGTCCAACCCTCTTTTCCGATACATCTCCAACAGACTTCTAGTCTCTATTCAATATATCTGCTCTTTCTTCACTCCATCCCTCAACAAAGTCATAAACATATCTCTCCTAGACAGCTTGTTATTATCTGTACCAGTCTCAGACCTGGAGGCTCTTTCAGTCTTTATCCAGTCCCCTGACTCTCCCAACGCACAGACTTCCTCAATCACCTGCGCCAAATTATTACCAGTCTGGTTGATTAGCAAAGTCATCATCACCTGTTTGTAAGCTGGGGGAGCCAAACTGATTCTTTTATTTCGCACGGACGCAGTCAACAGCCCAACCATTAACTTATGTGCATTATCCAGAAAAATAGCCGTTTTCATTGCTTCCTCCTTAAGGCTCTGTATAGCATCTCTTAATGTATACCAGGGTTTATCATTCACTGGCCAGTCTGACTCTGTTGGGTATTTATGACTACATCCAACCACTGCCAATTGTAACAGGCTGGATTGATTATTGTCACTGTAATTCCTAAACGGCTTCTGCACAGTGGGATCATGACTAAGAGTGCAAAATTTCACTGCATCTCCATGATCTAACATTACCCCAGAGGTTCCCATATCAAACAGCCTCACCGTCCATGTAAGCAAAGCTTCTCCGGGTCTCTGTCGGAATCTTTTTTATTTTTTTATTTTAATTGTTTTTATTGAGTGTGAATAGCAGACATGATAATCAAGATGCATAAAAAAGACAAAATTACATAATATTCAATCTCATATTTAAATAAACAATAAATAGCGCAAATTCATATACTATTTTACATGATATAAAACCAGCAGTCTGTATAGCACATCCGACTATCACCCAAAAGTACAAATAATGAGAAAAGGTACAAGAAATATTACCGCAGACTGGCCTCATCTTGACAGTTAAGAAACAGGCAGATTATGAATTGAAACCCCTCACTTTACCTTATGCATGAAATAGCCTGTTTTACATGTTATCGTTTGTATGTGTGGTCAAAGCATAGCCCTCCCAAGTCAGCCTAAATCTACAAAGCGCCCCTACCCTTTTCGCGTAGGCCTCTTCAAATTGGTAGGCCCGGTCCAACTTAAGAAGCCACTGCCCCATTGTAGGCACCTTATGGGAGCTCCAATTTTGCAACATCAATGATCTGGCTACCGCTATGGCTGTGAAAACAAAATATTGCCTATATTTTGGTAGCTGACTGACTGCATAAGAAAAGCCAAATAAGGCCAACGATGTTGATGGTAGGATTACCATTGACATACAGTCACTGATAAACCTAAACACCTCCTCCCAGAAGTGTTGTAGTCTAGGACATGTGAAAAATATATGTGTCCAGTCGCCTGCCTCCGCCAGATTACATCTAAAACATTCATTCCGGATTGAAGGAAACCATTTATGTAGTCTGAGGGGAGTGTAGAACACCATCCACCTTGAAAGAAAGGACATCCTTTTAAAGTTGGCCACCCTCAAAGCCCTGTGCCCGAGCTCGCACACTCGTTGCCATTCCTGGATATTAAACCAACAATTAGTTTCCTGAGCAATTTTAGGGAGCATTATTTTGACGCGACTCTTATTCATATCCTGTTGCAGTAACCAATACGAATTGCCAATACCAGTTAGATTCAACTCGAAGGCTGCTTTTAAGATTGTTCTTGCTTGCCCTCTCGTTGATAATTTTATAATTATTCGAGAGAAAGCATGTTATCTGCCTGAAGCTTAACCAGAGATCACGGCTCTGGGGTTCGAATTGCGCTACAAAAGCTTCCCACGTTATCAGATTAGTGCCATTGTATAAGTCCCCTAGCTCATGAAAGCCTAGCATATTATATGACTGCATTCCCTTTTGTGAAAGTTGAAGACCCCATAACTCACAGTCTTGGAAAAAGGTATATGCCTGGCATGTTGGAACATTGTAAATTTTACCGAACCGCTGCATGCAATTTAGAAATATATTCACAACCTTATATCTTGTCTTTTTAGGTAATTTTGAAGTGCGCAGGAATGCTGGTAGCTTAATTGCACTTTCTGTTAACATGAGACTAAATAAGAAATTATCGAAATTCGAGGAGTTAGCCGCTAGGTGAGTTATTTAACTAAGTAGTGCAGCTTGATAATAAGTAGATAAATGAGGTAGTGCAAACCCCTCCTGCTCTACGTCCAATTGTAAAATGGATAGCTTAAGCCGAGGGGTTATTTTTACCCATACAAACTCACGAATCACTTTATCTACTTCATTAAAATATGAGATTGGTATTTTTAGAGGGAGATTTAAAAACAAAAATATCAGCAAGGGAAGTATCAACATCTTTACTAGGGAGTCTCTGTCGGAATCTGTCTAGAATGTCATTAATCTCCTGCTGAGTAAAATCCTCCATAGAATCCATTGCAGCCCCCTGTGGATAATTTGGACCACCCTGTGCTTTCTGTCGATATATGGGCTGTGCCTGAACCACCTTTGGTTCTTCCAACTCACCCTGGCTATCACCTTGGCCACACTCTCCCCCAGAGCCTGAAAATTCTAAAGAATCCCAAATATTTCCATCCATCCCAAGGTTTCCTTCCTTTGCGATAGCTAAATGAACATTTCTCTTGTTAACCCTTTCCCTCCTTTTCTTATACTTGTATTGTGCGATACGTACTGAAGCCTTCTCCTTTACAGTCTGGTAAGTTTTCAACGTATCTTGTAATAGCTTATACTGACAAGTTAACATCATAGAGGTATTCTTGGCTTCAACAAACTGTTTTTCCATTTTTTCAGGTTCCTGCTGCAGCTGAACACATTTTTCATGCATTTTGCAATCAGCACGAGGATCCGGCCTCTTTGCCCTAACGTGCTAAGCTCTTTCCCTTTCTCAACAGGCCCTTTTTGCAAACATGCAACCACTTTTGCTGGCTCAGCATCAACTAAACACACATTCCAATTTTCTCTCAGCCCAGCGCAAAGAGCCCACTCATGGGCAAGCATACCATAGGGGGCTACTTTCCACCCAGGTATTTCAATTGGTATCTGGGAATCAACCTTCATTTTTCTGGAAAACATTTTTCTTTTCCCTTTTTTATTTTCGTATCCTGCAAAGTGACGCCAAAATGTATTGCTTCTGATTTGAAACAATAGGACACACCTAAACCCAGCCTTCCCGAGAGGAGGCAAATGTACTGCTGCACCTTTAAATAGCACACGTAAATCAGCACTCCCAAAAGTCGAGGCAATAAAAAAAGACCCAGCACTCTCTTAAGGCGAGACAAGAAAACAGATTCAGGTGCATTTAAAGTGACACACACATATTTATTAATCCAGTACTTTGAGAAGGAAGGCAAAATATATCGGTTAATGCAGACTCCCAAATATCAAGTAACTTAGGCACAAAACCTAAATGACATATGGCATATATACATGGAGCAGAGAAACTTAGAAATGATATACATGAAGTAAGTAAAAGAAATACATCACTGATCGTTCACTCGACATTCTTGCCAAACTTGGCTGGAGGAGCCCTTGACAGCCCAGGCAGAATTCTTGATTGGGACCCTTAAAGTTCCCTGCAGCAACACGTCTGTTCCACAAGCGAGCTCCCATCTGGGTGCCAAGATTTCCCGCCTTTAATACCTTTACTCAACCTGAGGAGAGGGTTCTAGAAACCTTGCCCCATTTCTTCTGTTACGAAAAACCGAGCTGACCGTACTGGTCTGTGTCAAGGTCAAGACAGAAGCTGGCCAGGCCCCTGTATTTTGACTCTGAGACAGAGCTGTACATTCCACACATTTTATCGGCAACAACAATCTCTGTCCTGAGAGGTACCAAGCACGCATCCCACACAACATGTTCCAGTTTACTCTGCACAGTGAGGGGCAAAAACAAGTGAAGAGCGAAAACATCCCCCCACCCTGCAACTGCGTGCGAGCACAGACAATGGAGTCAGCTACACAAGATGGAGTCAACACAGAAAATGGAGTCAGTTATACAAAATGGAGTCAATGGTCAATATATCATTCTTAATAGCATCACACCCAGAAAGTACAGATAATGTGGAAACAAATATGTTGGATTCTTACTATCCAAGAAGGAGTGCACACCTCAAAAACGTGGCTCTTTATGAGCTACTTCAACACTATAGGTATAGAAATAATGAAACAGAAAACATAGATGAGAGGAAATATGCAGTACTTGGTTGTGGTGGATGTTTCGTTTGACACACAAAAGGAGGTTTAGTAACCCACAGAAAACTTAGTTGCCAAACTACTAATAAAAGAGAGCTTTTCTATTTGACACTTCTGCAACTGGTCAGGGCTTTGCCTTCTGAATCGGAGTTACTCAGACACTTTGACTGCTACGAATATTCTTTCAGTGCTGTGAGAGATTCCATTGAGTGTTCAATCTTTCCCACCTACATGAAAATGTTAAATGACAAGATTGAACAGGAGGAAATATTTGATGCTGAGTTAGCTACAAACAGTTCACAAAGCCGCCAAAGTTCAGGACCTCTAAGTCAAGATCTTCTTGGACTACCAATTATTGAAAATGAAGCTTCCATAGCCATAAATGAGGTGGAGACTGCAATGCAACAAGTGAGACAAGAAAGTGTTGATTTGAAGCAGTTAGTTGGACAACTGAACAACGAACAGAAAGAAATATATATAGAGGTAAAAGAGAAAACAGAGCATGGATTCCTCCACAAGAAGAATGAATGTAAATGCACATCATTCAAGCCAACGTTAGTGGTCAAGCTGTCAAAGGGAAAAGCTTTTTAATTGAAGTTCTCACTGCTTACCTACAGAAGACTATGGACTCAAATTTGTCATGTGTAATAATAGCGCCAACTGGATTAGCTGCACAATACATTAAAGGAATTACTTGACATCGACTACTTATGCTACCTGTAGAACATGACAGTAAACTGGAGTACCAAAAGTTATCCAGTGAAGCTTTTCATGAAGTCTCAAGAGTACTGAAGAAACTGAAACTTTTAATCATCGATGAGGTGAGCACGCTCTCAAACTTAATGCTTGCCTTTGCACACTTGAGAATGCAACAGATTTTAAAAACAGAGTATGATGTGTTATTTGAAGGAAAGCACTTAAATCTGTTTGGCGACCTATTACAACTTACTCCCGTCAAAGTACAGCCTGTGTTCAAGACACTTCTCCATGATAATACTCGGAATTCCTTGGGAAGTATTGGAAATGTAAACATTTGGCTAAATCCAATACAAGGAACTACTTAGTAACTTGCTTCAAGCATCTGACGTGTAATATGGAAATATTCTGAAGGATATTAGAGTAGAAGTTCTCACAAAAGAGGTGAAACGTTTTTTAGAAAGTCTACTTATCAAGAAACAATTTTCTTCTAACAAATCAGCAGCACAGCTAATGTCCAACTGTTTCAAGATCATCCCCCCCCAATTGGTCCAAAGCATCAAAAAAGGTTCAAATACAACACCCTTGAACAATTTCCCGATTCCCTTTCCGTTCACCAATACCATAATGGTCGTTATGGGAGGCTCAAAACCGACCTCATGTTCTTCACCCGCAACATCTCATCCTGGACCACCATTTTCAATAACTCCCTCAATGTTACTTCCTCCTCCTCAATCCCACACGGGCACCAACTAAAAGTCTCCTCTTCAGCTTGTTTCGATGGCTCACTCACTATCTCACTTTACAACAACGGCACAGTCCTGATCCAAGCCAAAGACACTTATCTCTCTCTTTTCGACCATCTATTTACATCCCTGTTCTCCATCCCTGGCATTCCAATCCCTCCAGACTCCTCATCTAACTCCTCCCTCAATTCTCTATCGCCTCCCCTTATCCACCGGAACACCATTTCGCAGCCTTCATCTAACTCCTCCCTCAATTCTCCCTCTCCTCCCCTTACCCTCCAGGACACCAGCTTGCAGTCCTCCCTTGGGGCACTGCCATCCCCCCTGGCAGTCCTGTTCCCCTCCTTCACACATGCTTCCCCTCCCCCTAATCCCACCTTCCCCATCTGGGATGCTACCCTCAACACTTCTTCCCAGCCAATGGCCTGCTCCTTCATCTACACCCCTATACCAGCCTGGAATTCTGCAGAAACCTCCCCCCTCAAAAAGTTAACCACCCCTATCCAATCCATCTTTCCTACATCCTGACTTTCCATCTCTCACAATGACCTTTCTACCTTATGCTCTCCCTTCGTATCCTCCCCTCCCTTCTTCCCCCTCACCCTCTCCCTTTTTTTATGAATCCTGGGCAAACCCCTTTCATTTCTCTCCACCCCCTAACATTCCAGAACTGCTGCTTGAATCACTATCTCCTTATGACAACCTCCTCCCTTTCCCCCTTTTTCCCATAACCTAGCAGAACTTTACACTTCCTATAACCACCAGCCGGGGCTACCATCCTTTTCGTGCTTGTTTCCAGCCCCCATACACTCACTGCATCCAGCCTATGCACCTTCTCCACCTCTCCCTCTTCCCTCCCCTGACTTTCTTCCTTCCTTTGACCCACTTCTATCACCTCCCCCTGTCCTACAACTACAGACCTCACCTTTCTCTTCTTCAGCTAGAAGTCAATATTTCTATTGTGCTCAATGTATGTGCAGATAATTCTCTCTCCTCCTCAGCTGCACCGACAATTACTTTAAATCAACATATCTTGAAGGGTCTCCCTCCATTCTATCTTCCTACATCCACCCCCTCTCCATGCTCTCCCTCTCAAGTTGAACCCCCTGAACCCCTCGAACAACCAAACATTCCAGCTCTGCTCTCCCTAGAAAATAAACTAGGACTTCTCATCTCTTCTATCTCCCAGCTTGAAACTACCATCTCCCACCTAAGTACCAAAATGTCCACTCTTCCCAACTCCCTACTTCCCTTGGCGAGCACTCACTTCCCCAAACTCCCCAGGAGTACCCTGCTCCCACGCCCCAAAAAAGCCTCACACAATCTGTCACCAACTGACATTTCTAACTTATTGACTAGCTACGATTGTTCCAACTCCAACCTCCACACCTTCTCCTCTCCAGCTAACGCTAATCACTGCACTATACCAACCATCTCCCTCTCCCACACCAAACATCAACCATCTTCAATCCAGTCACCTTTTTCAGGAACATTATCCCTATCACCCCTAAAAGCCCTGACTCCCCTTCACCAAAACAGTCATCTCAGAGGCTCGTTGTCTGCTACACAACTGTAGATCCGCGAACAAACACAAGCTGGAAATTTCAGACATCATTAATCTCTAAAGCGTGAGTATATACTTTTCCTCACTGAGACCTGGCTCAATGACACTTCTCACACTTCTTTCGATCTTCTGCTCCCCACGGACTATTCCATTCTCAGGAATGACAGAGAAGATAAAGTCGGGGCAGGTGAAGCAGTTATCTTGAGGAACTCCCTTCATCTCAAAGCTTTTCCCAGAAGCTCTTTCTGCTGCTTCAAATGCCTTTTTCAGGAGCTTCAAATATAGCAAAACTCCCCTGTCAGGTTTCATACCATCTACCACCCGCCTGTTGACAGCTCTGCCTTCACAGAAGAACTCACCGACTTTGCGAGCGACCAATACTCGCAAAGTGACAAACAGATTTTTATTGGAGACTTTAATCTTCGCTGGGGCAATCTGGAAGATTCAGGGGCCAACAGGCTTGCCACTTTTCTCTTAGGAAATGATCTTGTTCAACATAACACAAAACCGACTCACTCTAAGGGCTCCATTCTGGACCTTGTTATCTCCAAAGTAGATATGCTAACTGCTATTGATCCTATACCAGTAGACTGGTCTGACTACTTCCTCATCCCCTTCTCTCTGTACCTATCCCATTCTGTTACTCTTGGCCAACCTAAAAGAATTACTACCTTTTTCTGCAACACCAAAAACATCGACCTTGACATTTTGTGCAACACAGCTATGAGCTCACTTCCAATCTTAGACCCCTACTCTGATGTCAACGACCTGACCACCCAATGTCTCACCAGTCTATCAGCTGTAATTGAATGTTGCTCTACTGCAAAGTAAAAAGAAAAGACCCACTCCTTCTGCTCCGTGGTTCAATAAATCCCTCTACGAAGAAAGAAAAAACTTGAGGAACCTTGAGAAACTATGGAGACATTCTCCTTCCACCACGAATCTATCCAATCGCCGCCTGGCAAGATCTCGCTTCTTCAGATCCCTCCTCGATTACGCCAAAAACAGACCTAAAAAGTTATTCAACCTTATCAAAAGCACCAACATCTCTCCCTCTCCCACAATATTTGATGACCCGCCCCCAAGATACCGGCAGAATTTGCAGTATTCTTTGATGAAAAAGTAAAAACACTTGTGGATCAGGTTACCCATCCTTCCCCTCCCTGAGGACTGCAAATCCTTAGTCCCGTGGCCGAACTTTGACATCATCACCGAAACGGCCCACCTTGAAAGCATTCTAGAAACTAAACCCTCTAACCGTTCTATCACCCCATCCCCAGTGACATTGCCATTGACTTTTACACCCACACACTCTCCTAATGGACCAGTCTGATAAACCTCTTCCTCAACCAAGGCTCCCTTCCTGCTGCCCTTAAAACAGGACAGGTTACTCCACTTCTTAAGAAAGCCTCTGGTGATGCGAAAGATCTCAACAACTTCAGCCCTATCACCAACCTCCCTTTTCTTGCTAAAATTACAGAAAGTTGTATGGCGAAGCAACTTTCCCAACATATCAAGGTCAACTTCCTCCTTGACGAATTCCAATCTGGTTTTACCCAAGGCTGCAGTACCGAAACAGCCCTACTTCACGTGATCGATGATGCCCTGCGCGTACTTGACTCTTGTGAATCTTGCCTCCTGATCCTTCTTGACCTATCCGCAGCCTTTGACACTGTTAATCATAACACCCTTTTGAACACTTTAAAGCTAAGAATGGGTTTTGAAGGCACAGTGCTCAAATGCTTCCAATCATTCCTCTCGGGCAGATTCCAGATGATCAAAATAGCAAATTGTCTCTCCACTTCAATGGCTGTTGGACAAGGCGTCCCTCAAGGCTCGATCCTCACACCCACACTGTTCAACCTTTACATTGAACCGCTGGGTAATCTCCTAAAAAATCTGGGATCCATTATCACCTATATGCGGATGACACCCAAATCTACCTAAAAGTATCTTCCACTCATGACATTTCAATCCTCAACACCACTCTCAACTCCATCCACCACTGGCTGTCAACTCATCAACTAATACTGAATTGTTCCAAAACAGAATTTCTTCTCCTCTCGAGCTCACTATCTCCTCCTCCAATCCAATCTTGGATGAACAATTTGAACATTCTCAACAACAAGCCTATCATTGTTAACAGTGCCAAATCTCTAGGCGTCATCCTAGACAAAAGGCTCAACTTACAGTACCATCGCCAAGAATGCACGCTACCAACTGCACCTTCTCTAGGGGGTTCGGCGCTTCTTTCCTGAGGAAGACCTAAAAACCTTGGTCCGATCTTTGATTCTTTCCATATTGGACTACTGCAACTCTCTCTTTGCTGGCCCCCACAAATCCCACCTTTCCCCTCTAAAATCCATCCTCACCTCAGCAGCTCGCTTCGTATATGGGGCTAAAAGAAATGATCACATCACACCCCTACTGTTGTCTCTTTGCTGGCTTCCTGTCGAAGCAAGGTTAATTTGCAAGACTTTTTGAAAAACAACTTGGACGGACCAGACTAGCAGGTTGTCCAACACTGTAGTGCCTGGCACCACAAGGGTTTGTTAAAAGAACCCTCACACACCAACCTAGTTGGTGTCATGCTTCATCATCGGGTTCCCAGCCGAGTAGCCGAATGCTACTCAGCTGTGCTGCGACACCTGGTTACAGTGGAGCTGGGTTTTTTTTGTGTGTGAGTGTGATGAAGTGGTGATTTAAAAATACCTCTGCCTGTCGCCTACAAAAGTGATAAAGCTAAGTTTGCAAGTTTTTCAATACTTACCAAGGGACAAGGACGGCCCGTTCACGGTCCTAGCTCTCCCTTCTGTTTTTCTTAATTTGCAAGACTGCCTGTATCACCCACAAAGCCTTGCACACCTCCACCCCATGCTATCTGGCTAATAAACTCAAAATCTCAGGTGGCTCTAGACCTTCCCGCAATGCAGAAAACTTACTGCTCGAACCTCCTAGCTTTAAAAGGGAAAGATTTATGGCTCGATTCTACTCTGGTAATGTGACCAGAATCTGGAATTCACTTCCTCCATCCCTCCGAACCTCCACCTCTTTCCGGTCCTTCAAAGCAGATCTTAAAACTCTCCTCCTCCAAAGGCACTTCCTGGAATAATTCAACCCATTTCTTGACCTTACTGCCATCTAGCACTCACATGAGTTCAACTTTGTAAATATGTATTTTAGTCCTGTTTTAACCTAATGCTGATATCTTTTTATTTTTCTACAATATAAATGTGCAACTTGTTAGGATTGGTACTGCTTATATGTAACTTGTTAGCGTGCTCAGTCTTTCTTGTGTACCTTTGTAACTGTATATATGTAACTTGTTAGTGTGTTTAGTCTATCTTGTGTAACTTTTGTAAATTACCTGGTTCTTTTGTAAAGCACTCTGACACCTTTGGGTAAAGTTTGCGCTATATAAAACTGCATTAAATAAAATAAATAAATACATTTAATTGAAGAAGGGAATTCTATTGTCTATCTAATACCTAGGCTTCAGATGTGCTCCTGTTTCAATGAATGATTACTAAAACTGGAAAAAGAAGACATTTTGGAACTTACAGCAATTGATAAGATGAAACACAAGGGGGTGACAGTGCTGCTAAGTGAAAAATGACAAGAAAATTGGATTCTCTGTAGAAGTCTGTTTTGAGAACTTGGGATTAGGAAAGTGTTTACATGTTTGCAAAAACTGTAGAATAATTCTGCTGCGTAAATTAAATGTTGAGGAAGGATTAGTTAGTGGTGCTATGGGTAAAGTGGTTGATTTCATTAACTTTCCAAATGGGAATGAGGTTGAATACTTAGCAATAAAATTTGATCAGATTAATGGAATGAAGCAGATTAGTAAATGTGTTGTACGTTTTGTGCTTGTAAAAGAATTGTATGTCCTGCGGCAGCAGTTCCCATTCTCTCTAGCATCTGCTGTACTATCCATAAATCTCAATATTTAAGTGTAGATGCAGCTTTTATTAATATTGATAGTATTGCATTTAAAGAAGGTTTGTCATATGTAGCATTGTCTTGACTTAGATCATTGTCTGGTTCGTTCTTGGTTGAATTTGATGACAGCAAAGTTAGTGCTGATGCAAGTTGTGTGAAAGAGTCCAATCGGTTAAGAAGTGTATATGCTCCCTATTTAGGACAGTATACCATTTATAAAAAATTTATAATCTGTCCTAAATGAAAGTTTACAAAAGAATTTATGGATGTTGCTGAAAAGAAGGGAAAAAAAGAAAACAAGGAAGGTGTTAAGAAAAAAAAACTGGAGAATGAGGGAGATATTGGAGGTTATCACTTGTCAAACACTTCTGATGTCAACTGCTCTGCAAATGTTGTTCTCAATCTACTCTTTTATTTACCACATATTCTAAAAGCAATTGAACAGCAAACACAGAAGAGATTATGTTCTGCATAGGCATGGGTGATAATCTCCGCTCGGCTTGCGGAGTTTGCTGAGTTTTTCCCACTCCGTATAGAGCGTGGAGGTCCGAAAACGTTCCTTAGCAGCACGGAGCAGAGTTTTTCCTCTCTGAAGCTCACCAACATTAAGTTGCCAATCGTGAGCAAGAAAAATCCAATGCTCGACCACCTCTTTGCATTGAGAAACCTGCCGCTCGCATTGAGGACGCTACCCCCTTGGGTAGAACACCTACTCGAGCAGCAGAAAGAAGGTGGGCCCCGCTTGTGCTGAGTGAGGTACCATTTGCACTGATTTTACAGTGTGGGACAAATACCCAGTGCTAAAAATCAGCGCAAGCAGTGTGACTTACCTCACTCGCCACTTGCGGAACTCCACGAAGCGCAGTGGACTTTTTTAGTCACGTTGCGGAGTGCCATATAGCAGAACTCTGCCCAGGCCTAGCTTCTGCACTGTGTCGTTTGCTGCAACGTTTACATAGTGATAGGATTGTAATACATTGTCCCTCAGGCATTCGACCTACTAGATATATGCAGTGGATCAGTACAAATTACTCTTAACACTCAACAAGATGCCCAGGAGTTTATAATGGTCATCCTTCGAGGTTTAGAAGAAGAAGAAATAAGGGTTTGATTACGATGGCGGATGGACTTCAGTCCGTCCGCCATCGTTTCATATTTGGGACCGCCCGCCTACAAGGCGGCAGTCCCACAGGGCAAATTAGGATGCAACCGCCACCAATCTCTGATGCACCTACTTACACCCCAATATAACCTGTCATACACCAACTCCAAATTTTAGACTACCATTCTTGAAACCATTGACACACAAATACCAGTATGTACATAGCCATTGACTCATTCATAGGTCTACACACACATCCACTCACTCATCCATACAGCCACGTATACACCCAGTCACTCACCAATACAGCCACTGATATATGCACTCATACACCCATACAGACACTCACACACCGCCACTCACCCATAGAGTTACTCACACAACTAGTCAGTCACCCAGAGTCAATCACACTGCCACTTACTCACCTTTACAGTTATACACACACCACCTCACGTATTCATACAGATACTAACACATACTTACTCTCTTATACAATCACTGACACGAGCATACACTCATCCATACAGCCATTTTCACAATCACTCACTCTCACATACAGTCACTTATAAACTCCAACACTCACATATACTGCCTTTCACATATGCAGTTACTCACCCATAGACCAATGAGACATTCATTCACTTACTGACACAGTTATATGTACACTCACTCACCCATACAGCCCCTCACAGATGCACTCATGAACCCATACACCCAGCGAATCACCCACTCACACATCCATGCAGGGAGTCACACATACACAGACACTCAGGCACCCATACAGGTACTCAGACAACCAATCACTAACCCATATAGACACTTATGGACCTACTCACCAACCCATGCAGCACTTTCACACCAACTGCCAGACTGATAGAGACATTCACACAGATTAGTCACTCACCCATACATTCATTGAGACACATATAATTGCTCACTTATACAGTCAGTCACGCACCCACTGAATCCTCCATATAGACAGTCACACACTCACTCATTCTTCAATACACCTTGGCGTATATATATGGATGATGTCATCAGTGATGTAATTTGAGATGTCATCAGTGATGTCACTGACCATGTCATGAGTGATGTAATATGTGATGTCACCAGCAGTGCATTGCGGTGGCGCGAGTTATAGTTAGCTCAGCTAACTATAATGGCTGAATTTCTCTGCTTTTGTACGAGTGAAATGCCAGCCTAACTATAACGTCCCTGTAACCTGTCTTTTTTTCTGTAATTTTCTAAGGTTTTTTCAATGCTAATTCCTAACTATAATGTCCCTGAAACCTGTGGTTTTTTCAGTGAATATATATATATATTTGATATATATATATATATATATCTCACGAAAACAGGAAATCACCGCCGCCGCTCCTCTCGCCCAGGGTGCTGTAACTCCAGCGGTGGTGAGCCGCTAATCATGAACACACAAGGCGACAGTCTTCGAACGCCAAAATTGGAGAGCACACACGGAAGTTTTGTCCAAACAAAGTGCTTTAATGTGCAGACCCCCCTGCACTGACAGACGCGTTTCAGCTTGCGCCTTCCTCTATGTCAGTTTTCCTGACCATGTCATGAGTGATGTAATATGTGACGTCACCAGCAGTGCATTGTGGTGGCGCGAGTTATAGTTAGCTCAGCTAACTATTATGGCTGAATTTCTCTGCTTTTGTACGAGTGAAATGCCAGCCTAACTATAACGTCCCTGTAACCTGTCTTTTTTTTCTGTAAATTTCTAAGGTTTTTTCAATGCTAATTCCTTACTATAATGTCCCTGAAACCTGTGTTTTTTCAATAAATAAATATATATATATATATATATATATATATATATATATATATATATATATATATATTCACTGAAAAAACCATAGGTTTTAGGGACAGTTATAGTTACTTGGACATTGCACTCGTACAAAACCCGTGAAATTCCCCCGTTATAGTTAGTTCAGCTAACTATAACTCGCGCCCCGCAATGCACTGCTGATGACGTCACATATTACATCACTCATGACATGGTCAGTGACATCACTGATGACATCACTGATGACATCTCAAATGACATCACTGATGACATCATCCAGTGACTGTGTGTTTCTGTAAAGTTTAAATATTTTTAAAATATATAGGAAAAGACGTATTGAAGAATGAGTGGGTGTGTAAGTGTCTGTATGGATGATTTAGTAGGTGCGTGACTGACTCTATAAGTGAGTGATTTAACGTATCTTACTGAATGCATGGGTTAGTGACTAAACTGGGTGTATGTCTGTATCCGTCTGTCTGTTGCTGTGTAAGTGGCTGCATGTGTTTGTGAATAGCTAAATGAGTGTCTATATGAGTTATTGAATGCTTGTCTGAGTATCTGTATGGGTGCCTGAGTGTTTGTGTGGGAGGGGTGTGTGCAACTCTGTGCATAGATGTGTGAGTGGGTGATTCACTGGGTGGATGGTTTCAAGAGTGCATCTGTGATAGACTTTATGGGTGGGTAATTGTGTGTAAGAGTGTGTTAGTGAGTGAATGTATGTCCCAGTGGTACATGTGTGAGTAACTACATATGTGAAAGGCAGTATATATGTGTGTTGGAGTATATAAATAGCTATAAGCGAGAGTGACTGATTGTGATAGTGGCTGTATGGATGAGTGTGTGCTTGTATCAGTGATTGTATAAGAGCGTAAGAATGTGCTAGTATTTGTATGAGTAAGTGAGCTGGTGTGTGTATAACTGTATAGGTGAGTAAATGGTAGTGTGTTTAATTATTTGCATGACTGACTAGGTGTGTGAGTACCTCTATGGATGAGTGGCGGTGTTTGAGTGTCTATATAGGAGTATGAGTGCATATGATAGTCCTGTACTGAGTGACCGTAAGTATGAGTGACTGTACGGGTGAGTGAGTGGATGTGTGTGTGTAGACCTAAGAATCAGTGAGTGGGTATGTAGTTATTGGTGTTGGAGTGTCTATGGTTTTGCGAATGGCAGTCTGTAATTTAGAGTGGGTGTATCAAAGGTTATATTAGGGTGTGAGGAGGTGCATCAGATTATCACGTGGATGATGTCATCAGTGATGTCATTTGAGATGTCATCAGTGATGTCATCAGTGATGTCACTGACCATGTCATGAGTGATGTAATATGTGACGTCATCAGCAGTGCATTGCGGGGCGCGAGTTATAGTTAGCTGAACTAACTATAACGGGGGAATTTCACGGGTTTTGTACGAGTGCAATGTCCAAGTAACTATAACTGTCCCTAAAACCTATGGTTTTTTCAGTGAATTTCAAAGGTTTTTTAAATGCTAATTTGTAACTATAACGTGTCTGAAACCTATGGTTTTTTCAGTGAATTTCAAAGGTTTTTTAAATGCTAATTTGTAACTATAACGTGTCTGAAACCTATGGTTTTTTCAGTGAATTTCAAAGGTTTTTTAAATGCTAATTTCTAACTATAACGTGCCTGAAACCTACGTTTTTTTTAGTGAATTTCAAAGGTTTTGTAAATGACAATTTTTAAATGTATTAATTGTTATTTTAATTTTTTTCATACTGATTTACTACATTTTTTGAAACAATTTTTTTTTACATATTTTATTTTTTAAATTACATTGTAATTACATTATACATTACATTACAAAAAATACTTTCTCTTAATGAATTACTTTAGTTTAAATACTTTGCAGATAGGCAATAGACTTTTAAGTACAGTAGTTACAGTTGTTGCAATGGGCAACACATTTTCAAACACAATGCAACATTCTGCTCAATGTGAATTTCTAGTTAAATGCAATTAGTTACTTTATGGATTACTTTTCTAACCACAGGACTGGATCCTAGATTCAGTCCTGGTACATCTCCTGTAAACAGTTGAGTAAAAGCGTTTTGGTTACAGTCGTGATTTTTAAGGAATATTATTGTATTTTAAAAGTTGTCACTTAGAAACTTTTTCTCATAGAATCACCAATGTTATCCTATGGAAGGAAATTCACTTAGCAGGTAAAAACTGTTATCGTTACTTTTTTCTTACTCAGTGTTGGATCCTGGATCCAGCACTGGTGCATCTCCTGTAAACAGTTGAAAGAATGCGTTTAAGTCATACAGGCGATTTTTAAGGAATATTTGTAGTTTGTGAAAATCAACACTTTGAAACTTTTTGCTGAAAACCAGTCAATGTTAGACTATGAAGGAAATTCAAGTTACCGGTAAGTACGGTTAAAATTACTTTTGAGGATCAGTACTGGGCTGAAACATGCAGCACTGAGGTCTCTCCTGATAACAGGTGAGTAAATCGGAATTCGTATTTCGGCTGATTTTAGAGGAATATTTTAAAGTTCCAAAACTCCACACTTAGAAGAATTTCCAAGTGAAACCAGTCAATGTTAGCCTATGGAAGGAAATTCAAGTTACTGGTAAGTACGGTTAAAATTACTTTTCAGGACCAGTACTGGGCTGAAAGATGCAGCACTGAGGTCTCTCCTGATAACAGGTGAGTAAATCAGAATTCGGATTTCGGCTGATTTTAGAGGAATATTTGTATGTTTCAAAAATCAACACTTAGAAGAATTTCCAAGTGAAACCAGTCAATGTTAGCCTATGAAGGAAATTCAAGTTACCGGTAAGTACGGTTAAAATTACTTTTCAGGATCAGTACTGGGCTGAAAGATGCAGCACTGAGGTCTCTCCTGATAACAGGTGAGTAAATCGGAATTCGTATTTCGGCTGATTTTAGAGGAATATTTTAAAGTTCCAAAACTCCACACTTAGAAGAATTTCCAAGTGAAACCAGTCAATGTTAGCCTATGAAGGAAATTCAAGTTACCGGTAAGTACGGTTAAAATTACTTTTCAGGATCAGTACTGGGCTGAAAGATGCAGCACTGAGGTCTCTCCTGATAACAGGTGAGTAAATCAGAATTCGTATTTCGGCTGATTTTAGAGGAATATTTTAAAGTTCCAAAACTCCACACTTAGAAGAATTTCCAAGTGAAACCAGTCAATGTTAGCCTATGAAGGAAATTCAAGTTACCGGTAAGTACGGTTAAAATTACTTTTCAGGACCAGTACTGGGCTGAAAGATGCAGCACTGAGGTCTCTCCTGATAGCAGGTGAGTAAATCGGAATTCGTATTTCGGCTGATTTTAGAGGAATATTTGCACAATGGTGAAGGAAGGGGGTGGGGCCTGAGGTGACATCTGTGCAAACGCGCCCCGTGGCGCGTTTTAAGTTGGGGGATTAAGTTCCCTTGAATCCTGAGGGTCCCTAGGGGCCAACTAGACCACCAGGAACCTCCAATATGCGCCAGGGGCTGCGTTGCAGAGACGTGTAGAGAGGCCACACCCCTTTTTACACCTCTCTGCAACGCAGCTCTGTGGCGCTTTCTGGATGTACCTGTTGGGCTAGTTGGCCCACAGGGACCCTCAGGATTGAAGGGGATTTAATTCCCCATCTTAAAACGCGCCACGGGGCCTGTTTGCACACATGTCACCTGAAGCCCCGCCCCCTCCCTTCACCACTGTGCAAACGCGCCCCGTGGCGCGTTTTAAGTTGGGGGATTAAGTCCCCTTGAATCCTGAGGGTCCCCGGAGTCCAACTAGCCCACCATATACCTCCAAAAAGCGCCACAGAGCTGCGTTGCAGAGAGGTGTAAAAGGGGTGTGGCCTCTCTACACCTCTCTGCAACGCAGCCCCTGGCGCATACTGGAGGTTCCTGGTGGGCTAGTTGGCCCCCAGGGACCCCCAGTATTCAAGGGGAATTCGTTCCCCTCTGCAAACGCGCCAGGGGCGCGTTTGCAGAGTGGTGAAGGAAGGGGCGGGGCCTGCGGGCCGATCGTTTAAAAAAAAAAATAATAAATTTTGTCCCCTGAAGGGGGGCTGTGTGGCCCCCCTTCCTTTTTCCTGTTTTTATGCCCTGGGGACCCCATCCCCCAGGGCCTTACCCCTTTTTTTTTATTTTTTATTTAAAAAAAAAAACGGGAAGGGGGCCGCGTGGCCCCCCTTCCCTGGGCCTGTATTGGCCCCGGGGACCCCATCCCCCGGGGCATGGCCTCGTTTTTATTTATATTCTTTGGAGGGGGGCTGCGTGGCCCCCCTCCTCTGGCCATTTAAGGCCCCGGGGACCCCATCCCCCGGGGCCGGCCATTCCGTTTTTTTTTTTTTTTTTTTTGGGGAGGGGGGCCGCGTGGCCCCCCTCCCGGGCCACTACTTGCCCCGGGGACCCCATCCCCCGGGGCCTGGCCTCTCGTTGGGGACTGTGGGGGGGTCCCCAATCCCCCCACAGTCCCGCCGGCTCCCCGCGTCCCTAGGGTGCCGGCATTGCTTTTACACATGGGGAGTAGCTAACATGCTGCTCCCCATGTGTAAAAGCAATGTGCTTTGGATATTGGAAGAGAGAGCAGGTTTCCCTGCTCTCTCTTCCAATATCCAAAGCAGTTTGCAATGACAGGACGGGAGCCGCGAGGCTCCCGTCCTGTCATTGCAAACAGCAGTGTCCCGGGGGTAGGCACCCCGGGACACTGCAGGAGCCGGCCCTGGGGGGTGGTGGTCCCCAGGGCCATCAAGGGCTCCAGGAGGGGGGCCGCGCGGCCCCCCTCCCATTCAGTACACAGCCCCGGGGAGGTGGTGGTCCCCGGGGCTCTGGGGGTCCGTAACGGACCCCCATATTAAAATGTTTAGTGCCCCGGGGAGGTGGTGGTCCCCGGGGCGTGTGGGGGCTGGAGCCCCCCCCCCCACACAGGTTTAATAATTTTTTTTAAAAAAGCCCCGGGGAGGTGGTGGTCCCCGGGGCTGCGGGAGGGCTCAGAGCCCTCCCGCACCGTTATTTTAAAAAGCCCCGGGGGTGGCGGTCCCCGGGGCTTGGGGAGCCCTTTGAGGCCCCCCCACATTAAATTATCCCCCACCATGCCCCCGGGACTTGGGCCACCCGGGGGCCAATTAACATCGAAGCGCGGGAGACCGCGCTTCGATTTTTTTTTTTTCGGCAGGATTCGCGCACCCTGAGCGCATCCTGCCGATTTAAAAAATTTTTTTTTTTTTTTTTGCCCAGGGGGTCCTTGTGGGACCCCCTGAGCAAACCTAGGGGGTCAGGGTGTTTCTACCCTGCCCCCTTTGTGCGCTTTGCGCACTTGTTTCTGTCCCTCGGTTCTACCGAGGGACAAAATGGCTGCCAACATTTCCTGAATCGGAATGTTGACAGCCAGCTGACAGCCAATTAACATGCAGCTCGTGATCGGGAGGGTACGCGGACCCTACTCGTCCCTAGATATCACTAACTTTTTACTTTTCATTTTCTCAGCAACTACTGAACGGATTTACACCATTTAACAAAAGGGTTCTTTCTGAACCAAGAACTACCTCTTTGCCAAATTTGGTGTAATTCCGTTCAGCAGTTCGGGCTGTAGCCGTGTCTAAAGTTTCCTATGGGAAAATGCATGGGGAAAACGCGTTTTGGGACCCCCCTTTTTTCTCGGCACCCGCTTGACGTATCACCCCGAGACTTTCAGGGTAGGAGCGGACCGGAGCGCCCCACGAAGTTTGAAAATTTCGCGAAGATACGTCAACCGGCAAGAGAGTTATTTCAAATAGAATGTCGCGGATTTCCTATGGATAATAGGTTGTAACTATAACTATCTACTGGCGACCGCCAGTAGATAATGTCCTCCAATTTATCTTAATTAGCTCTCTCTGACCCACCTGAGTGACCCTCATTAATTTCTCACTCCTGCACGAGAGAGAAAAGAAACAATGTGCCTGGATACTTGACCTCTCATGAATTCTTGAGCAACTATACTTTGTGGTATTCCTGCCACTTATATCGGTTTCTTGACCTACACTGCCACCACCTTCCAGTGATGAGTGATGTAATATGTGACGTCACCAGCAGTGCATTGCGGGGGCACCAGTTATAGTTAGCACTGAATTTCTCTGGTTTTGTACGAGTGAAATGTCAGCCTAACTATAACATCCCTGTAACCTGTCTTTTTTCCTGTAATTTTCTAAGGTTTTTTCAATGCTAATTCCTAACTATAATGTCCCTGAAACCTGTGGTTTTTTCAGTGAATATATATATATATCCGTTATCAGGATCCTGTTTTCCTGCGGACTGAACCGCTTCTTCCTACTCTTCTTGTCCTTGCCCTTCCCTGACCCCGAGGTCCCTGGCTGTTCCTCCGGGGGGCTTGTGGGGTTCTGGTTGTCCTCTGTACTTGCTCCGGATGCCTCCATATGTTTACCAAAGGCTCCATTTTACTAGGGGCCCCCAACCCTGCAGGGCGGGCTCTGTAAACAGGAACAGAGAATCCTGTAGTTCACAACATCCACCAAAAACAAAGCCCAACTCCGACTTGCTTTTCATGCTGACTTTAATTTGTCGTGTGCTCGGCAGCCTCCCAACACTCTTTACATCCTAACCGGTTTCGGCATCATCGCCTTGCTCACAGGTGAGTTTGATTTGTAAGCTCCTTGTGGTCACATGGTCCATAGCAGATACTACAGGCCCCAGCATGCACTAGAATGTTATTGTCAATGTCACAGTGATCGTTTCATCAAAAGTGCAAAAACTGTTAAAATCATCAAAAGCACAGTGCCCTTTGCTGCCTTGCACAAATAGTTGCTCGAAAATGCGGTGTCATAGAGAGAGAATCATCTCCCTCCTCTCCCTTTCTCCTTCACGTTACCAATTCGCCTCGGTAATTCCTGTGGCTGGTACGTTACAAGAGCGGGTCATGCCCCCTCAATTAACTGTTTACCAAAGGCTCCATTTTACTGGGGACCCCCAACCCTGCAGGGCGGGCTCTGTAAACAGGAACGGAGAATCCTGTGCTTCACAACATCCACCAAAAACAAAGCCCAACTCCGACTTGCTTTTCATGCTGACTTTAATTCGTCATGTGCTCGGCAGCCTCTCAACACTCTTTACATCCTAACCGGTTTCGGGTGAAATGTCAGCCTAACTATAACATCCCTGTAACCTGTCTTTTTTTCTGTAAATTTCTAAGGTTTTTTCAATGCTAATTCCTAACTATAATGTCCCTGAAACCTGTGGTTTTTTCAGTGAATATATAAATATATATATATATATATATATATATATATATATATATATTTGAGATATATATATATATCACAAAAACAGGAAATCACCTCCGCCGCTCCTCTCGCCCCGGGTGCTGTAACTCCAGCGGTGGTGAGCCGCTAATCATGAACACACAAGGCGACAGTCTTCAAACGCCAAAATTGGAGAGCACACATGGAAGTTTTGTCCAAACAAAGTGCTTTAATGTGCAGACCCCCTTGCACTGACAGACGCGTTTCAGCTTGCGCCTTCCTCTATGTCAGTTTTCCTGTGATAACACGGAAACATTTCAATCAAACAATGTATCACGTGCAATTCATCAAAAGTAAAGATGGTCTTAAGTCAGGGTTGTTTACCTGATTTCATGGCGGCCATCTTGTAACGTGGTTTTAAGCATAAATAAGTGACTCATTTATCAACCCATGTGTATTGCTTGTGAAAAGTTACATGATAAAAACAAGTAATTCGGGAGAATAATACATCTTTTTGCAAACACATATGAACAAGGATATTAGTTCATTATTAATAATATTTTTCATTAAATATGATTGTAGTAATAAATGTGTTGCCTATTAGGAATATATGTATGTATACATTTCATCAAAATATCTCCCGTATTTTTATATAATACCTACACTGCCACCACCTTCCAGTCTACATACTCATTGGCTTAAACTGTGAACCCATGTTAACTTGTAATTATATATTTGTTTGCTATAAAACATTAGAGGTCATTATGGGAAATGGAGTTTTCCACACTGCATGTGCTACAGAGGATCGCATTGTAATACCCCATTTCTGTTTCTGTTTAATTTATTTTTATTTTTTGGGAAATAATGCATTTTGAAAATGACATGTTACTTTCCACCCTATATACACACAATCTTATCACTGAAACATACACAAAAAATATTTGTTGAACGCTCGTGGCGACAGAGCGAGCATCTGTTTTCTATTTTGTTTTTATGTTGTCACACTGACGTATTATTTAGATGCCAAAAATACTGTTGTGGTCATGTGACCAAGACTCTGGTGAGTCAAAACGCGTTATGGTCCATCTATCGATAATAATTGATCGCTATCAACACAAAAACTCCGGAGTGGCTCGTTCTTTTTCCGGGACGCTTTTGGGAAACGCTTTCTCCTGTATGTATATATATATAAATGGGAGGCCTGCATGCTGATTTTTCGAATGTACTTTGGAAACAGCCTGGGTTTGTGGAGGTACTCACCCTTGCACTTCGAGAGTGGGAGAATTTGGGACGTGCAGAAACAGCAGGTACTGCCATTGAACTAATAACAACGGACACACGAGGATAAGTACTTTGGATGTGATGTAATAAAAATGTTGCTGCTCAGCCCTACAAGGAATTGACTCCACATGAGGCAATATGAGGGCATATTTGGTTTATAATTACAAACAAGGCATTTAAGAATTGTGTGACTATGAGAGGGACGCAATGATGCCTTTTTTTACAGCTGCAAGGCATTATGGATATTAAAGTCCTGTTAGTATGGGGACATTGAGATCATGGATGTATCAACTCGAATATTGTGAAGGAGAATGCATCAGCATTTTATTATTTTAGAGTACTGATCATTACGAGTATCCCATGATCCCAAAAACAACTACGAACTACAAATTTTTGATTGATAACGTTGTTTCATATGTTTGCACTTTGGTCCCTCTTCACTGTTTGATGTTGCAACGTATTTAAATCCACAGAATAACTGCCCCTTGGACATTGCATATGATTAAGACCCGGCTGGGTCGAAACGCATTATGCCATGCTGTTGGGCCAGCTGTTACCTGCAATTTGCCAAAATAAAGTACTTACCTGCAACCACTCTCGATTGGAGAACTTGTCTTCACACGATGAGGAGCCTGTGATTTTCTTGGTGCTGTATTTTAGCGGTGACGTCGCTAGCATGCCCCGACCCGTTAGGCTGGGCGTCCCTTTTCTTCGTCAAAGGTTTTGGATACATATATATACATGAATTTCACACAAAAGCATTATTATGGAGTAGTATTCTGAGCAGTACTTAAACTGTGGAATCTGCTAAGGGCATGTGAGCTTAATTAACTATTCATGACATGATTTTAGAAATGCATTTTGCCTCTATCTTTTATGTCGTTTTTAGTGATGATTTTTAGCTCTTTTAGCATGTTTATTTTTAAACAATGTTATGCCTTTTTAAATATGTATGCATTCATAAGTATTTATATAGTATGCTTTTTATCTTATGAATTCATTTTAGAAATACCATGTATTGATACAATGGTTTTATGCAGGATGACAATGTGGACACGTTTGACTGTTCTTCTATGTCTATGATTGTTCGTGAATTTTATCACGTGTTTTGCACTTGCACTTTAAATAAGTGAAAGCACCCCGAGTGCGCGTCATGTGATCAAGGCCTCACGGAGGCCAAAACGCGTAATGGCGGCGGTGCAGGGCGTTTTCTTAAAATAAATAACATTGCACTGAATTGGGTCTGCATTTGTCTGTCCAGGAGATCGTGGATTGTTGGGCGAAGTCCAGAAATATCTATATACTGCCCCAGGGACCACCACCTCCCCGGGGCACTAATTATTTAAATGTGGGGGTCCATTGCGGACCCCCGGTCCCGGGGACCACCACCTCCCCGGGGCTATGTTCATGTGTGGAGGGGGGCCGCGCGGCCCCCTCCTGGAGCCCTAGATTGCCCTGGGGACCACCACCCCCCAGGGCCGGCTCCAGCAATGTCCCGGGGTGCCCACCCCCGGAACATTGCAGTTTGCACTGACAGGGCGGGAGCACGGCTCCCGCCCTGTCATTGCAAATTCTGCTTTGCTTCATGGAAGCGAGAGCAGAAAACCACTTGTCCAAAAGCAATGCCGGCTCCCGCAGGAGGTGGGGAGCCAGCTGGGAACGCGGGGGCATTGGGGCTCCCCCGCGGTCCCCAACGTTGAGACCAGGCCCCGGAGGATGGGGTCCCCGGGGCCAATAGTGGCCCCAGGGAAGGGAGCCCACGTGGCCCCCCTCCCATATACATAACTTTTTTTTTTTTTAAATGAGGCCATGCCCTGGGGATGGGCCCCTTTCCCTTTTTTTGGGGGTTAAATTAAAAAAAAGGCTCATGCCCTGGGGGATGGGGTCCCCAGGGCCCAAAAATTACTAAGAGAAGGGGGGGGCACACAGCCCCCCTTCTAAAAAAATAAATAAAAGAGAAGCCAGCATCTAGCCGGAGGCCCCGCCCCCTCCCTGCACCACTCTGCAAATGCACCTCCTGGCACGTTCTGGGTTGGGGGATTAAGTCCCCTAGAATCTTAAGGGTCCTTAGGGGCCAACTAGCCCACCAGGTACCTCCAGTAAGCCCCACACAGTGGGATTGCTGAGAGGTGGTCCGAGACCACGCCCCTTTTTACACAACTCTGCAAACGCACCTCTTGGCACACTGCTGGTGGGGCGATGAGGTCCTCTTGTGTCCTGGGGACCTCAGGACTGAAGTGGACTTCATCCCCTGAGCAGCAGTGCGCCAGGAGGCGCGTTTGCAGAGTGGTGTAAAAAGGGGGTGTGGCCTCAGACCACCCTCAGCAATCCAGCTGTATGGGGCTTACTGGAGGTACCTGGTGGGCTAGTTGGCCCCCAGGGACCCTCAGGAGGCAAGGGTCTTCATACCCCAACCAAGAGCATGCCAGGAGGCGTGTTTACAGAGTGGTGGACAAAGGGGCATAGCTTGTGTCCACCTGTCAGCAATCCCACTATCTGGGGCATACTGGAGGTATCAGGTAGGCTAGTTGGCCCCTAAGGACCCCCAGCAGCAAAGTGGACTTTAATCCCCATACAAAAGCTCACCAGGGAGCGCGTTTGCAGAGTGGTGGAGAAAGGGGGCATGGCCTGCTATGAGAACTTAGCAATCCTGCTGTGTGGGACTTACTGGAGGTAATAGGAGGGGTAGTTGTCCCCCAAGGTTGTCCTAGGGGGCGAACTACCCCTCCTGTTACCTCCACTAAGTCCCACACAGTGGGATTGCTAAGAGGTCTTCGGAGGCCAAGCTCACCTTTCTCCACCACTCTGCAAACGTGCCTACTAGTTAAAGAAGCATTTGCAATGTAATAGGTTTCACATTTGCGAAAGTTACAACTATAGGTGTTGTAAATGTAAAAGTGTTTTACTAATGTTTCTTGGAGTGGAGTGGGTGTAGGTTGTGTGTAGTGGAATTATGTGGTATGATGTGCAGTAAAATTATGTGGATAGACATTGACTTTGATGTGGATAGAAGGTATGTGGTATTTAGTGTATAGGAAGGGGCCCCAAATGTATCTCTACAAAGATCCATCCTCACCTCCCAAAACGGAATCTCAGATTGGCACAAATGAACCTGTTGACAGTCCCAAGATTTAAGCGCAAAAGAATGGGTGGCTCATGATTCTCGAAGATAGGGCCCTCAACTCTGAAACTCCTTGCAGATTGAGATCAGACAGACAACTGATTATATGTGTTAGAAAAAAATTGAAAACCTGGCTTTTCACTCAGGCCTATTGTTAGATACAACTTCTGTGGTGGCTCTTAACTTAACTTAGCGCCAAGAGACCTTTGGGGTACGTGATCTTAATAAATTCCCTATAACATAACATAACAGGAATTATGTAGAGTGGCATTATGTGTTATGGAGAGTAATTATGTGGTATGGTAGTCTGTGTTGTGGAGTGGTAACCTCAGGTTTAGTCTTCCTCATTTCCATAGAAGCTAAACTATAAACTCAAAGAGACAAAAAAAAAAGGAACCCCTGAGGAGCACTTCTGGACCTAGTCAGAGGTATGAGCAGTGCCACTGGAATTATGCGACTGTTTGGCTGTACCGGCTTTCGCACAATTATAAATTTTCCGCATTTGCCACATAATCCATCATCTGCTGCATAATCTGCAGATTTGAACAAAAAAACCCTTGTTTCTAGATCAAGCTGCTCAAACGCTACCAAAAATGCAACAAGTGTTGAAGCGTGGTGGAAGGCCCTTTGCCAACCTAGAATGGTCACCTGTTACTTATTGCTAAATGTGGGTATTACATTGGTACTAATGGTGTGCAAACCACTCTTGCTTCTTTCTGCGCCTCTCTTGCCTCTTTCTGCATTTCTGTTGCTTCTTTCTGCACCTTTCTTTTTTTTCTGCACTTCTTTTGCTTCTTTCTGCTCGTCTCTTTGACTTTCTGCACCTCTCTTGCCTCTTTCTGCACCTCTGTTGCCTCTTTCTGCACCTCAGTTGCTTCTTCCTGTACCCCTCTTGCCTCTTTCTGCACCCTTCTTCCCTCTTTCTGTACCTCTCTTGCCTCTTTCTGCACCCCTGTTCCCTCTTTCTGCACCTCTCCTGCCTGTATCTGCACCTCTCTTGCCTCTTTCTACAATTCTATTGCCTCTTTCTGCACCTCTGTTGCTTCTTTCTGCACTACTCTTGCCTCTTTCTGCACCCCTCTTACCTCTTTCTGCACCTCTGTTGCTTCTTTCTGCACTTTTCTTGCTTCTTTCTGCACCTCTGTTGCTTCTTTCTGCATCCCTCTTGCTTCTTTCTGCACCCCTCTTCCCTCTTTCTGCACCTCTCTTGCCTCAGTCTGCCCACCTGTTCCTTCTTTCTGCACCCCTTTTGCCTGTTTCTGCAACTCTCTTGCCTCTTATTGCAGTTCACTTGCCTCCTTCTGCACCTCACTTGCCTCTTTCTGCAGTTCTCTTGCCTCTTTCTGCACCATTTGCACCTCTTTTAGCACCTCTCTTCCTTCTTTCTGCACCCCTCCTGCCTCTTTCTGTACCCCTCTTGCCTCTCTGTGCACCTCTCCTACCCCTTTCTGCACCCCTCTTGCCTCCTTTTGCACCTTTGTTGGTTCTTTCTGCACTGCTCTTGGTTCTTTCTGCACCTCTTTTGCAAATTTCTGCATCCCTCTTGCCTATTTCTGCACCCCTCTTCCCTCTTTGTCCATCTCTCTTGCTTCTTTCTGCACTTCTATTGCTTCTTTCTGCACTTCTCCTGCTTCTTTCTGCACCTCTCTTGCAAATTTCTGTATCCCTCTTGCCTCTTTCTGCACCCCTGTTCCCTCTTTCTGCACCTTTCTTGCCTGCTTCTGCACTTGTCTCGCCTCTTTCTGAATCTCTGTTGCTTCTTTCTGCACTTCACTTGCCTCTTTCTGCACCCCTCTTGCCTCTTTCATCACATCTGTTGCTTCTTTCTGCACTTCTCTTGCTTCTTTCTGCACCCCTCTTGCCTCATTCTGTACCCCTCTTGCCTCTTTGTGCACCTCTCCTGCTTCATTCTGCACCTCCCTTGCCTTTTTCTGCAGTTCTCTTGCCTCTTTCTGCACCTCTTTTGCTTTGTTCTGCACTTCACTTGCCTCTTTCTGTACCCCTCTTGCCTCTTTCTGTACCTCTGTTGATTCTTTCTGCACTGCTCTTGCTTCTTTCTGCACCTCTGTTCCAAATTTCTGCATCACTCTTGCCTCTTTCTGCACCCCTCTTCCCTCTTTCTGTACCTCTCTTGGCTCAGTCTGCCCACCTGTTCCCTCTTTCTGCACCCCTTTTGCCTGTTTCTGCAACTCTCTTGCCTCTTTCTGAGGTTCTCTTGCCTCCTTCTGCACCTCACTTGCCTCTTTCTGCACCTCTGTTGGTTCTTTTGCACTGCTCTTGCTTCTTTCTGTGCCTTTCTTCCTCTTTCTGCACCTCTCTTGCCTCTTTCTGCACTTTTCTTGCTTCTTTATGCGCCTTTCTTCCTCTTTCTGCACTTGTCCTACCTATGTAGGCATAGTTAGAAATTAGCATTTAAAAAAGCCTTAGAAATTCACTGACAAAAAAACAGAGGTTTCAAGGACGTTATAGTTAGGGATTAGCATTTAAAAAACCTTAAAAAATTCAATGAAAAAACCATAGGTTTCAGGGACGTTATAGTTAGGGATTAGCATTTAAAAAACCTTAGAAATTCACTGGAAAAAAACAGGTTTCAAGGATGTTATAGTTAGTTGGACATTTCACTCATATAAAACTAGAGAAATTCGGCCGTTATAGTTAGTAGAGCTAACTATAACTCGCGCCCCGCAATGCACTGCTGATGATGTCACATATTACATCACTCATGACATGGTCAGTGACATCACTCATGACATCACTGATGACTCCCATTGACTTCAATGTGAGCCTGTGTTCCTACACAGGCTCTCATTGAAAAAAGTGGTGGTTGCGGAAAACCTTGCACCCTGTGGCGGGCACCCCATGTTGCCTGCCACACTGTGCATGGTTGGCTCGGGGGTCCCTTGGGTATCCCCACAGGCCCCAACCGGAGGCCTTGGGTGAAGGGGGCCTCCTACAGGCCCCCAAAGTTGAATTCCGATAGCCAATCTGTGTCGGACAGAACGATTCAGAAAGGCTGTCCGAATTCGTCATCGTAATCGCTTGGTTTGAAACGCGGCCCGTAGAGACGTACAAGTCTGCTCCAACCGACTCAGTGTCTCCAATTGCCGTTTGGACGTGAGTCGGAACCGAGTCGGACAGTCCAAACTGTTTCCAACCATCGTAATCGGTTGGTCGGATGTGTTTCCAAATCGGTCGGAAACAAGGCTTCCGAATCGGATTCGGACTAAGCGAATGCCGTTCGGAGCTTTTCCGACCGACATCGTAATCGGTCCCCTAAGTCTCTCTTCATACCATAATGGTGACTAGATATCTTTATTTGCATGATTAATTAAAACCTTTGCAATTTTGTTTAGATTGTAGATAAAATGAGGATAAAATGTATGAAATAAGAAAAAAGATACTTAAAATATTATTTGCATTTTTCATGTGTGCGAATGTTAAAGTGACGACGTTTGTGCAACAAAATTAGTAGCCTGAATCATCGGCCTTTAGCAGCTTACGATGCTGAAAGGCATTTTCCGTTCCCCGTATGTACCAATGTAAAGCAAATAATGTCTTCTTGGCAGTCCACGTTGATTAATATACAGCAGCCAATAGATTGCTATAGTTCAGATGGTCAGTGGCGTGGTGTTAAATAATGGTAAATCACTTTGGAGAAGTGGAGAAGGAAAAATGTTAAAATAACTTGCAAATTGTGGTTATTTCCACTCTAGCTGGGGGTCTGAATTAATTTGATTGGTAGCCAGATGTTCTGCATGGATCTGTCACAGAGCTTCATGCAAGGTTTACTGGCATCTGTTTTCAATATTATTAGGAAAGGAGAAGCGGCAGGAGCAACAGCCACAGTCTTGAAAGAAAATTACTTTCCAGCGTCATCTCTTACATTGGTCACAAACTCCTAGTTGGTTTGCATTGTATCCATCAGGTGTGAACAAATTTGAACCATGGATATAAGCACACAGATGGCATTAAGGCTATTGTTGAACAATTAAAATCTATACCATAAGCTAGCCTCTGTCTGAGGCTTACAAAAGTGCTCTGTGTAGTGGGAGAGCAACTCTTGCTCATGAAGTCTGAAACCTTGCTTCAATGATCTGCAGTTCGTGAGTAGAAAAGAGACACTGTTTTCATTGTTAATCATGAAATTAAAGTACTGTAGGTTTTTCAGACCTATTGGGCATGGAAAGTGAGTGAGATAAAGAAATATATGTATTCTCTTTTTGTGGAAGATATAACTGTACCTTTTTATATGGTAGTCATCAATGGGGATAGTACTTTCCAGAATACATTTTATGGTGAGGAGAGCCCCAGTGTCAACATCTAAACCGTAAGGGTTCCTGTAGCTTTGTGAAGAAGAGAAATTGTTGAGAAAACACAAGGACAAGCCAGCTGAATAATTGTCTGCAAGTACACCACCATGAGAGTTATCATCTGAAGACGTTTTCATACGTTCGTTTGCAGGCTTCCTGACCTAGAACTTAATAGCATATGCTGCCAAATCATGGTTGTCTTGTGGAACTCTCATTGAATTCGGACGAAATATCGATATAAAGCTATCAGGAGGCAGAAATTTCAGAAAATAAATATTGTGATACACGAATATCATGATGCACAAATATCCTTGACAAGAATATCATTTTTTGAGGTAAGTAATATTGCTGTAAATAATATCGATGTTGTTAATATCGTTTTAAATAATATAGTGGTTAGAAATATAGTTTTTAAAATTATTTGAATGTGTTTTAGTTGAAATATTAATGTTATTGTTTATATAAACGTATTTTCTAAAATATAGATTGTAATTTTAAGTGATTATTAATTTTGTATTTAATTTTTTATAGTACTTTATGGAGCCATATCATGTTGTTGGGTTTACAGGGGGATAGGGTGGGAAGTTAATTAGTTAATAATAATTATGAATCATTTAACACATTTTATTTAATTATAAGGTTGACATTTATTATGTAAATCATGTAATATTGACTTTTTTTGGTATATGTTATTTGTGGGATGTTAGGTTTGTAGGGATAGAGAGTGGGAAGTTAATTAATAAATACTGAATCAACAATTAATTATTAATTGTTAAATAATTATGTAATTGATTTTAATTATGTAATTAAGGAATAATTATTTATTGTATGTATATTTGAGTTGCAGGCTGCTAGGTTTGTAGGGATCTAGATTGGGAAGTTAATTAAGTAATAATTAAATAATAATGTATCAAATTTTTTATTCATTATTTAATTAATTTTTTAATTATGTAAAATATGGAATACTATTTTATTTAACTGATATTTTAGTTGCAAGATGCTAGGTTTGTAGCGGTACAGGGTGGGAAATTAATAATGAATTAATTAATAATTATTATTTGTCAATGTATTATTTCATTGGATTTTAAATATTTAAATTATGGAACACATTTTTTTAACTGTATTTTAGTTGTGGGCAACTAATTCACAATTAATTATACATTTTTAATTAATGATTTAATTATGTAAATTATGGAATGCCTATTTTTTAAGTTATATTTTAGGTGCTGGTTGCTAGGTTTGAAGAGGTATTGAGTGGAAAAATAATAAATTAATAATTGAATAATAATAATTTCTTAATTGATCATTACTAATTTATTAAATAGCAATTATGTAAACATATTTGTTTTATTTTTGTTACATAAATATATTTTTATGCTAATTAATAATGAAGAGTTTAATATTTTTCTACATTCATGTGTTTGAAGAGAAGTACTTTCCCTACTCTAGTTTAGACTGCAGTAGGAATAGTAAAATTAACCTCTTTGTAATTCAACACTTGGAGTGGGAATATTAAATCTCACCCCTCCAAATTTCAACGCTTTCCCTACTGTTTCACAAACTGGAATGGGAATAATACATTTTACCCCTCCAAAGTCCAGCACTTTCCCTTCTGTTTTGCTGTTAGGAGTTGGAATAGTAAATTTCACCCCTCAGAAGTCCAATGCTTTCCCTACTGTTGCACAGACTGGAGTTGGAATAGTAAATTTTACTCATCCAAAGCTGAACACTTTCCCTAAAGTTGCACTGATTGAATTGGGAATAGTAAATCTCACTCCTCCGAAGTTCAATGCTTTCCCTATTGTTGCAAAGATTGGAGTGGGAATAGTAAATTTTACCCCTCCTAAGTCCACTACTTCCCCTACAGTTGCGCTCTTTGGAGTGGGATTGAAAGATTTTATCCTTCCAAAATACAACACTTTTCCTACTGTTGCACAAACTGGAGTGGGAATAGTAAATTGTACTCCTCCGAAGTCCAACACTTTCCCTATTGTTGCATAAACTAGAGTGGAAATAGTATATTTAATATTCAAGGACTCCAATAGTTTTCATAGTGTTGGTTAAATAAAATTCATAGCATTAATTGCTTTACTGTTATATGTGTTAAATTATTTATTTTAATTTTTAAATGTATTTTTATGTTTACAGTATTTTTTGTAAATTTGTTTTTTGGTTTGTAATATTGATCTATTGTGTACAATAATTAATATATTTTTTCTTCTTCACTTTTTTATATTTCTTATGGCTTTATTTTGTGTATGTATATATGTATTTCACCAGGATTCCCACGACTATTCCAAGCCGAAAAGCGGGACACGGACACCAAGTAAGTGCAAATTTTCTTTATTAGCTGACGCTCAGCATGGTAGATGACGCGTTTCGCCCATCCATTGGGCTTGATCACATAACGAGACCCTAGTCCCTCATTGCTTTTAAACACCTTTACCATACACTACGTCACGTGATTAGTGAAAATGAAAAAAATACTGTTATACATTCTCTCTATATTCGGGTCATCATACTTTCTTGTGATAGAATTGAAAATACATAGCAGCATGGACTATTAAAATATACAAACATTCTGGGATCAATCCATTATACAGTATAAAGTGCATGTTCACATTATTTTTAGAGAAGTTACTAATTTCTTGTTGAATGGGGATGCTTTAGTTCCGTGCAGATAATTGTGCGTGATTGTTAGATATGTCCTGTCAAAGTGACAAAAATCCTAATATTCGATATATTCTTGAATCATTTTCTAGTAGATGCCAGTCAATCTGACATCTAAGGGAACAAAAATATCTGTATACTGGGTACAAACCACATCAGTCTTATCTGTAACATTCTAAAATTCATTGTTCAGCTATCTGATTCATTGGGATCCCCTCTGATTTTCGATTCAACCAAGAAAATGTAAACAATTCAATCCTCCATATTCTATACTCTGAAAGACCCATATAGATATAAATTTATAGCCATTGCTTATGTTACGATGACACCTCAAGCGAATGTATAAAGTGCTACAAAGTGCATTTAAAGTGTGCTGTGCAAAAAAACAACAAATACAATCAAATATATTTAAATATAAATATTAAGAGCGAGCGGGGGCAATAACATAATGTACCGCAAAATCACTGCCATATAGCTTTGAATTAGTGCAACATACACTCAATCACTAAAACCTAACTATTTCAAATGCTCAGTCGGACATATAGCTAGAAGAGTAGCCCTGATATAATATAGTATATTGTAATCCTAATAATACAGCACCCAATGTGACATGGTGGGGCACTATAAGACCCATATTTTCAAATGGGGGTGATTAAAAAGATGTCAATAAAAATATTGCTTATAAAAATATGTATTAAATATGATAATGTAAAAATGATGTTAAAACCTTACTGTGTACATTCCATAAATAACCATAAATAAACATAAATATTTATAAAAATCTGTAAAATTTCTCATAAAAAATTATACAGTTCTTCCCCATTATTGAGTCAATTTGGAGTACGAGTATCTAACTCCAGTATAAATTTGGCCTCCAACTGTCTTAAAACTTTCTCCCTGTTCCCTCCCCTTCTCATTGGTGGAACCGCAGCTATGACAAAATATTTTACATCTTCCAATTTATTATGATGCACTGCCTTAAAATGTCTGGCCACTGGATAGGTCATGTCAGAGTTGACAATGGCTCTGAGGTGCTGTAAAATACGCATGTGAACCTGCAGCTTGGTGCTGCCTACGTATTGAAGTCCGCAAGTGCAGCTCAATACGTAGGCAGCAAATTCAGTGCGACAATTATATCTGGCTTTTAGTTTGTTTGAAGTGGCGCCAAACACTGTGGTATATTGTGATGTGTTGGCTCCAAACTTACACGCTCTGCACGTGCTGCACTTGATAAATCCGTTGCGCGTTGCTAGCCACATCGAGCTTGGCTGAATTGCATTAGTGATCAACTCTGGGCTAGGCCCGACCAGGGCGTTGTGCATTGATTTAGACTTTCTAAGAGTCAAAGCTGGAGGGGTTGGGAATAGTTGGTTCAATATCATGTCAGTTTGGACAATGGGCCAATGCTTGTTTATTATGGTCCTGATTTTCTTGTGCTGACTGCTGTATGTGGTTATGAATCTCATTTTAGTATTCTCTTCTTCTTTATTGTAATCGCTGATTTTTCTCTTATTATATGGGGTATTCTTATTGGTCAACAGATCTTCCCGGGATTTCCTTCTAACCTTGGCTAAGGCTGAGTCAATGATCTTGTTGTTATAACCCCTGGCTAAGAATCTGAGTCTGCTTTCATTTATACTTTTCTCAAATGCTGTTTCAGTGCTACAGATTCTACGTAGCCTTAAGAATTCCCCATATGGGATACTTCTTATCAAATGAGTAGGATGGAAACTCGACGCATGAAGCGTCGAGTTCCCAGCCGTGCTTTTCCTGTGCAAAATCGTCTCTATTGCATTGTTTTCTATAAAAACATGTACATCCAGAAAATCAATAGATTTTTTATCGACTACAGCAGTAATTTGAAGATTAAGATCATTGGTATTCAAAGTCTTAATAAAAGCTTCGGCCATTTCCTCAGTTCCCTTCCATACAAAAAATATATCATCGATGAAACGCATCCATCCTACGATGCGTTCATCCCATATATCCCTGATTTAAACCTTGAGAACCTGCTCCTCCCACCAGCCCACGTGTAAGCACGAGTAGCAGGGGGAGAAGCAGGCTTCCATGGCGACTCCTCTTATTTGATGATATATGTCTTTATCAAATAAAAAATAGTTGTTATGGAGACAAAATGATATCATGTCTAAAATCATTTTACCATGTTGGTAGAGTTCCATAGGCCTACTTCCCAAAAGAATTTCACTGCATTAATACCATCAATATGATTGATGCTGGTATATAAAGCACAACTGTCCAAAGATACCAACATATAATCTTGTGACCAGGGAATGTCTCTTAATTTCTCCAGGAAATGGGTGGTATCTTTTATATACGATGGCAGGGCGACAACCAACTCCTGTAGATGAAAATCTACATATTCCGAGATCTTCTCTAGGATTCCTCCTCTTGCATTAATAATGGGACTTCCTGGTACTGGTGTAATCTTTTTATGTATTTTAGGTATGAAATACATTATGGGAATGATTGGGAACTCAGTCCGTAAATAATTAAATTCATCATTGGTAATTAGATTGTCTCGTTTCCATTTGTATAGATGTTTGAGGCACAGGGCATTCAGCGTCGATAATTGTTGAGGGTTAGACTTCAAATAACATAGGTGTTTTTCTGCCTCAATCATATAGTCCTTTCTGGGCCACAAGACTATATTTCCCCCTTTATCTGATTGTTTGATTATAACTTCACTGTGTTCCTGCAATTTTTTGATCAAATCTTGATACTTCTTGAACTTGAAATTGGTGCCACCTTTTCGCCCTTTAATTGCTAGGCGAAGCTTTTTTACTTCTTCGATGACAATATCTTGATAGATATCTATGGCATCTCGTGGCATGACGGGAACAAAGGTTGATTTAGGTTTAAAAGGGGATTCGGTCTTGCAGGACAAGGTCACACCCATTTCTGTGATCAGATCTTGTGTTGACCCTGGAGCATCCTCCTGATTAGTATTGAATAAGTCACCCATAATTCGTAAGGTGGGAATATCAGATATTAGTAAGTTGGAAACTGAGTCAGTACTGGCAGTATCAATACTCTTTGGAGCTTCTGTAGATTGTTTGGAATTTTTTATAGCAAAATATTTTTTAGTTTCATTTTGCGGATGAACTTATAAATATTCACTCTTGTTTGTACGTAGTTCAGGCTGCTTTCCGGACAAAAAGATAAACCCAATGCCAGTAATTGGGTTTCCGCCTGATTTAGTTGGACAGATGATAAGTTCACCACTGTATTCGCCTGGGACTTTACTTCCTGTTCCATTTTTTCTTTCGTTGCTGCCCATTTCTTGCATTGCTGGGCTTGCCTTCTGGCTTTCCTTCTTTTGTTGTATCTTGTTGTGGATTTAGTGCGGGCTTCCGTGGTCTTAGCGTCCGGCGCCTCGCCCGCTGCACAAAATCCAGTTCCTCCCCCGGGGTAAGGGCACCCATGTCTTCTCTTCCTTGAAATCTGATCATACCACTGCCTTCAGAGTCAATCTCACTGACTGTTGAATTGGATTCTGACATGGATTCTGAGTCTGGCTCTTGACTTGTGATTCCTTGTGCCCCACTGGACATACCTGGAGGTGTTAGTTTCTTTTTCAAGACATCATACTTTTTTGAAAAAGTGAAAATATGTCCGGTCTCATAATCTTGTTTGTCCCGTGCATACTTGTACGCTTTTCTCGTTTTTATTATTTCCTCTTGTTTTTTTAAACGTACCTCAATTTCTTGTCTAGTTTTTGCAATCAAATCCTTGAACTCCAGTTTAGCCAATTCATCATTTGTGGTTTGAATTCCTTTTAAAATTGTTTCCCGGTCAATTCTAGCGTATTTAATTAATATTTCAACCATACGCATGGAGGCTTCTAGGTTGCTGCTGGCCCATTCCTTCAACATCTCGGGATTTGGGTTCTCAAAACTTGGGGCCAGCAGTATCCGCAACCCACGTGGTACCCTATTCGCCTCCACATACTTTTCAAGTGATTTTTGTTCCCACCACTTGGTCATTTCTGACTTCATCAGTTTTTCCAATTTCTTAAGCAATGTCCGTACTTCACCCTCCGGTGGGTTAATGATGGTCATTCTATTACGTCCATTAACTTGGACTGCTGGCAGGTTACTGAATAATTTTGCGTCCGCTGCTTCCCGCTCTCTAATCGTCTTGTCAGCCATGCTTAGAGCTGGATATAGCTTATCGCTAAATATATGAAAAACAAACGAGCAAAATTGGCAAAATCTAAACAAGGGAAATCCGTTGTCAGTTTCACAGAGCCCCGGTTACTGTCCTTAATTTCGGCCCCTTGTTTCGCCAACTGTCCGTTTGTCCGCACACCTCCCCACCTGCAAAGACCTTGAATTCCGGCAGCAACTGTAACGGCTTACCAGCTGGTTTCTGCCAGGAATCGTCGATCCTCCGATGAACGTCTCCTGGTTCCTCCGGCTGGAAATGCTCGCTAGTTGCACTCGCCGTTACACTTCCGGATGCAGGGGGTCACCAGTGCAAATTCCTTCCGGAAAAAAACACCATGGGGTAGGCTGAAAACTGGATGACCCACAAAGGAGGAGGGGGTCCGTGATTTCGGGCACAGCCTGTTCCCCGAAGCAAATGATGTATTTCACCAGGATTCCCACGACTATTCCAAGCCGAAAAGCGGGACACGGACACCAAGTAAGTGCAAATTTTCTTTATTAGCTGACGCTCAGCATGGTAGATGACGCATTTCGCCCATCCAGTGGGCTTGATCACATAACGAGACCCTAGTCCCTCATTGCTTTTAAACACCTTTACCATACACTACGTCACGTGATTAGTGAAAATGAAAAAAATACTGTTATACATTCTCTCTATATTCGGGTCATCATACTTTCTTGTGATAGAATTGAAAATACATAGCAGCATGGACTATTAAAAAATACAAACATTCTGGGATCAATCCATTATACAGTATAAAGTGCAAAGTGCATGTTCACATTATTTTTAGAGAAGTTACTAATTTCTTGTTGAATGGGGATGCTCTAGTTCCGTGCAGATAATTGTGCGTGGTTGTTAGATATGTCTGTATGTATATATATACGTATATATGTACATATATATATATTATCTACTGGCGGTCGCCAGTAGATAGTTATAGTTAGGACCTATTTTCCATAGGAAATCCGCGACATTCTATTTGAAATAACTCTTGCGTCGGTTGACGAATCTTCGCGAAATTTTCAAACTTTATGGCCCGCTCCGGTCCGCTCCTACCCTGAAAGTCTCAGGGTGATTCGTCAAGCGGGGGCCGAGAAAAAGGGGGTCCCAAAACGTGTTTTCCCCATTCATTTTCCCATAGGAAACTTTAGACACGGCTACAGCCCGAACTGCTGAACGGAATTACACCAAATTTGGCAAAGAGGTAGTTCTTGGTTCAGAAAGAACCCTTTTTGTTAAATGGTGTAAATCCGTTCAGTAGTTGCGGAGAAATTAAAAAAAATAAGAGTCAAAAAATCAATTTCCCATAGGAAACTTTAGACACGGCTACAGCCCGAACTGCTGAACGGAATGACACCAAATTTGGCAAAGAGGTAGTTCTTGGTTCAGAAAGAACCCTTTTGTTAAATGGTGTAAATCCGTTCAGTAGTTGCTGAGAAAATCAAAAGTAAAAGTACATATATATCTATGGCCGCGTCGGATTCGCGCACCCTCCCGATCACGAGCTGTCTGCTAATTGGCTGTCAACACTCCAAACCATGAAGTGTTGGCAGCCATCTTGTTCCTCGGTAGAACCGAGGAACAAGAAAGCAGTAAAAAAAGTGCGGAAAACGCACAAAGGGGGCAGGGTAGAAACACCCTGACCCCCTAGGTCTGCTCAGGGGGTCCCACAAGGACCCCCTGGGCAGAAAAAATAATTTTTTTTTTTTTTTTTTAAATCGGCAGGATGCGCTCAGGGAGCGCGAATCCTGCCGGAAAAAAAAAAAACCGAAGGGCGGTCTCCCGCGCTTCGATTGTATTTTGCCCCCGGGTGGCCCAAGTCCTGGGGGCATGGTGGGGGGGTTAAATTTATGTATGGGGGCCTCAAAGGGCCCCCCAAGCCCCGGGGACCGCCACCCCCGGGGCTTTCTTTTTAAAATGGTGCGGGAGGGCTCTGAGCCCTTCCATCTGTCAGCCCCGGGGACCACCACCTCCCCGGGGCTTCTTTTTTTGTACTTTTTCCTGTGTGGGGGGCTCGAGCCCCCACACGCCCCGGGGACCGCCACCTCCCCGGGGCAGTAACAAATTAAAATGGGGGTCCGTTTTGGACCCCCGAAGTCCCGGGGACCACCACCTCCCCGGGGCTTTGCTGATGTGGGGAGGGGGGCCGCGCGGCCCCTCCCGGAGCCTGTGGAGGCCCTGGGGACCGCCACCCCCAGGGCCAGCTCCTGCAGTGTCCTGGGGTGCCTACCCCCGGGACACTGCTGTTTGCAATGACAGGACGGGAGCCTCGCGGCTCCGTCCTGTCATTGCAAACTGCTTTGGATATTGGAAGAGAGAGCAGGAAACCTGCTCTCGCTTCCAATATCCAAAGACAATTGCTTTTCCACACGGGGAGCAGCATGTTAGCTGCTCCCCGTGTGGAAAAGCAATGCCGGCTCCCTTAGGACACGGGGAGCCGGCGGGACTGTGGGGGGTTTGGGGACCCCCCCACAGTCCCCAACCAGAGGCCAGGCCCCGGGGGATGGGGTCCCCGGGGCCATAAGTGGCCCGGGAGGGGGGCCACGCGGCCCCCCTCCCCAGAAATTATTTTTAAAAAAAGGCCTGCCCCGGGGGATGGGGTCCCCGGGGCAAAAGGAGGCCTGAGGAGGGGGGCCACGCAGCCCCCCTCCTTAAAAAGGAATGTTAAAGTGTGGCCATGCCCCGGGGGATGGGGTCCCCGGGGCAGTTTTCGGCCAGGGGAGGGGGGCCACGCGGCCCCCTTCCAGTTTAATTTTAATTAAAAAAAAAAGGGGGTAAGGCCCTGGGGGATGGGGTCCCCAGGGCCCAAAAATAAGAAAAAGGAAGGGGGGCCACACAGCCCCCCTTCAGGGGAAAAAAAAAAAAAACGATCGGGCCGCAGGCCCCGCCCCCTTCCTTCACCACTCTGCAAACGCGCCCCCTGGCGCGTTTGCAGATGGGGAAGTAATTCCCCTTGAATACTGGGGGTCCCTGGGGGCCAACTAGCCCACCAGGAACCTCCAGTATGCGCCAGGGGGCTGCGTTGCAGAGAGGTGTACAGAGGCCACGCCCCTTTATACACCTCTCTGCAACGCAGCTCTGTGGCGCTTTTTGGAGGTACATGGTGGGCTAGTTGGCCCCCAGGAACCCTCAGGATTCAAGGGGACTTAATCCCCCAACTTAAAACGCGCCATCTTTGCTTCCACTGCTTGCTTTTCAAGCACTACTTTTGTCTTTTTGGTTAAGCACTCCACAAAATTGCATGTGTTTTCTTACACAACAATTTCTTTCATGTATTTCTACCCCCCTGAACTTCATGTTGCTCTGTCATCTGTGTGCATCTCCCCATTTCCCCCATGTTCCACTTGCTCTTGTGTTCTCCCCATGGGCTTCTTAACCATGTATTTCTCCTTTACCCGCTCCAGGCTGCCCTATCAGACATTGCTAATCCCCCCCACCTCATCCTTTATGTTGCTTCTGTCCTTCCCGACCTCCTTGTTGCTTCTCCCCACTCACACCCTCCTTCTCTGACCCCTGCTGCTTTTCCTCTCCATCCCTACCCTTTGTGTTGTTTTAGTCCCCTCTACCCTCCACCTACACTCTCCTTCTCTGTTGCATGTTGACTCTCCTCCTCGCAATGCTTTCTCCCACCCGTAGCCTCTTACTACTCCCCATCCCCGCTTCAAAAAAACACCTAGGTGCATTTTTCTTTTTATTTATCTTGGATTGGCAAATTAAATGAAAAACAAAATAGCTGCATAATTTTGTAGGGATGTGTTTACTTGATGCGTCTACAAAATGTTGCTGCCATCTAGATCATAGGCTTTTTAGCCATTGTTAGACCTGGCATCCGTGGTGTGGTGTTCCCCTAACTTTATGCCTTCAGATCTCCTGTTTTTGCTGACTTTGTTTTTGCTGCCCCTACGACTCTGCGCACTTTATCACTGCTAATCAGTTCTAAAGTGCTTGTGCGCCTTCCCCTAAAACATGGTAACAACGGCTTATACCCAACCGGCATCTTTAATTTATTGTAAGTCCTTAGTAAAGGGGCTCTACCTGTGCCCAGGCCCTGTAAATTAAATCCTACTTTTGGGCATGAAGCACTGATTGTGCCACCCACTTGAGCATTCTAAACATGCATCAGGCCTGCCATTGCACAGCCTGTGTGTGTAGTTTCGAACTGCCATTTCGACCTAGCAAACTTTTGCCAGGCCCGAACATTCCTTTTTAATACAGAGTGCAGTGTGCAATGCATTTAAAAAGTAGAACATGCACTTTTAAGTTTTACATGACCTGACTACTGCAAGGCCTATCTCTCCCAAAGGAAAACATTGGAATTACCTTACTATATTATATAAGTGTAATTTCCACATGGGAATAGGTAGCCAGTTTATGTTTGGTGTCTCTGGAATCACAATTAAAAATCCTCTTATGGTGAGGTCAGATTTTAAATTGTAATTCTGGAAATGCCACTGTTAGAAATGTTGCATGTTCCTGCCTTAGCTATTTAGTGCATGTAGCCTGTACCTGGGTCACATGACTGGGTGTTGCTGACAGTTGAGCTTTGTGTATTCCTACTAGACAGCCACACACAATAGGGAGCTTAGGTGTGCCTTGGTGGGCTATCACTGGCAGGATAGGAGAGAGGAGCTGGGCACAGCCCTACTTACACTTCAATAGGTTGTTGTTATATCCTCCTCTTAACCTTAGATGGTACATTCCGTTTCCCCCCTCTCCTTTCTCCCTCCTTGGTATCCCCCACCTGGAGCTCACCTTAGAATGTTGGCGTACTGAGTATTGAGGAGAGTGGATGGCCAATAAAGCGGTACTTGAAAGACTCTGGTTCCTGTCATCTTTTACTTCCAACACTGGCGACGATTACTGCGAAGGGGGCAGTTTTGGCCATCTCCCCTCTGTGTACTCTCTCCATCTACGTCCGCGCTGGGACAAGCTCAGGGAAGAAGAATATTCCCGTTGTCAGTCTGGACGTGGTGTGTCCCAGCTTCCTGCTTGCTACTATACAGTAAAACGTCCACTGGATTACTAGTACAGCACGAGAAACACAGCGGTATTCACATCCCTACTACATTGAACATTCAATTACTTGACTCTACTGTGATTTTTGATGTGGTGCACTTTCTGGTAGAACCGGATTGCGGAGTGGGCACGAAGGTAAAAAGGAATTTACCTGAGAATTCACATCATCCATCCTTAGTGGAAATGTGCCGATCTACTTGAGGCTTCATCGATCCTCTGTGGGACCATTCCGTGCCCAGGGTCCTCTACCGGAATCTGCTCTTCGGGCCTAAAGTCAGTCTCAAGGCCAGAGGCGGTGTCGTGTGGCTGATCCGGCACTGCCATTGAACTCCACCCCCTGACAGCTCGCTCCGCTGTGGTTCCTTTATGTGCGGCTGATTGACGGTGGTCATCGTTCTCCACAGAAATACTTCCACAGATCCAGAGGTATGTGAACGAAGGTGGTAGTTGACGCCCGGGACGTTGAGGAAGGCGAAGTTTTGCACGACGAAAGGCTCTCCAAGCGTCTAGTGTACTCATTTGGTGTACTTACCTCTCCTCAAGTTCCTGTCAGGCGCGGTGCGCTACCTCCGCCCTCTGAAGCGTGGGTGTACGTTCTAGTTCCACGCCGAGTAGCGTCCCTCGGTTTCCTGGCAGCCGCGCATGATGCTGTATTGTCGGCGCTCCACAGGTTCAGCGCAGGCTTTTTGGGTTGCAGGAGCCGACATTTTTGAAGCAACCCCCCTTGCTCAATACCCCGGATCAGAAAGGCGTTGCGTGGTGCAAGGTACCTTATCTTCTCAGTGTGTGCACGGCGACTTATTTCCTCATCCCTGCCTTCTGTCCAGTTGACTATTTCCCTGTACGGTATCCGGTTCTCATAAATGTCTATGTACTGGCTCGAGGTGTAAGGTACTGTTACCTCTTTGTGTTCCCGTTAACATTTATTTCTTCCTCCTTGATTTCCTGGCCCTTCACCATTTTACTTGGAGAGGAATCCGACCCTTCGGATGGCAAAGTTCTAACTCACTGGATCATTAGCGTTCAAGGTGACTTTCCCCTCACCCCTAAGATTTCCAGACCACGATGTCATAAGCTTTGGGCTACCTCTTGGTGTACATTTTTGGGTCCCCACCTCCATCCATCTGAAATTCCAATTTTTGAGGGCGTCCTTTTTCAGGCAATTACCTTCCCCTCACACCTTGCCTTCATATTAGTAACCTTTATTTAAGTTTTTTTTTTTTTCCACCATGATGGCGGCGGCAGGCATGAGCCAACCTCCCTCCTTTTTGAATGAAATAGGTGAGCCTGAAATATGTTGGAAGGAGTGGGTGAAGTTGTTCGAGTCTTATCTCATAGCCATTGGGGGGGAGCGCTTTAGCCCTGTGCGCAAACAGCACATCCTTCTCCACAATTTAGGTGTACATGGACGGAAAATTTATGACACATTGCCAGAACCAGAAGGGGAAATGGGAGAAGGGGAGGGAGTGGATGTATTTGTACGTACCATGGGCAAGTTAGAGACACATTTTGGCGATAAAGTGAACGTAGTTTTGGAACGTCATAAGTTTTTCAGTAGAGTTCAAAGCAAACACGAATCAGTCTCAAACTACATTGCAGCATTGTGGGGTCTCACGCAGTTGTGCGAATTTGGCAATCTCACCGATTCTCTCATAAGGGATCAACTGGTGCGCTGCACCACTAATGTATGTATCCAGGAAAAACTCTTAGCTAAGAACCCTGGCTTAAGAGAAGCGGTAGAGATTGCAAAATCAGTAGAGCACACAGCCAAGTGTATAAAAGAAATGAAACCCAACACTGAGGTTGTTGCTAGCATTCAGGAGGGAGAGGAGAAGAGTGAAGTGTACAAAGTAAAACGTAAAGAAAGCACGAGCAGCAAACTGTCCAACAGAGAAAGAAATTTTAAGTGTTACAGGTGCGGCAGCAGTAATCACTTTGCAAATTACTTCCAGTGCCCAGCCAGAACGGTTACCTGTAAGAAATGTAATAGGAGGGGGCATTTTGCCAGGGTATGCAGAGAAGGTGACCCCCACCCCAAAGACAGTGAGAGGGAGGTTGAAAGGGTCCTGAACAAGGAAGTAAAGTGTGTAATGCCCAGCGGGGAAAAATATGTGTTACAGCTTAAAGATTACTCAGGTTCTGTGAATGCCATTTATCCTAAATGTGATGTGTTACTTAACAACAAAACTATCACCATGTTTGCAGACTCGTGTTCCCCATTCACGCTTTTAAACAGGAATGATTTTGAGAACCTTGAGGGCCAAACAAAGAGCTCCTTGCAAAAACCAGATATGTGTCCCACAGGGTACAGCAGGGAACCGATACCCCTCATGGGAATGAAGGAGATGCACATACAGTTCAGGGCAGGAAAGCCTTCGGCAAGGTATACATTGTAGAATCTGGGTCCAACCTGCTGGGATGGCAGCACCAAAAAGAACTGGGCATCATCCTGGACCCAAACAGTACGGAGCAAGTCCTACTTATGGAATAGGCCCAAGGGGGTGACACCATTTGTGAGGAATTTCCAAAATTGTTTCAGGAGAAACTGGGCTGTTTACATGACTTCCAACATAGAATCAAACTAAAGTCCAGCGCCAAGCCTGTTGTTCACAAGTTACGCCCTGTACCACAACAAATGAGGGAACCACTGGAGAAAGAACTGTGTAAATTGTGTGACATGGGAATCATTCAACCCGTAGATTGTTCCGAATGGTTGGCCCCAGTTGTGATCACGGCGAAGGCCAATGGCGAAGGTATTCGGCTGTGTGTGGACCTACGCAGCCTCAACGAAAGCATTTGGGTGGAGAGACACCCCCTGCCAAACATTAACGAGATGCTCAGCACCATGGGCCAGGCCAAGTACTTCAGCGTAATCGACTTGTCAATGGCTTAGCACCAGGTGGACCTCCACCCAGAATCCAGACCACTCACCGCCTTTATAACTCCCCAAGGGGCGTTCATGTTCAGGAGGATGACGTTTGGATTAGCGTCGGCTGCGGCGGTTTTCCAGAAGATAATTCAGCAAATCCTGAAGGGAGTGGATCGAACGATGTGTTTGCAGGACGATATCTTGGTGTATGGCCGCGATGTGGAGGAACACGACTACTCCCTTAAACTGGTCTTCCAGAAACTCATGGATGCTGGGTTGACAGTACGGAAGAACAAATGCAAAATAAGGGTGTCGTCCGTCGATTATTTGGGACATTCCATCTCCGAAGGAGGATTCAGACCTAAAAATAGCCTGCTTAGCGCTGTAAAGGATGCCCCATATCCGAAGAGTAAAGACGAACTTAAATCCTTCCTAGGGCTCATGGAATATATGTCCAAATACATTAATAATTTTGCATCCAAATGTGAACCTATGCGGGATCTTCTAAAAAAAAATAAGGACTTCACATGGAGTGTGTGGTGGATGCCCTCAAAGAAGAGATCGTGAACTCACCAGCTTTAGGGACATTCGACCCCTGGGAAAAGACCATTCTCACCACGGATGCTTCAAACAAAGGTCTGGGAGCCACCCTAGTACAAAAGGACGGTAAGGAAGAAAAGATCATTGCCTTCGCATCCAGGTGCCTAACGAGTGCAGAGCGTAATTACTCTGTAATTGAAAAGGAGGCCCTGGCGTGCTTCTGGGCGGTGAGGCATTTCAAATTCTTCTTGTGGGGGTTGAATTTCACCATCCGGACGGATCACAAGCCCCTCTCCTTCATCTTCACTGTGAAAGGGCTAGAAAACTGTGCTCCGTGCATAAGCAGATGGATATTGGGACTCGAGCATTTCAACTTCAAAGTAGAGTACGTACCTGGAAAAGACAATAAAATTGCTGGCTTCCTATCAAGAACGCCGTTGCAGACAGAAGAGCAAGAAGAAATGCTAGACAGTCCCATCATGATAGTGGACGACCCCGCCATCACTGAACAGGAATGGGAGAAGTGTATGGAGGAAGACAAGGAATTGTGCACGCTCAAGGTCATCATGAGAGAAGGGTGGCCCAACAAGGGGAATGACCTCGAAGAAGGAATCAGAGAATTCTGGGAAATCAGAAACGAGTTAAGCGTCATTGGGAACAGAGTGTACCGCCAAAACAGAGTAGTACCTCCTACAGGCCTCAGGAAGAGAATAGTAGATTTGGCGCATGAGGGGCATCTGGGACGTAACATCACTAAAAGTAGAGCCTGGGCAAATTTCTGGTTCCCTAAAATGGACACCATGGCAGAGCAACTGGTCAAGGACTGTGTAACTTGTGCCAAGATTGATAAGTCTCAATCCCTACGCAAAAGCCCCTCTAGCTCCCGTCAAGATACCAACCAAACCATGGAGCAAACTAGCCATGGATATCATAGGGCCCATGGACAACTTAGGCACCCAAAAGAGATTCATGATAGTCTTAATTGACTACACCTCACATTGGATCACCCAGAAGTTTGTGCATCGTATCAACACGAACACAGTCCTAGAGTTCCTCAAGGACGTGTTTTTCATGGAGGACATACCCTCAACGTTGGTAACGGATAACAGTGTACAATTCACCTCGTAGGAAATGAAGGATTTCTTAGACAACCTGAACATAAAACACGAACCCACCGCACTTTATTCCTCAAAAGCTAACGGCCTAGTTGAGAGGGCAAATAGGCTAATCAAAGAGCACATCCAATTGGCCATTATCAATGGTCACGACGTGGAAGCATCCCTACGTAAGTGTCTATGGGCGTATCACACCTCGCCTAACATAGTGACGGGGGTTTCCCCTTTCGTCTCCCTCCGCAGGAGAGAGCCTTGTACCAAGCTCAACCCCAGTTGGCTGGAAGGAGGCAGGGCAAGTAATCCTAATCCCGAAGAGATTACCAGGAAGATCGACCTGCACCAAGCCAAATATAAGCAATGGTATGACCAGAAGAATGGAGTTAAAATCCCCAACTGGGAAGTGGGCGATGTGGTGCAAGTCAAAAGAAGTACTAAAGACTGGCATAGCCAAAGTAAATTCTATCCTCTTTGCCGGATTGCTAAGGCTCTCAACAACGTTGTTCTCCTTGATAATGGGCAATGGTGGAGCTGTGACAAAATTGTAAGATCACAAATGTGATGTGTTCTCTCTCCATTAAATGCTATGTATATATCTGAATTTTCATAAGTCATGCCCGCCTAGACTTGTTGCATGGCTAAATGTGTTTTCTTCATTCAATGCCTTTTTGTGTTACCTTTGGTTTCCCCCTTCTTCTGGTTGTATAGGAAGGGAGGTGTGTTATATCCTCCTCTTAACCTTAGATGGTACATTCCGTTTCCCCCCTCTCCTTTCTCCCTCCTTGGTATCCCCCACCTGGAGCTCACCTTAGAATGTTGGCGTACTGAGTATTGAGGAGAGTGGATGGCCAATAAAGTGGTACTTGAAAGACTCTGGTTCCTGTCATCTTGTACTTCCAACAGTTGTGTCATGCCTCCACACAAAGGGCTGCATACCCCCTGTAGTTAGTCTGGAACCAGGGCAGGGAAGACAAGATGCCTGGGGACTTCAAAGAGAAACCTCTAGATGCTTATTCTCCACTTCAAAGGCACAACTGGGTATAAATACTGGACCTCAGACACCAACTCTTCAGTACACTTCTGGACCTGTGGATACTCTGCCAGGAAGAAGGACTGCTGTGCTGCTATAAGGACTGGCACTCTGCTGGGCCGCTGCTCTAAAGGAACTGCTGCCCTACTGTGCTGACCTGCTGCCCTCTTGCTTGGGGAAGAAGAACTGGGCCTACAACATCAGCTTGAACCCAGGACCCCAGAGTGACTCAAAGGACTAGTCTGCTGGCCTCCTGATCTGAGCTTTAGGGCTAAAAATGGATCCCCAAATGGATCCTGGACCAGCTGCAGTGAGTTCCTAACCCCCAAGTGGTACATCTCAGGTCCTGGACCCTTAGTGTGGCTCATGGGTGCTGAAATCAATCTTTTGGGCTCTTCGAGACCGCGGATTGGCCCGTTCGCACCGAGACAGTAGCACTTGCACCAAAAAGCAGCGCAAGCCGCTGCTAGCCCGTCTCTTTGCCCTGCAGTATTGATCGCCCACGGGGGACTGCCAGTGTGAAGCTCCAGCCCGCCTGTCCGCCATGCCTGGCCTGCTCTTCCTGCCATGCCGACACCCTCCTGGGACGTTGTCCTTGCTTCTCGTGTCCCTCTCTAACACAAACAGGAATCCTGGCACAAAACTTGAGAAGGTAAAATTTCAGCGGGACTGTCCTCTATCGCGGTCGGCCTGAACGTTTGACTTTGACCTGGTCCAACGCGACCAGATAGCTGTGGTTGGTGCTTTGTGCATTTAGGCACTGTTTTTAACTTTATTCTTTAAGAATTCATAACTCCAGTTCTACTGATTGGATTTTTGTTATTTTGGTCTTGCTTTATTTATTAAATTCAGCTCTATTTTTCTAACCTGACGTGCGATCTTTTTGTGTGGTGTTTTCACTGTTTTACTGTTTGAAGTATTGCACAAATACTTTACACATTGCCTTTAAGTTAATCCTGACTACTCTGTGACAAACCAGGGGGTTGAGCAGAGGGTGATTTGGGGTTTGCTTGTGCCTTACCCTGACAAGGATTGTGGCTGCTGCTTGACCAGGGCTAACACCTCAGTCAACCAGTAACCCAATTTCTCACAGCCATGCGGCACAGCATTGGGGATGGTGTACAGCATGGTTAAAAAACATTGACAAATCAAATAGGTCTCAAAGGCAAGAAGTATTGGCTTTGCCACTGCTTGTTGTTTATGGTGTTGGGCTGGAGGAGGGGTAGACAGACTGTCTCCACACAAAGCACCACCCTCTCCAAGACCCCGACACCCTTCCTCTCACACCGACAAAAGTCTTTAGAGGCTGGCAGGTCTGTAATTTTGTATTGCCAAATTAAATAAAATGAATCTTAAAATAAATCATGCATTTAAACATTAACAGAATATGTTGAAATATTTAAGTCCCTTTGCTTTCAAGTACACATGGATGCGTCACAAAGACACCATGGCATTAGGCTTGTTGTGATGTCACCAGCTGCCTGCACACACTGAAGGTCCCAAGGAGCTGACGTCACGGGTGACATCATAATCACTGCACTGTTTGAAACACACAGAAGCAGCTGCTAGTTCTTGGCTTGTCTTGAGCAGAGTTGGTCAGCAGAGGTGACTTTTGCGTCTCTGGTGACTGCTAACTTCTGTTTGAGGTACGTTTTCTGGACCCTTGCCTTTTCTTTGCTATGAGTTTTCAGTGGAAGGATGAACTCCCATATTGTAAGTCTTTATTTTGATTTCCCCTTCATTTCATCACTTCCAGGTGTAAATCGCTGGAAAGCAAATAACGAACACAGAAGGAGGAGAGAGGCGAAGGACAGGGTGGGGTGTCCCCGATGGGGGACCCACATCCGAGTACAGAGGAGGAGCAGGAGAGCCAGAGCCTGTGAGTCGAGGGTTCACTAGAAGGTGATGGGGGCTGGGGTGGGGGGACGTTGTTGAAAAGCCAGATATACATTGTGCAGAGCACATCTGCGAAACAGGGAGACATGAATGTGTATTTAATTTACACAGAATTATCGCACCCAATTATAACTTGTAATGTGTTCAGGGGTGGGCTGCCTATGGCGCAGCCGGTGCAGTGACACCAGGGCCTGAGGCCTTATGGCCCGAATGAACCCTGTTTATTGTTGTATTTTACCAGCCGTACAAACCATTTGCCTTGCTTGTACCCGGATCCATATCACACTTGCTATGCCAGTGAATGTGTTTGTGTTTTTAATTTGAAAACGTGAGGGAAGTGTTTCCACATTTTCTATAAATGAGGAAGGCCGCTGATAAACGAGCTCCCCTTGCCTGCATTGTTCGTAGGCAGTCAAGGGAAAAGCAGTTCCGTCTTTTTAAACTTTATGAAAACTAGTGTAACCCAGAACAAGGCTGCAAAATGAGTGTAACCCAGAACAAGGCTGCACCCTGGGCTCAGGAGTGCTTGTGCTCCACACTAGAGGAGATTCACTCACTGGTACCAACGTTTGTCCAAGTTAGACATATACAGTGCCTGAGAAGATTCCACCATGGCCAGACTGTCCAGACAGGCAAGCAGACAAACCCCCGAGAGGCTGGAGCCCCTGGAGCAGTGCTTAATTTGTAAAAAGATAAGTGCCAGGGCTCTCGTCAGGAGGCCACTGCAGCTTGCACCACACATTGCCCCTGGCATGCTGTCAATGATAGTAGCAATACAACTACTAACCATCACACTCCTACAAGTGTGACAATTCTGACTATTTCGGGCCCCCAAAGCTATAAGAATGGCTTGGGCACATGTTATAGCCATTTTGAATGTACATTTAATTAATAATTAACTGTTGTTGTGGTCCTCTCTAACTTAACCAGACAGTGCCACCTTGTGGCAGACTGTCACAAAACATTGGTGTTGACAATTAAGTGCCAGTGATGACAATTAAGTGCTGGTGCCCACAATTAAGTGCTGGTGCCAAGCACCGGAAACCACCAGCTCAAATTAAGCACTGCCCTGGAGACAGGTGTTGATCCTTGGAGGCCAGTTTCGATCCCCAGGAGTCCTGACGCAAGTTACATGGTCCCACAGCAACTTGCAGTTGCTTCCCGTTTGATTTTTTGAAGCTGTTTTTAGGGCACATGCACACGTCTGCACATACTCACCAATAACTGCTTCCTTGGTGCCAGTCTGTGTAAGGGAATGCCTCTTTGTGCATGTTCACCTCCACATTTTTGGAATGATGCTGCTAGTTTATCAACTCTGAGAGTGCTCTGATGCCTGCTAACCAGACCCCAGTGCCAGTGTTCAAACCCCTTGCAAAGTGTATGTCGAATTGGCTGCCCCCAATTGCCACAGACTGACTTACTTAGAAGTCCCTAGTATATCGTACCCAGGGCATGTAAGGCAGAGTGTCCACCCAGGGCTGCAGCACTGATTGTGCCACCAGGGCCGGACTGGGAACCGAAACCGGCCCTGGCAAACAGCCCGGCCGGCCCCCCTGCGGGGGCTGAGGGGGTCCGGCCGAGCTGTTTGCAAGGGCTGGTTTCGGCCGATTTTGTTGCAGGGGGCTGATATTGCCGACCCCCGGTAACAAAACCGGCCCCCACGGTAGCGGCCCACCGGAGAAACGCCCGGTGCCCGCTACGGCCAGTCCGGCCCCGTGTGCCACCCTGTGTGTGACAAAGTACAAAATGGCTCCCAACCTGCCACTGCAGTGGTAACACTGCTAGTTCAGCTTTACCATTCAAACCAATGGCAGAGCCCCCTTTACAATATATGCAAGACTCTTCTAAGGAAGGCCTATCGAGCCCTAAGGCAGGGAGCTGTATATTATTAAGTAGGACATGTATTTTTATATATGTCTTAACAGCAACACTTCTAAATTGTTGGTTTGCTGTGGGAGAGTTAGTAGCTCTATTGTCTAACATAGGGTTACAAGCTGACCCATCCGTCTGGCTAACTTCTAAATGGGACTACCACACTGGTTACTGTAGGGTATCAAATCAGTCCTGGCATTAAACCTGACTTGATGACCAAGTAGAATTTAATGTCACTATTAAAGAAATGCAACTTTGAGAAAGTTGACACTTTCTGATCTCATTTGTCCAGCGGCCTCACACAGTCAATGGCCACCAGACAGCATTTTGCCCACCTGGCGAGCAGTGTGAATGACTCCCAGGCTTAGGAACAAGAGCAGCCTGCTACAGGGCGAGGTGCCACCTCCCATTTGCAGGAACCCATTCCGGGTGTTAGCCCAAAAGGTGAGCTTCAAAGGTGAAGCCGCCTTTGGTGGGCAAACAGTGATAACAGTACTGAGGGGCTACCCTTTTTTCAAGTAGCCTTGTGACGGGGACAAAGGGGAAAGACCAGTACCCAAACCGGTTTTCCTGTGGGTGTGTAGCTCACAGGTAGCCACACCTCTAGAGTGAGCTGCCAAACTCCTAACATCAGAGGAAGTGATCAGACATCTTAACATTGGCAGAATAGTCCACTCTGGGATTGCTAGATGCCACACATAGAAAGTCGTCAGAGGGAAGGGATCTGGTAGCCCATTCGCAAAGTGATCGTATCATCCCCCCAGGTCACTTTCATGGGGATAAATATGGCACCCCTGGCACCCTGAACCTCAGGTCACATCGGAACTGGAGCAAGGACCGAAGAAGGACTGCCCTGCTGACCCCCAGACTTGGCAAAGACAGGCTGCACCCATCTGCTGGGCTGCACCTGCCGCACCTTGGGCTGGAAAAGAAGAGGGGACTGTGCCTGTGATTCCTCATTGGGAAAAAGTCATGCCCCAGTCCAAAGACGTGACTCCAAGGATCAGTCGGCTGGCCCCCTAGAACCAGCACCAGGGACAACAAAGCTGCAGTAGCACAACTCGGCAAGTCAATAACCACTTCAGAAGAATCGCCACTGACTGTTGCTCGGTGCACCAAGACACCGATCCTCGACGACCAAATGTTCCACCCGAGTTAGCCAGACCTAGGAATGTCGTCTGAGTCGAGATTGGTCACCCAAGAGGGACACCAGCCTTCACCACAGGATATCGCTGGAACCACTTTGAGGGACACCGACCTCTGTGGCCCTACCTGACCCATGGACCAGGGAATAACTGCAAAGGCACCCCTGTCGACCGCACAGCACCCAGGACATCCTTGAGCATCTTCCACCTCCTGCATCCGCAGCATCAGGACCACTCCATTGAACTCTATGGCGGTCGTGTTGTAAACTGGAAAATACTTTGGTGGCCAAGTAACTGTCCAAATACTCCTCATTTGCCCCCTAGACCTTCTTCCTGTCAGGTTTGGTCACCTAAGTTGACCAAAAAAAAAAAGAGAAATTGAGAGATCGCCATATATATTTCCAACGCCCTCATTCAAGATCCCTGTCCTCTGACAATCCATTTTAGCTTATGTTTTTGCATTCTTTTGGTCTTTTAAAGGTTGGAAGCAATATTATACAGAAAAAGTGACTGCATGACATGTTTTTCGGCCATGGGTACTCACAAACATTTTTCCAGGGGCCACAAAGTTTGGTCTGTGATGGGACTATGGGCTGCATTGATGTCCGCCAGGTGGCTGTCAATTTGGTGGGTTTGGTGTTATGTGAAGCAAAGCATACACAATAAGTGTCTGAACTGCACAATGTGAAAACCAAAACTTGGGATCAATTCTGGCTTTTCCACTTAACCAAACTGTGTGATCCTAGGCAATTTTTTATTTCACTTTCCCTCCTTTTTCTTCATTATCACATGCAAGAAGACCTTCAAAATACAAGACTTCAGGATGCGTGCTGTACAAAACCTTCTCCTGTGTTTGATTTAATAAACTATAATGTTGTTCATGTATTATAGAAACCCAGGCCACCCAAGGAGTGCACATAACAACTGACCTGCCTCTTACTTCACTGTTGTCATTGTTCTCAGGGTGGGGGGACGAATCAATGTTTCTAAATTCATGTTTGAAAATTATCACTGTAAAAAAAAATACTTCTTAATGCATTGCTATATTATGATGTACTAAGGTGAAACGGTTCTGCATCTTAATAAAATACTTTTTTGAATTTTGAGTCAACTTTGTCATACTTTTACACCTTTGCTGCAAGATGTCTTTAAAAATTAAGGTGTTTCTAAAGTTAAGCTGTGAAAGACACCCTAGTTACTTCCTTTCTTTTTCTTCAAATAACCTGTAAATAAATGCTTGCCTGTTAATTTACCATATTTTAAATGTTAGTGCTCAGTCGAGTAAACAACAACCCAGTGCTGTGCCTCTGTTGAGAGGGGTGGGGGGGGGGGAGGTGGCATTCTTTGAGTGTCACTGGTTTAGGCCCATTACAAAGGCTGATGGATGGATGAGAAAAATTCCTCTCAACGGTACCACCGTGTTCCTGTTCTTGATAGGGAGACTATCTTTGCACAGGCACATGCATGATTAGATGCTATGTAGAAATAGTGCTACAAGGTATTGTGGTAATCTCTTATGTACTGGAATGCTTCATTAAATCTCTTCCACAACAGCAACTAAAACTTAGCAAATGTAATTGAAAAATTGCTTTGTTAACAGGCACCGTTTGGTTTTACTTTTACAGAATTATCCTATAGAAAATCCTACTCTGCAATGCGTTACTCTGTTGGTGCAAATGGGGCTGAATTTATACATTTTGCCTGGGTTGCTTTAATTTCCCATTCCGACCCTGGCTTCCACCAGACTCACACTCACTGTAGACCCCAAGAGGGCAGGACGTCTCTCAGACCGAACTAAGATGTATTCCCACCACAATAAAGCATGCACACTTGCAGCAATATAATTGTACGTACTTAACTGAGGAATGTTGAAAAAGACTTTTTTCCGATCTAAAGAGGCTTTATCATATATTTTTCGTGATATTTTCTGCCTAATTTGCGTCTTTTGCTGGCTCGGCTCGTGCTTTGGGTCTGGTGGCCAAGACTGGCCCTGACTCGGCTCTCTCCAAGGCTGTGCATGGACCCACCAGAAATGTAGTAACTCCTGTGCCCTTGTGCAGGAGGATGTCAGGAGGTGCAAGAGGCGACATGGTTAGGGAGACAGGGGTGAACGAGGACAATGGGGTGAAGGAGAGCTGGGGTTAACTGGGACAGCGAGGGAAGGGGCAAAATGAGACACAGGTCTGAGAGGAGTGGGGCTGGAGGTGAGACTCCTCTGCAGGGACAGGGAGACCGGAGGTGACGACTGAGGGAGGCCAGAGAAGAACTGCAACAGCCGGGGAGGGGATGCGAGGTGAGAGGGGGCCGTGGGCGGAGGGTGGCAAGCGGTGACATAGTACATCTGAGGAGGGGGGGCCAGGGGTGACACAGGAGAGAGAGGAGGAGGGCGTCGGAGGTGAGATAGGGCAGCGGGGGAGGGGGGCAGAGTTGAGAAGCGGGGCTTGAGGTGAGAAAGGCAGTGGGGGGGGGGGGTTCAGAGGTGAGAAGGGTCTACAGGCTAGTGGCCGGAGGAGACACAGGGCTATGAGGAGAGGGGGCAGAGGTGAGATAAGGATATATGGGTGGGGGTCAGAGGTGAGAGGAGACAGCTGGGGAGGGGGGTCGGAGGTGCGATGGGACAGTGGGAAGAGAGGGACAAGAGTGCAGAAGGGGCGCCAGGACCCGGAGACAGCACAGGACAATGAGAAGAGTGCCAGAGCAGTGAGGGGGCAGTTACAGGTGAGACAGCAGGGAGGTGTTGGCCAGAGGTGAGAAACGGGAGTAAAGAGCGGGGCTAGAGAAGAGATGGAATAGTGTGGTGATGAGGACCAGACATGACATGGGATAGCAAGGGGCGGAGGCTGGTGATGAGACTGGGCTACTGGGGAGAGGGACCAGAGGAGGCAAAGGGTTAGAATCGGAGGATGCAGAGGTGAGATGAGGCTGCAGCAGTCGCGGCCAGCATGGCTCGCGGGTGGGGTAGTGGGGGGACACGCGGGTGGGTAGTGTGGGGGGGTTAGTTTAATTATAAAAAAATAAAATAATTTAAACTTACTTTTCTGCTGGCCGGGTCCCGCGTCTTCTCAGCTCCTGCTCTCCTGCCACCGACAGGAACAGGAAGCAGGCAGCCAGGCTCCCTCCCCTAAGCACATCACAACGCTGCAAGCAGCGTTGTGATTGATCGGGACGGCGCCCAGCCAGGCGCTTATGGGGAGGCCATGTTCTCGATGTAGGCTGCATTGCAGCCTGCATGGTGAAGGGCAGAGTGCGCATGTCTGGTTTGGGCGGCCCTCAGGGCAGTAGTGGGCACACCACTCCTCCCCTGCTCGCATAGCAGCCCCGCCAACCCGCTGCCCGCAACCAAACATAAAAGAGTAATAACTGAAAGTTACTATCATTTTATGTTTCTGCTTCTCGCACTGCGAGAAAGCAGTGGGGCGACACTCCTCCGCCCTAGTGGAGGAGCCGCCCCTGGGCTGCAGGAGGGAAGATGGCTTAAGGGGAGAAAACAACAGCGGCGTGGGCCAGGTCTGAGTAGGGGCTGCAGTGGGAGTTGGTCAAAATATGAGATGAGGCAGTAGGCCGGAAGAGAGGGGCAGACATAAGAGACCTCAACAGGGGAGGAACAAACATTGAGAAGGGGCAGAGGAGTGAGGAGGGTACAGGAGGAGGGTACAGGGTACATGGAGGAGAGACCAAGAGGTGAAAGAGAGCTACTTTGGGCCAGAGCTGAGATGGGACAGCAGGGCAGGGGGCAGGAGGTGACAATGGACCAAGTGGTTAGTGCTGCCGGAGGAGACATGGGACAGTGGGGGTCCAGAAGAGACGGTTCGGCAGGAGAAGGGAGAAGGGAGCAAGTGATGAGACAGTGCTAAGGGGAAGGGGGCAGGAGTGACACAGGCCTACAGGAAAAGGGAATCAGAGGTGTGATCGAGCTACAGGGGGCTACATAGGTAGGGACTGGAGGTGAGATGGACAGTGTGTGTAAGGGAGTCAGGGATAACATGGGACAGTGGCTAAAGATGGCCCAATGTACACAGAAGGCAGAGGGGAAGTGGGGCAGAGGGTGACAGGCTGCAGGTAGAGGGTACCAGAGCTGAGATGATGTTATTGGGGTGTCCAGTGAAGGCATAAAAAGTGGGGGGGCTGGGGGGCAGAGGTCAGATGAGGGCAGGTTATGGGGAGGGAAACTGAGGTGAGAAGGGAAAGACCTGTGAAGTGCAAAACTGTAGGCAAGGCAGCGGGGAGAAGGAAGTCAGAAGAGAGACTGAGCTTTAGATGGAGGGGAGCCAAAGATGACAGGACAGTGGAGTGATAAGGGCAGAGGTGACAAAGGACAGCAGTTGAAGGAGGCCATAGGCGAGATTGGACAGCTGGTGGAGGCGAACCACAGGAGACAGGAGGCTGTAGGGGACATGAGGTGAGACAGGGCAGCGAGGAGGGTATCAGAGGCTAAACAGGACTGCAGAGAAGGGGGCCAGGTCATCAGGTGAGACAGGGCAGTGGGCGTGATGGGCTTCACGAAAGATGAACTTATGTTCAAGGGCAGCAGAGAAGACACAGGCTATGCGGAAGGGTGACAGAGGTGAGATGGGGCTATTGACAGAGAGGACCAGAGGCAACATGGAGGGAGGGGGGATTGGAAAGATGGGACAGTGAGGTGAAGGGGGCTTAGATGGATTGTAACAGCAGCGGAATCAAGGGATTAGAGCCGTTAAGGGACTTCAGGTGGGATGTGGCAGGAGGTGAGGTGGGATGGGGGATTGGACAGAGGGATGAGGGGGCCAAAGGAGACCGAGAGCAGGTGGGGGTGTGGGGTCAGAGGTGGGATGAGACAGTGGTGGAAGGCAGACGTAGGTTAATCAGGAGACAGTGGGCAGCTTGCCATGGACAGGGCTGAGGAGAGGGTGTCTTTCTGTGACATGGGGCAACTGGGGGAGGAGGGCCAGAGAAGACAATGTGCTGTAGGGCGAGAGGAAGAGGTGAGAAAGGGCAACAGGGACGGTGGGGCAGAGCAGTTACAGGGGAGGCTGGTCAGAGGTGAGACAGGACAGCAAAGGAAGGTAGACAGAAGTGACACAGGACATAGTGGTGATGGGGGCCAGAAGTGAAATGGGACAGTTGGGCGAGGTGGACAGAGGTGTGGTGGGACATTGTAGAGAGGGGGAACAGAGGTGAGCTGGGGAAGCAGGTGGAGGGGGGCATAGATGAGACAGGACAGTGGGCTAAGAGGAATCAAAAGTGACACTCTACAGTGGGGAGTTTTGCAATACGTGAGGCATGTCTACAGGAGGTAGGAAAAGAAAGAGGAGATACAGGTTTAGAGTGAGTCATTGGTGTGATTTTGCTTCATGGAGAACGGGGCCTGAGCTGACTGGAGAAATTGGAGGAGATGGGTGCCAGAAGTGAAAAAGTGCAGCAGGAGAGGGGCCAGGGGAAACACAGGACATTAGGGATGGAAGAGGCGAGATGTGGCTATGCGGTAGGGAGTTACAGGGTTAGTGAGTCAGGAGGTCATAAGATGGAGGGAGTTACAGGTGAAGGGGGGCACAAGTGACATGGTGGTATGGGGGCTGTTGGGATGGGAATGTCCCCATCATGGTGTAAATCTGGTACCTGACTTATTTGGCCTGCCCCTGGCTATGAAATGTGGCGTTGTGGCCTCTTTGCTGGCAGTGGACTACTGCTCCTGGTGTCTGTATAATGCATGGAGCAGTGGTGGCAACATACCAAAGTTAAGAGAAATCATTACTATGACAAGGCTTTTGTATCTGTCTTATATAGGTTGATGACTAAAGGTCCATCTGTGTAAAGTTCCTTTTCTATGCATATTCCCAGGCTCTTACACTGACATCCTGTGTGCATATGTGTGTGTATCAAGCATGTGTATGTGTGTAGAAAAAGTAGCACATGCATGGTGTGTGAGTGACCAAGAGCAATGGAGACCAGGACATAAACTCTGGCCTCTCCTAGCACTAAATGGAAGGTAAGGGATGTACTTTCAGGTAGTTGAAATATATCACTTGCATTCCTGTATCTGGAGGGAGTAAACCCACACATGCAAGTGAGAGGACTGGAGAACGGGCTGCCTTTAAAAATTTCACGTCTTCGCAAGCGCCACCATTTTGTGGATGTAAGGGTGAGGGGAGGGACTGCAAACTCTATTGTGAAAGGTGAGGAAGTCTATAGGTGAGGCCTATCGTTATGTCTGTCCATGATTATTCGGGCTGATGACATCCAGCTGCAGGAACCTCACACCTCTTTTTGACTCTGTCGTGGATGCTCCATTGTGGAGATAGCCCCAGTGCTACCTGCTATTAGAAGCATCACTCTACTCAAAGACTGCATCTGGAGAACATCCTGAAGAGGACATTTGAAAGGAGAACACCCTAAACCAGTTCTACAGTTTGCGACAGTGTATCCACATCCCCTATCTAGCAGTTATGTATACAAGTGGGGCTTAGTTTGCCCCACTTTGTTCCATTTACAAATCCTTTATGGCCGAGGAAGAGAGTGCTCTGCAGTGTACTCAAAGAACTGCTCTGCAATCAGTGGGGTGTCTGCCTCTCAGTCAGTCTCACAGAGGTGGGAGGACATCACATGAAATCCACAGTACCAGAGAACTGCCCAGAGCCTGCTTGCCTACTGAGTGTGAAGGATCCTGCCCGGTTCTGCAGGAGGAGAGACTGTCTAGGAGGAGCAAGATCCTGCACATCCCTGGTGGCTGTGAGATGTCCAGGAGGATGCAGACTACTGAAGAGCAATCACAGGAGGACCCAGGTGCCTGTGCCACCAATTCCCCTGCCTCCTTCCAGGTCTCTCATCTTGTTTCCTGGCGTAAAATGTTGCACTGTGCTCATCGTTGACCCAGTCGACACTGCAACAATGTGATTGTCGTAAGCCCAAACAAGGGCTGCCACTGCGTGATTCCCTTAGGCCCGAATGAAGGCTGCAACTGCCTTCTGTCAACTAGGTCTGCCACCTCCAAGACTGTTGCCACTTGATTCGCGGGCTATACCTTGACTGGTAGGTCGCTCCCCCACCACACAGCTCCGTCTGTGTGCCCTGCTGCTGCCCCTGATTGTGCTCGTTTTTTCCTTTCTGTGCCCCCTTGCTGGCCCTGATTGTGCTCGTTTTTCCTTTCTGTGCCCCCTTGCTGCCCCTGATTGTGCTCGTTTTTTCCTTTCTGTGCCCCCTTGCTGCCCCTGATTGTGCTCGTTTTTCCTTTCTGTGCCCCCTTGCTGCCCCTGATTGTGCTCGTTTTTTTTCCTTTCTGTGCCCCCTTGCTGCCCCTGATTGTGCTCGTTTTTCCTTTCTGTGCCCCCTTGCTGCCCCTGATTGTGCTCGTTTTTTTTCCTTTCTGTGCCCCCTTGCTGCCCCTGATTGTGCTCGTTTTTCCTTTCTGTACCCCCTTGCTGCCCCTGATTGTGCTCGTTTTTTTCCTTTCTGTGCCCCCTTGCTGCCCCTGATTGTGCTCGTTTTTTCCTTTCTGTGCCCCCTTGCTGCCCCTGATTGTGCTCGTTTTTTTCCTTTCTGTGCCCCCTTGCTGCCCCTGATTGTGCTCGTTTTTCCTTTCTGTGCCCCCTTGCTGGCCCTGATTGTGCTCGTTTTTCCTTTCTGTGCCCCCTTGCTGCCCCTGATTGTGCTCGTTTTTTCCTTTCTGTGCCCCCTTGCTGCCCCTGATTGTGCTCGTTTTTTTTTCCTTTCTGTGCCCCCTTGCTGGCCCTGATTGTGCTCGTTTTTCCTTTCTGTGCCCCTTGCTGCCCCTGATTGTGCTCGTTTTTTCCTTTCTGTGCCCCCTTGCTGCCCCTGATTGTGCTCATTTTTTTTTTCCTTTCTGTGCCCCCTTGATGCCCTGATTGTGCTCGTTTTCCCTTCTGTGCCTGTTTCCCGCCGCTGCGCCCCTGCGGCCCCGCCCCCTCACTGCCCATTCGCTGCCCCATTCCCTGCTCCTCCCTCCCACCTCCCCATTTATGGCGGCCGCTGGCGCGCCGAAGGCGCGCCTAAGGCAAGCCCGTCTGCGCCCGTCCGCGCCGTGACCGCGCCCAGCGCCAGACCCCCTGGTCCGGGCATCCCCCGCGCCCGCCACATCAACAGACGCCGATACGACGCCAGCACCCTCCACGCACTCAACCCCGGAAAAGATCACGCCTGCTACCAGGCCACCCCGAAGCGCACCCAAGGGCCCTTCACCTGCCGGAACTGCAGCTTCGCCAGCACCCGCCCCGCCAAACCACCGCCCAGGAAAGAACCCAACTACCTCAGATGCATCCTCCTCAACACCCGCTCCGCCCGCAAACACGCCATCGAACTCTGGGACCTTCTCGACTCAACCTCCCCAGACGTCGCATTCCTGACGGAGACCTGGCTGAATCCCGCTTCAGCCCCCGACATTGCCATTGCCATCCCGGACGGATACAAGATCACCCGCAGGGACCGCACCAACGGAGTCGGAGGAGGCATCGCCATCGTCCACAGGAACACCCTCAGAGTCTCAACCAACACCGACGACACCCTCAGCACCGCCGAACACATGCACTTCCAGATCCACACCGATCCCAACACCACCCTCAGAGGAACCCTCATCTACAGACCCCCCGGACCCCGACCACAGTTCAGCGATTCCATCGCTGACTTCGTCAGCACACACGCCATCGCCTCCACGGACTACATCCTCCTCGGGGACCTGAACTTCCACCTCGAGAACAACAAGGACACCAACTCCACCACCCTGATCGACAACCTCGCCACCCTCGGACTCAGACAGCTCGTGACTACACCCACCCACGCCGCCGGCCACACGCTAGACTCCATCTTTTCCGCAAGCCCACACGTCTCCTTCAACCACACCTCCGAACCCCACTGGACTGACCACCACTGCATCCACTTCACCTACAGGAAGCCCACCACGCACCACCGCACCGAACAAATGCCTCGCCGCTGCTGGAGCAGAGTCACGGAAGACCAGCTAACCACAACCCTCGCCCTGAGCCCACCCGCCGAACCCTCCGACCCCGACACCGCCGCCCGCAACCTCAGACAGTGGATCGACGACTGCGCCAACACCCTCGCCCCGCTCAAGAATCCGCCCAACAGCCACACCAGCAAGAAAGCCACCTGGTTCACCGAAGACCTCCAGGCCTCCAAACGAACATGCCGAAAACTGGAGAAGATCTGGCTCCACGAACGGACAGCGGACAGCTACGCCGCCCACAAGAGCGCCACCCGCAGTCACCATCACCTCATCAGATCCGCCAAAAGGGCCTCACTCAAAGACCGCCTAGACAACAACGCACACAACAGCAAAGAGCTCTTCAACATCGTGAAGGAACTCTCCAACCCCAGCTCCAACACCAACGACATCCAGCCGTCGCGAGACCTGTGCGACTCACTGGCCACCTTCTCCCACCGCAAAATCGCCGACATCCACGACAGCTTCAACACCACGACCGCCCCGGCAACCACCGAGACCACTGCCCCCACAACCACCAACCGCCTGCTCTCCTGGACCAACATCAACGACGAGGACACCAGCGAGATCATGAACACCATCCACTCCGGTTCACCGCTAGACCCGTGCCCTCACCACATCTTCAACAAAGCCAGTACAGCCATCGCGCCCCATCTCCGGAAAATAATCAACATCTCCTTCGAGACAGCAACCTTCCCGGAAAGCTGGAAGCACGCCGAGATCACCGCCTTACTCAAGAAACCCAAGGCAGACCCCAAGGACCTCAAGAACTTCCGACCCATCTCTCTGCTCCCGTTCCCCGCGAAGGTCACCGAGAAAATCGTCAACAAACAACTGACCCGCTACCTCGAGGAGAACAACATCCTGGACCCTTCCCAGTCCGGCTTCCGCAGCAACCACAGCACCGAAACCGCCCTCATCGCCGCCACCGATGACATCAGGACCCTGCTAGACAACGGAGAAACAGCAGCCCTCATCCTCCTGGACCTATCAGCCGCCTTCGACACGGTCTGCCACCACACACTACGAACACGCCTTCGCGACGCCGGGATCCAAGAGAAGGCCCTGGACTGGACCACATCCTTCCTTTCCGGCAGAACACAAAGCGTCCGCCTCGCCCCCTTCCGATCCAAGGCCACCAAGATCATCTGCGGCGTACCCCAGGGCTCCTCCCTCAGCCCAACGCTGTTCAACATCTACATGGCACCCCTCGCCCACGTCGCCCGACAGCACAACCTCAACATCATCTCCTACGCCGACGACACCCAGCTGATCCTCTCCCTCACCAAAGACCCTCACACCGCCAAAGCCCACCTCCACGAAGGAATGAAGGCCGTCGCCGAATGGATGAGGACCAGCCGCCTGAAGCTGAACTCGGACAAGACGGAGGTCCTCATCCTTGGTTCCAACCCTTCAGCCTGGGACGACTCCTGGTGGCCAACATCACTGGGAACAGTCCCGCCACCCACCGACCACGTACGCAACCTAGGGGTCATCCTCGACCCCACCCTCTCCATGACTAAGCAGGTCAACGCCGTTTCCTCATCCTGCTTCAACATCCTCCGAATGCTCCGCAGGATCTTCAAGTGGATCCCCACCGAAACAAGAAAAACAGTCACCCAGGCCCTCGTCACCAGCAGGCTGGACTACGGAAACGCCCTCTACGCAGGAACGACAGCTAAGCTCCTGAGACGGCTGCAACGCATCCAGAACGCCTCTGCACGTCTTATCCTCGACATCCCCCGACGCAGCCACATCACACCCCACCTGAGAGACCTGCACTGGCTCCCTGTCAACAAGAGGATAACCTTCAAGCTCCTCACCCACGCACACAAAGCACTCCACAACTCCGGACCAGCCTACCTCAACAGACGACTCAGCTTCTACACCCCCACCCGCCAGCTCCGCTCGACCAGCCTCGCCCTCGCCACAGTCCCCCGCATCCGGAAAACGACCGCCGGCGGCAGATCCTTCTCCCACCTCGCCGCCAAGACCTGGAACACCCTCCCCACCAACCTCCGACAGACCCAAGACCTACTGGCCTTCAGAAGACTCCTCAAGACCTGGCTCTTCGATCAGTAGCAGCACCACCCCCCTCTTCCCCCAGCGCCTTGAGACCCTCGCGGGTATGTAGTGCGCTTTATAAGTGACATGATTGATTGATTGATTGATTACCTCTTTTGGCACAGCCACATCACCGCCTCTAGGGTGACCACCACAGTCAGCAACCAGAGACCTGCATCTGGTCAGGGCTTGGACCTGAGGCCCTTAAATGGGGTCTGACAGGAGCCAAATGTGAGACTGGACAGCTGTGAGATGGAGCCAAGAGGTGATAGAGGACAATAGGGGGATGGCAGAGAAGGCACAGAAAGGCAGCAGGGAAGATGGTCAGACAGAGCTGCAGGGGATGGAGCCTAGAAGTGAGATAGGGCTACTAGGGATGCGGACAAGAGGAGACACAGCATGAAATGAGGAGAGGGCTACAGGTGAGACAGAACTACAGGAGAAAGATGGTGCCAAATTGGTACAAGACGTTGGGGCTGATAGGGCCATACATGAGAGCAGGGGAGTGAAGGAAGGTGGGTTATTAGTAGGTGAAAGTATGCAACTTCAGCTAATAATACCACAATCACTACTAAGGTCCAGTCAAATCTCAATAACTTAATCCTTGCTCAACCCTTGGTAGTTTTGCAATGAGCAGTCAGGCTTAATTTAGGAACCAGGTAAGTGTAAAACATTTACTATCACCAAACAGTAAATAAGTAAAGGACACAATACAATAAAAATCCAACATCAGTTTATAAAAATAGGAAATATTTTTATCTTTACAATGACACTAAAACGACAAAAATCCAATGTAGGGAACCAGAGATATGAATTTTTAAGAATAAACTAGTATAGTGCCTAAAAGCATTAAGTGCCAACCAATGCTATCTGGTCGCTGTGGACTAAAAGTTCAAGTCGACTACGATGGAGTGCGGGTCAGATACAGTCCCAAATTAGTCCAGCTGAAGTTTTACCTTTTCAAGTTTTGTGCCAACGGTCCTGTTCGCGGGGTATTAGTTCGTGGGAGCAAGGAGAGCAACACTGGAGATGGATGGTGGGGCTCAAAGAGCTGGCCGGTCATCGTGGATGGGTGGGCTGGAGCCTCACAGTGCTGATCCATGCCAATGGAATAGGATACTTGCTGGGCGAAGAACCCAAACTTCCGGCAGCTCACGACGATTCCCGGTGTGAGCGGTGTGTTTCCAGTGCAAATTGGCCCATTCATGGTAGCAAAGAGCCCAACAGCTTGAATTTAAAGAGTTTGAAAAGCACTCCAAAGGCCCACAACATGAGAGGTGTCTCTTAAGGGTTAGGAACTTGTTGCAGATGGGTCCAAGAGCTGTAGCCCTGTTGGTTCTTGGTTCCTTTGGGGAGATCAGTGTCCTCTAGCGCTGGCCAAGGGTTAAGAAGCTCTGAATTGTCACTTTGGGGGTTAGTACTCAATCTCCCACAATGCACTAGTGCAGTCCAGGAAAACCCAGTTGTAGCTTGTCAGTTGGAGTGGTCATTTCTTTGGCAGTTGCAGGTGGCTTTTTGCAGCACTTTTCTACCTGTTGCTGTTCAGGGAGTCCACTCATTTTCCTTGGGTCAGGCACAGTCCTGCTTATGGGGAACCATGAGAGTGCAGCAGGTGTAGTCCTTCTGACTGCAAGCCTTATGTGGTGCAGTTCAAGAATCAAGCAGGGCAGCCCTTCTTCTCTTGTTGTTCCAGGCAGTGTGCTGAGGAGATCCTGCAGCTCTGCCATATTTATCCTCCATTCTGGGCTGGCAAAGGGGTGGACACCCCAACCAATGGGGTAAAGTTACCTCCCTATGCTAATTTCACCAATATATTCGATTTTTGCCAAAGGTTCACCTAGTAAAAAATGTATGTTCCTAAAGGATCCCACTGCAGCAATTTATTCAGAGACAGGTGAAACAGTGGGTTTACCAAATCCATTGACCCCACATAAGACAGTAGCATCCAAACTTCAGGATTTCAACATGAAAACTACACAGGATATGGAAAAGGATCAGTCAACCAGCAAGCGGATTACAATTCAAGCACAAATACATGTCCCGGACCGCTCGCACTCCACCCCGAAATTCTTAGTAAGAGAGGGATCTTCTAGTGCCTTGCAAAAACATAAGGAACACTAATGTGATGTCTCAAATATTACTCATGCCCTAAAGGACGTTCATAACAAATCGTGGCTTCATTCATTATCTTTTACGGATAATATTGATCTCCTTCAAGCTTTGGAGGCAAAACCATAAATCTATCAGACAAGCGGATAGAAAACTCAAAGAGCACTATAACACATGAACACAGCCAGCCGATAATAGAAATATCTAGTACGCTGGAGCATCTTCCCAAGTGGGTTCAGGGAAAGAGAGCAAGCAAGAGGAAAGTGACTATAAAGAAATTAAGGCGTTAACGGAGTTGCGTTCTAGTGTAAAGCAAACAAGCAAAATAGTGACAGAAACAACGGAAAAAATAAAGGAGAACGAAATACAAACACAAGAATTCCTGGAGGACGGCCCCATAAAAAGGGGAGAAACTAAAATAGAGGACTACACAGCTGTGTCTGCCTCGCTAATAAAAATGCTAGAAACAGCAATAATCACTTTTAATATGCAGTCGGACAAATTAGATATTCAGATCGATTTAATGAATATAATAGCCACTTATATTGCTGGAATAAATTCTAAATTGGAAAATCTTACTGATCTAATATCTGCTGAAAAAAGTTCGAAGGCAGCGGTATCCAGCGAGTGTGCATGTGGCCCAATAATCGACAAATTGAGCTCAGTACCGGCAATTTTACAAAGTATCTTAATAGCAAGGCAAACTAATGACCTGGAGCAGCCAAAAAATGTAATCCACAGAGATGAAGCGCTCAAAGATACTCAGCGAGTTTCATTCTATGAGCAATCCAAACCTCGGGAACCAAATGAAGCACTTAAGCTTCCCGAGGAGGACCTAGAAGTTGAGAACTATAATACAAAACAATTAAAACAACAAAAGGCATTGATAATTGTTCAAGATGCTTCAAAGTCATAGGCGAGGAAAGCTAGGAAGAGCAATAATGGTGAAAAAAGATTGTACCATATCTTTGATAAAAAACAATTTGTTCAAATAAATACATCTATAAACCATGTAAGGGAAGATGGGAATGACATAACTAATGAGCCACTCCCCATGTGGAATTTAACAAGACATAGTACAAGTTCAGAGGAGTCAATGATTTCAAGTCAAACCAATCAGGAAATATTAAGTAAAAAAACTACAATAACCAAAAGGAAGAAGCGAACAAAACAAATAAAGAATACAGATATTCTACGCAAACGTGAGATGGCAATTGTTAAAAAAAAAAGGAAAAAAATCAAAGTGTTATACAAGCAGAATCACAAGACAGAATAGTGACGGGACCAACATTACGACAAGAGCTAAGGCCGGAATTAAACATCTCTAAAGGCCAAACTCAATCAAATAATAAGGATAGGCCAGAATATACTTATGGCTCAAGTACTTCCCAAGAGTTAAGATCTACACAGTCCGTAATAAACAATAATCCTCTGGACCTAAAGGAATCAGACGAAGTTCCCCAAAGGAATACACAAATGGAAGATGCGCTAAAAGAGCAAGTGCAAATAAAAGTCAATATACGAAACACAAATGAAGTAGGGGCAAACTCTAGAATGGTGATGACAGCACCACAACACACGTTAAATAATATGTCATCAGATATTGAGACAAATCAAGAAGATAGTTGGAGCAAGCAGATTATCCTAACGCCCAAATACACCTCACAAGGACAGCAAGACATCTTCAATAGAGGAAATATAATGCGATTATTGGCTGAAATTCCGGCTCTAAAAAACTTGTCTCAATGTGACTTACTGTCCATCAAATTTATTCCTCATGAAGAAAAGAAACAGATGGAAAGAACGTATAATGAAAAGAAACAGATGGAAAGAACACTTGCGACGTGGAGAAATGAGGAAATAGTGGAAGCTATTATGAATGCCAGACAACAATTTGAAGCATGGGGTATCTTATTGGAAAAACCCCTAAGACCTTGTTACCCACCACCGCTAATGAAGCTCTCGAAGAATTGTTTATCAGACTCTGAAAAAAGCCATGTGTATTCGGTACTACAAAATGCTAGAGGTAAAAAGGGGGTAATCAGAAATGGTAACAATATACAAACACGGGGACAGGGTCCAATGCACTGGGGATGGTTAGCGGCAACTCTCAATGTTCCGACAAGGGAATGACTTGTCAACCAAGCTAACAGTCCTCATTTCGATTGTTTAAAGCTTCTTTCTTGGAATATAGCAGGGGCTAAAAGTGAAATTCAGGGGGATGTGGCACCAATATACTGGAATCAATACGATATTATTGCATTGCAAGAGACTTGGTTGTTAAATCCGCAGGAAGTAGTTAATTATAAACTTCATCATGTCAACGCTGCAAGATCACATCGGCATGGGAAAGCAAAGGAAGGCCTAGTAGTATACATCTCAACGGCAGTAGCCATAGGTTCGGAGCAACTTAATACAACAACTTCGGACATACAGGTTATCAAATTAGTCAATTTGTCAAAACATTATTTAACAACAATATTATTAATAAATGTCTATTTGCATCCAAATGTAGGGAAAAAACGACTGCAGTTGGATAAACTACTCTCGATAATTACAGAATACAGACTGACGAACCCGGAGTGGGAAATTATATTAACAGGTGATTTTAATACCAACCTCATTTACACCCCCGAGGAGGATGAGTTAATAACTGCGCAAAATGTTTTCTGGTCTGTACCGGTGCAAACACCCTCAACGGCAAAACGAAGGGATTCAATTGGCCAAAAAACAGTTATGGCCCTGGAACATCTAGGACTGAGAATATTAAATGGAAGAACGCAAGACGACAGGCCTCCAACTTGGACATATCAAGGCATAAATTCTCAGTCAATAATAGACTTTACAATCTTGTCTCTACCCTTACTGAATCAAGTGAGGAAATTCATGATTAATTTTACAACACAAAGTGATCATTCATTTCAGCATCTGGAAATAAGAACTAATTTTTATAAGTATCAGGGAGCCCCTACAAGGATAGGTAATCTATCTACAACTAATTTTAAGCGCATAAGATGCTCAGCTGGTAATCTACTAGAGCTAACAAAGTTAGCAAAGGAGGCATTAGAAACCAACATAGCTACACAAAGCAATCAAGTAGAAAACTGGACAACTTTCACTACAAAGTTTATGAGGCTCGCACCCTAACAGGAGCTTGTAAAACAGAAAAGAAGCAAGGAGACAGCGAAACTCTCAAACAAAGCACTAACATTAAGGAAAGAAATTAGGAAGGCGGTCAGAAAGAACAGGATAAATAATGATGTGAGCACCTGGAATGATATAAAAAATCTTAAAAAAATAAATAAAAAACAAATATGGAAGGATCAAAAATCGAACCAGGAGAAGTTCTGGACAAAGCTTCTTTCTGTGCCAAACAATCGAACAATCAAGCATTTTGGAAAATAATAAATGGAATATCCGGACCCTCTCAAACTATAAACAGCGCATGTGTGACGGAGTCGGACTGGGTAAACTACTTGAGTAGCACCTTTAAAAAAGATAAAGTCTGTGATAATAAAAATAGTTATATTGGCTTGGAATCTAAGGGGCACATTACGATACCCGGCGTAAATAATTCCGCCAGGCATGGAAGCGGCAAAAATCTGCCCGCACACACCGCCTGAACACCGACCACGCCATTACGATTACACAAACCGAATACCGCCATCGGCGGAAAAAGCACACAAAATACCGCCCGCCAACGTCCGAGTCGGAGACAAACCGCCCGCCACGGACGGAAACACGCACGACAACACAAAACCGCCCGCCCTCACGGCCGACACACCGCACGTGAAATTACGATCGCACCGACATGAGCGCGGAAAAACAACAAATATACCGCCCGCCAGCGCAAACAACGCCGATGAGAATCGACACGGCAGAAGCCATGGCGCCCACGTACCTGCACAGAAACCATCCGCACACAAAACCAATAGCACACAACATGGCCAACAAGTCCACACAGCAAGGCACGCACAAATACACAAGCACAGTACATATCCCGAAAACACCCCCCGGACAAACAAAAAATACAAAGGCCAGAACCCCAGACACAACACACCTGAAAACAACAGACCATGAGGACACACCCACATAGGTAAGTACAAAAGCAGCACTCCCACAGACCACAACCCCTTGCTACATTGCAAACCAGAGAGGAGATGAGAGGACACAGTGACACAGCAAGGACAGCAGCACACCACAGAAACGCACACATCACAACCACCACCACCACCACCACCACCAAACACCGGCACCACAAACCCCCTGCACATTACACAACACACACCGCACCAGCACCACAAACACCATGGCACCACAAAGAATGCCCAAGTTCACGCCCATTGAGCTGACGGTCATGGTCGACGAGATCATCAAGGTGCACCCACAAATCTATGGGAACATGGTCCAACACACACCACTAGCCACCAGAAACAGAATGTGGAACCGGATCGTAGACCAGGTCAATGCAGTCGGGACCCTGCCCAGGAACAGAGGAGAAATTAACAAACGGTGGAATGACGTCAAGAGCCTGGTCAAGAAGAAGGAGGGCAAAAACAGAGAGCTGGCTGCCGTCACTGGCGGAGGGAATCCCGCGCTCTTCAAGACCTTCAAAGCGTGGGAGGAGAAGGTGCGAGTCATCATACATCCCGAGATCCTCGCCGGATTAGCAGGGGGAGTGGAGGCTGGTAAGTACAAACTAATGTATACCAGCACACCGCTATGTACTCACATGCACTACCACCATGCCACAGCTCCCAGGGACAAACACCCCCATGTCCAGCACACAATACACGACACACACATGCAACAGACACCACCACACACAGCCCAAACAGAACAACTGTAAGATGCGTGGGGACATGTGTACATTCAGCCAGCCACGTAACCACCAACAGGTCCCCAAATATGCCAGAAGCGCCACAACGAGCACCCACCACACCCATGTGTCCGCCACAGCTGCACAAACCGACAAGTAACAGGTAAGTGGCAGGAACACAAAGTGCAGTGGGTGGGACGGTGGACAGCCCAAGTACAACACACACCAGGCCCCTAGTCCCACAGCACAGCAAGGAGGAGCATCCCCCACACCCCACAGCCACGTGTCAGCCACCGCAGTGCACAACGACAGCCGAAAGGCAGACATCACGGTCCACAGCAATCGGTGTCAGTGGGTGTCCAGCCACCCCCACGACCCACAACACCCCCCACCCCCACAGACCTGCAACATGGAGCACCCCCCGCTTAGAGCCATGTGGCATCCAGTACAGTGCACGCACGAACAACCTGCAGGTTGGAAACTGGACAGGGCTGGATTACTGGAGGCATGAGGACCGGCACACGACCAACACATGGGACATGTCACGTAGCAGACGGAAACGCAGCACCGCCCACCGTCACGAACAAGTGAACAATGTGCACACGGACATGAACAACAGACTCACACCCCACATGACCCATCACAGACATAGCAACACCCAAGGAGCCACGTCTGCATACACAAGCCACACTGAAAATAGTACCACACGGCAGCCACTGTGCAACTCATCACACACAACCGAAACACCATTGAAGTCCTGTCCATGTAGCCCCTACTGCCTGTCAACCACACACCCCACAACTACGCCTATGTAAGACAAACAACACTAGACGCAACAGAGCGGAACAACAGAAATGCACACGAACACCACTGAACCCATCAAACACACAGACACACCATGCACATACAACATACCATCCATCCCATCCGTCAGCCCCAGTCTCATGAAAGGCATGTCATCCGCACAGCTGCCACACATACAGCAGTCACGCTAAGATACATGCCCATGACCAACCATGTGCCAGAAGTCAATGAAGCGCACGACACACTGTGAGCAACAACACACAACATGGGCCACACCCCCCCACGAGCACTGCAGTGATGCACATGGCACAGGGCAGCACGCACACCAAGGAGATGGGACAACTGCAATACGTTGGCTTTCACACACAACCATCACTCACTCATAACGATGCGTCCAATGCCATGTCCAGTAATCACAACAGACAGCAAATATGCAGGCCATGTCAAGCATGCACACACCTCAAACCATGCACTGTCATGCTGCCACAACACATGTCACGTTCGGCACCCATGGCTCACAGCATGTACCCCAAAAGCATATTCCCTCCCAAATGCGAATCTGGGGCATGGCCCCCATGTTGCCATATGCGTTCCTAAGCGTTCCATTTGAACCCCAAAAGCAAAGTACAAACCAGACCCAGGATGGGCCAGGAGCCCGCATACACCAGAGTCACAATGAGTAGGGGCACAGCAACACACCCATCGGCATGGCCAATCCGTCCCATGCCACATGTGCACAGCACACAGTCCCATTGCCAAGCACACACAACTACAAATGCCACAGCCACACACACGCCTCCGGGAAACCCATGTACGAGATTGCACGAACTGCCAATGTCAGACGACAAATACATACTTCGCCAGGTGCAACACAATAACAAATCTCATTCTCTCCACAGGTGACGAACTGCCGGATGCTGGGGATGGAGACAGCAGCCAGCACAGCCAGCCCACAAGCCCCCAACGAGGACACACGGATGTGGAGGATCTCACCTCCTCTTCGGACACGGACCACCAAGCAGGCCCATCTGGTGTGGCAGGGCCCAGCCGCTCCCCAGGACCCCTCCTACCCACCAACCCATCATCCAGGGCTGCTGAACAGTCCCAGCCCCCTGCTGCCACTGTCGTTGCGGCCACACCCACGGTCATTGCGGCCACACCCACGGTCATTGCGGCCACTACCACTGCCGCAACCGCCACCATCGCCGCACCGACCACCACCGCCGCCACCACCACCACGTCTTCGCTGGCACCAGCCCCAGCGCAGGTGGTGGCCCGGCCGACTGGATCCACCCTGGGAGCCACAGCGAGGACCGTGGTGAGCAATGTGGCTAGTGGGCAGGCCGGTGGCAGCAGGACTGGTAGGAGGAGCAGGGTCAGGGAAACGCCAGCCTCCCCTGGGAGCCATGCCCTGCCTCAAATGGCCAGAGTCCTTGGGGCCTATGAGGAGGCCCAAGAACAATGGGTCAGGTCTGCTTCAGACACGCGGGAGGTGCTGGGGGTGCTGAGGTCCATGGACGCCCGTATAGGTCAACTCGTGGACCTCATGGGCCAGCTGGTGGTGGCGGTGAGGACACGGCCAGGGATAGCAGCTCCCCTCCGCCACCACCTGCCGGGGCGCAGGGTCGAGCAGCAGTGTCCAGTTCCCCTGCGTCCACAGCCAGTGAGCACACCTCAACCACCAGCATGTCGCAAGCAGGCACCCCCTCGCAAACGTGGAAGGGGCCGTCCGAAGAGGAAACAGATCTCCCGGGAGGACTTCGCACGCTCCAGTCGCAAGTGAGGCAGCCAGCCAGCCTTCCGCCAGCCTTCCTTGACCAGCCACTGCATTGACTTGGACTACGATCCCACTCCACACAGCCATCTGGATGGCATGTGTGTGTTGGACTATGGACATAGAACCAGTGGGTACACCCTGAGCATCACGCAGCCATGACCGACAGCTCATTGTCACAGCACGCACCACTTTTGTCATCACCTTACACACAATCACATGTCACAGTTTGTAATAAATGCACCTTTTTCACTAACTGCTGTTTGTGCCCTGTGTTTTATTTGTACGGAATACAACGGCCACCTTGGGCGGAAAGGCACCTGATGCGTGGCATGGCAATGGAATCCGGAGGGCCTGTAGGGACCTAGGGGTGGGAGACAGAACAGGAGCACATTCAATGAGTGTGTCACACACCCATCACACAGTACATGTCAACAACTACAAGCAATGTACACACATCGCACAGAGCAATAGGGCACAATGCCACAGCCACCATCAGTGGCATACTAACCTGGGCATGGAGCGTTGACACACAGCACGCAGTGAACAAAAGGCCACCCTGACACAGCACACACACACCTGCACAAATACAGACACATCAGCCGTCGTACATGGACACTCACCGTCAAGTGAAGTAGCGGGCGATGAGCTGCTGCCGCACATTCCCAGCTTCCTCCTCTCCGCTGTCCTCCTCACTCGAGCTGTCCTGGTCTGCGGGCTGGGGCCCTGGTTGATCTCCGTCATCCACAATGAGGGGGATCTGCTTCCGAATGGCCAGATTGTGCAGCATGCAGCACGCCACCACTATCTGGCACACCTTCTGTGGGGAGTACGCCAGTGCACCCTCGGTGCGGTCCAGGCACCTGAACCTGGACTTGAGGAGGCCAAAGGTACGCTCGACCACACGTCTGGTCCTCCCATGTGCCTCATTGTATCGATCGTCTGCTGGGGTGCGAGGATTCCTCAATGGACTGAGCAGCCATGCCCCATTCGGGTACGCAGAGTCACCTGGGTGTGAGGGACACAGAGAACCGTTGCTATTCCAACTGGACAGGGGACAGCATCGCACAACCAGCACGCTACACCACTCCACATACTCACCGACAATACAGCCACGATCCTGTTGCAGATTGGCCATCAGCCGTGGCAAGATGCTGTTGCGCATTATGTGTGCGTCATGGGCCGAGCCTGGGAACTTTGCACACACGTGGGTGATCACCATGTCCGCAAGGCACACCACTTGCACATTCAGGGAGTGCGTGTGCTTCCTGTTGCGGTACAGGTGCTCAGTGGCCTGTGGTGGAACAAGGCCAACATGTGTGCAGTCAATGGCTCCAACGACGTGTGGGATTCTGCCAAGGGCATAGAATGCACCCTTCACTGCCGCCAATTCACGAGCCCTGGGGAAGCGGATGTACCTGTTTCGGCACAGCATCATGGCTGCCAGTACATCCCTCAGCACCTTGCTGAACATGGGCTGGGACATCCCTCCTCCACTGCCCACTGTGTGCTGGAATGACCCAGTGGCGAAGAAATGCAGGGCAGCCATCACCTTAGCCGTGGGGGTGAATGCTGTTGGATACACCCTGCGGGGACGGAGATGGGGTTCTAACATGGCACACAGTCGATGCAGGGTTGGCCTGTCCAGCCGAAACTTCCTAATAACCTCTGTATCGTCCATGTCCACCAGCAATTGGTATGGGCGGTCAATGTTCGGTCTCCGCCTAGGGAAATTGCAGAGGACACATGTCAAAGCAACACAACACATAGCAATTTCGCATACACATCACTGACATGACTGAGCACGCACATGAGCCACAGCCCAGCTGTCAAGCTGGGACGGCACGGCCACAATACACTTACACAGGTCTCCCAACAATGGCAATGGCTAGTGAGACATACCACTGCCATGTGCATGCACATGGGGATCTAGGCCCCAATGACTTGCGGGGCGTGCTGATGGGGACTGACTGCATATTCGTCAAGCGGCAACGCCACGGCAACATGAGTGTCTGCTGAGCATGGAACTGCTTCCGAGGCTGGATGAGTATGGCACACGACGACGACGATGTGGGCACAGGCTGAGCGGCCAAAACAAGTGGGACCTGTGGCACGAGGGGATATGAGACAGTAGTAGGTGTCAGCACTGCACCCTATGTACAGCACTGTACGGATCACACCTCCCGAAACATTGACAGGTGTCCACATTGACAGCCCCATGCCAAGACGGCTGTGTGCTTGCAGTCACACGTCACAGGTGAGAGGTTACATTGCACGTGCCAGGTGGCAGACGTACATAGTGGGAGCTGGCATGTGTGTGCATGTGTCTCCTGTTCAGGATCCACCAGATGGGCGCTGACTCTGTACTGACCATTGGACACAGCATGTTCCGTGGAAGGCTTGTGTGTGTGGGATGGTGGCACTGGATGTGCCTCCGTTGGGTGGGGGGCCATGCACAGGGCGGGTACGTCGATGATTGCGCATTGTTGGTCACGGTGGGTGCACCAACTAAGATGTGTTGCCCTGTGTTCAATTCCTATGTCCGCATGATGATGGACTGTGGATGTGGGCAGACTACACATTGGTCGATGTGCTGTCTATATGCATGTGCCTTCACACCAGGCACAGCTGCCCCTGCACATGTGACCCCTGCTGGACTCGCTGCTGGGTCTGTGGAGCTGATGCACCTTCTGTGCGTGGGGCGGACAGCTCTCCTCACTTCCCTCATTGCGCATGTCATGTCTTTGCCGCAGGTGACATGGATCATGGAGGGCCCACATGTACGCGTGGGTAGGCTACACATGATTGTTCACTGGTCGCCACCCCCAGTCAGTGTTTCGAATGGGAAGGTTGTCGTGCTGGTGGTATGTTCGATGTGGCGGATGGGCGGGCCTAGGTGCGGGCTTACATTCCGGACATGGGGGGTAGTTGGATTGGCGACTAGTTGCAGTACACACGGGACACGTCTCTTCCTTTCCACATCTGGGTCATCCCTTGTACTAACTGACAGTGATACAGTCATCTTCGCCCCAGCCCTCATGTCCTCCCCTCGCCCCCCAATATGCATGCTCACCTGCGAGGCTAGCGCTTGCACAGGCAGCCCCAAGCTCGCACCAGAGAGGGCAAGGAGTGTATGTGTGGGTCCAGTTGCACGAGTGGGCTGTCTCAGGGTATGATGTGTGGCGGGACGCCGTCCACCTGCGTGGTGCCCCAAATGGAGACCCGGCCTGCATGGACTATGCATCACAGTCTTCGCCTTCCGGATCCGCCACCTGCGACACCCAGTGGCTGTGGCTACCCTTGCGGCCAGGCCGCGTCCGTCTGTGGCTGATGGCCCACACATTCACTCTTTGGCCTCTCTGGGGAGGGCTCAGGGGTGGTGGCGCACGCGCTTGCACTTAGTCGCAATGGCATGTGGCGTGGTTGGTATGATGGGCAATGGATGGGATGGTGCGAGCCACCTCCCGTGACGTCAGTGCTGCTCGTGCTGTGGTGCGTCCCCCCTACACTTCCATTTGACTTTTTGCCATGCTAGACGTTGAGGTTCTATTGCCTGCGTGATATGACCAGGAGGAGCGCGAGGAGACCTCTCACACACCATGCTCCACTGCCATCCCGTGCCCTGTATCGCCTGTGCGGATTGACTATGTTGGGGTTACACCTGGTCGACTGGGGCTGTGTGTGCCTTGTCAAGGGGCATGGCGGGCGCACAACAGGATCCAGCTTGTCCACAGAGGGTGGGCTGAGGTGCGCCTGGTACCGCTTTGTACGTGTGCCCGGCTGCTGTGCACACACGTGTTCACTCCCCCGACAGGTGTCCTCTCACAATGCCCAGGGAAGCGGTGGTGTACTGTTCATGACCCCTCCCAACACGGCGTGCTCCAACTTGGCATGTGCGCATCTACCCGTCGCACCCACCCACCTGAGCACTGCGTCCATACGACTTCACACGACACATGTGTGTCTTCCACAGTAGTGCTACTCATTTGCGTTGACATCCAATACCAGTGGACTACATGGTCATGTCACGACTGCCGTGTACTTCACATACTCTCATCCTCTCTCATTCGTACTTGTGAAATGAGTCAGCGGAGACAGTTTTGGTTTCAAACATTATATTGAGTCTTCTGTCCTCTGTGATGCAGTATAGTGGACACTACTGGCAGCGGAATACATGTTGAGGATATACTGAGCATGATTGCAAATGGGATAGGGTGTGGGGTTACATGTGATTGGCTGTTGCATGTGGGATGTGGGCTTCAGAGTGACATCTGCTTGGCCAAGGCTGTGCTAATGTACATTTACGTATAGCTGCGGAGCTGCGGACTTTGACACAGACGGTATACATGTAGCCTACCAGACCGCTTGGCATCATGGGCACAGTCCATCTCAGTTCCATGTGACAGGTTTGCTGCGGTTGTTCCTCATGCACGCGTGCATGTGAGATGACATCAGGGCATGTGCTTGCGTGCATGCAGCGGCGTGCCACTTGTTGTTGCACTGTGGTGGTTACTGGACATGTCACAGTCACTGGGGTCGTGTTGTTGTTGTATGCACTTGTCGTCCATGCAAAGGTCCTGGTATGGGATTCCCGGGGCGGGGGTGGGAGGGGTGCAGCACCCACAGACTCCAGGCGACCTATTCATGTCCACTGAGCGGTGTGTGTGTCCATGGGCGCTGGATCCATGTCGTGTCCTGGTTGTTCGTGCAGTTCCGTCCATGTGGGTGCGATACACAGAGCCCATGCCACTGCCTCCCACGATGCATGCGGTGTTCCTGGATGTGATGGGGAACAGTGTGCATGTCCCGGTCATATCCGATGTCATGGCGATGTCGTTGATGGTGTGGTTACAGTTGCCGGTCGTTTGGTATGGCTGTTGTGGTGGTGACTGGCCAGTCCGTGCGGAAGCTAAGCATGGGTGCGGGGTTGGACATCATAGGTCACTCGGGGAACCTGCGTTGTGGTCCGACGTATTTACAGGTTGTCAGGTATGCGATGCCGTCCAGCAGGGCTTCCATGTCATTGGTGGTGTACATGTTTGCCAGCCAATGAAGCGGATGGTGGCTGTCAAGGTGTTGTTCGTAGGTTGTCCCTTGGAGGACCATGATGGGGCATGCTGGGTGACATTCGATGTAGCTGTTATCGATGATCCGTCGTGTGGAGGCACAGTGGTCCCATTTCAGTGCGGGTGCGATGTTGGCCACATACGCCATGCCCCCATAGGCAGAGCAGGCCCTGTCGTGTGCGTCCAGAGGGAGGAGTAGTGGTAGCAGGTCCGCCTTCAGACATGCCGGGTTGGAGAGGCATATCTCGACGGGATGCTGGTAGGGACACCTCCGACAGTAGAAGACGGGCATGACGCAGCTGAACAATGTGATGCGGTAAGTCAGTCGGTAACTTACGTTCAGCAGGGACAGGAGATCGCATCCCAATGTATGGCACAGGTTGGTTTTGTACAGCTTGAGCTGTTCGGCGTAGTTGGGTAGGTGTGTTGCGGTTGCCATTTCGCAGCGGTTCGTTGAGGTGGCGTGCTCCGGCTGTGTGTGCAGTCTGCAATGTGCACGCTCCGGGGTTGCTGTGAGCTCTGTGTAGTCGTAGGGAGACAGGACTTGTGTTCTGTTGGCTTGTTTGGAGGACACGGGCCCTCTTCCCACATGCTTCTCAGACAGTTCAAGGTCAGTGCTGTGTGACTCCTTCCAATTAACTTGCATGTGGCCGACATGGGGGAGTGTTTTCTTGTTTCTTCCCCGTCCGTTGTGTGCTTCTGTGATATGCGCTATCTGCCCTGTGGTCGGTCTCCTCGGCATGCCTGTGTTGGTCTATTCTTGGACAATGGCTGTATTCACCGGCTTCTGTCGTAGGGCTGTGGTTTCGGAGTTGGAATGGAAGGTCATTCAGTGCTGTCTGCTCTCCCTTGTGTGGGCGGCAGGCTGCCTTTCCGCTCTGCGTTGGGCCTTGTGTGTGAATGTTATTCTTGGGCCACCTGTTGTCGGTCCCCGGGCTCTTTGGTGTTCCGTTTTATATGTCTTGTTCATATGTGCAGGGTGGTATGGGTGTTTCTGTGTGGTACTGGCGTTCCTCTTCCCGAAGGGGCCCTGCTTCTCCTAGTTGGTGTTGCCGCCGCTGTGTGCTACGCCATGTTTGTTACACTGGGGTGTGTCCTGCTGTTGCGTGTCTTCACTGACATGTGTGCGTCGGTTGTGTGGCGTTGGGTGTTGTCCGTGAATTGGGCGTTGGGGACATGTCTGTGGCCGGCCTGTCACGTGTCATGTGCGTTCGGGGTGGGGCTGATGTGTGTGCTGCTTGGTTGTGTCCCTGTGTCTGTGTGCGACGCATGCATGGCGCTGCGGTTGGCCTCTGCGTTGTGCGCATGTGTGGCGGCGCCATCGGCGCTTTGGGGCCGTGACGGGGTGGTTGGTTCCTAGTCCCAGGTGGTGTGTACACATGTGTTCTGCGATGTTACGATTTGGCCTGTGTGTCATATGTGGATGCGATGGTGGATGTGTTGTGTACACGCGCTGGTGGGGGGTTGTCCGCTTTTTCCGCCCTTGCACTGTGTGCGCTGTTTGCGTGCACTTGTTGTGTGTGTGCCTACCTGCGTCTCCGCGGTACGTTGCGTCCTTGGTGGTGCATCAGCAGAAGCATGGGGAGGGCCTGCAGTGCTGGATTCATGCTCGGGGAGCCGCTTCTTCGTTGTCCGTGCTCTGCGTCCGTGTTACCGCCTCGGTTTGTACGTGCGGTGTCTCTTAGCCGTGGGAGCCGTTTGTTTGCGGCATCGTAATTTATGCGCCGGGCGGGACGTGATTTCGTCGGACGGTGTGTGTCAGTTGTGCTGCGCCGCTACGTGTGCGGGCGCACTTTGATGGCGGACGGTGTTGCTGGCTTGCCGGCGGTGTTTGGCCTGCTTTTCGCATCGTAATTGGGCGGGCGTGTGGACTGCTGCGTGCCGGCGGTAACTGGTGCTTTTTGCATCCGCCAGCACGGCGGTGGTGCTTCCGCCCGCCATCGTAATGAGCCCCTAGGCCCCTACTGAAACTTCAGGCCACCCACTACAATCACAAACAAATTTAAAAATGGAATAAAAGTACAAAAAATACTGGTGCATGCCCTCTGTCAAACAAGCAACACCCTTATACAATCGTTTTTTAACTTACTTGTGATATCACAAAAACAAAGTCCTTAAATCCAATTGTATATATGCAGCAGGAATTGTAGACAAAGCTAGTGATACTTCCACCTCGAAATCCAAATGAAAAGTGACTAGGAGATAGACAAAGCACTGGGAGGAGCCTGCTGGAGAGGAAGAGGAAGTTGGAGTCTCTGGGGCACTAACTTCTTGTTGGAAAATAAAAGTTAAATAAAAAAATTGCTTTTTGCACTTGATCGATCCATTGGAGTAGAATATTCACTCGAAAATGTCTTTTCAAGTTGATTTAGCTGCTTCTCGAGTAGAGAATCTGCTCTAGAAGCAGCCGGGGCCGTTCGCTCTCGCCAGTGTCACGCAAATGGCGCAGGAAGGCTCTGTGGTGACCAGCATACCTCGCTCGCGCTTGCCAGCAGCCAACAAATCTCATTGCGCTCACCAGCGCTTGCTGAAACAAGTCTTGCTTGCGCCAACGGAAATATAATTCCACCACATGCCAGAAGGCGTAATTTAGCAGAAACTCCGAGTTACCCGCGTTGCGAGGAGTTACCGACTTCTGCCGGTATGCAGACATAATATCGATTTTTTATTATCGACCTACACTAATATCAAGTTTTAAATATCGTAGGGACAGAATATCAAAGTCAAGAATATCGATGACCAGAATATCAACCTTAAGGTAAGTAATATCGTTTTTTTTTATATTGAAGTAAGTAATATCGAAGTAAGTAATATCGTTAGCAAAAATATTGTTGTTAATAATATCGATATTTATATTAGTGTTATGTATTTTAATATGTATTTTATATGTATGTGTTTAACAGTTTTTGTAATGTTTTTTAATTATTTTTAAATATATGTATTAAATGTTTAGAAATTAGTAATTTCCTTTTAAGTAAATTTTGCATTTTGGTATTAGAGCGCGCTGTGGGTTTATAGGGGAATAGGGTGGAAAGTAATTTAATTATAATTAATTAATATTTTATTTTTATTTCTATTGATTATTAACTTATTGTTAATTAATTATTAATTGGTAATTAATTTTTATTAAGTGATTATTTTATAATTATATTAATTATAATTTATTTCTTTTTATTATTTTTTGAATGTTATTGTTAATTAATTTATTGTTAATTAATTATTAATTGGCGAATAATTTTTATTAATTGATTATTTTATACTTATATTAATTATAATTAATTTATTATTAGTTTTTATTTATTGTTATTGTTAATTAATTTATTGTTAATTAATTATTAATTGGTAATTATTATTTTTTAATTGATTCATTGATAATTAAATTAAATGTGTTATTTTTTATGTGTAGCGGGTTGTGGGTTTATAGGGGAATAGGGTGGGAAGTAATTTATTATAATTGAGTACATTTTAATTTTTATTAATTGGTATTGATTATTAATTTATTGTTATTCAATTATTAATTGGTAATTACATTTTTATTAATTGATTATTAAATTAAATGTGTTATTTTTTATGTGTAGTGGGTTGTGCATTTATAGGGGAATAGGGTGGGCAGTAATTTAATGTTATTTAAGTAAATATTTATTTAATTTTATTGGTATTTATTATTAATATTTTTGCTAATTAATTATTAATATGTTATTTATTTTATAAAAAATATTTAATCAATAAGTATGTTAATTTAACCCCTACGCTATCCTACATTTTTCACACTGTTACACTCACTGGAGTTGGAATAGTAATTTTAACCCTAACGCTATCCAACACTTTCCCTACTGTTGCACTCACTGGAGCGGGAATAGTAATTTTTACCCCTACGCTATCCAACACTTTCCCTACTGTTGCACTCACTGGAGTGGGAATAGTAATTTTAACCCCTACGCTAATCAACACTTTCCCTACTGTTGCACTCACTGGAGTGGGAATAGTAATTTTTACCCCTACGCTAACCAACACTTTCCCTACTGTTGCACTCACTGGAGTGGGAATGGTAATTTTAACCCCTACGCTATCCAACACTTTCCCTACTGTTGCACTCACTGGAGTGGGAATGGTAATTTTAACCCCTACGCTATCCAACACTTTTCCTACTGTTGCACTCACTGGAGTGGGAATAGTAATTTTTACCCCTACGCTATCCAACATTTTCCCTACTGTTGCACTGTTTGGAGTTGGAATAGTAATTTTATTCCCTCCGCTATCTAATATTTTTTGTATTATTTTAGTTAATGTAGTATATAATTAATTTTAAAAATATTAAAAATAATTGTAATTTTTGTATTTGTTATATATATTTATTTAATTTTTATTTATATTATTATTTTATGTGTAGAGATGTATTTGTAATTTATAAGATATTTTTTAACAATTTATAAGTTATTAAAATAATTATTAAAAAATATTATTAAGTAAGTATATATATTATATATTATATGTATATGTTTAATTTATTTTTACATTACATATATTAGTTATAATTTTTAAACATTTTAAAATATTTTTAACTATGTTTATTTTAATTATATGTATTATTTACTTTATTCTACATTATTTTTGTCACTTTAAAAAAAACGATATTTTTAACAACGATATTTTTGACATCGATATTATTTTTTCGATATTTTTGTACTTACCATAATGTAGATAGGATGTCGATATTCTTGACTTCGATATTTTTGCGTCGATATTTCTGTAGGTCGATTTTCTGACTCTCGATATTCTGTCAGTGATTCTAACCGCCAACTACATAGCCGGAATCATAATTCTGCCCAAGCCTAATTTTGTGTTATAGTTTGATAGCTTAGTGGCACTGCTTCATGCATTATTGATGCCATATCTTCTCCCAGCCATAATTCAGTTATGAAAAGTAAGTCAGGTTCTGTGTCTGTCAATAGGTTGAATATGTGGTACCTGTTTTTTTAAATAGAATGAGCATTTATTAGTAGGCAGTTTAAAGAATCTTGTATGGAGATGGTCTGAGTTTGTGCTGCAGGAGAATGAGTATTGTCTTTTGAAGTTGGAGATGGTGTGCTTTGATGGTGGTATTAACTTTTGCAGGGCAGAGAGAGTGTTGCTTTTGTTAATTCCCTCAAAAGACATACAAGACTTGTTTTTGGGTCTGTGTGAGTGAGTGGGGGCGAGACTGGTTGAAACTGAGGGGATGGGCTGTGGACTTATATCCGAAAGGTAGACTAGTTGTATGATAGACAAGGGGATGCGAGGTTATTAAGATTGTTGTGAAGTTGCTTTCTTTTCAGTATGTTGAAGGTGAAAGGCATATGGGTGACGTGTGGTGGTGGAGCTTGAGAGTTATTTTTTATGGCCCTGAATTCTGCAATGGACGATAGATATCTAAGTGAGCGTTGTGTGTTTGTGTGTTGAGTGGTTGGTATCTTTGTTCGTTGCAAAGTGTGAGGTAGAGATGGGTTTGTGTATGTGTTATGTTGTTATTCGGGGCAGAGTGGGTGCATGTAGGTATTTTGGGATGGTTTGGTGTTTTTGAATGTGTGAGCTTGTTTTCGCATACATTTTGTATGTGTGTTTTGTTTGGTGGATAGTATTATCTGATATTTTTGTAGTGACTTGAGGTATGATTTGAATGTGTAGGACATGTGAGTTGTGGATGTTGAAGGAGCAGGGGTGTGGAATTGGTTGTGAGAGGGGAGTCTATGTGGAGCATGAAAGTGAGTAAACTTTGGAGTGATGATTGTAGGTTGATTAGGGGGAAGATATTGCCTTATTGATGAGGGCAGTGTTGAAAGAGTGTTGTCAATGGTTTTGTGTGGCAAGAGGAGGGTTTTGTGGTGAAGGGGTATGATAGAGAGTTGGAGAATGGGTTGAGGGGGTGGCACAGGCAATATTTGGAGTAGGCAGAGGGTAGTGGGAAGATTTTGTTTGGAAAGTGTGTGTGTTTATGGAATTATGGGTGTGTGCTTTGTGGGTTATTTGTATATTAGCAAAATGTGTTTAGGTAGTGTTGTAGTACAAAGTTGTGGTTTGTGTAGAGTGTGTGGATGTAGGAGTAGAGAGGTATGTAAGAGTGGGTTATATGAGTGGATAGTGTTTATTGGATGAGTGATTCGCAGAGTGGCCTTGTTTGTTGGGAGAGAGAAGTGTATGCTTGTTGTGAATTTGTGTGAATGGCTGTGTTTGTAGTGTTACCTGGTCAATGTGTGTAGATTGTGAACCAGGCAGCATTTATAGCCCTCTGTCCTTCCTGGCCCGAACAGGCTCAAACAGATAATTGCCTATGTCCTCTCCATCCAAACCCTCAACCCCCAGGCTGAGATGCCCCTGGGTGTGGGCTTGTAAAAGCAGATGGTGAGGTCACATGATACTCTCTCAGCTCTTAAGCTCACCTGCACGCCCAGCCGCGTAGTTGCCTTCCAACTACCAAATGTGTGTACCTGGAGGAAGGGTGTTTTCAGCTTTCTAATCCACAAGCTGTGTCTGGAAGAGCAAGTAGAAAGAGGGATCTAGAGGGGGAGAGTATGGAGTTGGGAAAACTGGGCCTAGCAGAAGTAAAGTTTGGTTAATAACGGGCAAAATTGCACAAAATCCACATACTTTTTTAATTAACACAACCACAGTTTCTGACCAAACCTATTGGTATATAGCTCTAAAAATACATTAGATTATAGCCTAAAGAGTGCACAGCAATTGGGCTCATAAACAAAACTTAAGTAGTCAGCAGAGACCTATGAGTCGAAAAGCAAGGGGGCACAGAGCACTGGGGGGACAAACAGAGAGAAACAAAGGCTGTAAAAGAGGGAAAGTAGAGCAAGGAAAGGGGAGTAGAGCCAGCAAATGCAGTAAATTGAGTAGGATTGATGTAATCAAGGGCATTCAAGAAGATCCCACCTGGACTAGTGTGATTGAGGTCATCCACACCCAGTGATGTTAGGTCATTGATTGGGCATACGACAGGGGCGGCTCCTCCGCTAATGTGGAGGAGTGTTGCCCCACTGTTTTCAGAGCAGTGGAAAAAGAAAAAAAAATGATAATAACATTGTTATTATCATTTTATTTTTCGCAGCTATGTGGCTGGGTTAGGGCGAGGCAGGGCCGTTGTCAGCCTGGAAGGAGGAGTGGTTTGTGTACAATAAATGTGCATGGTGGCCGGCCAAACAGTCATGCTCACTTAGCATGTTCTCCACCAGGCTGTAATACACAGCCTGGGTGGAGAACATGCACAGGCTCCCAGTCCCTCTCTGAACGCCGAACCACGGCGCTCAGACCAATCACAACGCTGCTAACAGCAGCGTTTTGATTGGCTTAGTGGAGCCTGGGTGATTCCTGCTCCCGGGACTCACTAGGAAGAGAAGCAACGGCAGAGGAGAAACGGTGGCCATGAAGATGTGTGTTTTGTTTTTATATTTTGTTTTTTTCAACCCCCCCCCCTCCTGCCCCGCCATCCTCGTTCCCTGCCAGCCACCACTGGCATAGGAGGACCCACAAATACAGCATGATGTGCTGAGGTGGATTCAAGGTGAAATGATACATCAGGAACAAGTGCTACTGCTTTGCAGAACTGACTTAATAATGCCAAAGAATCTGAGAAAAAACCTCATTAATCTGGCTCATTAAGTACACAGGGAAATTGTTACTGACAAAAATGAATGCTGAAGCAAAAGTCATGGTTCAGTTTCTGGACAAACAAGTGGAAAAAATCTCAACACCCCTCCTGTCTGCCAAAGTTTGAGCAAGAACAGCGTATCTGTTGCACATATTGCCAGCAATTATCACAATGTATGTTGGAGGAGGTACCTGGCGATGCCTTTGGACCCCTAGCAACTGAACAACATTTTGACTTTGGTTTGGACTAGTATTCCAGATTTTCAGAAGACATAGGAGTGTCCAGCATCTCTGTCGATGTAGTCTTTACAGATCCGAACAGAGTAGGTCATTTAAGGTGTGGTGAAGGAGCAGCCCTGGAGTAAATTGGAAGAGCACTGCCAAACCTGTGCTTTCTCATCCTCATTTAGAGTTGGGAGACCACCACCAGCTTTTCAACAGTGGAGCCTGAGCTGGCTCCACAGCCAGCAACCAATCAATGAACATCGTAAGGTTCGCCTTTAATAGAGTTTTCTCTCTCCATATCAGGGACATTTATTATTTGCATTTCAGAAACAAGCCCAACTGAATAGAAAAATGCTGATTGGCTGTAAGGGGTTTTTCACCTTTGGAATCCCTGAAATTTGTCAAATCATACATTGCCCATCTTTTTAATGGAAGGGGTTTTTCTGAATACTTCGGTTTCCATTATCGGAAAATCATCCCCTGTGCCACAAGTAAGAATCATGGGCACTCTGAAGAAGACCATCTAGATGTCTCCGCTCACATGCAAATCAATCTATCAGCTCCTCATACAAACACTGTGAAACTATAAAGACACTGCTCACACCACTACTGGCATACCTACAGCAGAATTACTGTTTGGGAGGAAAATAAGAATTTGCCTTCTGAAACAGAAAAATCTTTGCTCTTCATCCACCAAAAGAAACATCAACATGAGTGCACAAAGAAAAGAAGAGTGAAGTCCTATTCTGAAAGAAAGAGAAGTAGAGGGACTTTGTCTCGCCTCTGTCAAGCAGACCATGTTCTTGCTAAACAAAAAGGACCTCACAAGGTCAACCCTCTTTTGACCCACAAACATACATAGACTGACATCAAAGGGTCTGTGTTCACTTTGTGGAGGAATTGACAATCTCTTGCAAGAAATTCATCATTTTTCAAGATTCCTAATGAAGCAACTTGCCTGACACCTCCAAACAGAGACAGCATGAACAATGAAGAAAGAAGTGTCTGACGAAGATCACCCTGTTGATGATTTTGCTCCTGTAGACCTGAGCACTCAACCCTCACTGATCTGTACTACTTTCTCTGAACTTCATGTCTCTCAGAGCCTCATGTCACACTAGCAAGCCTTTCAAATGACTGTTCATGGGCTAGAACAAACTTCCTAGCTTTTTGATACGGATGGGGTAAAGAATAATTGCCATTTCTGAATATACTGGGAAATGGACGTCAGAGGGTGCGTACGGGCAAACTGCATAGAGCAGCGAAAAGAGGGGCGATTCAGCTCTATGGAGGTCCTGCAGCTCCTCTAAGATAGCTTTCGCATTCCAAACACCTTTATTAATCTGATGCGTCAAACATTAAATTATTAATTAATTATTTTATTTATTTATTTATTTATGGCACGTTTTTGTATAGAGCATACAAGGCCCAAGAGCATCAGAGCACTTTACAATGCAACAGAAATAAATTACACACGATCAATGGAAAACAAGCGCACACAGCAAAAATCAAGAAATACATCTACAATGATGGCTACAAGGTTAAGTCTTCCAAATCAAGTTGGATACAGGTAAAACAGTAGCAAGGAAGAGACTTCACAGGGATACAGAGCAGTGCGGTAAGACTGAGAAAAATAAGAAATCAACTACAAGAATCAATGGTACATCTCAGTATTGTAAGATCCTCAATACCATCGAGGCTCCGGAGACAGAAGGACTAGGAGAACCAGGTAATAGATGAAAGGAGGAGGGAAGTAATAATCAAGAAGAACATTTTTAAGTGCCACTTTAAATGTTAACAGAGAGGCAATTGTGTGGATTGAAGTGGAACAGCATTTAAGACTCTGGGATCATATCAGGAGAAAGACTGATTCAAGGTATGTTTTTTATTGAAGACAGGGGTTTCAAGAATGATAGTGTCTGAGTTTCATAGCTTACGAGAACTACCTGAAATTTTCAGTTTACTAGCCACGTATTGAGTGTGGTCAGATTTTAGATGTTTGGGTACTAGACATGCAAGTTTGTAGGTTGATCTGAGATCAGTAGGGTGCTAACCTTATGAATGCAGAGCAGGGTATTGTAATCAGAGAAGCTAATCCCTAAGATTAGTTAAGCAGCAGGATGCATAGAGACGTTGAACATATTAAGGTGAGTTTTAGAAGTGCTAGGGAGGATGGCTTTGCCATAATCAATTTTCAATAGTATGAATGCTTAAGTCAATTAATGATGGGGTATATTTCTACTGCCATGGATCAGACCAGGGAAGGCAGACGCCCTTTCAACACAAGCTGAAGAGACAAGTAGTAAACAATAAGCCCCACCATTTTGGTGGTCAACGCTTCATCTCTTCCAGCAGCCCCACAGTTTTTTGAACAAATGAAAAACCTCATTCACTCTATCGACACATGCCAATAGATTTCAGGTACACCCAAGATAAGAAGAGTAGAACATGAACTGCAATTTCTTAAAGGTAAACTCTACTTACCCAAAGAAGGCCTGCAGATAAAAGATTCTATTGGTATCATGATTGCTCTCTAGCAGGTCATCCAGGGAAAAGGAAACTATAGAATTACTTACTGCACATTTTGGTATGACTATATTAGTAAAGAAGTATATCTCAAAGTTTGTAACCTGTGCTCAGGATAAGGTTTTGTGTAAAGAGCCAGTATGCCTGTTGAAACCACTTACCGATCTCCATGCTCTGTCATTTCTATGGACTTTATTGTGGAACTTTCTAACTCCTGAGGGTTTAATACTATCTTAATGGCCTATTGATTATCTGACTGCAGGTAAAAGTGGTCGGGTGGTGGAGCGGGGCAGGGCGGGGGGGAAGCTGACTCAGCGATGCGGCGAACACAAGGTAAGTGGTTTTCTTTTTTTATGTTTATTTTCCCTATTCTGTCATCTGTCGACTTACCCCCTGCCCGCCCCACCTCTCTTACTTGCACCGGCCGCGACTGGTCACAGTATTTGGTTGATTGCAAAGGACATAATGCATCTGAGATATCTTGGAAGCCAGCAGAATGTTTACACTCTCACAGAATACTAGCTAAATTCCACCATTCCTTTCCTAACAAGCCAGGACCAAGCACCAAAGGGAGAGGGAGAATTGCTACAGAAGTGGTACTATTAGGATAAGAAGGCTTAATGTGTGTATGCATCAGAATCACGAGGCAATAAAGTGAGTATCACCAGTTATATGCTCCTAGTCAGACCCAGAGTCTGTATTTGCTTTACCCCTTTCTACAGAGCATCTGGAGTGCGTGGTAGAGAGTCTTACCAGTAAAGTGGGCCTCAGGAAGAGATTCAGGCAAGGCAGTGCTTCCTCCACTTTAGGAAGCGATAGAGGCCACTGTGTGTTACTAGACGGTCTGATGGTGCTCTGTGCTGCGGCGTCTCTGCTCTTGTGGACAGCGGAGAAGGGATGAGATGTGCTGCTGGATTGTGAGAGTTTGAAGTGGGCTGCAACTCACGGTTCCCATCTCCATAGCACCCACCATTCGGCCAATCCTGTCAGAGTTGGTGTGGCCTGAGGTGACACCAGATACTTCCGCATTGCTTCTGATATGATCTGCTGTCACTCCGGGTTAGACCTCTGGTCTCTGAAAAATGTCCACTGATGCAGCAGGCTCTATGGAGATCTAAGGTTGAGCAGCCATCTTGGTCCTGGGCCAAGCTGCACCCCCCAAACAGGGACTCTTGTTCCAAATTAAAGATGTGGCCCATATTATTACATCTTTAGTTAGATACCATAAAACAGATGCCACTTTAGTCCTGCCTATCTGAAAACACTGCATCCATGCCATAAAATGGAGGATACATTGCACCAGAAAATGCCTTAAAGGCATCAGGATATCCACTGGATTTATTTGAAGGAATGAGCATCAGGCTACTGCCGGTGGTTGCTCGAATTGTCCTGCCAAGAGATAGGTCACGGTTCCCTATAAGCGAATCAGGGTCAGCAAAGCTCTTGATTTGTATATTGCCTCCAGGAGTTGTGGTCCAGACAGAAGGAGGAGAGCCTGCTAATTGATTAATCTTGTCTAACAGGATGGCTCTTTGGAAACAAACTGTTTCTAATTCTTCCTGCATTTTCGTTATGGTTTGCGCTGTTGCGGGTTCACATCTAGATTACTAATGAGCCTGGCAAAGTGTTAAGGACCAGATGAGTCTGACTCTAACATGAATCCTGCCCTTCCCTTTGCCATTGTAAGTGTTGCAGATAAACAGCCAAACAATAGGGGCAGAATGGGGAGGGAAGAATGGTAAACACAGTTGCAGTGACGTCTATACCGATGATGGTCTATGGAGACGTCTCTCTTGGTACTACTGCATGTTCATGAGGTTAAACAAAGTACTCAGCGACCTCTCTTAAGTTGTGCAGAATGGTATTGAAATTACCAGCATATACTCAGTGGCGGCTGGTGGAATTTGAAACTGGTGAGGCGTATGCAGAGCGAATCAATGCATGCGAGCGCAGCGAGCGAGCCCGACGGCAATAAGGGGGGTTCGGGGGGATTCTCCCCCGCGAAGAAATTTTTTAAAAATTGGCATCTTTTTGGTGCGATTTTCAGCACTATATCTGTGATAAATGGACAAAAAATTCAGTAGTTCTAGGCATTCATAAAAGAAAACTCAAACATTATTTCAGAGAATTTCTGGGTTGCCAAGCAAGTCTGACTTCTGAAGAGGGTTAGGGTACTAAGCAAGACTGCTTTGGCTCTACCCTTTCCAATAGAAAACACTAGTTAGTGATGTGAACAAGTTCAATGGACAAACCTGGGGTCTAGGGAGAGTCCCTCTCCTGAGAAAGAAATGGAAAAAGATTGGCAAATGGTGCATTTTAAAGCAAATGAATGCAGCGATAAAGCAAGGCTTATTAAGCAGTGGGAATGTATAGTCTTGAAATATTAAACACATTAAAAACTGCCCCGTATCTTCTTGCATTCATTTGTTCAACAGTTACTGTAATATGTAAATTGTTCTGCATGACAACTTTAGCCCTTTAAAATGTATACTTAGCTTGCCCAGTGTCTTGCACTGCATGCAGCATTAACTTTGGAAAAATATGCTCTAACCAGACTTCGGGAAGCACCCACAGCTGCTGGCTGTAACCAGTCATACAGAAATATGTGCAGACAGGTCTTTAAGTGAGATGAAAAAAGTGGGTGCTCCCTATAATGGAACATGCCAAATACATTTCTGTGATTCCCATAGTGTGCCATCAGACCGGTATTTTGGTTTCTCTCTGAGATGTAATTTTATCCAGATAAATGGCACAGCAACTGACATACGCCTAAAGCCTGTCAGTATGATTGGCTTTGTCACTGGGTGTTAGCTGTTTAAGATAAATAAGTAACAACAATGATTTCTTATAAATAATTAACATTGAAAATGTTTAAATTCTGAAAAAGTGACAGTAATAGCAAGTAGAGCACTGGGTGACATAAAAGAGCAGAACACTGTAATGTCAGAGTGAGGTAAACAAGCAGAGCACTGTGATGTCAGAGTGAGGTAAACAAGCAGAGCACTGTGATGTCACAGGGTGATGTAATCAAGCAGAGCACTGTGATGTCGCAGGGCGATGTAAACAAGTAGCACTGTGGTGTCACAAGGTGCTATAAACAAACTGAGCACAACTGGGTGGTATAAACAAGGAGAGTACGGTGACATCACACGGTAATAGAAACAGGAAGAGCATTGTGATGTCAGAAAGTTATGTAACAGTGTACTGTGATGGCAGAGCGAAAATGTATCACTCCATCTCTAATGTCAAGACTGGATTTAACAATTTTTTGTCAGCTGAAAAAATTACATAAACAATTTGGAAGTCTACTTTGAGATCAAACTAAAAGTTTATTCTACAACCACCCAACATTTCCAACCTGTCCGTCTTCCCTCAATGTTGTTGCTCCCTACTAGACCCTAATACCTTGGGCGTTGTTTCACCAAAATATGAGGGGTAGCATCAGCATTATTCAAGGGAGCCATTGCATAACCTATTTCTTCTGTTCAACAAATGTCATTTGTAGTCCTAAGGGACCGGTTCGAGCGACATGCTGTTCTGAATGCGCACAGACGGAATACTTTCTGTGGCAAACTGTCCCTGACAATGAAGAGGCAGACAAACGTAGGATAAAAAGTTTGATTGATGGGCATTAGAATACATTAATGACTAGCTTTTAATATTTTAGGTAGCTGCTGGTTCATTCTCTGTGTTACTAGGAAAGCCTCGGGCTGCACTATTAACAGCGAGAAAAGAATTCGAAATCTGCATGAACTACTCTTCGGAGCCCATTGCGCCCTGCTTCCTGCATTAACCTGTCTGTCTGATTTAAGCTAAAATGTGGCTGAAATGAGGTTTGATTCAGCTTATGCAGAGATTCGAGACTGACTAGACTTCCCTGACATCATAGACAGTTGAATGAACACAGCTCAGCTTGGTCCTTGTTTCATCCAACTTGGAAGGATAAAACACCAGGTCCAGGACATGAACCTATGGTCGTGAAATGACACTCAAATGTCTGCAGCAGACTTGTTAACCCACTGAGCTATCTCAAACACCAATGAGTGACTTTACAAGCAGATCCCAAACATTTATTTTCAGCCAAAAACGTGCAGATCCAAGAGCGTCTGGCTGGAAAGTAGTTGCAACTGATTGTGGCCGCGCCCTGCCGCAGAGATATGCCCACTTAGAGCCAAGAAGCAGTGTCCAGCTCTTCAAATCTGTAACTGGCAGAAAGCCTTCAGCACGCCCCAGTGAAATGATCGCCTGCTCTGCCAAATACTGGCGCTTCGCACAGATCTAACTCCCAGGAGTAGGAGGTGGAACAGCTCTTCCTTTAACCCTTCCCCAGGCGACAAAATGAAGGGGTAGAAATGATAAAGTCAGCCCGTCATTTGCAGCGCCAAGAAGACAACGACCTCAAGTGCTATACCGAAACACATCTTTTAAATATATTTAGAATTTATAGTTAAACATGTGTGGCAGTCGAGACGGGAGATCATCTTACGCTCGTATTCAAACCCTGATCTCCTCGCTGAGAAGCATTTAGTGCTGATTTAGTAGGGGTTTTGGTGAGGGAGGGAATTAATATGAGAGAAGTCAGCATCTTTGCGTTATTTTCGCTCCCGGGTATTATTGGCGCTTAAAATCTCAGCAAACAAATGTAAGCAAAAGCAAATGAGAGCAGAATACTTGTTTAAACTTATACAAAGATCACGCAGGGAAGCAGGCACCTGCATGGCAGTGGAATTCATGCAATTTGTCCACCAAGATATACATATTTACATTTCTTTTATATATCACTTGCTGCATCAACCTTGCAGGTTCGGGCGCTATAAATATCATATCTCGCTATTATCCAAAACCACAGTATTCCTTTTTGAGCTACAGACCAAGCACAGCCAAAGAATGTGACTCAGAAAAAACATCTCTACGGGTAACAACCATTTAACCCATTGATGCTTTTATAGCGTAACCTGATTTGTTTTTCCTTTATTTGTACCTTCCGCTTCCCTATAACACTATTATACATTTATATTTAAATATTATTAATAAAGTCAAAATTTCCTCAACGGCGACTCCAGTTCTCTTCGTCCTTTCTCCTATTACTAGCTCTGATATCTAGTGGCTGGACGTGAAACAGCTTCAGTGAATCACATTTCACCATAGCGGTTTTTGTGTGTTACTCTGTGTGTGTGTATGTGCACGTGCTTGCGCCACTACATTATCTCCTCTGATCACCTGCACAACATCTCAGTTCCCTGCCACCAGAAAGAATAAGGTAGAAAGAATGGACGTGGGTCAGACAGTACAATAGAAGACAGGCACAAGTGTAGTCTGTAAAAAGTTGCTTACATGTGTGAAGTCTGCTCTTACAAAGATACATCAGACTGTATTGCCCATCTAAACCAGTCTAAATAGCAGACTGCTTCACTCACATTCTTCAAGTGCTTCACTCTCCTGAGCCTAAAGCTTTCCCTTCACAAACCCTCTCAACGTTACCTACAAAGTTTTTTGCCTCCCTCCAGTCTCTTTCTGTCCTACAGTTCAAACTTCCCAGACCTACCAGTCGGACTCGTACTTTGTAACCATGCGCCTGCTGATTCAGCCTTTAATATGCTGGACCCACCAGTGACCCTTTAATTGATGAACCTGCCAATCCATTCCTCCAAAATCTAGACCCATAAGTCCTCTTTCGTAGCCTGGAACTTTATGTCTTTCTGCACTTCATAAATCCATTCATCTGACCACCCGTAACCTGCACCTGACCTACAGGTCTCCTTTTGCTTAATGAATAGACATGTCCAACCGTCCATAACGTCGACATTCTGGTTCTCCTACTCCCACAAGACCCACCTCTTCATTGTAATCAATAACCAACACCAGTCGCAACTCGCGCTCCAATACTCGCGCGGGCGGACGGGGTCGCGCGCGGCGCTGGGGAGGTTAAAATAAAGCAATAATATTAAGCAAACTAAACTTACCGGATCCGCGCCGCCTCTGCGAGTCCTCCTGGGCCGTGGTCCGACTCCCGCGTTGGCGCCTTGGCAAGTACCGCCTGCTCTCAGCCAATCCAGATGCTGCTCCAGCAGCAGCGCCAGGATTGGCTTGAGCAGTAATGCGCATGTTCTGTTTAGGGCTTAACATTTTTTGTGACCAGCCCGAACATGCGCACTAGGCTGCTCATTAGAAGAGCGGCATGGAACAACCCTCGCTCTTCTAATGAGCAGCCTAGTGTGCGCATGTTCAGGGCTGGTCGCAAAATGTTTAAGCCCTAAACAGAACATGCGCACTCTTGCTGTGCGCTCCGCCGACGACCACCTCCTGTGATACGTTATGGTGGATGTCAATCAGACACTGTCTTGCAGCTGAACTCCTCTCCTGTAGTGCTGCCCCGCCCCCTTCTAAGCCGACTGCCTCCGGCTCTTGCGGCCTGGGATACAGGGATTGCTGCCAGAGTTAGAGAGTGACGGCAACGCTCAGTGGGGCAACGCCCAAGCGCCCTAATGGACGCACCGCCCCTGCATATACTGATATGACCCCACCTTAAATCTCAAGTAATAGCACAGAATAAGAACCCCACTTACTAGCAAAACTCACAATAATTCACTTGACGTCTCTCTTGCCTGGACTTCCACCAATGTTACTGTGGTGATTGTTGAGGAAGACCAGGAGACATTCTCAACAACCAGGCAAAAACCAGCAACTGTAGAGGAAGGAAGCAAACAAATGGAACAGCAACAACCTGCCTACCTCAGCATGCATAATCAGAACCCGATTGAAGGGAATGGGAGAACAAAACAAATGTGAAAGGTAGGGAGGTCGAGTGATGAACTGGAGAAATCGTGAAAACAGTTTAGCAAGACATAAAATTGCCAGTCAACTGGACTCCACTGCTGAAATTCAAAATACTTTTATTTAAGCATACGACCTGAAGTGTGGTATTCCTTTGCCAGTCAGCAAATAACTGACTCCGAATGGAATTCGACTGCTCAAGCCAAAACACAAATAGAACCGAAGGCATTGAACACTCCATATCCTAAGCTCTAGAGGCTGAATACAATTCCCAACCATTTGACTGCTCTACATGCCTTCTTGCGCAGGTGTACCCATGAGTGCCCAGAAGTGAAGGTCAAACTTCCAGAACCACCGGCTGCTTTGAAATTCTCGACCACTAACCTACCCGTAAGGTGTCATCTTCCCGTTTTCCACAATTTCCAGGCTTTCCTGCTATGCAACAGATTCTGGCCTTTTTAATCCTGACCGATTTCTAAATAAACAAGCATTGACACATCCAATATGTCTCGCCTATGCAAGAGCCATTGGTTTTGCCAATATGTTATAGCCATGTTTCACACCAATGTGGCTGCTGTTCAGCATGGCTGAAAGTTAGTGGGTTAAAGGAAAGTGGCATGGTGTGGAGTGTAGTAAAATGTAGTAGAGTGGAGTGTTATGGAGTGGCATGGAGCGGCATACAATAGTGTAGAGTAGAGTTGAGTAGGGTGGAGTAAAGTGGAGTATCATGGAGCGATGTGGAGTTTTGTGTAGTGTCGTGGAGGCAGTAGAGTGTCGTAGAGTGGAAGGGCATAGAGTGGAGTAGAGTTGAGCGTCATACAGTGGAGTAGAGAGTCATGGAGTTGAGTGGCATAGAGTGTCATGGAGTGGTGTAGAGCAAAGGAGAGTGGCGTAGAGGGTGTTGCACAGACTGGAGTAGAGTGTTGTAGATTAGAGTGGCGCAGAGCAGAGTAGATTGTCATAGAGCAGAGTGGCATAGAGTGGAGTAGTGTAGAGTACAGTGACACAGAGTAGAGAGGTGCAGAGAACAGTGGCATAGAGTACAGTGGTATAGAGAATAATAGAGTGACGTAGAGTGCAGTGACATAGAGCACAATGGTGTAGTGTGGCATAGCCTGCAGTAGCGCAGCGGGCAGTGGCTTGGAGTGCAGTGGTGTAAAGTAGAGTGGTTTTAGTGGCGGAGAGTGCAATCTTGCAGAGTAGTGTGTCGTAGAGTGCAGGGGTATAAACTAGAGTGGCATAGAATAGAGTGGTGCAGAGTACAATGGCGCAGAGTAGAATGGAGCAGAGTAGAGTGGTGCAGAGAGAAGCGATGTAGAGTATAGTGGTACAGAGCAGAATAGTGTGGCTTAGCCTGCAGTGGAATAGAGGTCAGTGGCATAGATTACGGTGGTATAGAGTGTTACAGAGTAGAATATAGTGGGATAGAGTGCAGTGGTGCAGAGCGAGTAGTTAGCATAGAATGCAGTGATATAGAGTGCATTGCTTTTGAGTAAACTGGTGATTAGTCCATTGGCATAGAGTGCAGTGGTTTAGAGTAGAGTGGCATAGAGGGCAGTGGCGTAAAATGGTGCAGAGTAGAGTAGAGTGGTGTAGAGTGGCGCCGCGTAGAGTGCAGTGGTGTAGAGTTCAGTGGCAGAAAGTGCAGTGTTGCATAGTAGACTGTCATAGAGTGCAGTAGTGTATAGTAGAACGGCATAGAGTGAATTGGCATGGAGTGCAGTGACGTAGAGTGGTGCAGAGTAGAAGTGGTGTAGAGAGCAGTGGCGTAAAGTACAGTGGGGCAGGGTAGAATAGAGTGGAGTAGGATGCAGTGATGTAGAGTGCAATGGCGTAGACTGCAGTGGCGTAAAGTGTTGCAGAGTAGAGTATAGTGGCATAGAGTGCAGTGGTGCAGAGTAGACTGGCATAGAGTGCAGTAGCATAGAGTGCATTGGTTTGGGTGAAGTGGTGTAGAGTACACGTGCACCCACCTCTGCATGCACCTTAATACACAGACAGCTCTCGCTGTCTGGGACCCATCCGCTAATGTGGTTTCAGATCCACTTCACAGAGCCACCTCCAATAGTACCTTTAGTGAGACAGCTTTTGAAATGTTGTCTCTTTCTCTGCAGCTTGCACCTTTCATTGACTGTGTCTGCATAGGCCACTTTCAATTGTTTGCCTCCGGCTGCTTTCCCTCCCATCCCGCCCCTTTGTGCTGCTCCATGGCGCTTTCCAGGTAGCGCAGACGGAAGTTCTCCCGCTCCAACTGCTGATGCAGGAGATGCAAGCTCCCTCCCCCCTCCCCCCGCCCCAGCAACTCTCCAGTTTGCACTCCAATGCTGGGACCGAGTGCAGATCCGTTCAAGGAGCAGGGCAGCAGGGGAACTGCTCCTGCCAGCAGATGCTTTTTCCTATCTCGCATGGCTCTGCTGCCTCCTGGCTGTCTGCTCTCTGTGCTATATCAGGGGTGCCCAATCCCTTTGCTCTCCCCCACAGTCTTGCAACTTCCTATCTTCTGCCTCTCACAGGCTAAAAAGCTTCCGGTAGATTCTATGTTTCTTGCTTGTTTCCCTCCCCACTCAGCCCCACACGCCACAGGACTGACAGCAGGATCTCAGCCGACAACGGCCTGTGCCAGCCTCACAGGGAAGGTGCACTCAGGGAAGTCAGGGTTTATGCACAGGTGATTTTACTGTAACCCCTCACTCTTCCAGCGAGGACAACTTTACTGTAACCCCTCACACTTCCAGCAAGGGCAATGAACCCCTCACCCAGACACAGGTACAGTAACTGGGATTGGTTGTCATTTATGCAGAAGGTAAGTGTAAGAGTGTGATGGGTTTTTTAAAGATATATTCACAACAGCGACTTTATCTGCACATACACATAGTTCACTGATCTTGCTATTGCTGGAGAGTTAGGGAACAAAATTACAGGTGGTGATAGTTTGCCACTATGCCAATCAACTACCCTAGTGTAAAACGTCAAAAGCTTGTGATAACGGCAAATAATGACAAGGTCATGCATTTTAATTTCCCCAAACTTACACAGACTTCTTTGTAGGCTCCGCTTTTTTACAAATGTAATTAAAATGCATCAATAGTTTAATTTATTTGTCTTCAACCCACTCTTGAGAGCTCAAATACCATGTCCACTTGTCTGCTGCCAAATTTACTGCCAGACCCATGATCACTGCCACAGTCCATAGCGAGGCTGCTTTTCAGTAAAGTGCGATAATGTGCTGCATGGCTAAATACTTATAAGGTCCCAAAGACGAGACCGATTGCATTGCAAATGCTTGTTACATTTCTTGGTCTCCAATCTGATGGTGTCCTGGCTGCAGGTGTGCTCAGAGCCACCAGAGATGGTGAGCTGTTCTGCAAGTTACGCAGGGTTCATGGTCGTTATAGCTATTTCAAGAGCTGGGCCACTTCTATGACCTCCACTCACCTCAGCGGGCACCTTAACAAGGGTGGATATACAGCTGTATTACACCCAGCTTAGAAGAATCTAAAACTATGCTTTAAGATTAAAGCAGGAACATACGTCATACAGGGCGCCTCCCAGTGGACTGGAAAGCTGTGTGCATCCTGCAAGTAATATACAATATGAGACTGCATGGCCAAACTGAGGACAGGGAGGGGGTACTCTCGGACATGCAGAAAGTGGTTTATCTCCAAGCACTTTAGTGGTGCCCCTTGTGTGTAGAGTGACTTCCCGCTGTCCCGCTCGCTGCTTATCACGTCACATTCCAGCAGAGCCTGCGCTCTTCGCTGAAATCATTACAGTAATTAATGGCCGTGCTCCTGCCGGTGTGGACCGTTTAAGATTCTTGTCTCCTGGGCGACAACAGATGGTTCCAGGTGATTTATCCTCGTGCATGGGGCTGCGCTCCCAGTGCTGCCTGCCCCTATCCCTGCAGGCCCTGCCGCCGAGGGGTAACGGGGGAGCTAAAGCTAATCCGTGGGTGCGTGAACTCAAGAGGAGGCAAGTCAGGAACAGTCAGAGCCCATGTTCCACAGAGAGGAAGAGCGATTAGCAGGAGAAGCGCCTCCTCTTCCACGAAAAAGACTCAAAGGGGGTGGGGAGGTCGATAGAGGAAAGGCACTAGCAGCGAGGAATTACATTTTCTAATGGAAGGGATTTCAGAAACAGAATAGAGGAAATAGGAGTAGAGTACACCAAATAGAGGAATACAGGAAAGAGAATAAACACAGAGTATCGGCTCTATCAGAAGGAGGGAAGAGAATAGAAAGAGGACAGGAGGGACCGGAGAGAGGCCATAGGAACATGAAAGCGAAAGGCAACTCCCCTTCCAAGAAAGGGACATGAGGGAAGGAATGGGGTGGATAGAGGGGAAAAGATAGATGGGAGGATTAGGGGAGGGATCCTCTTAGAGGTGATAGAGAATGAACGAGCAAGAACTGCAGTGTGAAGTTCAAATTCAGAGATTCAGGAGAGGTAGGGAGAAGGGGCAGTGGGGGAGGCGATAGTAGAGAGGGAAGCAATTGTAGAACAGAGGCTAAAGGAAGCAGAGTAAATAAGAGAGAGTGAAAAGGGAGAAGAACTAGAGGGCGGGGGGGGGGGAGGGGTTATGGAGGAAAAGAGCAGCATTCCTAAAGCTGGTGTTAACTATTTGTTGGAGCTCGGGCTGCAAGTTATTTTACATAAGGCAAACGTGCATTTACTTCTACATTGCACAAGCCTGTTGTCTGGCTGCGGATACCTTTGGCGTCAAACATGAATGGGCGGCGGCCATGGCCACTTGAAGGCTACAGCACTGTTAGTAAACATGTTGGCTTGCCCTCTCTGCTACACTATGGTCCCCCAGTGAAGAGGATCCGAGGGAGTGTGAAGAGGTGTAAGCTGTAAACCAACTTTGCATAGACTGCCCCAAGAACCAGGCATTGATTAAAAGGTGATCCTCTTCCCTACAGGAAGCACTGCGGAGGCAGGCGGGGTGGGATAAGAGAGAGGAACGGTAGCGGCATGCTGTGCAGATAAAGAGCATTTCCATGCACAGACACAGCACTGACCGTTTCACCCATTCACTCAGTCATTCTCCTAATTCAGTCTCAAGTTCTTCACTCATGCCAGGTCTCTCGGGAGTCATACTGATGCCCTCTTCAAAAGAAGGTGCCAATTGCAGCTTAGAGAGTGGGAAAGAGAGAAGACAGAGACAGAAACAGAGAGAGGGGGAAGAGGAAGAGAGAGAGATGGAAAGGAGTAGCTTAAGTAGATAACTCCATCCTGGCATGAGCCCAGTTACCAAAATAAGCGCAGGCACCCTGAAGAAGAGCTGCAGCCGCACGTCTACGCTGCCAAAATATCAGATCAGAGCATTTGCACTCAGAGGCACGCACGTGGGTCACTGGGAGGGCTTAAATGGTCATCACGGCGGGGAAATAGCCTCCCAGTTTATACTACGTTATGCACTATGCTCACTGTCAGATTGCCATCATCTTCTACACAAAGCTCTCAAAAAACAAACAACCTATGAGTGGGTTTCAGTGCTAGAATAGCAAATGATAATCCATGTAAGTATTGAGGTCCCCATTAAGGATGGACGTGGGGGTCTGGCTGCTTCAGGTCAGGAGGTTTGGAACATTTGGAAGAGCTGAATGTGGTCCCCACAGGGGCTGCTTTCTGGACGAGCCTGGAGGTGCTGGAGCCCATAATTGAGATGCATTATGAAAACTCCATGAGGGTTCCAGGACTGCAGTAGCAGTGAGTGCCCTGGGGCATGAATGCAGTGTTGTGATGGAGCAGCGTGTGGGACCCACATGATGCGCTGTAGATGATGACTGATGTAGATTGGCAGAGCTGTGGGAGAGTCTATGAACTGGATATTCGGACTAGCAGGGGCGCTGAAGGCCAGCATTGAAAAACACTGGCAGAAATGCGGGCGGGTCTATGTAGTTAAATGGCAAGGGCAAGATAGAGGGGCGATGACATAAATATGAATGGCCGCAAAGGGAATGCTTCCGGTCAGGGGTAAGGTTCACTGTCAGAGTAAACAGTAGGTACGTTCCAGGTCTGAAGTGAGGAACTTCAGTGGAGCTATATCGCAGGGTGAAGTATATAGTGCACTAGTCAATAGACTAAGATGCATCAGCAGAGCTGGAGTTGTGTCTATGTCTGCGTCTGGCCCAATACTTTGTGGGTGCTGGGGGTGAAGCTTGAGGTGTGCTGGCCGAGTTGTATGTATTTCGTGGCCAGCTTGAGGTGCACTGATTGAGCTGTAGTGGTGTGTGGGAGAGTGGCCGTGGAGGAGCTAGTTTCCTCGTTCAGCTCTAAGACATTAAACCTCTCCCAGATCCTGAGGGATGAGCCTGCGGTTGGTTCCATTGTTGTGCAGAATAACCTCCCTACGACCTCTCCTGGGTCTTGTCCTCACACGAACACCACACCGAGTGCGCAGAATGAGTTAGTAACTAACAAGGCCATTCCTGGGCGCCTCTGTCATGCCCGGCACCTGTGCCCAGAGCGCGCGGCACCTCTGCCTGCACCCACAGGAGTGAGTCACTGAGGAGGCCTGGGAACCTGCTGCACTGCCCTGGGATCCTGCAGACTAGGCCTCTCTCAGCACAGGAAGCAGGCGCCTCTTGCGCAGAAAGCCACGCAGCACAGGAACAGTCTGTCGCATACAATTTTGTGTTGGTGCAATAAATGGAGCAATTGCAATTATCATAATGTCTTGATTTTGTAAAAAAAGAGAGCTATGCAAACAGTTATTAGATGAAATAACTTCATGAAGGTGTTGATGTAACGTTTTACATTCACAAACCTACAAGACAAAATGGTGCGACATTAGAATTTACAGAATTTTTTTTTTTAAACATTTACTTTCTGGTGAAAGAAAAATATTCAACTTCTGATGAAATTTAAAGACAGACCTGTGACTGACTTATTTAAAAATTGACCTTTTCAATGAAAACTCTGACAATAACTTTAACATATCTATTTTAACTTGCAGTCTACTAAATAGTCCTGATGAAAATATATTCTTTCTTTTGAAAATAGAACTTGCATAATCAATATGTAAGAGAGGTATACGTGGTTTGAATTAGGACTATTACACTGTTGGAATAAGGAGTAAAAATAACAATGCCGGCGTCACGGCTTTACAGAGGTCTCGAAAGTGTACTATTGTCAACCTACACACCGATAAGTCATTGTTGGTGATAGACAAAAAGGAAAGAACCCTATCGAACAGCCAGTCCTAGTTGAGACACTGCAGGGTCCGTACTCCGTACCCTTATGCTGCCCCTCTCCTGCCCTCTAGACCCCGCTGAACCACTCAGTTCTAGATGTGACAGTCTGTGAAACTGCGTGTAATTCCCAGAGTGTGTTCTGCTTAGAGGGGCAAGTCCAGTAATCTATGACCGCTCCCTCACTCCTTCTATCCATCCATAGAGGTAACAAGTTTTGTATCTCGTGCGAATGACATGAGCCATATAGTCCTACAGGTGAGAAGCTTGGCATCGCCGTGCCAGACCTCAGACCGCTCCAGCACCAGAGGTGAGGAGTACCCTATCACCATGCTGGGCCTCAGAGTGCGCTCCAGCCCCAGAAATGAGAAGCTCTGACTGGTTCGTTGTGCCTGACCTCAGAGCTCGAGAGCCTCGGTTTCCTTGGGCCAGATCTCAGACCTCACGGGCTCGGTAGGTGAGAGGCGATGTTTCATTGGGCCAGCCCTCAGACCTCTCAGACCTTATAAGTGAGAGGCCTTGTTTCACTGGTCTAGACATCTCAGGCCCCAGAGGAGAGGATCTCTGCTTAATTGGGTAAGACCTCAGACCTCCAGGGCCCTATATCTGAGAGGCTCTCTTTCATTGGGCCAGATCTCTTAGACAATAAAGGCGAGAGGCTCGGTTTCGATGTGGCAAGCCTCAGACCTCTCACACCCGACAGGTGAGAGGTCTTGTTTCGCTGGGCTGGACCTCAGACCCATAAGGCCCTGTTTCGTTGGGCCACACTACACACCTCTCAAGTCCTATATGTGAGAGGCTCTGTTTCATCGTGCCAGACCTCAGTCCATTGAGGCCATAGAGGTGAGAGGCTCCGTTTCCTGTGAGAGCCTCTGTTTCGCCGTGACAGGCCTCGGAAACCGGCTCTAGAGGTGAGACGACATAACTGCGCCGTCTTCCCTGACCTCTTCTATCCTTAAAGGTGACTCCTCTATATCCTGCGCGAAATGCAGAGGCCATCCGGCCGTATAGATTCGGCTTGCAATGCCTGACGCAGTTCTCAGACCCCTAGAGCCCCGCTGCTCAAGCCCCTGCTCCGGTTACAGTGGTAGGATGGTGCCAGTCGGCGGGGCTTGGCTCAGCGCCATGAGCTCGAGGCTGTTCCTGATGTAGGAAAGGAATGTGCAAATATACCGGGCACAGCGCGTCACACAGCAGCATACCTGGCTCGTCCTTTCGCTCCACCCACCTCCCCCGCACACTTTCCCCTCAGACATGCGGACTTGTTGGGAGGGCCTGGAAACCGATCTGATTCCAAAGAAGTCAATCTGTGCCTGAGGGCGATGTGAAAGAAGCATGAACAAAGAGAGGGGGTGGGGGCCGGGGCGGGTGTGGGGGGGTCAGGGGTCTCGAGAAAGGGTGTCAATTAGGCTATAGAGAACGAGAGGAGAGCGGGAAAGAAAAAGAATGGGAGGAAGAGAAAGAGGGAAAGACTGAAGGACAGAAGAGGATTGGGAATTGAGCGAGCGAAAGATAAACAGAGAAGTGGCCGAGAGCTAGTGAAGAGCGTTAAGAGATGGAGAGGGAGATTGAACAAGAAAGAGAGGAATTCAGACGGAGAAGAGACAACATCCACATTATTCTTGACAGAGGGAACATGGCAGCCCTCATTCCCCTCGACCACTCTGCAGCATTTAGCACGGTCTCTCACCGCATCCTCACTAGGCGCCTGAATGAGATTGGCATCCAAGGACTCACCTCTGCTGGATCTATTCCTTCTTAATGGATGGAACACAAGCTGTGTGCCTGCCACCTTATTCCCCAGAAGCCCGTAAACTCATCTGAGAAGTGCCTCAAAGTGCATTGCTCAGCCGCCACGCTCTTCAATGCATACATGATAGGCTTGGACTTAATTTCAATTACATTGGAATAAGCGGAGTAATTATGATAATTCTGCGTTACTCTTTAATGCGTAATTAACATTAATTAAGCGATTACTCCTAGTGTAATTTAGATTAATTTGACAGAGAGAGAGCACGGGCCAGAGATGCAGAGAGGCACTACAGAGGCAGATAAGCCCAACCCAGCCCTCAGCCCAACACTGTTCAACATCTACATGGCCCCGCTCGCACGCATCGCCAGACAGCACGACCTCAACATTATCTCCTACGCCGACGACACTCAACTGATCCTCTCCCTCACGAAGGACCCCCTCGCCGCCAAATCCAATCTCCATGAAGGAATGAAGGCCGTCGCCGATTGGATGAAGATCAGCCGACTAAAGCTGAACACGACAAGACAGAGGTCCTCATCCTCGGCTCCAACCCCTCAGCCTGGGACGACTCCTGGTGGCCAACGACGCTGGGAGCAGCCCCGACACCCACCGACCACGCACGCAACCTGGGAGTCATCCTCGACTCAACGCTCTCCATGGCCAAGCAAGTCAACGCAGTCTCCTCCTCCTGCTTCAATACCCTCTGCATGCTTCGCAAGATCTACAGGTGGATCCCGACAGATACAAGAAGAACAGTCACCCTGGCCCTCGTCAGTAGCAGACTTGACTATGGGAACGCCCTCTACGCGGGAGCCCCGGCCAAGCTCATCAAGCGACTGCAACGCATACAAAACGCCTCCGCACGCCTGATCCTCAATGTACCACGCCACAGCCACATCACCCCCACCTGAGGAACCTGCACTGGCTCCCCGTCGACAGGAGTATCTCCTTCAAACTCCTCATCCACGCACACAAGGCACTCCACAAGACTGGCCCAGCCTACCTCAACAGACGACTCTTCTTCTACGTCCCCAACCGCCAGCTCCGCTCCACCGACCTCTCCCTCGCCACCGTCCCTCGCATTCGAAGAACAACCACCGGCGGCAGATCCTTCTCACACCTCGCCGCCAAGACCTGGAACACCCTTCCACTAAGCCTACGACAGACCCAAGACCTGCTGACCTTCAGGAGGCTACTCAAGACCTGGCTGTTCGACCAGTAGCAGCACCCCCCCCCCCTTTTTTTCTCCCCAGCGCCTTGAGACCCTCGCGGGTAAGTAGTGCGCTCTACAAATTCTGTGATTGATTGATTTCAGTGAGAAGGAGGTGATACTGCATGCCAAAGAAGTGACATGAAGCAGCTTCCCATATTGAAAACACTGCAACACCTCTTCCCTTACTGTGGATACTAAAACAATCTGTCAGCTATCCTGACACGTGTGATCTCCAAGCTTCACTACACCAACAGCCTATAACTTGGCACCCCCTGCTTCATCATATACAAAACTCAACACATTCAGAAAGCTGTGGCAAGATTCCTCCTCCACCTTCACCGCAGAGAACACATGACAGCAGTCTTGCAAGTGCTCCACTGGCTGCCGGCAGCTAGGAGATCAATGTTCAAGATGCTTTGTACCCCCCACAAAGCCTCTCAAGAAAAATAACCACTATACCTACAAATTAAATGTGAGCAATGCAAACAACATAGAACACTGAGCTACAGGCTAGCACCACAGATTATCATACTGCCTTACAATAAGAAATCAAGAGGAGGCTCACTTTATCTGTATTAAGTGCCAAGCTCTGGAAGTGATTGCCAGTGAAGGCACGGAACATCTAGAATCATTTAAAGTTCGGAAGAGAGATGAAAACATGGTTGTTCCCAAGATAATAACTGTTGACCATGGAGCAGAAACTGGAATTGTAATCCCTCCTATCAGTATAAATACATTCCAGAGCTATGGAACAGTACTGACCAGCACACCATGCCTATAAAACAGGTACGCACCCTAAACAAACTGGGCAACTCTGCCAGACATACCCTTGCAATGATCTTGACAAGGGATACAATAACTAAACCATAACAGCCATAAAATATGCCTCTCCACTCTATATTAGAAGTACCCACTGCCACTCAGCACCTGGAGACCCAATTCCTAGATGATGAGATAGAGTAATCCAACCATAGTCCCTTTCTAGACATGATAGACATAGCAAACATTTTTACCCACCTCCTACATGTAACCACTGGATGGAGAATAGAAACTAGTCTTTCTGGATGTTCTTCCAATCTCAATCTAATGTAATCTATGTCACCATCTGATATTTGTGAGAAATTGGGTTATTAGTGAGGGGGGTGAAACCCAAGTCAATCAGCACAACAATTTTTGTCAGAGTGAAACACAAGCAGACTCCAAATTAACCTGTGCTTAACCCTCTGGTAGCTTGGCACAAAGCAGTCAGGCTTAATTTAGAGGCAAAGTATTTATGTGGCACTTCAAACAGAAATAATGTGAAAACATGACACAAGAAAAATCCCACAACAATATAGAAAAATAGATTTATCTTAATAAATAATTTAACACCAAAACAACTAAAATCCAATTAGTAGAACAGGAGGTATGCAATTTTAACGGTTTTGAAGAAAAGTAGTGCTTAGAAGCAAGATACACCATTTGCAGTTAATTAGTCACAGTGGACTGGGTCCAAGTCACAGAGTCAGGCTTATCACAATGGAGCATGGACTATGATAGAGGACTGAGTTCAGTCTGCTGTTAAATCTACCTTGTTCCTGGTCATCAAGATGCAAAGTCCTTGTGTTGCCCTGCGCAGTGCGGGTGTCGAGGAACCATTGACAGGAGCTTACGATGCAAGGTGCTGCGTCAAGATGCACCGTGCTGTGTCGATGGCGGTGAAGCTGACAATCAGGAGCTGCCATGCGGGCATCGAAGTGCGTCGCTCTGCATCAAGGCAGATGAATACGCTGGTGCTGCAAGGACTTGCATCGAGATGTGTTGCGCTGAGTCAAGGTGCATCGAGCTGTGTTGGCTGTCGGCATCGAGATGTGTCACGCTGGATTGGTGCTTGCAGAGCTGCCAAACAGAAGCCGCAATGCGTGGTCCTGTGCTGAGATGAGTAGAGTTGCATTAGCGCAGAGGAGCCGGTTGTGTCATTGTAGATCAGAACAGGAGGCCAACCAACTAGCTCTTGGAGTCACTTTGGTGGTCCTAGGTTTAAGGTATAGGTTCTGTCCTTCTTCCTCAAGCAGCAAGGCAGCAGAGCAGTCCTTATTGCAGGCACAGCAACAGGGCAGCAGAGCAGCAGGGCATTACACCTTACAGCAGAGCGGTCTGAGTCTTCCACAGGTTCAGAAGTGATCTGAAGAATTGGGCCTGGGGGTCCACTATTTATACCTATTGCAGTGGGAGAAGCTTCTAGAGTTTCCTCCTACACCGGTGTCTGGAATTCCCTGCCTCCCTGCCTTGGTCCCAGTCTTTCTGGGGGCACAATAGGGTAGTGTGAAGTCCTTTGTGTGTGTGCTGAGCCAGTGCCTTTGAAGTGCAAGGGACAGCTCCCCACCCATCCTGCCAGGGTTGGCCCATCCTGCCAACACCCAGACCCTCTATTGTGATTAGGGGTGAGCGGAGTTTGTGGAGTTCTGCTATGCGGAATCGGAAAAAAACTCTGCCGCGCTACGCGGAGTTCCGCTTGCAGGTGGATTTTGCCACTGGGCCCGTTCGCGTTGCATTGGGAATGAGAAGTGCATCCTCGCGCTCCAAATCGTGCATGAATGGCACTACGCAGTTCTCAAGTGTTTTCTTGCTTTCTAAATCGCCCGCGAACGGCACAACGCGGCCCGCATGGGCGCAGACATTTTGTTTTTCTGCTCTCTGTTATCTTATTGTTGCAAAGTCATCCTGTGCCCTGGGCACCCCCCAACTTTTTGCTGACTGGTACTGGTGGTAACTGACTCTGACTGACCTTGGGCTTTGCCTAACCAGGCCCAGGGCCAGTGCTATGCTGAAAACACTTAGAATATAGTGAAAACACCTACATAAACTAGGGTACACTATGGGTTGGGGTACCCCTGTGATTGGCATGACCTACCCTATAAGACCCTAGTACATAATAGGGCAGGGGGATTGAAACTACCTATCAGTCCTTAGTATATAGTAGGGCATGGCAGTTTAGAGGCCAGCAGCCTTTTCTGCACTTGCATGTGTGCACTGCTGAAGCCTGAGGTCAGTTTAAAAGCAGCCCTGGGTTCCATTACTGCTATTAAAAAGTAAATTGTGCCCAAACTCGACTTTGGTGTTTGGGGCACTTAAAAATGGATAACCTACAATGTTTTGGCATATTAGGAACCCCCAGGGTCTCCCCTAGGTGTCCCGGGGGTGGGGGTCAGGTATTTATAAGTTGGACCCTTGTAAAATGAGTTTTATATGCCCTGGGTTAAGTGAAATTTCACGTTTCACTCCCCACATTGTGATAAAGTGCTGCCCAAATTCGACTTTGATGCTAGGAGCACAGTGGAGGGAGGATCTGCAATATTTCTACAGATTCGGAACACCTAAAATCTCCCCTAGGTGTTCCATGGGGTTGGGGTCCTGTAGATATAGGCGGAGTACTTATAAAATATGTTTTTGTAAGTCCTGGTGCTGGAAAAATGGCCCAAGTCATTTTTCCCATTGCAAATCCCATGCCACATATGTTAACATGGCAAGATGTTATTAACTAATAACTCCTGATAGGAGAAGGATAGAACTTCCATTCAAAGACTTCCCAGAATGGTAGTGAAAAATCCAACAATATGATATTGTTGAATTTCTCCTAAAATGTACAGACAAGAAGTTATACGACTTTCTTGTTTGCAGGTCCAGATTCAGCCTTCCAGTGGTCTGTCCTGATTGGTCAGAGTTAAGTGGATTAGCCAGGCTACTTTGAAGAGGTGATAAAGAGCCCCTGTGGTTAATCAGCTCTGCTGGGAGGGCAGTGTGCTGCTACACAGGAATGCCAGAGCAGGGGGAGGAGTCGTAAACCATGGTCCTCAAAGGAAAGGGGAAGGCCTCAGTGTCAGTTACCACTCTACTCTTTTGACCCAAAGCCAGAGCTAGGATTAAGGAAAGAATGAGCAGATGCAAGGGGGGAGAGTCTAGGGAAATTAGCCATCCTAGGGGTGTGTTTAGCCAGATCTTAACTCTCTGCTGGAAAATCAGCCATTATGAATTTGGAAGATTTGATGCACTCTGGGACAAAATAATGCCACACTCTACAGGATGTGGTCATATCTTTGAGGAGTTACCCTGCCCCCATTGGTCAGGAGTGACCTCCTGCTTGACCCGGAGAACTTGGAATAAGTATCTGAGAGGGGCAGAGTCTCTCAGATCTGCTGCTTGAAACTTAAGAAAGCAAGACATTGTGCCATGCTGAGAAGTTTGATGTGCAATTTCTAAGGCCTGCCCTCTGAGGACTGCACCATCTGGAACTACAGCCCTGTGGACTACCTTGCTGTAAAAGAACTAAAGAGTGGACTCCCTGCAAGCTACAGGTTAACAGAGCTCACCTGGAACATCACCACCAAGGATCCTCAACCTGGAGAACTACCAGTGGATTTGTAAGGGTTTTGTCCAAGTGGATTGTGGGAACTGAAGTCCTCAACTTTCAAGGACCATCCTGGAGCTTCCAGACCCTTGGAGTGAGTTTGAGACACTTTGGGACCCTTTGGGGAACTTCAGGAAGAAATTCCAGAAGTTTGGAGAACTTTGGAGCAACTTTGGAAAAAAGCTCCATAGGGGGACCGACTCAACCTGGCCAGCCAAGCCATCAACCGCGAGCCGGCCAAGCCATCAAGGTTCGTCCCGCTGAATGCTCCGTAGGTCCGACTTCCAGAGTTTGACCGGGAGTAGAAGAAATCCGAGGCCGGCGAACCCTCACCGAATCCGGCCTGGTGAAGAGCATCGAGGGACCCCACGAGAAAAAGCTCCAGAAAAGTTTCTAAGTCCGAAGGTAAAAACTGTGACCGGGACCTACCGCGAGGGGTAGCCACTCAGGGCTCCATCGTGGTCGGCCTGAAACTTTGGCTTTGAGCCGGTCTATCGCGACCAGATATCCCAATAGGGTGCTACATGTTTCTAAGTGCTATAAAGTGATAAATCTTTAAAAATTAATATCTCCGGTTCCCTACATTGGATGTTTGTTGTTTTGGTGTCATTTTAAAGATAAAAATATTTCCTATTTTTATAAATTGGTGTTGGACTTTTATTATGCATTGTGTTTTAATTATTTACTGAAGTGGTGTTTTTAAATGCTTTACATACCTGTCCTTGAAGTTAAGCCTGCCTGCTCGCAGCCAAGCTACCAAGGGTTGAGCATGGGAATAATTTTCTAAGACCTATTCTGAGCCCTATACTGTGTTAGTGGCCTTATTGCCATTGGCAGACCAACATTTGCCCCTACCAATAATCCACTTTCCAACATTTGGTGCTCAGCGGTGTGGATGAAGACTTGTTTTTAAAAAAGTACACCTTTCAGTAAAGTGAATTAAGGTTATAAAAATCCTCTAAATTGCCTTAGAACAAAACTTTTGAGTTTGATTTTTGGAATTTGGACTAAACTGTTTTTAATCCATTGTTTTGATTTTTCCAAATTGTTCTAAGTCTGTTGTGCCTAGTTGTTGTGACCCAAAACTAGGGAACCATGGAGCTGGACCTGGCTAAACTGTGCCAGTTCAGGATGGCTGATCTTAGGGTACAGTGTAGGCTTAGGGGGCTGCCTGCTTCCAACAAGATTGGGAAGGCAGGGTTGCTTATGTCCCCAAAGGCCTGGGCTGGGGTAGCTGAGGAGATTCAAGGGGGCATGGAAGGTGTTCCCCCCAACCTCACCCAAGAGGAGGGTGAGGATGGTGCCTCTTCATTATCTCTAGTGTTAGCCATATGATTTCAGATGGTGGGAGTGGGGAAGGGTCCATTACTCAGGAACCACCACTGTCCCTTGCAGAGAGACAGCTTGAGGCCCAATTAGCTTTGATTGCCTTGGAGAAGGAGAAATTGGAATTGGCTAAGAAAAAATGGGAGAGGGAGGAGGCGTTCAAAAGAAATGGTGGCAGTGAAAATTATGAAGATTTTGAGATGTCCAGGGGTGGTGGATTTGATTCCAAACTTCTCAAGGGTATAGTGCCCAAGTACACAGAGGGGATGACATTGACAGGTGGCTAGCAGCTTTTGAGGGGGCCCTTAGAATGAGTAGGGTCCACTCTAAGTATTGGGGTGCACTCCTGTGGGAGTTGATTCCTGTATCTGGGAGGGATAGGCTCCTGATCCTGAAGGGAGAAGATGCAGAATCATACCAGCAGATGAAGGCATGCTTAGTCAAGAGATTTGGTCTGACTCCAGAGCAGTACAGGGTGAAGTTTAAAGGCACCCAGAAATTGAGTTTGAAGTCTTGGGTAGACTTTGTGGACGTTTCAGTGAAGGTACTGGAAGGCTGGATTGTTGGTAACAAAGTTGACACATATGAGGGATTGTATAATTTGTTTTTGAAAGAACATATTTTGACTCATTGTGCAGAAGAGAAGTTACACCAGTATCTAGTGGACTCTAAGCTGACAGACCCCAGAGAGATGGGGGAAGCAGCTGATGAGTAGGTGAGAACCCGGGTTTCCATTTAGCACCAGGGGGGTGACCAGAAGAAAGGAGGACAGGTCCCTCCCCAGATGAAAGCCCAAGGGAAAGAAGGTCAAAAACAGAAGGAGTCCTCCAAAGACCCACAAAAACCTGAACAAGGAGGGGGGGACCGAGCCAATCCAAATTCAAAGGGAGGGGGTATCATGGAAAGAATGGTAGGTTCTTTGATCCCTCAAAGGCGGGTAAGTGCTTTGCCTGTAACCAACCAGGGCACAAGCAGGGAGATGCTGTCTGTGCCAAGAAGCTCCCCCCTAAGGGGCCATCCCCTGGGATTGCCAGTTTAAGTGTAGGGGTGGAGAGTGGTGCCCCAGAGAAGGGTAGTCAGGTGGTGGAAGTCACCTTAGTGTCCCTGGGTGGGGTGAATATTGCAACCCTTGCTGCCTTACCTCCAAACATGGACAAGTACAGGCAGAGGCCTAAAGTGAATGGGACTGAGGTTGAGGCTATCAGAGACACTGGGGCGAGTGTAACTCTGGTCCTGGATGAGCTGGTGCCTCCAGAGAGGGTAGTACCTGGTGAGTTTTGCCAGGTGACTAATGCAGACAGCACTACCAAACTCCATCCTATGGCTGTGGTGGATTTGGAATGGGGAGGTGTGACAGGCCCTATGAAGGTAGCTGTGTCAAAGGTGCTCCCAGTCCAGGGTTTACTGGGCAATGATCTTGAAGCCTCTGTGTGGTCAGAGGTGGAGAGAGGACTCCATATGAAAATATTGGAGCTCCCTGAGTGGGTATGTGTTGTGACTAGGTCACAGACTAGCCAGAAGGGAGGGGCTGGACACTTGGATTCTGGAACAAAGGGCCAAGCATCCAAGGATAAGGGCACTGGGCCTGGTGAGCCAGCCCTGGGAACTCCAGAGGTGCAGGAAGAATCTAACCCTGATGGGGAGAATCTAGCCTCTGAGGGAGGGACTCCATCCCTGCCAGAGCTGGCAGATTTGGCAGAACTGACAGGAGCAGGTGGACCCTCCAGAGAGGAGTTCAGTAAGGGACAGAGAGGCTGTGCCACCCTTGGGAGCTTGAGGCGGATTCCCTCTAAGCAAGAGGAGGGGGATGACAGTGGGTTTCATGGAATCTACTGGGAAGATGGACTGCTTTATACTGGGGCCAGAAACCTCAAGGAGGGGGCCACCAGGAGATTGGTGGTACCCCAGAAGTACAGAGAGTTCATCCTGACTTTGGGTCACGATACCCCCTTGGCAGGACATCTGGGACAGACAAAGACATGGAACCGGTTAGGGAACCATTTCTATTGGCCCCATATGTCTGAAAAGGTAAAGGAGTTTTGCAGCTCCTGTGTCACCTGTCAGGCCAGTGGCAAGGCAGGGGGCAAGACAAAGGCTCCCCTAATACCACTTCCAGTGGTTGGGGTTCCTTTTGAAAGGGTGGGGTTGGACATTGTTGGTCCCCTGGACCCACCTACTGCATCAGGAAATAGGTATATCTTAGTGGTAGTGGGCCATGCCACTAGGTACCCTGAAGCAATCCCTCTTAGAACCATTGATGCTCCTGCAGTGGCTAGAGCACTGTTTGGTGTGTGTTGTGGTCTGTGGTAGAAAGTAGACGCTGGTAGCCAAGTAGATTTAACATGTACCTTTAATCTGTAGTCGGTTCAAGTACATCCAGATGGTTGGTAAGTACAACAGACAGGTAGTCCAGGTAACAGGTGAAGTATAAGTAGATTAACCAGTAGTCAAGCCATTAGTTCCAGGTAGTAGGAAACACCTTGTAGTAGCAAACCCCACCAGGAGCAGCCTGCCTGCTGCTCAGCCCTCTCTCTCTAACTGTCATTCATCACTCACACAGACACCCAACATTCCGTGCATCACTGCATTCCCAACACTCTACAGTAAACATGCACACTGGCTGAGCAGCAGGAAGAATAGGTGAAACGTAGAACACAGAATAACTATGCAGGGCATAACACATCCCTTTCCTTTTAAAATGAACAACGAAAGAGTAACAATACTGCAATAGTAGAACTATACACAGAAATGTACAAATGCAAGAAATAGTTCAAAACCCAGGGATGAGAAATAAAGTAAACATCACGGGAGAGTCAGAGCTATTCAAAACAGAGAGAATGGATGGTTTACGAACAAAAATGGAGTAAAAAGACCCATCCTCTCCCAATAAATATAATGAACAAAGTTCCTTGTAAATTGCAGAGGGCAAAAACAAACCCGCAACTGCAATCCCTGCTGAAAGGGAACAAATCAATAGTCAAGATTCCTCACGTAAGGAAACTTACATTTGCTGTGAAAGAGGACCTAAAAACCAAACTTCCACCCCTCATACGAGGTACTAACACTAGGGACTGTGACCCATAAAGTCCAGTAAGACTTTATACATGAATGTGGGACCATACACTATGTAAATACACCCTGTGTAGGGGAACCGTACCCATAAACCCAAAACCCACCCCGTGTAAGGGTTACATGAAATGTTGATTGGAGAAATCCCCAAAACATACCCCGTGTAGGGGTTACCAAACAAACAACTGTAAATGGGAATCGTACCCATGACTAAAACCAACCCAGCGTAAGGGTTACCTGTTATGTTAATCGGCGGAGACCCGATAAACATACCCCGTGTCAGGGTTACTAAACAAACAACTTTGCCTGTAAAACACACTCATAAACTCACCCCTGTGTAGAGGCTGCGTGTAACGCTTAAAGAGAAAAGAAGAACTCACAATACCCACCCCTGCGTAGGGGTTGCGTGTAACGCTTTATGGGAAAGGGACTCGTTCCCAAACCCATGCCCAACCCTAATGTAAGGGATAATGTAGTACAGCTACCCACTATAATAAACTAGACAAGGACGTCCTTAGGGAAACAAAACCTAAACTGTGGAAGCTGGCACATATAAATTGTAAGCTTAAATCCCTCAAGTATGAATACTCTACAATACAAACACATTGTACTAGCAAGGGAACACCATTTCTGTAAGGAAAACATAAAACCAGAAACTGCGCCGGTGAGCGATCTCTCACCCGGATCATGCTCGATGTAAGTTAAGAGAACGTGGATTGATGGTACACTTCAGCTACCTAGACATCAAATTCCAATTAAAGCACTAGATGGCAGGATAACACTGTGCAGACAATACTGGTAAACAAATCATGCCATAACATTTTCATGCCGCAAAAGAGTAAAAAAAACGAGACACTGTTCAAATAGTATATAAAAACAAAAAACGTGTCACAGTTCATGTTGTAAAATGAACGCCGCTCCAATAAGTCTCACATACATGTTCTGCCAGTTTTGAACAAGAGTATGTTTTCATGTTACTCTTTGTTACTGTCCACGAGTAAGATGGCAAGAGGACAAACAGATTTTGTCACCGGATGGTAGACAATAGAGATCCAGTCACCGGATGGTAGATAATTTGAAGAAAAAAACTCCCACTCACCGCCGGTGTGCACAACAGCATCCTCAGGCCCTTGTTAGAAACCTGACCGATCACTGGGACCCAGCGCTGCAGGAAAACAAGAAGCAGCTGCTTATGTGCAGTTTAGAAGAAATCTGGTGATGCCATGAGCACTGTAGATGTGTTTGCTCTGTGTCCTAGTAGCATCATTACTTGGACCGATGTGGAGACGAAATCACCGGTGTCTTGCTCATTCCTCAAAACACGACATTATAGTCTGACTTCATACTCCACATAACTTAAAGAAGACGACACGCCTGGTTGGCAAATTGACAGGCTGAAGACCATTGCTTAACAACGGTGATTGCCAACCCCAAGATGGCGGAACGCTTTTCACGCTGCACCGGGTGGCTCACGGCACGCCAGTGCCTCAAAACGTTATTGGGCATACACGGTGCTTCCTCGAACGTCATAATTGAGAAGAGGAACAGCGCGAGAGACCCACATGAAGGTAAGCCACCTCGCGCAACTCATGACTCGTGCCTCATTTTTAAATTCAAGAATGACAGTTGAAAAGTCCCCGCAGACATCAGGTCTCAGAATAGACCAACAATAAATGACAAAAATGTATCTCACCCGACTCTGCTCCCAGAGACACTGCATCAGTAAGGCGCCAAGCCTGCACCACAACTTGTCACCACGCTATTAGCCACTGCCAGGGAGAAGCTCGCAATTGCCCAAACCTTTTCAGTGAGACTCCGTGTGACATCCACAGCTCTCCTTCATGTGAATTCTCCAGTGCATCTTTACCAATCCAAATCGTAGTGTGAACCCCACTGCAGAGATTTGTACACAGATAGTAGATACTTGTGGCACTTAAAGTCCTTTTTCTGGCACCTCCAAAGTGGCAGTTACATCCAGTAGCAGACAGACATTGCGCAGGACAGATCATGACATGTACAGCATACCAGCACAGTTTAAACATGTTTAAAGTCATTATCAAAGAACATTCTTCCCTTGATTGCACAGGCAACACACAGTACAGCATGCTTACGTTGGGGCTGTCCGTTGTCCAGGACACTGGTGGGGTTGCTGAGTATGCTGTACCAGACTCTTTTGTTGCGATGATTCCTCTTGTGATGCTTGTCGTGTTGCCTCTTGTATGCTTGTTGTAGCGTTGTTTCATAGTTGACTGTAAGACTTGTGGCTCCTTCTCACCCTGTGGACTGGTTACAGAAGTCATCTTTTACTTTCTTGATCAATTGTGGAGAAAAGTAAGCAAGTGGGAAAGTCTCCAACTCTCGCTCGTCGCCAAAAATATGTTGTGGTCCTGTGACAGAGAGTAGACACTGGTAGCCAAGTAGATTTAACATGTACCTTTAATCTGTAGTCGGTTCAGGTACATCCAGATGGTTGGTAAGTACATCAGACAGGTAGTCCAGGTAACAGGTGAAGTATATGTAGATTAGCCAGTAGTCAAGCCATTAGTTCCAGGTAGTAGGAAACCCCTTGTAGTGGCAGACCCCACCAGGAGCAGCCTGCCTGCTGCTCAGCCCTCTCTCTAACTGTCATTCCTCACTCACACAGACACCCAACATTCCGTGCATCACTGCATTCCCAACACTCTACAGTAAACATGCACACTGGCTGAGCAGCAGGAAGAATAGGTGAAACGTAGAACACAGAATAACTATGCAGGGCATAACAGTGTGTTCACCAGAGTGGGTTTTCCGAGAGAGGTGGTATCAGATAGGGGCACGAACTTCCTGTCCAGCTATCTGACTGCTATGTGGGATGAGTGTGGTGTTAACTGCAAGTTCACCACCCCCTATCACCCACAAGCAAATGGTCTTGTTGAGAGATTCAACAAAACCCTGAAGTGCATGATAAATGGATTGTCAGAGAAACTCAGGAGGAGATGGGATGTTCTCCTCCCATGCTTACTGTTTCCCTACAGGGAGGTGCCACAGAAAGGGGTTGGTTTCAGTCCCTTTGGACACCCTGTGAGGGGGCCATTGAGCCTGCTGAGAGAGTCTTTAGAAACGCCTCTTAAAGAAGCAAAGGACAATATGCTTGACTATGGGCTAGGTCTGAGATCTAGAATGGCAGGGTACATGTACAAGGCAAACAGGAAACTAGAGGCCAGCCAGGAGCTCATGAAGCACTGGTATGATCAGAAGGCTACTATGCCTGAGTATACACCAGGACAACTGGTGTGGGTGTTGGGGCTTGTGGCTCCCAGGGCCCTCCATGACAAGTAGAGTGGGCCCTATCCAATCTTAGAAAAGAAGGGTGAGGTTACCTACTTGGTTGACCTTGGCACCCCCAGGAACCCTCATAGGGTCCTGCATGCGAATAGATTGAAACCCCACCATGACAGGGCAGACATGACCATGTTACTGGTCACTGATGAGGGTGTGGAGGAGGAAACTGAGCCTGTGCCCGACCTCCTCTCCACTAATGTGCAAGATGGGTCAGTGGAGGGGGTTGTACTCTCTCCCAAGTTGACAGACCAGCAGCACAGAGACTGTAAGCACGTGCTGGAGCAGTTTGCTGGCCTGTTCTCTTTGACCCCAGGCATCACTGAGTGGTGTGTGCACCACATTGACACTGGTGACAGCCTACCTGTCAAAAATAAACTGTACAGGTTGTCTGACCATGTCAGAGCCAGCATTAAAGCTGAGGTTGCTAAAATGCTGGAATTGGGGGTAATTGAATTGTCTGAGAGTCCATGGGCCAGTCCATTGGTGCTGGTACCTAACCCTAATCCTCAGGGGGGACCCAAGGAGTTAAAGGTTCTGTGTGGACTACAGAGGATTGAATGCAGTCACAAAGACTGACGCTCACCCTATACCTAGAGCTGATGAGCTCATTGACAGGTTAGGGGCTGCTAAGTACCTGAGTACTTTTGATTTGACTTCAGGTTACTGGCAGATTGCCCTCACTGATGGAGCAAAGGAGAGGTCAGCATTTTCCACACCAGAGGGACATTATCAGTTCAAGGTAATGCCCTTTGGCTTAAAGAATGCACCTGCCACCTTCCAAAGGTTGGTGAACAGGGACTTGTCTGGGTTGGAACAGTTCAGTGCAGGTTACCTGGATGATATAGCTGTATACAGTTCTACCTGGGGGGATCACTTAAGCACCCTGAGGGAAGTGCTTCAGGCCATGCAGCAGGCAGGCCTGGCTATTAAGGCAAGTAAGTGCCAAATAGGGCAGAGTTCTGTGGTGTACCTGGGCCACCTGGTATGTGGGGGCCATGTACAGCCTGTCCAAGCTAAAATGCAAACTATTTTGGATTGGACAGCGCCTGTTACCCAGACTCAAGTCAGGGCATTCCTTGGACTGACAGGGTAATATAGAAGGTTTGTTCAAAATTATGGGACCATTGTGGGGCCCCTAACAGAACTCACTTCTAAGAAGAGGCCCAAAAAGGTGGATTGGACCCCAAAGTGTCAGAAGGCTTTTGACACTCTGAAAGCTGCTATGTGTTCAGCACCAGTGCTGCTGGCCCCTGATTACACAACATAATTTGTGGTTCAGACAGATGCTTCAGAGCAAGGGATTGGGGCAGTGTTGTCACAGCTAAATGAAGAGGGCCTTGATCAGCCAGTTGCCTTTATTAGCAGGAGACTTCTTCCCAGAGAGGAGAGGTGGAGTGCCATTGAGAGAGGCTTTTGCTGTGGTTTGGTCCCTGAAAAAGTTGAGCCCATATTTGTTTGGGACTCACTTTCGTGTTCAAACTGACCACAGGCCTCTCAGATGGCTCATGCAGATGAGAGGGGAGAATCCCAAGCTGTTAAGGTGGTCCATTTCCCTACAGGGAATGGACTTTACAGTGGAACACAGACCTTGGGTTGCCCATGCAAATGCAGATGGACTTTCCAGGTTTTTCCACTTAGCTGATGAGGACTACCTCGGTGTATGTTAGTAACGTTAGTAACCCATCACCTTTCGTTTGGGGGGGGGGGGCTATGTTGCAAAGTCATCCTGTGCCCTGGGGACCCCCCAACCTTTTGCTGACTGGTACTGGTGGTAACTGACTCTGACTGACCCTGGGCTTTGTCTAACCAGGGCCAGGGCCAGTGCTATGCTGAAAACACTTAGGGGCATATTTACGTTCCCTGGCGCATCCCTGCATATCAGCAGGGATGCACCAGGGAAAATGCGTCACGCAAGTTTACCCTTGCGCCACGTCCGATGCGCCGCATTTACAATGCGGCGCATCGTGGCGCAAGAATAAGCATCTGCCGGTGGAAGGTTGGCACAGTGCTGAAGTTGTGTCGCAAGCGCAACGCAACTCCAGCACTGTTCCAACCTTCCCTATCCCTAACATGGTGCGTCAATCCTTACGCCTGCTTGAATCTTGTAGATTTCACTACGTCACTTTTCCGAGGCGTTCCTGCGCCGGAACGCCCCCTCCTGCGCCGGTACGCCCACATGAAACCTGACGCAGGTTTCATGTGGCGCAGGGGTTTACTACGTGACGCATCTCCCTAGATGCGTCACGTTGTAAATATAGTGCAACGCGGCGCATGGTTTGCGTCGCCGCTGCGTCACATGCGTGACGCAACGGCGGCGCAAAAGTGGCGCAAGGGGCTTGTAAATATGCCCCTTAGAATACAGTGAAAACACCTACATACACTAGGGTACACTATGGGTTGGGGTACCCTGTGATTGGCATGACCTACCCTATAAGACCCTAGTACATAATAGGGCAGGGGGTTGAAACTACCTATCAGTCCCTAGTATATAGTAGGGCATGGCAGTTTAGAGGCCAGCAGCCTTTTCTGCACTTGCATGTGTGCGCTGCTGAAGCCTGAGGTCAGTTTAAAAGCAGCCCTGGGTTCCATGACTGCTTTTAAAAGTAAATTGTGCCCAAACTCGACTTTGGTGTTTGGGGCACTTAAAAATGGATAACCTACAATGTTTTGGCATATTAGGAACCCCAGGGTCTCCCTAGGTGTCCCAGGGGTGGGGGCCAGGTATTTATAAGGTGGACCCTTATAAAATGAGTTTTATATGCCCTGGGTTAAGTGAAATTTCACATTTCACTCCCCACATTGTGATCAAGTGCTGCCCAAATTCGACTTTGGTGCTAGGAGCACTGTGGAGGGAGGATCTGCAATATTTCTACAGATTCAGAACCCCTAAAATCTCCCCTAAGTGGTCCATGGTGTGGGGGTCCTGTAGATATAGGCGGAGTACTTGTATATTTTTATAAGGCCTGGTGCTGGAAAAATGGCCCAAGTAATTTTTCCCATTGCAAATCCCATGCCATATAGGTTAACATGGCAAGAGGTTATTAACTAATAACTCCTGATAGGAGAATGATAGAACTTCCATTTAAAGACTTCCAGAATGGTAGTGATAAATCCACCAATATGATATTGTTGAATTTCTCCTAAAATGTACAGACAAGAAGTTATAAGACTTTCTTGTTTGTAGGTCCAGATTCAGCCTTCCAGTGGTCTGTCCTGATTGGTCAGAGTTAAGTGGATTAGCCAGGCTACTCTGAAGAGGTGATAAAGAGTCCCTGGGGTTAACCAGCTCTGCTGGGAGGGCAGTGTGCTGCTACACAGGAATGCCAGATCAGGGGGAGGAGTCGTAAACCATGGTCTTCAAAGGAAAGGGAAGGCCTCAGTGTCAGTTACCACTCTACTCTTTTGACCCCAAGCCAGAGCTAGGATTAAGGAAGGAATGAGCAGATGCAAGGGGAGAGTCTATGGAAAGTAGCCATCCTAGGGGTGTGTTTAGCCAGCTCTTAACTCTCTGATGAAAAATCAGCCATTATGAATTTGGAAGATTTGATGCACTCTGGGACAAAATAATGCCACACTCTACAGGATGTGGTCATATCTTTGGGGAGTTACCCTGCCCCCATTGGTCAGGAGTGACCTCCTGCTTGACCCAGAGAACTTGGAATAAGTATCTGAGAAGGGCAGAGCCCCTCAGATCTGCTGCTTGAAACTTAAGAAAGCAAGAAGTTGTGCCATGATGAGAAGTTTGATGTGCAATTTCTAAGGCCTGTACTCTGAAGACTGCACCATCTGGAACTACAGCCCTGTGCTGTGAAAAAGAGTAAAGAGTGGACTCTTGCAAGCTGCAGGTTAACAGAGCTCACCTGGATCATCACCACCAAGAATCCGCAACCTGGAAAACTACCAGCGGATTTGTAAGGGTTTTGTCCAAGTGGATTGTGGGAACTGAAGTCCTCAACTTTCAAGGACCATCTTGGAGCTTCCAGACCCTTGGAGTGAGTTTGAGACACTTTGGGACCCTTTGGGGAACTTCAGGAAGAAGTTCGAAGAGTTTGGAGAATTTTGGAGCAACTTTAGAAAAAAGCTCCATAGGGGGACCGACTCAACCTGGTCAGCCAAGCCGCCTGCCTACCAAGGGTTGAGCATGGGAATAATTTTCTAAGACCTATGCTGAGTCCTATCATGTGGTAGTGGCCTTATTGCCAGTGGCAGATATGCATTTGCCCCTACTAATAATCCACTTTCCAACAGATACCCAATCAAAAGTTACCATATATTCAAGGTTATAAGGTAACTCAATGTTATCCTATGGGAGAGGTAGGCCTTGCAGTATTGAACAAGCATTGGCATAGCCAATAGGTCTCGCCTATGGCTTTGCCAATACGTTTTAGACATGTTGTACACTAGTGTGTCTGCTATTCAGTAAGGTAAAAAGGTATTGATGTAAAGGGGCGTGCAGTGAAGTGTTGTAAAGTTGAGTAGAGTGTAGTGCTATGGAGTGACGTGGTGTAGAATGGTGTAGAGTAGAGTTGAGTGGTATGGTGTGTTATGAAGTGGCATGTAGCCTTGTGGAGTGTAATGTAGGGAGTATAGTGTTGCATGGATAAAGGGTGTAGAGTTGAGTGGAGTAGATTGTTTGAGTGGAGTAGAGTGTTAGAGTAGATACGAGTGTTGTGGAGCGCTATACAATGTCGTGGAGTGGTGTAGAGCAGAGTTGAGTGGCACAAATGGTGTTGTGTAGATTGGAGTAGAGTGTTGTAGAGTAGAGTGGGCTAGAGTGAAGTAGGTTGTGAGAGTGGAGTGGCCTAGAGTGGAGTGGTATAGAGTGGAGTAGTGGAATGGTATATAGTGGAGTAGAGTGTTGTAATGTTGAGTGGCGTTGAGAATAGTGGAGTAGCATAGAGTGCTAGAATGTGGTGGAGTGGCGTAGGTTGGAGGTGTCGGGTGGATTAGTGTGTTGTAGAATGGAGTGGGGTAAAGTGCTATAAACTGGTAGAGAGGGTGTTGCATCGAGTGTTGTTGAGTGGAGTAGTATTGTAGAGTGGAGTAGAGTGTTGTAAAATGGAGTGGTAAAGAGTGGTGTAGAGTGTCATAGAGTGGAGTAGAGTTTAATGGAGTATAGCATCATAGAATGGAGTATTGTAGAGAGTAGTGTTGTAGAGCGGCCTAGAATGAAGTGGTTTAAAGTACAGTGGTGCACATGCATAGGCAAGACCTATTGGCTTTGCCAGTGCTTGCTGTAATTAGTGAGGTTCAGTTAAAATTAGAAGATTGCATATGTGGCCTGGGGATGGAGACGCCAAAGGTACTAGAGTAACTGAAGCCCATAGCCTGCCTGAGGCCTGCATAGTGGGTTTTGTTTAAATTATAAGATTGTATGCATGGCCTGGGGGCAGAGACGCTAGAGGTACTCGAGTAACTGGAGCCCACAGTCTGCATGAGCCCTGCCCTTGCATCTACTGGTGACCTTTCCCCCGTGGTGATCTCTTTCATTGGGGCGGGGACAAATATACAGTCGGCAGGAGTCGGGCAGGATGCACTTCATCAAGCTGCACTTAAACCAATGAAAAAAAAAAAACGTCTAGTCTGAGCTACAGTTGTTTGAATAAACCACCCTGGTATTTCCGTGGCCTTTCTGCCCTAAAACTCTCTGTGGTAGAAGTCCTGCAGCAAAGTTTTGCTTGGCCTCCCGCCAGGTCTACCTTTCAATTTTCAGCCTACCACTACTAAGAATGTGTTTGCACTCTGAAAATATACCACAAATCCTATTATTTTATAAAGCAATCATGGTCAACGCTCTGGACAGAAGATGATTTTTTTCAGTGTAGGGTGGGGGGGCATGTTTTGTCTCGTGATGCTTCACTCGGCCCCTTTATTTTTTTGTAGAAGTGAAATCCCAAGAGGTTTTTGTTCAAATAAAATATTTTACATTTATGACAAAGTATTTCCATGGTGACAGAGAATCAACAGGTGAACTTATTTGCCTCAAATAGAAAGCTCAGTTTCTAAATTCTGATGCACCAGAGAAGAGCAGGGGTGTGATGCCACGATCGGGATTGTTTCTTTAAATCGTGTGAAATCGCGTGAAAGCTATGAATAAATTGGGTTCCCATTGCCTAGTTCTGTTTAGATATTAAACTAGTGCGTTGCTCTCGTGGGTGGCTGTGACTGCCTTACACGCATAATGTATTGTCAGTCTGTTGCACTTTTCTGGCTTCCAACTGAGACAGAACACCCCCTGTCAACAGCATATCAGTCAGCTCAAACATTACCGACTCCCGAGGAGACCATCCTCCAGGCAACGCGCACCCTTTCTGGGATCACACGGTACATCAGGAGTGGAAGGGATGGCGTCCACAGCAAATATGAAGTGATAACAAGAATTACAGCCCTGTTTACAGAAACGAGCGCTCGTGTGCAGTGCTCTTGGTCAATGGAAAAAGTAGTCCCTTTTATAGTTATTAAAATGGGACAAGTGGAAGGCTAGAAGTACTGGGGCACTGCTCCATGGGAGTGAACAACCGATGAAAAGGAGGGACAAATAGGAAATATTAACCACTTGAAAGCAAGGATTTGTAAAGTACACTGAAAGAAACAAATGAAAGGCAATGGGCGATCTGTAAGCCCACAAAATATATACAACAGGTCTCAAAGAGACAGCGCAACCACTGTCTAGGCTCAACCTAAAAACACATTTAAGAGTGTTTCACTATACCAGGACATGTAAAACTTAAAAGTACATGTCCAACCTTTTAAATACCCTGCACCCTGCCCTATGGGCTGTTTAGGGCCCACCCTAAGAGTGACTTATATGTATTAAAAAGGAAGGCTTGGGCTTGGCAAGAGATTTGTTTGCCAGGTCGAAATGGCGGTTTGAAACTGCACACACAGGCTACATTTGCAGGCCTGAGATGTTTAAAAGGCTACTTAAGTGGGTGGCACAATGAGTGCTGCAGGCCCACTTGTGGCATTTGATTTACAGGCCCTAGGTACATGTCGTACCAATTTACTGAGAACTTACAAGTAAATTAAATTTGCCAATTGGGTATCAGCCAATATCACCATGTTTAAAGAAGAGAGCACAAGCACTTTAGCACTGGCTAGCTGTGGTATCGTGCACAGAGGCCTAAAAGCCAACAAACACGGGTTCAGAAAACAGGAGGGTGAAGGCAAATAGTTTGGGGATGACTCGGCGGAGCGGGCTAAGCCCAATAATATCATAGACCAATTCACTACTGGATCCCTCATTATCAAGAGATGAAGAATAATAATGCATGAACGCAACTGTTGAGCCTGCTGGAAACTAGAGGGCGCAGATTGAGGCTTTTTCAGGCTGGCTCGCCTAAACTGGAGAAGTCTGCAAAACCTTGCTGAGAGTCACACACTCTGAGCACAAAAGCCTCCTATAGTGGCAAAAAGGGTGTTTAAAATGTAGTCCAACCTAGCCAAAACTCCATACCTTGGATCTCATATTAGAGGGATTATACAAAGATGGACCGTAACCCAGTCTATCCTGACAGATTTCCAATTCTCCTCACTCTTCCTCTACACTTGTTACTTTCCCCAATCCATCAGAACTCAGAGTGCCAATGACAGCTTAGGAAATCGGAGTGAGAGCACAGAATAAAATTACTAATACAATTAAGGCACCTGCAGAGCTAATTGGAGGTGCCATCATGCCATGAACTATAAATATGTGCGTCTACCTCTCACACTTCCTCCTCCCAGTGCTGCATCCCTTAATATGGGAACCACACCTCAGTGGTCATAATTCATGACATGGAAACACTGCTCACATCAGCGTAAAGCAAAGACAACACATTTCCAAACACAGTCTCACAGTGCTGTAGAGCGCTTTCCATGTGGATAACTGCTTCAGCAACCCACGTATAGTTAGTAAGAGCCATACAGATGCTGTGATGCAGTACATTTTGCCCAGCACTGGTCAGGTTTAAAGTGAGTGATAAGGTGTGAGAAGCTGGCCTGCTATATGATGTCCACCTTGCACCAGTCCAGACCACCCTTATGGTGATTTAAGAGGTCTTAGACAACCTTAGAAAGCTCTATAAGTGGTAGCTGTGGAGAGCAGGTTTAGTCCAGAAGGAGTGTAAAGCAGCTTGTTTTACCAGAATGCAATCTTATAGTATAGATTAAGTGAAAAAGAAGTACACTAAGTATTTATAAAAATATGTATTTGTTATATAATACTCTATAGTGCATTCCAATATCTCCAACATGGAGATAAACGCAATGCACACAATACTTTAGCAAAGAAACACAGTAAATAGCGCGAAATACACAGTGGCCCCAGGGGGGGACCAAACCATATACTAAGAAAGTGGTATAAGAACCACAACTCGAGTCAAGACAGTGTCGAGAGGACGTAGAATTGCTGGGGACCCACAGAACCACCCATGGTAAGTAGATAGGGACCCCACGGAGAGCGTGTGCAGTGGGGGAACACGACTGCGTGCTCCGTACAAGTCTATGTGCAAGTTGCGGTTGGATTTTTAAAGATTAAGGACCCTTTCCAGTGGACCCTGAAGAAACCCCTGAGGAAACCCCTTGGAAGACAGAAGGTTGGAGAGCCACCCCACCCGTGGATACCCTAGTACCCACGTTACCTACACCAGGGAAGCCGGGTGTAAACGTGTGAGTGGTGTTGGAAACCACCGTCGTACCCAATGGAGAAAGTGCCGCTGCTGGAAGATTAGAAAGTGTCCATGGGAATCCAAACGTGGATTCTTGAAGAGGAGTACCTGAAAGCAGAGGGGACAGAGTCTATGCCACTCAGGAGTGACCAGGAGTCTTGGAAGACGAAAGCCCTCCGATGTCGGGTGCTTCAGGGAGGATGACGATGACCTTAACTCTGCAGCTGTGAGGACCAGGCGATGCTGAGGAAGACCAGGAGCCATGCACGAGCTGTCCCACGAAGGATGTCGAGTTCTGAGGGGTCGGTGTCCGGCAGAGCACCAACAAGCCTTGGCAAAGGCAAACCACGCAGGAATCAAAGAAGGAGAAACGTCCGGACCAGCAAGGTCCAGGGGTCTCACCAAAGGCAGGGGAGTCAGGGCAGGCCCCAAGAAATCAGGGGAGCCCAAAAGAAACAAGTGTGATCCTCAAGTGGACCCACAGGTCGGAGGCACTGGAGTCGCGAGAGGACCTCAAGCAGCTCACCAAAAGATGCAGGCCACAATGCACACTATGCGGTGTGGCTGAAGATTCTGCACACAGTAGATGCTCGAGGTTGGGGCTTCTTGGAGCCCGAAGATCTTCTTGCAAAGAAGCCAACAAGCCTTTGCAACTGCAAGTTGGGCGCGGTACACATGGTTCGGTTATTGCAACCCCACGAGGGATACTGGCCTCAAACTAGGTGAGAAGGTAGAGCGGGCCTCAGGAGCTGTGGAAAACTACCACCTGTGTTGCAGAGCCCATGGAGTCCGGAGGAGCTCAGGATTGCAGTCCGGTCGACTTAGTTGCGGTGCCTGCAAATGCAGTGGAGTGACTCCTTCACTCCAAGGGAGATTACTTCAGGTGTCTTTGATGCTTCACAGGCCTTGGAAGGTTCGTGTATGATGCACAGGCACAGAAGATGCAGCAGACTGGAAGGGAGACGAAGTCAGGCCCAAACAAAGTCCAGCAAAGTCCAGAGTGCCCAGACGGTAGACGTGCAGTGGTGTCTGATCTGAATCTTACCCATGATGAATCTAGGGACCTACACCCAGGTAAGCCCTTAAGTACCCTAAGGAAAGGGTTGGGACCCAGAGGAGGGTCTGGACAGGGGGAGGTTACTCCCATGTCCTTTGTCCAGTTTCGCACCAGAGCGGGAGCCAATGGCTCTCAGAACTAGTTTGAACTGGACTATGCTGTCGTCTAGTTCCTATAGTACCCCTGCAGGACCTGCACGTTTGGATAACATATACTGTGGGCTTGGTGGTAGACTAACTCTGAGCACCCCCACCGTATATGTTAGCCTGGTTTGCATAAGCTAGCTCACAGTGCCACTAGAATCTCCTCTTCTCGGGGAGAGATTAGTTTCTGGCAACCTTAGACCATGACAACCCAAATTCCTCAGAATCGTGGAAATAATGTACTACCTTTCGCTCAGTCACTCGTGCTTACTTATTCGGTTTGTCTTAGAGAGTTACACAGAATAAACAGTTGGGCGTTTCAATAAGTATTTATTGAACAGTTGTTATTCTAGTGTAAAATATATGTGCTGCGGCAACCAGCAGACAATAGCAGAGATATATTATCAGCAGTACGATAAAAGCAAAGGGATAGAACAGTTCTACCATATTGCAATAATCATGAATACATACATGAATATTAAAGCATTGTGAAAGTGTGCGTACTCCTACGATGCCTAACTAGATGTACCTGAGTGTACCTAGCATATGTGTAGGTCTAAAACCTAAGAGCCAAGAATCCTTCTAAGATTTACGAACCCCCATACCTGAATAGAGAGAGTGTGGGACACCGTCCTGGTCTCGAGTTGGACACCCCGCAAGGGCTGTGTTAGACCGCTGTCAGCTGGAGCGACTGCATGCAGGAGCCTCAGCGTCTCTGGTCAGTGTGTCAGCATGAAAGTCTCGGTTCCCTCTGTCTTACCGGGGCAAGATGTGGTGTATTTATACCCTAAAGAGTCTCGGTCCTCAGTATGGTTTGTATTGGTCTGTCGTTAGACATGAGGAAGACGTCAGGGGTGAACTTTGTACATACATATTATGCAGGTGGTGTATTCCTAGAGAGCCATGCATAATTGATGAGTACAGTGTGGGCCTGTGTTTGGGAAAACCCTGCTGTATTCAAAACCACAGGATAGATAACGTTCAGCCCTCAGAGCACGTTGTGTACTAGCAAGGACCAATGTAGGTGAAAGATCATGCCTATATAAGGAATCATGACTATAATAGGACATGTACAGTTATGACCATAATTGGGCATATGCGGCTATGACCATAATAGGGCAAGTACGAATATGACCATATTAGGGCAAATATGAATACGTCCATTTTAGGGCATGTACGAACGGGTCTACATTAGGGCCTCTAAACGGAACATAACACCCACTCCTCTTCTGAATTGGATAACAATGGCCATACTTAAAATCTGGACAATTTAAAAAAAAACTTAAAAGCAAGTAAAAACATGGTTTTAAAAAATCGTTAAAAAAGTTTTTCTTCCTAAAATGTTAATAATTCAGCTCTTTCCAATTGGCACGAAAGGAATGCCTATTTTGTTTCTCTATATAAGTTGCTTCACTCAAAGCGGAAGAAGGCCATGCTTTTCTCAAGCGAAAGTGTCAATTTAGGAAATGTTCCAAATTTAGTTTGCTTGTTTTGAAACGAGTGAAGAAGCCGAATTCTTTCCCAGGACACGATGAGCCAAGTCACGATTAAGCGTCCTGGCTGGGAAGCACAATATTATCGTGTTAGCTGCTGCAGACGACAAATCCAACGCCTCACAGAGAACGTCAATTGCACATAGATGGAATGTAGCACTGCCAACAGTTGGTGCTGCGGCAGCTTGTGCGGCAGTTGTTACCTGGGTGCCTGTGTAGGAGTCACCTAACCCAGCAGGAGCAAACGGCACCTGTGGATTCTCAAGGAATGCATTCATCAGAATTGGAAGCCGCTGAGGACAATGCAGAGCGTGTTGCTTTATGGGGTCCACCATTGCATCCGTGTCCGCAGGCGCATCTGATGGAAATGTTAGACAAAGATCCAACGTGGATTCTTCTCCGCAGAACAGGCATCGAAGAACAGGTAAGATGCAGTCTACCCAGACTGGTCTAAATGATAGAAACCAGGAGGCATTGAGTTCTCGCAGGCAGGGAATGCCCAGAAGTTGTACCATGCGTTCACAGTATGTCCGCTCCAGTAGCGTGTTCGCCATTCCCTCGGGAATTGGGCCGTCCATTGCGTAGCAGTAGTATTATGAATAGGACCCCTGCAACCAGCAATAGGATAAGCGGGAGTCCTCCAAATACGCTTCCCAATATGGAGTGTATAAAATTTGGGATTACTCCGAGGACTGTCTGAAAGGTGCATAACAGTCCTGGACTTGCCAGTCCCTAGAACCCCAGATTGATTTTAAATCTATAGTGTCCTTCCGTAGGTCGAAACCCTGTGTAGACAACTGGGCCATAAAGGAAGCAGAGTAAATCTGTTTGGTGTTAGTCAACATAGTTTTCTGTGCTGATGTTTTTGCCACTTTGTAATAAAATGACTTCGGGTCAGATGTGTTGAACCCTGAAAAGTATGTGAATTTCTGTGCAAAGGTTTGCGAACTACCTTTGGAGGAGTTGGGCAGTGTTCCCACTGGTGGTATTCAAATACATTTCTAGGTGTTATAGATTTGTGCAAGAAATGATGACCATAATGTTGGTAACAGTACAATGTGTCATAGTCTGAAGTACCTTCTAACATTTCATTGTTCGGAAATGCTGCAGTTTTTCTAAATCAGACATTAAGGGGCCGATTCCGATCTCGGCCGGTAGGGCTCCGAATCGGATTCGGCTTTACCGGATCCGATTCGGAGCCCTGTTTCCCGACCGATTCGTACGTGTGTCCGGGCAAGCGAGTACGATGCAAAAACTCCGACCGACTCGTTCGCGAGACCCAACCGCACCGACCGACTCGTACGCGAAAGCCGACCGCTCCGACCGACTCGCTCGGACACGCCTCGCACCGCGCAATGGAGACGTTCCCCGGCCGGGCAAGTACGATGCGCGCCGCGAGCAGTCCGACCGACTCGCGCCGTCCGGCTCAAAGGAGAAGTCGGAGCCGTACTTTGGGGGTCCGTGTCGGACCCCCCTGTAGGCGTAGCCGCGCGAGTCGCACACAGGGGGACCCATGGGTCCCCCTACCTGTGCGTGTACGGCGCGAGTCGCTTCGCCGCGTACACGCTGTAGGGGGCGCCCTTGTTCGCCTCGCACCCATTGAGTCAATGGGAGCCCGCGTACGCGTTGTACGACAGGCTCCCATTGACTTCACTGGGAGTCTGATCGAATCGAGTCCGATGGCATACGTGCGCATCGTACTCGTTCGGTCGGGCTGCTAGGGTCCGATTCGGTCGGAAATCTCTCCGAGTCCGGCTCGGTCGGAGAGATTTCCGGCCCGAATCGGAATCGGCCTCTAAATTGTTCACAGTATCAGTGTCCCAACCATCAGAAAATGTACTGGAGGTAATGATATCACTTAAAGAAATTTTAAATACATGTTTAAGCTTTAGAAGTTCAGTCGGACCGAATACATCATAATCAATCTTGTCCCATACTATACCGTCCGGTATAGGAACTGCTGTGATGTTCACTGAAGACAAGTCTCTTGGTTCACGATGTGAAGACTGGTGTGGTTTTAAAATCAAATTGACTCTTTGGGCTGTAGAGCTTTGTTGGAGGTATCGTCCATTAATAAGCATACTAAAAGTTATAATTAAACCTAGCCAGAAAATGAAAAATAAAATCCCAGTGATATACCATAGTTCAATCCAAGGTGACACCAGGTAAGTCTTTCTAAAAAGTTCAAAAAGTCATTGAGTTTCCGTTTGAGTGATTTTTGGCTGGCGTCGTTTCCGGCTCACTTGGATCCAGTGAAAACGTATCAATGTTCATGAAATAGCCAGAAGCAGTTCGATCAATTGTTGGAATTGCATCGGGATTTGTTGAAATCGAATTTTGCTCTTGACGAGGCATGTTGACGTAGATGTCTGTAGTCGATCTGATTGCAACTTGGTTGTTAAGTTGGTTTTCATTTTGTTGAAGTGGAACGAGTTCCATAGCATTGTTGCTTAGTCCTTCATTCCGTACAGGTGGCTCTTCAAACGTGATGAGTCTTTCTGTTTGGACTTCTTGCATTGTAGCGAGAGGAGGGCGTCTGCTACTTTGGAGTCCACGAGGCCTACTGTTTAGTATCGGCCACATAGTGTGGTTTGATTAAGTCAATTGAGACAAATCTTTTCTCCTTTTTCCCGGCAAGAGGTGGCAGAGGTACAGTTCTTGTGCCTTGGATTGCAAGGACAGGTACAGGCTTTCTGTAGGATGGCCCAAATTCTTTCTTGTCAGCAATCTTCTCTCTGACCAGATCCCTGACTTTTGGGATCCAGACAGGTCTTGCCGTTACTGCCTTGGTTTCCTCAGTGGCTTCCTGTTTCTGGAGCACGTTACTTTGTTGTGTCCTGGATTCATTTAGATCCTGTAAAACAGCCAAACAATCATGGATATCAAATGGTTTTTCATCCTCCACTGTGCCTTCACAATCAAGATCAGGTACCCACATTCTTGTCCCAAATAGGACCTCGTAAGGAGTGACACCCCCTAGAGAGCTTCTTGGCTGGTTGTTGATAGCTCTTTGGACCCCATAAAGGTGATCGACCCATCTACCGCCCTCTACCTAATACCCTAGCTGTTAAAGATTGCTTTAAGTCCCGGTTTTTCCTCTCCACAACAGAATTTCCTCGGGATGGTACGGAGAGGAGTACCGCAATGCTACGCCCATTCCTTCCATGGCCTCTTTGTAAGCCCGAGAGCTAAACGCCGGACCACGGTCAGTATGTAACGTGCCAACTGCGTATGTGCCGATAAAGACTCGCAAATCTTTTATAACAGTTCGAGCGTCAGCCGAGGGCTGAGGCCAGACCTTGAGGAAACTTGAGCTGGACGTACACGAACAGACAACCTAATGCTGTCTAATAATGGTATCTGTACTGGACCTGTTGTGGTGGACCCTTCCATCTGCTTGCAGATGTCGCAGTTCCAGACATAGTCTCTAATCTGCCTTCTCATCACGGGCCACCAGTAGCGTTCTTTCAACAAAGAAACAGCCTCCCTAAGTCCCTTATGTACCGAACCTTTCCCTTCGTGTGCGCTGCCACAATTAAGCCTCGTCTACGATCCATATTTGGTATTACTCTATCCCCCACTCCAGGAATCTGAGCATATGGAATGTTTTGTGCATCTAACTTGTAGGAGTACTTGAGTGGAAATTTCTTTGGTACTGCTGTGCTGCCTTTGCGCGAAGCATTGACAGCTACCATTATATCACCGTCTATTCTCGTTCTTGAACGAGTGATTGCAGCTACGGACGCTGTGCGTACAGCCCCCTTTGCGGCTTCATCAGCCAATGAATTCCCTTCAACGTGAACACCATCACGCTGATGACTCAGTGTATGTATCACGTGAGCCCTTGGTAGTTCGTTTCTCAACTCCACTACCTGTTCCCATAGCATTTTATGCTTAATTGTGCCACCTTTTGCATCTTTGAACCCGTTTTGTTCCCAATGATGTAGATATTCATTGTATGACTGTAAAAGGAATCACACACATCAGTGTAGGGAATTCGTGATCCGTATTTATAAGTGCCAGTATCAGTGCTTTGAGTTCTGCCAACTGAGCCGTGCAGTCTCCTAGAGATTGCTTTTTAGTGCAGCTTGGATGGAACTTGCCATCAAGCATGCGACCTTTAACAATTGCACATGCCGCGCTGTAAGCTTGCTTACTCCCTATGGCCGGTTGAGCAGATCCGTCAGTGTAAATAATGTATTCATACTGATCTAGAGGCAAAATTTCATTTGGTAGAGGATATTCTTGTTCGTATTGCAGGAATGCCTGTGTTTTCAAACTTGGATCAAATCTGTATTCAACATCCGTTGCAGTAAGAGAATTAGCCCATTGTATCCATCTGGGATGTAAGGCTTTTGCATTTGGAATGCTAGCTTTTGTAACAGCTTCTAACGCTGGTACTGGGGTTACGACAATTATGTGTTTCCCCTGAGCCAGAGCGCTTTCTCTTGCTACAGCGGTCTGCACTGCTGTCAGGATTTTTTCTGTTGAAGTGAAACGCATTTCTGCGTTTGTGTACAGATGTGATTTGTATGCGATTGGTACTGTTTCACCTTCATTAAAAGTTAAATAAGTGTACCCGCTATTACTCGGATCACTAAGTTCTGTGCGTTTATGCATGTCTGTAAATGTTTAGAAGCTATCATGTCTTCCTGTAGGGAACGCAGGATATTTGTATGTTCCTGTGTCCATTGTCTGACTGAGAAATCAGGTTTTATTAAGTCGTAGAAAGGTTTTACTCTTTCTGCGTAATCCAAAATGTATGTTCGACCAAAATTTAGGAATCTCAGAATTGATTGTAAATTCTTCAATGATTTTGGAGGTTGGAGCAGCGCACACTTTTCTAAAAAGTTGGCTGCCAGGCTTTTTCCCTCCCTTGACAGCTAGTATCCCAAAAACAGGACACTGAGGTGGGCAATCTTTGATTTTTTAAAGTTAAATTTATAGCCCTCAGAGGCGAATCCCATAATAATGGTGCTCACCCTGGTCAAGTGCCTCGGTAAGTCATCGTCCGTCAGATAAATATCATCCACATAGGACAATGCTTCTTCATCCAAATTTTGGAGTAACTCTGTTACCCTTGCTGAAAACAACCCCGGGCTATTTTTATACTCCTTGGGGAGTCTGCAAAATTGCCGTTAGGACTCCCAACGCACTGAATGCGGTCAGATACCTGCTTTCAGGCGCTATATTTTGGCAGAAAAATCCATTTGAGATATCAAGTGTTGTTTTGTATTTTTGTCGCACAATGTTATTCATTAATGCGGCACTGTGTGCATTTTGAACTGCAAATGTCTTTGTGCAAGTGTTTAAATGTCTGTAATCTAAAACTAGACGATATGTGTTGTCAGGCTTGGCTACAGGGAACAAAGGATTGTTCATAGGTGAAGTGCAATTTTCTATCACCCCCTGATATTCAAGTTGATCTAGGATCTCCTGACTTGTTTTTTAGCTTCCTGCTTTATAGGGTATTGCCTTTGAGCATTTGGGGAAACTTTTAACGGGATCACGTGGTGGGTTGAATCCTCATCCCAACCAGCATGATTTTTGTACAATGCCGGAGCTAGGGCAACCGCCCACTCCTGCGCATATGCATGTTTAAGATGTATGGGAACGAGGTCGGAAAAGGCTGGAAAAATCACCTTTTCTCCCTTTGGGCACTCCATGACGAATGCTGGCGACCAGTCTTGCTCTGCTGTCTTGCTCTGCTAATAGGATGCGATACAAAAGGGGATGATGGACGGAACGTTTGAGCCAATCAAACACTCACCCCCAGTCAACTGATCTGGGTTTAATCCATCATCATTCTTTAGCTCACTCCACCACCCCAGTTCAGACATGGCCATATGCAAATCAGTCTGACCCTGTGCCTCATGGGAACAGTCCAGCCCGAACTGCCAAGCCATGTCTTCCCTGGACCGGAAACAAGCATCCTAGGACCGGTTTCTGGCATTCCAGCCGTCATCAGCCAGGCTTGCTTGAATCCAGTGGCAAAGTGAGCAAGGGACCCACGTCTGGGCATACCCCGCCAATTTAGGGGCGAACAAAGCGATACAAAAGGGGATGATGGACGGAACGTTTGAGCCAATCAAACACTCACCCCCAGTCAACTGATCTGGGTTTAATCCATCATCATTCTTTAGCTCACTCCACCACCCCAGTTCAGACATGGCCATATGCAAATCAGTCTGACCCTGTGCCTCATGGGAACAGTCCAGCCCGAACTGCCAAGCCATGTCTTCCCTGGACCGGAAACAAGCATCCTAGGACCGGTTTCTGGCATTCCAGCCGTCATCAGCCAGGCTTGCTTGAATCCAGTGGCAAAGTGAGCAAGGGACCCACGTCTGGGCATACCCCCGCCAATTTAGGGCGAACAAAGCGATACAAAAGGGGATGATGGACGGAACGCTTGAGCCAATCAAACACTCACCCCCAGTCAACTGATCTGGGTTTAATCCATCATCATTCTTTAGCTCACTCCACCACCCCAGTTCAGACATGGCCATATGCAAATCAGTCTGACCCTGTGCCTCATGGGAACAGTCCAGCCCGAACTGCCTGCTAATAGGATGTCATACCCTGATGACAAATTTTCCCAAAATAGACCTTTAACTTTCCTGGGCTTGTCCCCCTCCATCCGGAGTGTTATCTCATGTAACTTATGTGGGACACTTACCCGAGTATCAGGTGTTTCCACCGTGATATACTCACTCAACTCCGCTGTCACCAGAAATTCCTTCAGGTTCTGGCGAGCTATCGTTACTTCTGCCGCGCTGTCTAGCATCGTCAGAGCCCATTTCCCGTTCAGAAGCTGTGTCCTCAGAATTCTGGGCATGTCTGATCTTGAGACCTGCTACCTTCTTCTTTTTGAACTGAGGTTTCTGTTTGTGTTTATCCTCTTTTTTAGGTGCGTATTCCGCAGCGCGTTGCGTGTCTCTGGACTTTGTACGCTCCTCTTGTCTTTGTTCTGACCGTCCTTCCCTCTCGGAGTTTCTTGACGAACCCTGAAAGGAACGAGAGGAACGTGTATCAGTATCCTGATACCTGTTAGGTTTTTAATATTATCCCTATTCCTGAGGTTATACCTCCTTTCATAGTGCTCCTGTTGAGGAGACCTGCCTCGGGATTGAGATCTGCTGTCTTTAGACTTTTGTTGTTTTTTATTTTCCCACTTCTTTTTAGAAGAAGTAGGTGTCTGCTTTGTGGTGTCCTTTTCAGGACTGCCCACCAGTTGTGGTTTTAATGCCTTCCCACCTAGACTGTCTCTGCCTAATTCTGCATATGCAGTTTCAATTATTTTGGGTAGTTCGTGTTGTTGATCTATTGGACCGAACTCCCTTAGGCGTTGGCGGATCGCCACTGAAGCTGCTTCCCCCATAATGTTTGCAAAAACAACAATTGATGGACAGAATGCAGAACAATGTCATACATTCACCCCAGTACAGAGATCTGGGCCTAAATCCATCGTTTTTTTGCTCACCATGCCATTCCAGTTTGAACCCAGCCATATGCAAATCAGTCTTGACCCTGTGCCTCATGGGAACAGTCCAGCCCAAACTGCTAAGCCAGGTCCTCCCTGGACTGGAAACAAGCATCCTAGGACCGGTTTCGGGGTTTCACCCTCTTCAGCCAGGATAGCTTGATTCCAGTGGCATGGAGAGCACGGGACCCACGTCTGGGCATACCCGTCCCACTCGGGTGACAAATGCAAAAACAACAATTAATGGACAGAATGCAGAACAATGTCATACATTCACCCCAGTACAGAGATCTGGGCCTAAATCCATTGTTTTTTGCTCACCATGGCATTCCAGTTTGAACCCAGCCATATGCAAATCAGTCTTGACCCTGTGCCTCATGGGAACAGTCCAGCCCGAACTGCTAAGCCAGGTCCTCCCTGGACTGGAAACAAGCATCCTAGGACCGGTTTCGGGGTTTCACCCTCTTCAGCCAGGATAGCTTGATTCCAGTGGCATGGAGAGCACGGGACCCACGTCTGGGCATACCCGTCCCACTCGGGTGACAAATGCAAAAACAACAATTGATGGACAGAATGCAGAACAATGTCATACATTCACCCCAGTACAGAGATCTGGGCCTAAATCCATAGTTTTTGCTCACCATGCCATTCCAGTTTGAACCCAGCCATATGCAAATCAGCCTTGACCCTGTGCCTCATGGGAACAGTCCAGCCCGAACTGCTAAGCCAGGTCCTCCCTGGACTGGAAACAAGCATCCTAGGACCGGTTTCGGGTTTCACCCTCTTCAGCCAGGATAGCTTGATTCCAGTGGCATGGAGAGCACGGGACCCACGTCTGGGCATACCCGTCCCACTCGGGTGACAAATGCAAAAACAACAATTGATGGACAGAATGCAGAACAATGTCATACATTCACCCCAGTACAGAGATCTGGGCCTAAATCCATCGTTTTTGCTCACCATGCCATTCCAGTTTCAACCCAGCCATATGCAAATCAGTCTTGACCCTGTGCCTCATGGGAACAGTCCAGCCCGAACTGCTAAGCCAGGTCCTCCCTGGACTGGAAACAAGCATCCTAGGACCGGTTTCGGGGTTTCACCCTCTTCAGCCAGGATAGCTTGATTCCAGTGGCATGGAGAGCACGGGACCCACGTCTGGGCATACCCGTCCCACTCGGGGTGATAAATGCAAAAACAACAATTGATGGACAGAATGCAGAACAATGTCATACATTCACCCCAGTACAGAGATCTGGGCCTAAATCCATCGTTTTTTGCTCACCATGCCATTCCAGTTTGAACCCAGCCATATGCAAATCAGTCTTGACCCTGTGCCTCATGGGAACAGTCCAGCCCGAACTGCTAAGCCAGGTCCTCCCTGGACTGGAAACAAGCATCCTAGGACCGGTTTCGGGTTTCACCCTCTTCAGCCAGGATAGCTTGATTCCAGTGGCATGGAGAGCACGGGACCCACATCTGGGCATACCCGTCCCTCTCGGGGTGACAAATGCAAAAACAACAATTGATGGACAGAATGCAGAACAATGTCATACATTCACCCCAGTACAGAGATCTGGGCCTAAATCCATCGTTTTTTTGCTCACCATGCCATTCCAGTTTGAACCCAGCCATATGCAAATCAGTCTTGACCCTGTGCCTCATGGGAACAGTCCAGCCCAAACTGCTAAGCCAGGTCCTCCCTGGACTGGAAACAAGCATCCTAGGACCGGTTTCGGGGTTTCACCCCTCTTCAGCCAGGATAGCTTGATTCCAGTGGCATGGAGAGCACGGGACCCACGTCTGGGCATACCCGTCCCACTCGGGGTGACAAATGCAAAAACAACAATTAATGGACAGAATGCAGAACAATGTCATACATTCACCCCAGTACAGAGATCTGGGCCTAAATCCATTGTTTTTTTGCTCACCATGGCATTCCAGTTTGAACCCAGCCATATGCAAATCAGTCTTGACCCTGTGCCTCATGGGAACAGTCCAGCCCGAACTGCTAAGCCAGGTCCTCCCTGGACTGGAAACAAGCATCCTAGGACCGGCTTCGGGGTTTCACCCTCTTCAGCCAGGATAGCTTGATTCCAGTGGCATGGAGAGCACGGGACCCACGTCTGGGCATACCCGTCCCACTCGGGGTGACAAATGCAAAAACAACAATTGATGGACAGAATGCAGAACAATGTCATACATTCACCCCAGTACAGAGATCTGGGCCTAAATCCATCGTTTTTTGCTCACCATGCCATTCCAGTTTGAACCCAGCCATATGCAAATCAGTCTTGACCCTGTGCCTCATGGGAACAGTCCAGCCCGAACTGCTAAGCCAGGTCCTCCCTGGACTGGAAACAAGCATCCTAGGACCGGTTTCGGGGTTTCACCCCTCTTCAGCCAGGATAGCTTGATTCCAGTGGCATGGAGAGCACGGGACCCACGTCTGGGCATACCCGTCCCACTCGGGGTGACAAATTCAAAAACAACAATTGATGGACAGAATGCAGAACAATGTCATACATTCACCCCAGTACAGAGATCTGGGCCTAAATCCATCGTTTTTTGCTCACCATGCCATTCCAGTTTGAACCCAGCCATATGCAAATCAGTCTTGACCCTGTGCCTCATGGGAACAGTCCAGCCCGAACTGCTAAGCCAGGTCCTCCCTGGACTGGAAACAAGCATCCTAGGACCGGTTTCGGGTTTCACCCCTCTTCAGCCAGGATAGCTTGATTCCAGTGGCATGGAGAGCACGGGACCCACGTCTGGGCATACCCGTCCCACTCGGGTGACAAATGCAAAAACAACAATTGATGGACAGAATGCAGAACAATGTCATACATTCACCCCAGTACAGAGATCTGGGCCTAAATCCATCGTTTTTTTGCTCACCATGCCATTCCAGTTTGAACCCAGCCATATGCAAATCAGTCTTGACCCTGTGCCTCATGGGAACAGTCCAGCCCGAACTGCTAAGCCAGGTCCTCCCTGGACTGGAAACAAGCATCCTAGGACCGGTTTCGGGGTTTCACCCTCTTCAGCCAGGATAGCTTGATTCCAGTGGCATGGAGAGCACGGGACCCACGTCTGGGCATACCCGTCCCACTCGGGTTGACAAATGCAAAAACAACAATTGATGGACAGAATGCAGAACAATGTCATACATTCACCCCAGTACAGAGATCTGGGCCTAAATCCATCGTTTTTCTGCTCACCATACCATTCCAGTTTGAACCCAGCCATATGCAAATCAGTCTTGACCCTGTGCCTCATGGGAACAGTCCAGCCCGAACTGCTAAGCCAGGTCCTCCCTGGACTGGAAACAAGCATCCTAGGACCGGTTTCGGGGTTTCACCCCTCTTCAGCCAGGATAGCTTGATTCCAGTGGCATGGAGAGCACGGGACCCACGTCTGGGCATACCCGTCCCACTCGGGGTGACAAATGCAAAAACAACAATTGATGGACAGAATGCAGAACAATGTCATACATTCACCCCAGTACAGAGATCTGGGCCTAAATCCATAGTTTTTGCTCACCATGCCATTCCAGTTTGAACCCAGCCATATGCAAATCAGCCTTGACCCTGTGCCTCATGGGAACAGTCCAGCCCGAACTGCTAAGCCAGGTCCTCCCTGGACTGGAAACAAGCATCCTAGGACCGGTTTCGGGTTTCACCCCTCTTCAGCCAGGATAGCTTGATTCCAGTGGCATGGAGAGCACGGGACCCACGTCTGGGCATACCCGTCCCACTCGGGGTGACAAATGCAAAAACAACAATTGATGGACAGAATGCAGAACAATGTCATACATTCACCCCAGTACAGAGATCTGGGCCTAAATCCATCGTTTTTTGCTCACCATGCCATTCCAGTTTGAACCCAGCCATATGCAAATCAGTCTTGACCCTGTGCCTCATGGGAACAGTCCAGCCCGAACTGCTAAGCCAGGTCCTCCCTGGACTGGAAACAAGCATCCTAGGACCGGTTTCGGGGTTTCACCCTCTTCAGCCAGGATAGCTTGATTCCAGTGGCATGGAGAGCACGGGACCCACGTCTGGGCATACCCGTCCCACTCGGGTGATAAATGCAAAAACAACAATTGATGGACAGAATGCAGAACAATGTCATACATTCACCCCAGTACAGAGATCTGGGCCTAAATCCATCGTTTTTTGCTCACCATGCCATTCCAGTTTGAACCCAGCCATATGCAAATCAGTCTTGACCCTGTGCCTCATGGGAACAGTCCAGCCCGAACTGCTAAGCCAGGTCCTCCCTGGACTGGAAACAAGCATCCTAGGACCGGTTTCGGGTTTCACCCTCTTCAGCCAGGATAGCTTGATTCCAGTGGCATGGAGAGCACGGGACCCACATCTGGGCATACCCGTCCCTCTCGGGGTGACAAATGCAAAAACAACAATTGATGGACAGAATGCAGAACAATGTCATACATTCACCCCAGTACAGAGATCTGGGCCTAAATCCATCGTTTTTTGCTCACCATGCCATTCCAGTTTGAACCCAGCCATATGCAAATCAGTCTTGACCCTGTGCCTCATGGGAACAGTCCAGCCCGAACTGCTAAGCCAGGTCCTCCCTGGACTGGAAACAAGCATCCTTGGACCGGTTTCGGGGTTTCACCCCTCTTCAGCCAGGATAGCTTGATTCCAGTGGCATGGAGAGCACGGGACCCACGTCTGGGCATACCCGTCCCACTCGGGGTGACAAATGCAAAAACAACAATTGATGGACAGAATGCAGAACAATGTCATACATTCACCCCAGTACAGAGATCTGGGCCTAAATCCATCGTTTTTTTGCTCACCATGCCATTCCAGTTTGAACCCAGCCATATGCAAATCAGTCTTGACCCTGTGCCTCATGGGAACAGTCCAGCCCGAACTGCTAAGCCAGGTCCTCCCTGGACTGGAAACAAGCATCCTAGGACCGGTTTCGGGTTTCACCCCTCTTCAGCCAGGATAGCTTGATTCCAGTGGCATGGAGAGCACGGGACCCACGTCTGGGCATACCCGTCCCACTCGGGGTGACAAATGCAAAAACAACAATTGATGGACAGAATGCAGAACAATGTCATACATTCACCCCAGTACAGAGATCTGGGCCTAAATCCATCGTTTTTTGCTCACCATGCCATTCCAGTTTGAACCCAGCCATATGCAAATCAGTCTTGACCCTGTGCCTCATGGGAACAGTCCAGCCCGAACTGCTAAGCCAGGTCCTCCCTGGACTGGAAACAAGCATCGTAGGACCGGTTTCGGGGTTTCACCCTCTTCAGCCAGGATAGCTTGATTCCAGTGGCATGGAGAGCACGGGACCCACGTCTGGGCATACCCGTCCCACTCGGGGTGACAAATGCAAAAACAACAATTGATGGACAGAATGCAGAACAATGTCATACATTCACCCCAGTACAGAGATCTGGGCCTAAATCCATCGTTTTTCTGCTCACCATTCCATTCCAGTTTGAACCCAGCCATATGCAAATCAGTCTTGACCCTGTGCCTCATGGGAACAGTCCAGCCCGAACTGCTAAGCCAGGTCCTCCCTGGACTGGAAACAAGCATCCTAGGACCGGTTTCGGGTTTCACCCTCTTCAGCCAGGATAGCTTGATTCCAGTGGCATGGAGAGCACGGGACCCACGTCTGGGCATACCCGTCCCACTCGGGGTGACAAATGCAAAAACAACAATTGATGGACAGAATGCAGAACAATGTCATACATTCACCCCAGTACAGAGATCTGGGCCTAAATCCATCGTTTTTTTGCTCACCATGCCATTCCAGTTTGAACCCAGCCATATGCAAATCAGTCTTGACCCTGTGCCTCATGGGAACAGTCCAGCCCGAACTGCTAAGCCAGATCCTCCCTGGACTGGAAACAAGCATCCTAGGACCGTTTTCGGGTTTCACCCCTCTTCAGCCAGGATAGCTTGATTCCAGTGGCATGGAGAGCACGGGACCCACGTCTGGGCATACCCGTCCCACTCGGGGTGACAAATGCAAAAACAACAATTGATGGACAGAATGCAGAACAATGTCATACATTCACCCCAGTACAGAGATCTGGGCCTAAATCCATCGTTTTTTGCTCACCATGCCATTCCAGTTTGAACCCAGCCATATGCAAATCAGTCTTGACCCTGTGCCTCATGGGAACAGTCCAGCCCGAACTGCTAAGCCAGGTCCTCCCTGGACTGGAAACAAGCATCCTAGGACCGGTTTCGGGGTTTCACCCCTCTTCAGCCAGGATAGCTTGATTCCAGTGGCATGGAGAGCACGGGACCCACGTCTGGGCATACCCGTCCCACTCGGGGTGACAAATGCAAAAACAACAATTGATGGACAGAATGCAGAACAATGTCATACATTCACCCCAGTACAGAGATCTGGGCCTAAATCCATCGTTTTTTGCTCACCATGCCATTCCAGTTTGAACCCAGCCATATGCAAATCAGTCTTGACCCTGTGCCTCATGGGAACAGTCCAGCCCGAACTGCTAAGCCAGGTCCTCCCTGGACTGGAAACAAGCATCCTAGGACCGGTTTCGAGGTTTCACCCTCTTCAGCCAGGATAGCTTGATTCCAGTGGCATGGAGAGCACGGGACCCACGTCTGGGCATACCCGTCCCTCTCGGGGTGACAAATGCAAAAACAACAATTGATGGACAGAATGCAGAACAATGTCATACATTCACCCCAGTACAGAGATCTGGGCCTAAATCCATCGTTTTTTGCTCACCATGCCATTCCAGTTTGAACCCAGCCATATGCAAATCAGTCTTGACCCTGTGCCTCATGGGAACAGTCCAGCCCGAACTGCTAAGCCAGGTCCTCCCTGGACTGGAAACAAGCATCCTAGGACCGGTTTCGGGTTTCACCCCTCTTCAGCCAGGATAGCTTGATTCCAGTGGCATGGAGAGCACGGGACCCACGTCTGGGCATACCCGTCCCACTCGGGGTGACAAATGCAAAAACAACAATTGATGGACAGAATGCAGAACAATGTCATACATTCACCCCAGTACAGAGATCTGGGCCTAAATCCATCGTTTTTTGCTCACCATGCCATTCCAGTTTGAACCCAGCCATATGCAAATCAGTCTTGACCCTGTGCCTCATGGGAACAGTCCAGCCCGAACTGCTAAGCCAGGTCCTCCCTGGACTGGAAACAAGCATCCTAGGACCGGTTTCGGGTTTCACCCCTCTTCAGCCAGGATAGCTTGATTCCAGTGGCATGGAGAGCACGGGACACACGTCTGGGCATACCCGTCTCACTCAGGGTGACAAATGCAAAAACAACAATTGATGGACAGAATGCAGAACAATGTCATACATTCACCCCAGTACAGAGATCTGGGCCTAAATCCATCGTTTTTTGCTCACCATGCCATTCCAGTTTGAACCCAGCCATATGCAAATCAGTCTTGACCATGTGCCTCATGGGAACAGTCCAGCCCGAACTGCTAAGCCAGGTCCTCCCTGGACTGGAAACAAGCATCCTAGGACCGGTTTCGGGGTTTCACCCCTCTTCAGCCAGGATAGCTTGATTCCAGTGGCATGGAGAGCACGGGACCCATGTCTGGGCATACCCGTCCCACTCGGGGTGACAAATGCAAAAACAACAATTGATGGACAGAATGCAGAACAATGTCATACATTCACCCCAGTACAGAGATCTGGGCCTAAATCCATCGTTTTTTTGCTCACCATGCCATTCCAGTTTGAACCCAGCCATATGCAAATCAGTCTTGACCCTGTGCCTCATGGGAACAGTCCAGCCCGAACTACTAAGCCAGGTCCTCCCTGGACTGGAAACAAGCATCCTAGGACCGGTTTCGGGGTTTCACCCCTCTTCAGCCAGGATAGCTTGATTCCAGTGGCATGGAGAGCACGGAATGATGGATTTAACCCAGATCCTTGTGACTGGGGGTGAATGTTTGCATTGTCCAGCATTCCGTCCATCAATTGTTTCTTTTGCATTCGTCGCCCTATGTGGGAAGGGTATGCCCAGACGTGGGTCCCGTGCTCACTACACCACTGGATTCAAGCTAGCCTGGCTGATGAAGGGTGATGCCCAGAAACCAGTCCCAGGATGCTTGTTTCCGGTCCAGGGAGGACCTAGGTTGGCAGTTCGGGCTGGACTGATTTGCATATGGCTGGGTCCATACTGGGGTGGTGTGGTGAGCAAAAGAATGATGGATTTAACCCAGATCCTTGTGACTGGGGGTGAATGTTTGCATTGTCCAGCATTCTGTCCATCAATTGTTTCTTTTGCATTCGTCGCCCTATGTGGGAAGGGCATGCCCAGACGTGGGTCCCGTGCTCACTACACCACTGGATTCAAGCTAGCCTGGCTGAAGAAGGGTGATGCCCTGAAACCGGTCCCAGGATGCTTGTTTCCGGTCCAGGGAGGACCTGGCTTGGCAGTTCGGGCTGGACTGTTCCCACAAGGAACAGGGTCAAGACTGATTTGCATATGGCTGGGTCCAAACTGGGGTGGTGTGGTGAGCAAAAGAATGATGGATTTAACCCAGATCCTTGTGACTGGGGGTGAATGTTTGCATTGTCCAGCATTCCGTCCATCAATTGTTTCTTTTGCATTTGTCGCCCTATGTGGGAAGGTTATGCCCAGACGTGGGTCCCGTGCTCACTACACCACTGGATTCAAGCTAGCCTGGCTGAAGAAGGGTGATGCCCTGAAACCGGTCCCAGGATGCTTGTTTCCGGTCCAGGGAGGACCTGGCTTGGCAGTTCGGGCTGGACTGTTCCCACAAGGAACAGGGTCAAGACTGATTTGCATATGGCTGGGTCCAAACTGGGGTGGTGTGGTGAGCAAAAGAATGATGGATTTAACCCAGATCCTTGTGACTGGGGGTGAATGTTTGCATTGTCCAGCATTCCGTCCATCAATTGTTTCTTTTGCATCCCCCTTAATGTTAGCTAGTATTATGGCTGATACCTGGTCAAAGTTATTTAGTAACTTCATCCCTAAGTTAAGGGCAGGTTCTGCTCCGTACTCATTTTGTATCTGTCTCAATACGTCTGGCACTACTGCTAAGGACGGGATACCATGTGTTCTGGTATATATTGCAGCAAAGACTGAACCCCAAGAGGTGCAATCCTCTACTTGTGGTGTGATCCCCATGGGCAAGCAGATTGTTAGAATTCTGTGTTTTTCATAGGTGGTAGTATTCGGAAATACTGCTTCAAGCTGAGTTCTTTTCTGAGCTATCCAGAATGGTATTTGTACGCGTTTTGCTGGCATTTTGCCCATTACTGCGTGTAATGTTTGTGGAGTAATTTTATTTCCTGTACCCTGGACTGGTGTACTATTTGCTGCACCTGGTGCAGGTTGGATTGTTAAAGTCCTCATGCGAATTGTGTCAGGTTTCTGTAGATTTTAATTAAATCTCTGTGTTGTACGAGTAAGTCTGGCTGTGGCATTGTTCCAATGTCAGGGTGCGGTGTGTAAGCCGCTAGTATTGGCCATGTGGCCCCGTCTCCTCCGAGCGGGCCTAATCTTCCTCTTCCTCGTACGTGGGGTAGGCGCCATTAAACCAGTAAAAATGTTCCTGGTAAGTGAGTGGAATCTCTATGTCCTCGAGCAGGGCATATTCCCTTGGTGCACTTCCTCTCAAATAGTAGTGAAATGTCTTTGTTATGGCATTTGCTGCTGTGAGTATAACCCATGAATAGAATACCTCTGTTTTGTTTGATTCGTGGCCTCAATCATGAAAACTACAATGCCACCCGTGGCTGGTAAGCCATTTTCTAATAGTCTGATGGTGACTGTCCTTCTGAATTTTGGTGCAATCTGTATTGCATCCTCAGGATCTTCTTCTCCTGTTAGGAAATTCAGGTCAACTCTTTGGTTCCCCGCCTCGTTATCAGGCATGTTTAGAGGAAGAAGTGTTCACAGGGAACTAAGATGAGGTGTTATGCACAATTTAGGAACTAAATGTCCTTCAAGCTTGATTAACCAACAGCCAATAAATAGTATTCTCGTACTACTCAGCTGTGGCGGATTTTGTGCCCACCCACACCAGACGTCTCTGGGTTTTTGTGAGTAGGTTCTCTGAGAATAGCATGACTGAACTACTCAGATTCTACTGTTAAATAAGTACCCAACCAACGATGTCGTGTAGTTCCTATAGTACCCCTGCAGGACCTGCGCGTTTGGATAACATATACTGTGGGCTTGGTGGTAGACTAACTCTGAGCACCCCCACCGTATATGTTAGCCTGGTTTGCATTAGCTAGCTCACAGTGCCACTAGAATCTCCTCTTCTCGGGGAGAGATTAGTTTCTGGCAACCTTAGACCATGACAACCCAAATTCCTCAGAATCGTGGAAACAATGTACTACCTTTCGCTCAGTCACTCGTGCTTACTTATTCGGTTTGTCTCTGAGAGTTACACAGAATAAACAGTCGGGCGTTTCAATAAGTATTTATTGAACAGTTGTTATTCTAGTGTAAAATATATGTGCTGCGGCAACCAGCAGACAATAGCAGAGATATATTATCAGCAGTACGATAAAAGCAAAGGGATAGAACAGTTCTACTATATTGCAATAATCATGAATACATACATGAATATAAAAGCATTGTGAAAGTGCGCGTACTCCTACGATGCCTAACTAGATGTACCTGAGTGTACCTAGCATATGTGTAGGTCTAAAACCTATGAGCCAAGAATCCTTCTAGGATTTAGTCGAACCCCCATACCTGAAAAGTGAGAGTGTGGGACACCGTCCTGGTCTCGAGTTGGACACCCCGCAAGGGCTGTGTTAGACCGCTGTCAGCTGGAGCGACTGCATGCAGGAGCCTCAGCGTCTCTGGTCAGTGTGTCAGCATGGAAGTCTCGGTTCCCTCTGTCTTACCGGGGCAAGATGTGGTGTATTTATACCCTAAAGAGTCTCGGTCCTCAGTATGGTTTGTATTGGTCTGTCGTTAGACATGAGGAAGACGTCAGGGGTGAACTTTGTACATACATATTATGCAGGTGGTGTATTCCTAGAGAGCCATGCATAATTGATGAGTACAGTGTGGGCCTGTGTTTGGGAAAAACCCTGCTGTATTCAAAACCACAGGATAGATAACGTTCAACCCTCAGAGCACGTTGTGTACTATCAAGGACCAATGTAGGTGAAAGATCATGCCTATATAAGGAATCATGACTATAATAGGACATGTACAGTTATGACCATAATTGGGCATATGCGGCTATGACCATAATAGGGCAAGTACGAATATGACCATATTAGGGCAAATATGAATACGTCCATTTTAGGGCATGTACAAACGGGTCTACATTAGGGCCTCTATACGGGACATAACAATGCATGGGGACACCAAGTGTGCCCCTCATGCAGACTTTCTGGCACTAGCAAGTGCTCCCACCCGGTCCCAATACACTAAATCCTGTCTGGGAGGTGGTCACACCTCCCTGTGACAGGACGTCTATTGTTCCACCTTCCTCTGCTCAAACTTGGCTCAGCAGCAGGAGGGCAGAAATGTGTCTCTGGTTGGCAGCAACCATTTTGTGCTGTCCGGGTCTGGAAGACTGGTACTGGGAACACTGAGAGCCTAACAGAGGGCTCTTCCAGTGCTTGGAAACATTCATCCCACAACATTCATTGCAGCCGTTTTCGAGATGGTCATTGCGTAATTATACGGTGCCCCTCTATACAGTATATGGCTGCTTCACGGACAACCCGGGAGAATGGACTCCGTAGGTGTCCTGCTCATGCAGGGGCACCCTCTCACTTAGAACCAAGCACCCTGCCTTCAGGATTGCAAAGGCCTGCTATAGGGGTGACTTATAGGTTTTAAGTGCAGTGACTCTTAGATATAGTAAACCTATATCTTTAGTAAGTGGTGTATGCACCAACTTACACAGGCTGCAATGGCAGGCCTGTGGTTCCATTTTGCATGGTCTCCCATGGGTGGCTTAATGCATGCTTCAGCCCATGGGAGACCTGTGGGGTACCTATGCCCTGGGTACCTTGGTACCATATACTAGGGACTGATAAGGGTACCTCAGTATCCAATTTGGAGTGTACCTAAGTACTCAACACAACAATTTAGGGAGAAATCAGAGAGACTGGGGTCCTGATTAGCAGGATCCCAGTCAGACTAGTCATACATAATACAGCTTAGCAGCAGGCACAAAGTGGGGGTAACCATAGAAGTAAATCCTACTTTCCTACACAACCCACCCCAAACGTAAGGAGATGAGACTAACCTTGCCCAGTTGAGTCTTCATTTTCTAAGTGGAATCTGGAAAGTCCATCTGCATTGGCATGGTTACTCCCAGGTCTATGTTCCACTGTATAGTCCATCCCCTGTAGGGAAATGGACCACCTCAAATGTTTGAGGTTTTCACCCTTCATCTGTTTAAGCCATAAGAGGGGCTTATGGTCTGTCTGAACAATGAAGTGAGTGCCAAACAGGTATGGCCTCAACTTCTTCAGGGCCCAGACCACAGCAAAGGCCTCCCTCTCTATAGCTGACCAACGTTTCTCTCTGGGGGTCAACCTTCTGCTAATAAAAGCTACTGGTTGAGCCTGGCCCTCTGCATTAAGTTGTGACAACACATCCCCTACCCCAACTCAGATGCATCTGTTTGGACAATGAATGTTTTAGAGTAGTCAGGACTTTGCAGAATGGGAGCAGGGCCCATGGCCTGCTTGAGGTCATCAAATGCCTTCTGACAGCTAACTGTCCACTGAACTTTCTTGGGCATTTTCTTTGATGTGAGATCATTCAAGGGAGTCACTATGGACCCATATCCTTTGACAAATCTTCTGTAAGACCCAGTCAGGTCCAAGAAAACACTGACCTGAGTCTGGGTAGTTGGAGCAACCCATTCCATTATGGTCTGGATTTTGCTCTAAAGTGATTGAACCTGGCCTCCACCCACAAGGTGGCCCAGGTACACAACCTTACTCTGCCCTATCTGGCACTTAGTAGCCTTGATAGTGAGGCCTGCTTTTTGCAGAGCCTCCAAAACATTCTTTAGGTGGACCAGTTGATCCTCCCAGGTGGAGCTAAAGACAACTATATCATCAAGATATGCTGCGCTATAGGCTTCCAGGCCTGTGAGAACTTTATTCACCAACCTTTGGAATGTGGCAGGTGCATTCTTCAAGCCAAAGGGCATCACAATAAATTGATAATGCCCACTAGGGGTTGAAAATGCAGTTTTTGGTTTGGCATCCTCAGCTAATCTGATTTGCCAATAGCCAGCAGTAAGGTCAAATGTACTTAAGAACTTGGCTGAGCCCAAGGTGTCAATAAGCTCATCTGCCCTAGGAATTGGGTGAGCATCAGTCCTAGTGACTGCATGAGTCCCCTGTAGTCCACACCGAACCTCATCTCTCTTTTTCCACCTTTGGTGTGAGGTTTAGGTACAAGGACTACTGGGCTAGCCCAAGGGCTACCTGAGGGCTCAATCACTCCCAACTCCAGCATCTTTTGAACCTCTGTCCTGATGCAATCTGTGACATTGTCAGGCTGCCTGAATATTTTATTCTTGACAGGTAGACTCTCACCTGTGTCCACTTCATGGGCACACCAGGTGGTTTGACTTGGAGTCAGAGAGAACATATGCCTAAATTGATTGAGGACCTTCCTGCAATCAATCTGCTGCTGATCAGTGAGGCTGTTTGCCAAGGCTACTCCATTAACTGATCCATCATCAGGGTTTTGTGAGAGGAGATCAGGGAGAGGGTCACTCTCTTCCTCCTGTCCCTCATCAGTTGCCATGAGCAAGCCCATGTCAGCCCTGTCAACAGAATGTCATGTGCAAGGGTGAGCAGGAAACCTCTAAACTTCTGGGGTATAACCAACCTCCTGGTGGCACCGGGCTTGGGGTCTCTACCCTCTGAGTACAGACGTCCTTGCTCCCAGTAGATCCTATGGGACCCACTGACATTCCCAGCAGCCTCAGCAGCAGCTTGCTGACTGAGGGGTTCAAGAGAGGGGCAGGTCTGCTGTTCCAAACTCAGATCTGCTCTGGAAGGGCCTCCTGCCCCCAAGAACTCAACCTGATCAGGATCCAGTTCATCTGGGGCAGTTCCTTCACAGAGGCTAGCATCATCTCCCTCAAGAGACTGATCCTCACTCTGAGTCTGGGGGATAGGCCCTTCTGCTCCTCTTCTTGGAAGTCACCTGGTCCATTGTTCCAGGATCCAGGGCCTGTTCAGTGGAAAGTTGCTTTGCTTGTGACCTGGTCACAGCAAACACACTGGCAGAGATGCCCAGCATTTCTGCATGAGTCCTAAACTCTACTTCAACCCAGGCTGAAGTTTCCAAATCATTGCCCAACAAACAATCTACTGGTAGGTCTGAAGAAACCACAACCTTTTTAGATCCAGTTACCCCTCCCCAGCTGAAATTAACAACTGCCAATGAATGGTCAGTCCTGACATTGTTAGCATTGGTCACTTGGTACATTTGACCAAGTATGAACTGGTCAGGAGACACAAGTTTCTCTGTCACCATAGTGATACTGGCCCCTGTGTCCCTGTAGGCCATAGCCTCCTTTCCACTGATCAAAGGCTGTTGTCTGTACTTTTCCAGGTTACTGGGACTGGCAAGTATGGTGGCAAGATCTATGCCACCATCACAGACTAGAACAGCCTGAGCTGGAGTTCTGACTAAGTCAGAACCCACCTCAGAACCCAAGGTTAACTCTGCTATTCCCTTGCTCCCTGTACTACCACTGGTACCTGAGCTAGGGGCGCAGTTGCTTTAGGGGCAGTGGTAGTAGGAATATTTTCCTTGGCTTTTGGACAATCAGCATCTTTTGTCCAATGGGTTTTCACCTTCCAAAAGTAACACCAATGTTTCTTTTTGCCTTTCTTGTTGGATTGTGACTCCCCCCAGATGCAGGTTTTTGGGGCCCTTGAGAAGACTCTTTCTTGTCTTTGCCCTTGTCTCCACCCTTATCTTGAGTTTTAGAAGACTCTTGCTTCTTCTGGTCACCACTATTGTTCTGGTTTTTCTGCTTCACCCTGGTTCTGACCCACTTATCTGCCTTCTTTCCCAATTCTTGGGGAGAAGTCAGATCTGAGTCCACCAGGTACTGATGCAAAAGCTGGTTTTGACAATTATTAAGGATCTGCTCCCTCATAATCAAATTATACAATCCGTGGTAGTCATGCACTTTGCTGCCAAGCAATCAACCTTCCAGAGCCTTAATAGCACTATCCACAATGTCTACCCAGTCCTACCAGACCTGTGCATAAGGTTTTTGTGCAAAGAGTCAGTGATGACAATTGACTAGGTTTTTTTTAGGGAGTGGGATTGGATCCCTGGAAAAGAAGTCAGGAAGCCATAGTGGAAAAAGTCTTAAAATTCTAAAATTCACAATTGATAGGAGTAGGATATATAACATGAAGAGCCTTTTGATTTGTGAGCCAAACTGTAACTGTAGCCAGGAGGATTTGAAATTTCGAATGACCAAATGGAACATCCCATAGGTTGCATGGAATTCCTAATTATCTTTTACCATTCCCAGCGACTGATTGGAACTCCAAATCTATCATATGTTTGCAGGTTTCGTGCTAGTTAGTCTCTCCTCCCACCCCTCTTCCCCAGGGACAGTCTGAGGTTAGAGATGGATTAACGTCCTTTAGCGTGATGGATAAAGATGCATAAACAATAGTGCCTTGAGTGGAGGTTGGGCAGGACTACACACTAAGGTGTTGGATGCATTAGGAAATTGTGCCTAAATATCAATGATCATGTTCTACAAAACAGGTGGACCAGCTGGGGTCAAATAATCAGCAGAAACTTCAATCGGACAGCAACACTTGATAGGGTAGACACCAGGGGCCCTATTATGTAAAGGGAGCACTTTCCCTGTTTGTGCCCGGCGCACCTTAAAACTGGTGCACGGGGCGCAAATAGGGAAAGTGTGCCCTATTACATGGAATGCACTGCCACCAAGGCAGTCGCAAAATCGCGCTACCCCCAGGGCGGCTCATTTGTGTGAAAAACGGAGCCGCTGCTTTGAAGCTGCTCCGTGTTTCACAGTGCAGGCGGCAACCTGCCTGAAATTTTTATAGGGATTAGAGATCCCTTTGCAGGTGGGTGCTGTGATTGACTGCACCCGCCTGCAAGGGGATGTCTGTGGGTTCCATGGGACCCCTCTCACCCCCTCAGAGAGCTGCAATCAGGGGGCGCACTGACAGTGCGCCACCCTTTAGGTGGCGCACTGTCAGTGTGCCTCCTGACCAGCATCGGATTGGGAAGGCGGGCAGTCGGGCATTGGCCGATGGGCCGGTACCTAAGGGTCACCAGTGGGCCGGTTTTTGTCAACCGGCCCACAGAGCCTTATTGTCTTCCCCACCAGGCCACTGTAAGGGGGGGGGGCAGCATCATGAGAAAGGAGGCTCTGAGGGGGTTGCTTTCAGCAGCAGTGCTAGGCCAATATTGTTCTGTCCGCTGCAAACTTTAACTTGGCCTCCCTTGGGGCCCACGCAGACGCCCAGAAGCAATGTCCCACTCCCCTGCTGTGGGCCATTATCACCTCAGCTCCCCTGGAGCAGCAGCAGCTCTGTGCTTTTCTTCACCCCTCCCCTGCCAGGCCATCACCCTGAGGCTACAGTTGGCTGGGCTGGGGTGAGTAAGTGAATGGCCTTGCTGAGGGCCTGTCGTTGGCACCTCGGCTACAGTGTCTTTTAGGCCTTGGTGGTGGTGGAGGGGTGGGGGGTATATTTGCATAAACCTCGCTGTGAATCACATTTCCCAGAGCGGAAAATGTAGATAATGTAATGTTAGGGTTAGAGCTGCCGAATGTGGAACTACTGAAATAGGTTCGAGTCCCAGCCTCACCGCAACATCCTGTGATTCTGGGCAAACGACTTAATTACGCAAGGCCGAAAATAAAAATGAATTTGATCTTCTGTAATGTAACTGGTGCTCATATAATTGCGCCCTTTGGCGAGTTTACGCTATATAAAACTACAATAAAAAAACATAACGTTCTGTTTGCTCATTTTTTAAGAATCTGCAAAGGCTGGAACTTAATAATGAGAGAGGATTCTTTATTCAATAATAAAAAAGTCTGTTTTCCTTCTTAACATGGCTTTTCTTCCTTTGTTTAGTTTTAATTATCAGTCACGGATCATTAACCCCTTAAGTGCTGCTGTCGGCCAACGGCCGTCGCGAGCACTACCTCCGTAGTGCTGCGCACGTCCGTTGGCCGACGCAGCCCCGCCCGCTGATTAAAACCGCCGCACCGCGGTGGAATTCGAACCGCGGTTAAGGGGTTAAAGAAGCTTTAGACCACATTTTAAACTGCTTTCACCTGATGTTTACTGTTCAAACTTTAAAGTACATATCGATCAGGTGAGAAAATACCAGCTTTAGGTGTTTTTCTTCATTTTCGTACTGGCAAGGGCATTAAAATGCTGGTAATGCTGGTTAAAAAAAACGGTCAAACATAGCCATATCAGGAGTTGTGGCCAGGGCCGGACTGGCCGTAGCGGGCACCGGGCGTTTACCCGGTGGGCCGACATGTGGGGGCCGGTTTTGGGCCCCTGGGGCCGTTTTTGTTACTGGGGGCCGGCAATTTCGGCCCCCTGTAACAAAATCGGCCAAAACCGGCCCTAACAAACATCTCGGCCGCACTCCCCCTCCTCCCCTCTAGGGGGGCCGGCCGAGCAGTTTGCCAGGGCTGGTTTTGGTTCCCAGTCCGGCCCTGGTTGTGGCCTTTGGGCCACTTTATTTCACTTTGCCCGCCACGCCAAAATGTAGTGCTTCTACTTTTCACCAATGTTTCTGGCTCTATGAGCTTTAAAATACATAATTTATCAAACATTTCTCTAAAAATGAGCCCGATGAGACTAGCCAAATGCTGTTTCCTGAACGGGCGTGATCCAGGAATGTGGGCCACCTTTTTGGGAGTGCCCGGGCCGAATTGTGATCCCAATCCGACCCTGCTCCTGACAGCTTCTTTGCCTCTGCGCCCACATCTATAATACGGCGTGGGCGCAGGGCAAAGGGATTTCCTCATTTGCATGAGCCATACCTCCATGCAAATGAGGGAACGCCCTCTGAAGATAACGCTTGACTTTATGTGCGCCAGCGCCATTGGTATTACAGAAGGGGATGCACAAGCATCTGCGGCCACTTCTGTAATACCAAAGTGTCCCAGGGGCGCGCAAAGAGGGCACAAACGCCCGTTGCACCCCCGGGGCACTTCCATAATATGGCCCCTGGAAAACAAGTAACAAGCATTTGCAATGCAATAGGTCTCACAATTGCGAGATTGTGAGCTATTGGCATTGTAAATGACAATGCCTTTTATTTATGTGTTTAAAAAACCAGCAATAATAAAAGGCATTGTCATTTACAATACCAATAGGTCAAAGTTTCTAAAATGCGAGACCTATTGCATTGCAAAGGCTTGTTACAAATGTTGTTAATTACACTTGTTGGCTTTGTAGTTCTGAGAAACATAAAAAAGGATTAACGAGCACAGGTGATAAATGAATGACAGCAGGGTGATTGGGTGTTCTTTTAAGATGTAAAATAGTCCATCATGCATTCCGAAGTAAGCTTTTCCTGGAAGTCGTAATGACTTAAAAAACAGGGATCAGTGAGGCCTGGCTATGCAGTCACACTGGAAGAAAAAGGCCTCCTCGTTCAAAGATACCACAGGGCCTAGCAGAAATGAGACATCTACTGCCGAGAATAAGTCACTGCATCTGCCTCAGGGGGAACGTTTCGATCAAAAGGAAGCTGAACATTAGCCTGACTGGGTGGGGGACACAAGTGTGTCTGGCAGAGAGGATTATCAGGATGGAAGGGCCTAGCTAATCATGCATGCGTTTCTTTAGTAATGCGCGTACCTCCCGTCATTAAGGTGCATCATATCACGTTACGATCCCAGAACATTTTAAACATACAGAAAAAAATGCAAAGTAAGGGCTTTGGCGAGCGTGGTCAAGTAATTGCCAGTGTTTTTGTCGTGCATTTTACACATTTTAATTTGCCAATATAAGTGTGCCATAGAGGCACGTCATCGTGGATTGAACGGCGTTATAAAGCGAAGCAAACCCCTTTGCTGTACAGTCCGAGCGCTTCAAAATTTACATAGGATTGTATGAGGCTAAGTAAAAGTGGACATGCTGTATTTTACCTTCAACGCCCCTTGGAGGAAATAAAGATAGTACTAGTACAAATAAAGACCCAAATCATTTATGACTACTGTGATGTTTACATGTTTCCCCTCTCAACTGCCAAACCGAAACTATGCTTTATTATACTGACGCCACTTAGGCCAACAAATCAGACAAGCGACTGCTCGCACTCTATGGTAAAGTGTATGCAGGCTCTCGAACTGCCCCAGTCCTAGTTTAATGGTGACCAGGCATTTGGGGGTTTAACTTTCCTGGCACAACCGGTGCAAAGGACGGCGATTTGTAAGAAACGTAACACTCATTCTACGTCCAGCTGCGCACTGTGCTTATCCCTCAAACTGTGCCTTCTCCGCCCCCACTGACAAGACCAAAGACTGTAAAATAAAACGCACGTTCACAATACTCCCAGCCTCACAACATGTTGGCACGCGCATTCAGTCCCTCCTCTCACCCCTACCGAAGGTATGCATTAACTGTGGCCTCCAGCTGCACACCAGAAGGGTACGTCCACTCTTCCTCCAGCTGCGCGCCGGGAGGGAGCCCCTTCCCACGCGGTACGTTCACTATCTGCACAGCACCAACCTTGCGGACTGTAACACCCCTTCTTATTGGCTTGTACCCACTTTTCCAACAGTTGCACGCATCACCACCAGCCCTTACTTGCCCGTACATTTAACCTGTCCCCACAGCTACACACTCTGCCAGCAACACTTCATGAGCCCTATATTGACCGGTACTAAGCCCACCCCCGCAAACTTCACCCTCCCCAGGGGGGCCTGCATTCACACTATCAGTGCGCTGGTACCCGTTCCCAGATGATGCATTCACAGCTGCACACACTGCTGGCACCCCTCAAGGGGTCCTGCATTCACTAGTACCCTCAAAGGTCCGCGCTGGTCAAGCGCCATTTCATGAGCTCTGTATTCACCTCCCCCCCACCACAGCTGCACTGTAGTGGCACCCCTTCACAGGGCCGGCATTCACTCTATTCCCACAGCTGCACTCTGCTGTCACCCCTCCACGGGCCCTGCATTCACTCGTACCCTCGCAGCGCTCACACCCCTCCTCAGACCTGCATTCACACTATCGCACAGCTGCACATTGCTGGCACTGCCTCTATCCCCCACAGCTGCACCCCTTCCCCAGATGTATTCGCATTATCCTCGGGACGGCACACTCTGCTGACACTACTATATGGGCCTTACATCACACTATCACGGTAGTGGCACACTTTTCCTGGGCCCTAAAGGCAGCTGCTCAATGAACTTTTGGCCCTCACAGACCGCCCCACGGCCTTTGTCCTCATTTATAAGGGGCTGCAGACGGACACAGGACACGTAGGTGCGACCCCCACCGAGTCTCACATGCCCCAGCAAGGACAGCTTGTCCTCAATACTATCCGGATAAAAAAAAACACACCATTCAAGCGCAAAACTCTGGAACTTCGCACTGCCCCCTCGCTGTATCACAGGCACACCATACACGGAGAGTAAGCCACCCTGAATCGACACTCCACACCAACGTCACACGAAGAAAACTGACCTGCTACCCACTTTGTTGTACACGAAGGTGTCCACTCACTGCACGTAATAATGAAAACCGCCATTCGCTGTGCACAATGATAATCTTTAACACAATCATTTGCAATGTAATAGGTTTCGCATTTACGCGAGTTTAAGCTATTGGCATTCTAAATGACAATGCCAATAGCTTACACTCGCATAAATGCGAGACATATTGCATTGCAAATGCTTGCTTAACTTTAAAACTGAGCGCGGCGCCGCTTCAAGGACACCGCGCTCGTTTTTTTTAACTTTAACACTGAGCGCCGTGTCCTTGAAGCAGGCACCGAGCTCAGTGTTAAAGTTTTTTAAAAAAATTAACGAAACCGAGCGCGGTGTTCTTGAAGCGGCGCCGCGCTCAGTTTTAAAGTTATAAAAAAAACGACAAACAGAGCGCAGTGTCCATGAAGCGGGCACCCCGCTCACTATACATCCCCGAGCAGCAACAGGGATGGTGCTGCTCCTCCATTGACAAAGCTGGCGTCACGCGAGTGTGTGGGGCGTCAACCATTATTAAAATTAAATCGCATTGTGAATTCCATATACAAGTAGCGCCCGCCATTTTCCCGCGAGTGCTGTGTGGGGGCGCTGCAAATTCAAGTGCTGCCAGTGTCCCACATTATTTACTAAAGAAAATAGTGCCCTGTTAGGAGCGAAGTAAAAGGTCCAGTTCTGATGGGCAGTCCCAAAAGGAGACAGGGCGGTAACAAGGAGGGACTAAGAAGCCTCATTATCAATCGGAAGCCAGCATTTACCATGGACGATGACGCCAGCCAATGAAAAATATGGGCGGGGCATCCACACCACTTCTAAAAAATACCCTAATACAGCATGCCTCGCAAAGCAAGCAGCGCATGCGCTGCAACGCTAGGCGAGACCTAAAAAGTGCAAGGCACATGGGCAAACCAAATAGACGAAGCATTGCATGGAACAAATAATCTGGGCTTGTTGTCCCACGAGAAGAAAAAGGTTAATGCATCCCTACAGTAAACTATATGAAGGCCAACACATTACCCAAGATACTTGGGGCCTGATTTAGAGCATTGCGTCACGTTATTCTGTCACAAACGTAACAGGTATCCTGTCTGCGTTATTATAAGTAACTTAGGATATAAAGAGCTTATAATGAGGCGGAAAGGATATTGGTCACATTTGTGATGGAGTAATAACCCACCAAACTCTAAATCAGGCCCTAAGCTCTCCCAAGAAGGGCATTCCCTTTTGCCACTGTTCTGACTGCCACTGGTGATCATAGGTGGGGTTTGTTTAGAAAAGTATACTGATCCCGAGATATGAGGTGAATCCATGGTAGGGTGAGGGGTGAAAGGAGAAGCTTAGCCCCCAGCATAGCAAATAATGTGCAGCCCTGGAATTAAGAGATGATGCAGATTGCAGGCAAGCCATAGTCAGGGAGGGAGAAAGAAGTCCCGGCAACTGCTGTGGGCCTTCAAGACAAGCCATGTGGTAGAAGCAAGCATTACACTCCCATCAGCCATCTGACACTGAACAGGGACATAAACTAAGTCTTATAGCATGGGATGACACTGCTGAAGATATGACCCTCCAGAAAAGGTCAGCTGGTACCATGGAGCAAAGGGTACCTGGAACAATGTGGACTGGCGTAGGCTGAGATGGTATCTTTCCCGGGGTCTCTACCAAGGTGGACATACATAATAATAGGTGAGGAGTGTGGTTGGAGGATTCCCCATAGGCACTGTGGGCCCTCACTGGTGGCAGGAGAAAAGCATAATATCCTTACCTGTCCAGTAGACCTAGTAAGCATGTATTTGCTTAAATGGTACGGGTTGAGTGAGTGTGTGCAGCACAGGATGTGGTTATGAATCTGCGGTCTCCTGGTTCCCTGCACTTAGGGGATTTGGGTGTGTGGCAGAGTGCCCCTTCCTAAGATGTCTATCCATAATGAAGCATCCATTAGGGGATCAGGATCACTGCATGTGGTGGGGCTTGCTGGGCCTTGCAGAAGGAACAGCAGCAGCAGCTTACTTTAGGTATGTCAGCCCTTAGCAGAAGAGTCCTTGTGTACCCTTCTCTCCTGAGGGATGACTGCCTATCTCAGGGAAGGGTAGGCTTTAAAATTCAATTGGTCTAAGTACCACCCCTGAGCTCCTGACTCCTTTCCAGAAAATTGGAGTAACATCAAAAGACTACCTAAATCTAGACGGAGGTGATCCCTTCTTTGTTCTTGAGGAAATCCGTGAGGTCAGTAGACCACCCATCTCCTGGGACCAATAGGGTCAGACAATTAGTCTCCTTTCTTTAGCCACACACAGCTTCAGCTGACGCCGAGCAGTTCCTCGGTCCCCATTAAGAAAGACCTTCTTTTCTAGAAATGTAGTCCATCAAGTAACCTATCCTGCAGAGTGATGTGCTCCATTCTCTGTTGAGCAGAAATGATTCAGTACTGGAGTGTAAAGACACTTCAGTAGTATGATAATAGGCCAGTTCTTGGGGAGAGATGCCACATCTGGTTTGATTTTCCATTTGAGGAGGCTGTATCTGGAGCATAGAGTCTAGTTATTGAGGGCTCATTTGGAACACTTTATTCATTGCTGTATGTCAACCATGGCATATTGTGTCCAGTTCTGAAATTCACCAAAGTCACGATTTGTTTACATCAGGAACCCACCTTCGGCTCACATTCCAGGTGCCATTTTGGGCATATTGTGCATATTCTAGGGGACATAGTTAAATTTTGTTGGAAAAGGCCTGTTAATTTCTAATTGCCCAGTTTGTTTGTGGGTGTGATTGGGTGTATGGATATGTTAGAGGGTGAATAGATGAGTGAAATATTAAATGGGTAGGTGAGTGGGTGAGTAGAGGTTTATTGATGGATTAGCAGGTTATGCATGGGTAATTTTGACCAACACAGACAGATGGGAAGAGGAGCAAAGATTTTTCATTTTACTTAAACATGGTGAGAGCAGTGGCTTAACACAAATTCATGCTCCCCCTGCAGAATGTGATGAGGGCTCCTAAGTCTCCCATATCTCACAGACGAGAGATGTAATCCATATGTAATTCATATGTCGCAACTAAACAAGTACCCTCACAAGACCCACACTTAGTTAAAGAAGAAAGTGGTCCTAACAATTCTGCCTGAGAAGGATTGATGTCAGCTGAACCAAAACCCGCTCCAATGATGACATTTAGGGGTCACCAGGGGTCGCAGCTGTGACTCCTGGCTTGCCCTTTGCGACCCTTGGAACTACATTTGCGACCACTGGCCTCAGAGGTGGCAAAAGTAGTGCCAAGAGCACAGGGATAGCTCTGCACTCCTTATTTTCTGTCAAGATTCAATTATACTAATATTGAATAATGTTCTATCATTAAATATTAGTGTAATAAAAAATGGAGCACATGTAACTGAAACAAGACATTGGGTGGCAGTTCAGGTAAGTAAAAATACTGCTTTTAAGTGTATTATGTGAGCGTGCATGCAGGTGAGGTAATTTTTTCACGTGAGAGAGAGAGTGTGTGTGTATACGTGAGCATATGTGTCTATGTGTAAGCATCTGTGTGAGTGAGAGTCAGTGACAGGTAGTGAGTGAGAATGTGTGAGATTCAGGGGGGACTTCACGAAAATGTGACAGAATGCAGCACAGCAAAGTTGCTGCATTGTGTTGCGTGAAATGGAGAGTGATACACAGTGCAATATTTACTAAAATATGGTGCTGTTTTCTCTCCCTCAGCGCTGGAACACTTTGGGTTGCCATGGGTCAATGCACACACACTTTCACATCATGGTGCAGGGGTGTTTGTATTCTGTTAAACCTAGGTTTTGTACTGAAAGGGGACTATTCCAGTACAATATCTATGCTTTAATAATTTTCCTACTTTGTATGTGTGATCTACAATGCAAGACACATATCAAGTTTGAAATGCTGGGAATAATTTATAAGAATGAGTGTAAGTGAATGTTAGAGAGTGTGAGTGAGTGAAGGTAAGTGAGTGTGACTGAGAATGTTGTGTTATGCTTGTAAATCTGTAATTGGCCCTAGAATACTGACGGTAATTCTGGTCTTATAGAGTCACTCAAAACAAAATACTGGCACTGACATACTTGAGGCAATTCTTAGCATGGTAGACACCTTTGACAAAATACTGGCACAAGTATATTGGAGATTATTCTTGGTATAATGGCCACCCATGGTAAAATACTAGTACTGGCATACTAGAGGTAATTCTTGGCATATGGGCACCCATAGATTAATGCTGACATATATGAGGATATTTTTAGCATGGGGCACCTGTGGCAAAATTCTGGTACTAGCACATTGGAGATATTTCTTGGCATAAAGAATGTCAACCTGACATATAGGAGGGTGGCAACCATAACTAATTCTGGCCCTGACATACAGAGGTAGTTTTTAAAATAAGGGTCACTTATGGTATATGGATATCAAAAATAGCATCATTTTTGCACTGGCATATCGGGGGCACTCAAGACAAAATGTTGGCCCTGGTACAATGGAGGCAACCGTTGACATAAGGGGCACTGATATGGAACACTGATAGCACATTTTGAAAAATGAGGTCAACTCTTGAGGAGGGTCAGGCTTCATTTCTTGGCACACCAGGAAGGAGTCTATGGTTTTTTACCAATGGTGTGTGAAAATTGTGCTTTAAAATGCACTATTAGGCTCCATTCTTTACAAAATGTTCACGGGGGTTAAAAGGTCTGACTTAATCGCTTAACTAACTCACTACAAATCAGGGGCAGCAGAACTTTCAAAGATCAAGTCTGCACCATAACAGAGGTGGTATCTAAAACAGACAGATGTCTGTGTTGTGTTGTTATATTAACCATGCAGTTATTATAGAACTTTTCATTATCAATTTTTGTGATGCCATCAATATTAACATGTAACATGATTTCCTGGGAAAAAAATTACAGTCACGGTTCCTGTGATGTCACTTCCTGTAATGTCATTAAGGTCAAAGGGTATGTGCCACTTTCGCTACGCCTGACATATTGGTGAATCGACGTCCCTGTTCTGCTCATGTCTTCTTGCCTGTACTCTTTAAAGGATCCATGGGCTTACAGTTCATACAATCCATATCTTTTATCGTGTTTTGTAGACTACATTAGTCTGGTACCAGCAACTAATATGTTTACAGAAAATGTTTTATCTTTTTGTTAAGGTGATCCCTTACCAATAGCTCCACCTCGTTAAGAACGTCATTCATAACCTGTCACAGCATCTGCAGTTATGGTACCCAACATTTTGGGATTTTATAAAACTGCCGACTAAAGATTGTAACTTCATAATGATCATTTACTAAAGTGTCGGTTTGTTCACCCCCTGTCCTTTTATCACCTGCTAGTGTCCCATTGGGTATTATAAACTGCGATTCCTTTGCCAGTAACTCACTGCAATTACCAATTCCTGATCGATCCCACTTTAGTACTTTAGAAGTCCACAATCACTGCCTCGAGTTCATAATGAAAGGGGTGCATCTCTAAGTGTCCATTGTAAACCCTAATGCCCTGCGAGATGGCGTTGTCCAATATGTAGATTGCTGCATCTCTAGCTGGCGACGGCTGCTTACAGAGTGTAGCGCCTTGTCCAGGTTCACTGAAGGAGGAGCTGAACGCTGGTTCTGGCCATGCAAAGGCGCCAGCACATGCTGTCTCCCGTTCCCTGCCTGGAGACAGAGAGCCCAGGCAAGTTCCTGCAACCCTGCCCTCCTCATCAGTCTCCAAACCAATTAAACACCCAGCAGACAAAAGAGGAGCTTTACGAAAAGCTGCAGATCAACAACCCAGAGCTATCTGCAGGGGCAAGGGGCTGGGCAGAGCAGTAGTGCTGGGGAGAGAGCAGTGCAGAGCTGAGGAGGGTTAGAGAGACGTGTGCAGTGCTGGGGATAAAACAGTGCAGAGCTGAGGAGGGATAGAGAGATGTGTGCAGAGTTGGGGAGAGGCCAGTGCAGAGCTGAAGAGGGATAGAGGGACGTGTGCAATGCTGGGGAGAGAGCAGTGCAAAGCTGAGGAGAGAATGAGAGACGTGTGCAGTGCTGGAGAGAGAGCAGTGCACAGCTGAGGAGGGATACAGAGACGTGTGCAGTGCTGGGGAGAGAGCAGTGCAGAGCTGAGGAGGGCTAGGGAGACGTGTGCAGTGCGGGAAGTGTAGGAGAGTAGGATCTGCCTCTTATGGTTACCCCCGCTTTTTGCTGATGTCTCACTGTTTTTCGACTTTAGTCTGGCTCGGGCCCTGCTATCCAGGACCCGAGCCTAGCTGCTTCCTCTCTAAATTGATTCCATGTACCTTAAGTACACTTCAGATTGGATTCTGGGGGGCCCTTATAAGTCCCTAGTATATGGTAGACTATGTACCCAGGGCATAGGTACCCCAGAGGCCTACCAGGGGCTGAAGCATGTATTGTGCCACCCCTGGAAGGCCATCCAAAATGACACCACAGGACTGCTACTGCAGCCTGAGTGAGGTGGTGCATGCACCCCTTGCAGAGATATAGGTTCACTATATCTTACCTATCACTGCACGTAGAAACCTACCAGTCACCCCTATGGCAGGCCTTATCAATCCTGAAGGCAGGGTGCTTGGTTATATGTGAGAGGGTGCCCATGCATGAGCAGAGCCCCTCTGCAGCCCTCGGAATCTCCTCTCCGGGGTTGTCTGTGGTGCAGCCTGACCATATACTCTTAAGTGCATTATATCCTCGCGGTAAATGCTAACTTTGGGATGGCTGCACGGAAACATGTCGTGTTTGGTGTCAAACACCTTGGAATCATACCCCCACACCAGTAACTGGTGTGGGAGTATGATCCCACCCTTCTAGATGGAAAGACATGACAGCACCGGTATACCCGGTACCAGCTAAACAGAGCCCTGGCATCACAAAATGGATGCTGCAGCCACAGACACGAGTCTGGCCTCCTGCTGCTGACCGAAACTCCGGCAGGGGAGGCCTGGACAATAGGTTTCCTGTGTCAGGGAGGTGTTACCACCTCCCAGACAGGCCTTAGTGGATTGGGGCTGGGTGGGTGCACTCCAAGAGTGCTTTGAAGTCCTGCACTGGGGGCACATTTGGTGTCCTCGTGCATACCCCAGTTCAAACCGGTTGCAGGGGCTGCCAGCCCCGGCTCTGGCGCAAAACTGGACAAAGGAAATGGGTGTAGCCACCCCTCTTTCCAAACCCTCCCATAGGTGGGTCCACAGAGTTAGTCCAACTCCTTTCTTAGGTATAAGTAAGGAACCCCTGGCAACAGGACTTTAGATATCCCAGGACGAAACTCTGCAACTGAATCCTGGAACTTCGACGCTCTACTCAAGACTAGAGGACTGAAGAAATCTCCCTTGGGGTCAAGGAGTGACTCCCCTGCTTGGCAGGCACCAACAAAGCATTTGCCGGTCTGCATCTCCGAAGCTCCCGCTAGACTCCGAAGTACTTGCAGCCCAGAAAGAGGATTTCCAGACTTCTCAGAGGCCGATCCGAGTCCCCAGCAAAGCTGAGACCCGCAGCCCTCACGAGTGATGTGGAACCGGAACCCCTGGACACAGTGCACATTTGCTAGTGCATAGACTTCTCGACATCTCTTGAAGTCCTGCTTTGGGTTACTTGTAGCCCAGGCCCCGAGCACCATTTGCACTGAAGATTGTGAGCCTACACTCCACGAGTGTTCCGTGGGACCGCTTCTTGCATTTCCGCTTGAGGCTCCTTTGCGATCCCTGGTCCGTCAACTGGTGGGTCCCTGTGAAGGCAACTCTGATTTTCTTTGGGCGTTTCTGGTTGCTCCAGACGTGCCCTAACTCCCCACTGAGTGGTGAGTCCCTCAGACCTTGCTGGTCTGCACCGAAGCATCTTTCTCCTTTCTGCGTTGGTTGCTGTTGCTAAGGCTTGTTGTGTTCAATCCAGACACCAATGCTGTAGCACTCGACATCCTTTGTGGGACAGCTCGAATCCAGCTCCTGGTCATCGTCAATGCCTCCTGGTCCTCGTGGCTGAAGAGTCAAGCTTCACCTCCTTCACCTGAAGCACCCGACATCGGTGGGCATTCGACTATCGTGCCCCTGGTCACTGGCAAGTGACCCAGACTCTGTCCCCTCTGCTTTAAGGTTCTTCTCATCTTTGATCCAGGCTTGGATCTCTTCGGACACTTCGCATCTTCCCGGCAGCAGCACTTCTCTGCAGACTGCCATTGAAAACGACGACGCGACCCGACACCATTTGACACCTATGCACCCGGCTTCCCTGGGTGAGGTAACTCGAGTACTCCGGTGCTCCCGTGGGTGTTGACCCTAGAACTGTCTAAGTCCAAGAGGGTTTGGTCCTAGTCCATTTCTAAGTGTCCTTAAACTCTAAAACTCTTACCGTGACTTTCCCATAGACTTTAACGGAGCTCGCGGCTGTGTTCACACACTGCACACAGCCCCCGTGGGTCCCCTGTGTCACTACCTTGGGTGGTTCCTTGGGGTCCCAGTGATTCTACAGGCTCTAGGCCTTGTGTCTACTTAAGTTGTGGTTCTTATACCACTTTCTTAATATAAGGTTTGGTACGCCCATAGGGCTAATCGTATATTGTGCTACTTTACTGTGCTATTTGACTTGTAACTTGTGTACTTTGAACTCTAGCCTCATAAAGAGACTAATGGGTAGTGTTTAGTAATAAATACATATATTTTATATATACCTGGTGTGGTTCTCCTTTCATTTGGTCATTCATGAGATTATAACTGGTAAAACAACAGCTTAACACTCCTTCAAGACTTGACCTGAAGGCTGCTCTCCATAGCTACCACTAGGATAGCTTTCAATAAAGGTTGTCTTTAAACCTATCATCAATAAAGGTCGTTTGGACTGGTGCAAGGTGCCCACTATAACTAGTGGACAGCATATGCCAGGCCAACTTCTCACATTGGTGTGCCACGGTTGGATTCAAGCTTGCCTTTGTTTTACCAGATAATCTCAAGTGTGTGATCAACTGTAAACCACTAAAGGTACCTCAGGTACATATAAATTCAAGCTTAGAAATACAGTAAGTTCTACTGAACTTAGAGTTGTGTGTCAAGGGCTTAGCACACCCTTTCTACAACTCAAGAGAGTTTAGTAGGCCACACTAGAGTAGGTAGTGCGTACACCACACCTCACTAGTGATGTCTTCAAGGCCAGGAACCAGTGGGTCCCTGCCAGAAGCCAATGGGCTTCTACCATCCAAGTATGACAACCTCCCATTCTTGGAATTGAGAGCATTGTGCAGTACTAGGAAGCTGAAGACAGGCAAAAGTGCCAACACCCAACGCCTCATAGAGGTGCTTCTGTTGGATGATCTCAGAAGACCCCTAGGGTCTGAAGGGGTAGGCAGAGAGGGTAGGGCAGAAAATGAGGAAGAGACCAGGGGTGAAGAAACCCAGGACCTGACCTCTGAAACTGGCCAGGAAGATGACAATGATCTTGCCCTGGAAAATCCAGCTCCTCCTGCAGTTGAGGAGGAGGACCAGAATGGCCTCCCCTTTGTCCCACCAGGAAGAGTTGTGAGTGTGCCTAGAAGGTCAAAATCTCCTTCTCAGGAGTCTAACCATTCTGACACCTCAGTAGGGACCTCTGTTTCCTCTCATAGGAGGGAATCCTCTCATGAAAGGAAAGAGAGACTGCTCAAGTATGGAGAAGCTCAGCTTAGGATCAGAAGAGAGCAGTTGGCTATAGACAGTGAGTCCCTAGAGCTTCAGAGACAAAGAAGAAAGTTGGGACTAGAGTCCCCTGGTGGCAGCAACTTCCCTAGTGGTAGGGAAAGGTCTTAGGACCATAGAAACCTGAGCAAGATTGTCCCTCCCTACCAGAGTGGGGATGACATCCACAAATGGATTACTGCACTGGAAAGGGCCTGTAAAGTTCAGAGGGTCCCCCAGGAGCAGTGGGCAGCAATCTTGTGGCTCGCCTTTGCAGACAAAGGTAGAGACAAGCTCCTCACTGTAAGAGAAGAGGATGCTGATGATTACCAAGTCCTGAAGAGTGCCCTGATAGATGGGTTTGGCCTAACCACTGAGCAATACAGATTAAAGTTCAGAGATACCCAAAAGGCACAGACACAGGACTGGGTGGACTTTGTAGATTGTGCTACTAAGGCTCTGGAAGGCTGGTTACTTGGCAGTAAGGTGTGTGACTTCAAGGTATTGTATAATTTAATCATGAGGGAGCAGATTCTTAATAACTGTCAAAATCAGTTGCTACATCAGTACCTGGTTGACTCTGATCTGACCTCTCCCCAAGAATTGGGAAAGAAGGCAGACAAATGGGTCAGAACCAAGGTGAAGCAGAAGGTACAGAACCAAGGTGGTGACCAGAAGAAGCAAGATTCCAAAAACTCTGACAAGGGTGGGGAAAAGGGTAAAGACCAGAAGTCTTCTCAAGGTCCCCAAAAATATGCATCTGGTGGGGAATCCCAATCTACTAAAGGAAAAGGCCAAAAGAAACCATGGTGCAAAATCTGTAAGCAGAAGACTCACTGGACAAGTGATTGCACCAAGTCCAAAGACTCTAATCCAGCCACCAGTGCCCCTAAGGCAACTGTTCCCCCTAGTCCAGCTACAAATGGTGGTGGAAGCACTCAGAATAAGGGTTTAGTAGGGTTGACCCTGGGTACTGAGATGGGCTCTGGCCTAGTCAGAGTGCCAACTCAGGCTGTCCTAGTCTGTGATGGGGGCATGGATATGTCCCCCTTAGTGAGTCCCAATAATTTGGGCAAATACAGACAACAGCCTTTAATTAATGGAAGAGAGGCTTTGGCATTCAGGGACACAGGAGCAAGTGTCACCATGGTGACAAAAGATCTTGTGGATCCTGGGCAGATTATACTTGGTGAAATGTTCCAAGTGACCAATGCTAGCAATGTCAGAACTGACCATTCACTGGCAGTTGTTAACTTCTCCTGGGGAGGGGTAACTGGCCTTAAGAAGGTTGTGGTGAGTGCAGACCTACCAGTCGAATGCTTGCTTGGCAATGATCTTGAAACCTCAGCTTGGGCAGAGGTGGAGCTCAGGAAAAATGAAGAAATGCTAGGGATCCCTGCACATGTCTTTGCTGTGACTAGGTCACAGGCAAAAATGTCAAAAGCTGAACAGGCCCTGGATTCTGAAACAATGGACCAGGTGCCTCCCAAGAGGAGGAGCAGTAGGGTTAAGGCAGTGCCTTCCCCCTTGGCTCAGGAAGTAGATCAGTCTTTTGAGGAAGATGATCTCAGGCCTGAAGAAGGAACTGTCCCAGAGGAGCTTGAACCTGATCAGGTTGAGTTCTTGGGGTCAGGGGGCCCTTCCAGGGCAGATCTGAGCCAGGAGCAGCTGAACTGCCCCTCTCTTGAACCCCTCAGACAGCAAGCTGCTGCTGAGGCTGCTGGGAATGCTAGTGGCACCCATAAGATATATTGGGATGATGGACTCCTGTACTCAGAGAGTAGAGACCCCAAGCCTGGGACAGCCAGGAGGTTGGTTATACCTCTGAACTTCAGGGGCTTCCTATTGACACTAGCCCATGATATTCCCTTAGCAGGTCACTTGGGCCAGAACAAGACTTGGGACAGACTTGGGACAGAATTGTCCCTCACTTTCACTAGCCCCACATGTCTGAAGACACCAAGGAGTTTTGTCGCTCCTGTGTAATCTGCCAAGCCAGTGGGAAGGCAGGTGGCACCACAAAGGCCCCCCTGATACCACTACCTGTGGTGGGGGTTCCCTTTGAGAGGGTGGGGATTGACATAGTTGTTCCCATGGATCCCCAAACAGCATCTGGGCACAGGTTTATCCTGGTGGTGGTGGACCATGCCACCAGGTACCCAGAAGCCATTCCCCTTAGGACCACTACAGCCCCTGTGGTGGCAAGGGCCCTCCTGGGAATTTTCTCAAGAGTGGGGTTTCCTAAGGAGGTAGTATCTGACAGAGTTGCAAACTTTATGTCCAGTTACTTGACTGCAATGTGGAAGGAGTGTGGAGTGACTTATAAGTTCACCATACCCTATCACCCACAATGCAATGGTTTAGTTGAGAGATTCAACAAAACCTTGAAGGGCATGATTAAAGGGCTCCCAGAAAAGCTTAGGCGAAGATGGGACATACTCTTGCCCTGCCTTTTATTTGCATACAGGGAGGTGCCTCAAAAGGGGATTGGCTACAGCCCTTTTGAACTTTTGTTGGCCATCCTGTCAGGGGTCCATTGTGTCTGGTGAAGGAAGGTTGGGAGTTACCTCTCAAACCCCCTAAACAGGACATAGTGGACTATGTACTTGGTCTCCGCTCCAGGATGGCTGAGTATATGAAAAAGGCAACCAAAAACCTTGAGGCTAGCCAGGAATTACAGAAAGCCTGGCATGACCAAAAGGCTGTGCTGACTGTTTACCAGCCAGGGCAGAAGGTGTGGGTGTTGGAGCCAGTGGCCCCAGCAGCCCTCCAAGACAAGTGGGTGGCCCCCATACAATTGTTGAACAGAAGGGAGAGGTTACCTATCTGGTAGACCTGGGAACTCCCAGGAGCCCCCACAGGGTGCTCCATGTCAACAGGCTGAAGCCATATGTGGACAGGGCTGACATGGGCTTGCTCATGGCAACTGATGAGGGACAGGAGGAGGAGAGTGACCCTCTCCCTGACCTGCTCTCACAGAACCCTGATGATGGGTCAGTAGATGGTGTAGCCTTGGCAGGCAGCCTCACTGCCCAGCAGCAAACTGATTGTAGACAGGTGCTCAATCAGTTCAGACACATGTTTTCTCTGACTCCAAGTCAGACCACCTGGTGCACTCATGAAGTGGACACTGGGGACAGTCTGCCTGTTAAAAGTAAGATTTACAGGCAACCTGACCAAGTCAGGGACTGTATCAGGACAGAAGTCCAGAAAATTTTGGAACTGGGTGTCATTGAGCCCTCAGATAGCCCTTGGGCTAGTCCAGTAGTCCTGGTGCCAAAACCCCACACCAAAGATGGCAAGAGAGAGATGAGGTTTTGTGTGGACTACAGGGGCCTCAATGCAGTCACTAGGACTGATGCCCATCCAATCCCCAGGGCAGATGAGCTAATAGACACTTTGGCCTCAGCCAAGTATCTAAGCACATTTGACCTAACAGCTGGCTACTGGCAGATCAGACTAGCTGATGATGCAAAGCCAAAAACTGCATTTTCTACCCCTGGTGAGCTTTACCAATTTGTGGTGATGCCGTTTGGTTTGAAGAATGCACCTGCCAATTTTCAGAGGTTGGTGAACACAGTCCTTACAGGTCTGGAAGCCTATAGTGCAGCATATCTAGATGATATTGCTGTCTTTAGCTCCACCTGGGAGGACCACCTGGTCCACCTCAGAAATGTTTTGGAGGCCCTGCAGAAGGCAGGCCTCACTATCAAGGCCACAAAGTGCCAGATAGGGCAGAGTCCGGTTGTGTACCTGGCCCACCTTGTGGGTGGAGGCCAGGTTCAACCATTGCAGAGCAAAATCCAGACCATCATGGACTGGGTTGCTCCAACTACCCAGACTCAGGTGAGAGCCTTTTTAGGCCTGACTGGGTACTACAGAAGATTTGTCAAGGAGTATGGATCAATAGTGACACCCCTGAATGACTTAACCTCTAAGAAAATTCCCAAAAAGGTTCAGTGGACAGTTAGCTGTCAAAAGGCATTTGATGACCTGAAGCAGGCCATGTGCACTGCTCCCATTCTGCAGAGTCCTGATTACTCCAAAAGTTCATTGTGCAAACAGATGCATCTGAGTTGGGGGTAGGGGCTGTACTATCACAGTTGAATGATGAAGGTCAGGATCAGCCAGTAGCTTTTATTAGCAGAAGGCTGACCCCCAGAGAGAAACGTTGGTCAGCCATAGAGAGGGAGGTCTTGGGCTCTGAAGAAGCTGAGGCCATACTTGTTTGGCACTCACTTCATTTTTCAGACAGACCATAAGCCCCTCTTATGGCTAAAACAGATGAAGGGTGAAAACCCCAAACTTTTGAGGTGGTCCATTTCCCTACAGGGGATGGACTATACAGTGGAACATAGACCTGGGAGTAACCATGCCAATGCAGATGGACTCTCCAGATATTTCCACTTAGAACATGAAGACTCAACTGGTCAAGGTTAGTTTAATGTCCCTGCGTTTGGGGGGGGTTGTGTAGGAGAGTAGGATCTGCCTCTTATGCTTACCCCCACCTTTTGCTGATGTCTCACTGTTTTTCGACTTTAGTCTGGCTGGGGCCCTGCTATCCAGGACCCCAGCCTAGCTGCTTCCTCTCTAAATTGATTCCATGTACCTTAAGTACACTTCAGATTAGATTCTGGGGTGCCCTTATAAGTCCCTAGTATATGGTATACTATGTACCCAGGGCATAGGTACCCCAGAGGCCTACCAGGGGCTGAAGCATGTATTGTGCCACCCCTGGAAGGCCATCCAAAATGACACCACAGGACTGCTACTGCAGCCTGAGTGAGGTGGTGCATGCACCCCTTGCAGAGATATAGGTTCACTATATCTCACCTATCACTGCACATAGAAACCTATCAGTCACCCCTATGGCAGGCCTTATCAATCCTGAAGGCAGGGTGTGAGAAGTTGGCCTATATATGCTGTCCACTAGTTATAGTGGGCACCTTGCACCAGTCCAAACAACCCCTTATGGATGATAGGTTAAAGACAAACTTTATTGAAAGCTATCCTAGTGGTAGCTATGGAGAGCAGCCTTCAGGCTAAGTCTTGGAGGAATGTAAAGCAGCTTGTTTTACCAGTCTATAATCTCTTGAGTGACCAAATGAAAGAGGACCACACCAGGTATATATATAAAATATATGTATTTAGTCTTAAACACACCCCTCTAGTCTCTTTATGAGGCTAGAGTTCGAAGTACATAAGTTACAAGGCGAATATCAGCAGTTATTAGCACAATACACGTTTGAGCCCTAGGGGCGTACCAAACCATATACTAAAATAGTGGTATAAGAACCACGACTGAACTAGACACAAGGCCTAGAGCCTGTAGAACTGTTTGGACACCAAGGAACCACCCAAGGTAGTGACACAGGGGACCCACGGGGGACGCGTGCAGTGTGAGAACACAGCCGCGAATCGCCGTTGACTTCTATGGGGAAAGTCGCGGTTGGATTTTTAAAGAAAAAGGACACTTCGGAGAGGACTTCCAGTTAACCCCTTTAAACTTAAGAGTTTCTAGGGCCCACACACACGTGAGTACCGAAATACTCGAGTTACCTCACCCAGGGAAGCTGGGTGCATACGTGTTAAAGGTGTCGGGAATCGTCGTCGTTTTCAATGGCGACCTCTTGGAAAGTGCTGCTGCCGTGAAGAGGAAGAGTGTCCGGTGCGATCCAAGCCTGGATCGAGGAAGAGGAAGACCTGAAAGCAGAGGGGACAGAGTCTGGGTCACTAGCCAGTGACCAGGGGCACGATAGTCGAATGCCCTCAGATGTTGGGTGCTTCAGGTGAGTTGATGGGTGCCTTCACTCTTCAGCCACGAGGTCCAAGAGGCGTCGACGACAACCAGGAGCTGGAATCGAGCTGTACCACAAAGTCTGTCGAGTGCTGCAGTGTCGGCGACCAGATTGGACCCAACAAGCCTTGGCAACGGCAAGTCACGGGGAAACAAAGAAAAGGCTGCGGTGCAGACCAGCAAGGTCTGAGGGACTCACCCAGCAAGGGTAAGTCAGGGCACTTCTGGAGCAACCAGAAAAGCCCAAGCAATTGAAGAGTTGCCTGCGTGGGGACCCACTAGCCAACGGACTAGAGATCACAAAGGAGCCTCGAGTGGGCGCACTTGGAGCTGGCCCACGGGACACTCGTGGAGTGTAGGCCAGTGATCTTTGATGCAGTTGGTGCTCGGGGCCAGGGCTACTTGGAACCCAAAGCACGGCTTCGAGAGATGTCAGGAAGTTGGTGCACTTGCAAGTGTGCTTGGTATCCAGGGGTCACGGTTCCACGTTACCCACGACAGCTACGTGCCTCAGCTTTACTGGGGACTCAGGGCAACCTCGGGGAAGTCTGGAAATCTACCTCTGGTGATGCAAAGACTCCGGCGTCCGGCGGGAGCTTCAGTGATGCAGACCGGACAGATGCTTCATTGGTGCCTGCCAAGCAGGGGAGTCACTCCTTGACCCAAAGGGAGATTCTTCAGTCCTCTAATCTTGATGTAGAGCATCAAAGGTCCAGGATTCAGCTACAGAGTTTCATCCAGGGATATCTAAAGTCCTGTTGCCAGGGTTCCCTTACTTATACTAAGGAAAGGGGTTGGACTAACTCTGGGGACCCACCTATGGGAGGGTTTGGAAAGAGGGGTGGCTACACCCCTTTCCTTTGTCCAGTTTCATGCCAGAGCAGGGGCTGGCAGCCCCTGCAACCGGTTTGAACTGGGGTATGCACGAGGACACCAAATGTGCCCCCAGTGCAGGACTTCAAAGCACTTTTGGAGTGCACCCACCCAGCCCCAATCCACTAAGGCCTGTCTGGGAGGTGGTAACACCTCCCTGAGACAGGAAACCTATTGTCCAGGCCTCCCCTGCCGGAGTTTCGGTCAGCAGCAGGAGGCCAGACTCGTGTCTGTGGCTGCAGCATCCATTTTGTGATGCCAGGGCTCTTTAAGGTTTCTACCGGGTATACCAGTGCTGTCATGTCTCTCCCTCTAGAAGGGTGGGATCATACTCCCACACCAGTTACTGGTGTGGGGGTATGATTCCAAGGTGTTTGACACCAAACACGACATGTTTCCGTGCAGCCATCCCAAAGTTAGCAGTTACCGTTTAGATATAATGCACTTAAGAGTATATGGTCAGGCTGCACCACAGACAACCCCGGAGAGGAGATTCCGAAGGCTGCCGAGGGGCTCTGCTCATGCATGGGCACCCTCTCACATAAAACCAAGCACCTTGCCTTCAGGATTGATAATGCCTGCCATAGGGGTGACTGATAGGTTTGTATGTGCAGTGATAGGTGAGATATAGTGAACCTATATCTCTGTAAGGGGTGCATGCACCACCTCACTCAGGCTGCAGTAGCAGTCCTGGGGTGTCATTTTGGAGGGCCTTCCAGGGGAGGCACAATACATGCTTCAACCCCTGGTAGGCCTCTGGGATACCTAGGTCCTGGGTACATAGTATACCATATACTAGGGACTTATAAGGGCACCCCAGAATCCAATCTGAAGTGTACTTAACGTACAGGGAATCAGTTTAGAGAGGAAGCAGCTAGGCTGGGGTCCTGGATAGCAGGGCCCCAGCCAGACTAAAGTCGAAAAACAGTGATACACCAGCAAAAAGTGGGGGTAACCATAAGAGGCAGATCCTACTCTCCTACACAACCCCCCAAATGCAGGGACATTAAACTAACCTTGACCAGTTAAGTCGTCATGTTCTAAGTGGAAATATCTGGAGAGTCCATCTGCATTGGCATGGTTACTCCCAGGTCTATGTTCCACTGTATAGTCCATCCCCTGTAGGGAAATGGACCACCTCAAAAGTTTGGGGTTTTCACCCTTCATCTGTTTTAGCCATAAGAGGGGCTTATGGTCTGTCTGAACAAGGAAGTGAGTACCAAACAAGTATGGCCTCAGCTTCTTCAGAGCCCAAACCACAGCAAAGGCCTCCCTCTCAATGACTGACCAACGTTTCTCTCTGGGGGTCAGCCTTCTGCTAATAAAAGCTACTGGCTGATCCTGACCTTCATCATTCAACTGTGACAGTACAGCCCCTACCCCCAACTCAGATGCATCTGTTTGCACAATGAACTTTTTGAGTAATCAGGACTTTGCAGAATGGGAGCAGTGCACATGGCCTGCTTCAGGTCATCAAATGCCTTTTGACAGCTAACTGTCCACTGAACCTTTTGGGCATTTTCTTAGAGGTTAAGTCATTCAGGGGTGTCACTATTGATCCATACCCCTTGACAAATCTTCTGTAGTACCCAGTCAGGCCTAAAAAGGCTCTCACCTGAGTCTGGGTAGTTGGAGCAACCCAGTCCATGATGGTCTGGATCTTGCTCTGCAATGTTTGAAACTGGCCTCCACCCACAAGGTGGCCCAGGTACCCAACCTGGCTCTGCCCTTCCTGGCACTTTGTGGCCTTGATAGTTAGGCCTGCCTTCTGCAGGGCCTCCAAAACATTTCTGAGGTGGACCAGGTGATCCTCCCAGGTGGAGCTAAAGACAGCAATATCATCTAGATATGCTGCACTATAGGCTTCCAGACCTATAAGGACTGTGTTCACCAACCTCTGAAAAGTGGCAGGTGCATTTTTCAAACCAAAGGGCATCACCACAAATTGGTAAAGCCCACCCGGGGTAGAAAATGCAGTTTTTGGCTTTGCATCATCAGCTAGTCGGATCTGCCAGTAGCCAGCTGTTAGGTCAAATGTGCTTAGATACTTGGATGAGGCCAAAGTGTCTATTAGCTCATCTGCCCTGGGGATTGGATGGGCATCAGTCCTAGTGACTGCATTAAGGCCTCTGTAGTCCACACAAAACCTCATCTCTCTCTTACCATCTTTGGTGTGAGGTTTTGGCACCAGGACCACTGGACTAGCCCAAGGGCTATCTAAAGGGTCAATGACACCCAGTTCCAACATTTTCTGGACTTCTGTCCTGATACAGTCCCTGACCTGGTCAGGTTGCCTGTAAATCTTACTTTTAACAGGCAGACTGTCCCCAGTGTCCACTTCATGAGTGCACCAGGTGGTCTGACTTGGAGTCAGAGAAAACATGTGTCTGAACTGATTGAGCACCTGTCTACAATCAGTTTGCTGCTGGGCAGTGAGGCTGCCTGCCAAGGCTACACCATCCACTGACCCATCATCATAGTTCTGTGAGAGCAGGTCCGGGAGAGGGTCACTCTCCTCTTCCTGTCCCTCATCAGTTGCCATGAGCAAGCCCATGTCAGCCCTGTCCACATATGGCTTCAGCCTGTTGACATGGAGCACCTTGTGGGGGCTCCTGGGAGTTCCCAGGTCTACCAGATAGGTAACCTCTCCCTTCTGTTCAACAATGGTAGGGGGGCCACTACACTTGTCTTGGAGGGCTGCTGGGGCCACTGGCTCCAACACCCACACCTTCTGTCCTGGCTGGTAAACAGTCAGCACAGCCTTTGGTCATGCCAGGCTTTCTGTAATTCCTGGCTAGCCTCAAGGTTTTTCGTTGCCTTTTCATATACTCAGCCATCCGGGAGCGGAGACCAAGTACATAGTCCACTATGTCCTGTTAAGGGGGTTTGAGAGGTAACTCCCAACCTTCCTTCACCAGACACAATGGACCCCTGACAGGATGGCCAAACAAAAGTTCAAAAGGCCTGTAACCAACCCCCTTTTGAGGCACCTCCCTGTAAGCAAATAAAAGGCAGGGCAAGAGTATGTCCCATCTTTGCCTAACCTTTTCTGGGAGCCCTTTAATCATGCCCTTCAAGGTTTTGTTGAATCTCTCAACTAAACCATTGCATTGTGGGTGATAGGGTGTGGTGAACTTATAAGTCACTCCACACTCCTTCCACATTGCAGTCAAGTAACTGGGCATAAAGTTTGCGTCTCTGTCAGATAGTACCTCCTTAGGAAAGCCCACTCTTGGGAAAATTCCCAGGAGGGCCTTTGCCACGTCAGGGGCTGTAGTGGTCCTAAGGGGAATGGCTTCTGGGTACCTGGTGGCATGGTCCACCACCACCAGGATAAACCTGTGCCCAGATGCTGTTTTGGGATCCATGGGAAGAACTATGTCAATCCCCACCCTCTCAAAGGGAACCCCCACCACAGGTAGTGGTATCAGGGGGGCCTTTGTGGTGCCACCTGCCTTCCCACTGGCTTGGCAGGTTACACAGGAGCGACAAAACTCCTTGGTGTCTTCAGACATGTGGGGCCAGTGAAAGTGAGGGACAATTCTGTCCCAAGTCTTGTTCTGGCCCAGGTGACCTGCTAAGGGGATATCATGGGCTAGTGTCAATTGGAAGCCCCTGAACTTCAGAGGTATAACCAACCTCCTGGCTGCTCCAGGCTTGGGGTCTCTACTCTCTGAGTACAGGAGTCCATCATCCCAATATATCTTATGGGTGCCACTAGCATTCCCAGCAGCCTCAGCAGCAGCTTGCTGTCTGAGGGGTTCAAGAGAGGGGCAGTTCAGCTGCTCCTGGCTCAGATCTGCCCTGAGAGGGCCCCCTGTCCCCAAGAACTCAACCTGATCAGGTTCAAGCTCCACGAGTCTGGCCTCCTGCTGCTGACCGAAACTCCGGCAGGGGAGGCCTGGACAATAGGTTTCCTGTCTCAGGGAGGTGTTACCACCTCCCAGACAGGCCTTAGTGTATTGGGGCTGGGTGGGTGCACTCCAAGAGTGCTTTGAAGTCCTGCACTGGGGGCACATTTGGTGTCCTCGTGCATACCCCAGTTCAAACCGGTTGCAGGGGCTGCCAGCTGGTGCAAAACTGGACAAAGGAAATGGGTGTAGCCACCCTCTTTCCAAACCCTCCCATAGGTGGGTCCACAGAGTTAGTCCAACCCATTTCTTAGGTATAAGTAAGGAACCCCTGGCAACAGGACTTTAGATATCCCTGGACGAAACTCTGCAACTGAATCCTGGAACTTCGATGCTCTACTCAAGACTAGAGGACTGAAGAAATCTCCCTTGGGGTCAAGGAGTGACTCCCCTGCTTGGCAGCCACCAACAAAGCATTTGCCGGTCTGCATCTCCGAAGCTCCCGCCGGACTCCGAAGTTCTTGCAGCCCAGGAAGAGGATTTCCAGACTTCTCAGATGCCGACCCGAGTCCCCAGCAAAGCTAAGACCCGCAGCCTTCACGAGTGACGTGGAACCGGAACCCCTGGACACCATGCACATTTGCTAGTGCATCAACTTCTCGACGTCTCTTGAAGTCCTGCTTTAGGTTACTTGTAGCCCAGGCCCCGAGCACCATTTGCACTGAAGATTGTGAGCCTACACTCCACGAGTGTTCTGTGGGCCCGCTTCTTGCATTTCCGCTTGAGGCTCCTTTGCGATCCCTGGTCCGTCATCTGGTGGGTTCCTGTGAAGGCAACTCTGATTTTCTTTGGGTGTTTCTGGTTGCTCCAGACGTGCCCTAACTCCCCACCAAGTGGTGAGTCCCTCAAATCTTGCTGGTCTGCACCGAAGCATCTTTCTCTTTTCTGCATGGGTTGCTGTTGCCAAGGCTTGTTGTGTTCAATCCGGACACCAATGCTGCAGCACTCGACATTCTTTGTGGCACAGCTCGAATCCAGCTTCTGGTTGTCGTCGACGCCTCCTGGTCCTCGTGGCTGAAGAGTCAAGCTTCACCTCCTTCACCTGAAGCATCCGACATCTGTGGGCATTCGACTATCGTGCCCCTGGTCACTGGCAAGTGACCCAGACTCTGTCCCCTCTGCTTTCAGGTTCTTCTCATCTTCTATCCAGGCTTGGGTCTCTTCGGACACTTCACATCTTCCCGGCAGCAGCACTTCTCTGCAGACTGCCATTGAAAACGACGACGCGACCCGACACCATTTGACACCTATGCACCCAGCTTCCCTGGGTGAGGTAACTCGAGTACTCCCATGCTCCCGTGGGCTTTGACCCTAGAACTGTCTAAGTCCAAGAGGGTTTTGTCCTAGTCCATTTCTAAGTGTCCTTAAACTCTAAAACTCTTACAGCGACTTTCCCATAGACTTTAACGGAGCTCGCGGCTGTGTTCACACACTGCACACAGCCCCCGTGGGACCCCTGTGCCACTACCTTGGGTGGTTCCTTGGGGTCCCAGCGATTCTACAGGCTCTAGGCCTTGTGTCTACTTAAGTCGTAGTTCTTATACCACTTTTTTAATATACGGTTTGGTACGCCTCTAGGGCTAATCGTATATTGTGCTACTTTACTGTGCTATTTGACTTGTAACTTGTGTTCTTTGACCTCTAGCCTCATAAAGAGACTATTGGGTAGTGTTTAGTAATAAATACATATATTTTATATATACCTGGTGTGGTTCTCCTTTCATTTGGTCATTCATGAGATTATAACTGGTAAAACAACAGCTTAACACTCCTTCAAGACTTAGCCTGAAGGCTGCTCTCCATAGCTACCACTAGGATAGCTTTCAATAAAGGTTGTCTTTAAACCTATCATCAATAAAGGTGGTTTGGACTGGTGCAAGGTGCCCACTTGAACTAGTGGACAGCATATACCAGGCCAACTTCTCACAGGGAGAGAGCAGTGCAGAGCTGAGGAGGGATAGGGAGACGTATGCAGTGCTGGGGAGAGGGTAGTGCAGAGCTGAGGAGAGAATGACAGACGTGTGCAGTACTGGGGAGAGAGCAGTGCAGGGCTGAGGAGGAATAGAGGGACGTGTGCAGTGCTGGGGAGAGAGCAGTGCAGAGCTGAGGAGGGATAGGGAGACGTGTGCAGTGCGGAGAGAGCAGTGCAAAGCTGAGGATCGATAGATGGACGTGTGCAGTGCTAGGGAGAGAGCACTGCTGAGCTGAGGAGGGATAGGGAGACGTGTGCAGTGCAGGGAGAGAGCAGTGCAGAGCTGAGGAGGGATAGAGAGACGTGTGCAGTGCTGGGGAGAGAGCAATGCAGAGCTGAGGAGGAATAGAGGGACGTGTGCAGTGCTGGGGAGAGAGCAGTGCAGAGCTGAGGAGGGATAGGGAGACGTGTGCAGTGCGGAGAGAGCAGTGCAAAGCTGAGGATCGATAGATGGACGTGTGCAGTGCTAGGGAGAGAGCACTGCTGAGCTGAGGAGGGATAGGGAGACGTGTGCAGTGCAGGGAGAGAGCAGTGCAGAGCTGAGGAGGGATAGAGAGACGTGTGCAGTGCTGGGGAGAGAGCAATGCAGAGCTGAGGAGGGATTGATGGATGTGTGCAGTGCAAGGGAGAGAGCAGTGCTGAGCTGAGGAGGGATAGGGAGACGTGTGCAGTGCGGAGAGAGAGCAGTGCAGAGCTGAGGAGGGATAGAGAGACGTGCAGTGCTGGGGAGAGGGCAGAGCTAACTAGGGATAGAGAGACTTGTGCAGTGCAGGGCGAGAGCAGTGCAGAGCTGAGGAGAGAATGAGAGACGTGTGCAGTGCTGGGGAGAGAGCAGTGCAGAGCTGAGGATTGATAAGGAGACGTCTGCAGTGCTGGGGAGAGAGCAGTGCAGAGCTGAGGAGGGATATGGAGACGTGTGCAGTGCTGGGGAGAGTTCAGTGCAGAGCTGAGGAGGGATAGAGTGACGTGTGCAGTGCTGGTGAGAGACCAGTGCAGAGCTTAGGAGGGACAGGGAGACACGTGCAGAGTGGGGAGAGAGCAGTGCAGAGCTGAGGAGAGAATGAGAGATGTGTGCAGTGCTAGAGAGAAAACAGTGCAGAGCTGAGGAGGGAATGAGAGACGTGTGCAGTGCTGGAGAGAGACCAGTGAAGAGCTGAGGCGGGATAGAGGGACGTATCCAGTGCTGGGGAGAGAGCAGTGTAGAGCTCAGGAGGGATAGAGAGACACGTGCAGTGCTGGGGAGAGAGCAGTGCAGAGCTGATGAGGGATAAAGAGACGTGTGCAGTGCGGGGAGACAGCAGTGCAGAACTGAGGAGAGAATGAGAGATGTGTGCAGTCCTGGGTAGAGAGCAGTGCAGAGCTGAGGAGGGATAGAGACACGCTTGCAGTGATGGGGAGAGAGCAATGCAGAGGAGGGATAGAGAGATGTGTGCAGTGCGGGGGAGAGAGCAGTGCAGAGCTGAGGAGGGATAGAGAGACGTGTACAGTGCTGGGGAGAGAGCAGTGCAGAGGAGAGAATGAAAGATGTGTGCAGTGCGGGGGAGAGAGCAGTGCATAGCTGAGGAGAAAATGAGAGATGTGTGCAGTCCTGGGGAGAGAGCAGTGCAGAGCTGAGGAGGGATTGAGGGATGTGTGCAGTGCGGGGGAGAGAGCAGTGCAGAACTGAGGAAAGAATGATAGATGTGTGCAGTGCTGGGGAGAGAGAAGTGCTGAGAGGGATAGAGAGACGTGTGCACTGCTGGGGAGAGAACAGTACAGAGCTGAGGAGGGTTAGAGAGACGTGTGCAGTGCTGGGGAGAGAGCAGTGCAGAGCTGAGGAGGGATAGAGGGATGTGTGCAGTGCTGGGAAGAGAACAGTGCAGACCTGAGGAGGGATAGAAGGATGTGTATAGTGCTGTGGAGAGAGCAGCGCAGAACTGAGGAGAGAATGAGAGATCTGTGCAGTGCTTGGGAGAGAGCAGTGAAGAGCTGAGGAGGGATAGAGAGACATGTGCAGTGCAGGGAGAGAGCAGTGCAGACATGAGGAGAGAATGAGAGACGTGTGCAGTGCTGGGGAGAGAGCAGTGCAGAGCTGAGGAGGGATACGGAGACGTCTGCAGTGCTGGGGAGAGAGCAGTGCAGATCTGAGGAGGGATAGGGAGACGTGTGCAGTGCTGGGGAGAGTTCAGTGCAGAGCTGAGGAGGGATAGAGTGACATGTGCAGTGCTGGGGAGAGACCAGTGCAGAGCTTAGGAGGGATAGGGAGACGCATGCAGTGTGGGGAGAGAGCAGTGCAGAGCTGAGGAGAGAATGAGAGCCGGTGCAGTGCTGGGGAGAAAACAGTGCAGAGCTGAGGAGGGATAGAGAGACGTGTGCAGTGCTGGGGAGAGAGCAGTGCAGAGCTGAGGAGGGATAGGGAGACGTGTGCAGTGCGGAGAGAGCAGTGCAGAGCTGAGGATCGATAGATGGACGTGTGCAGTGCTAGGGAGAGAGCACTGCTGAGCTGAGGAGGGATAGGGAGACGTGTGCAGTGCAGGGAGAGAGCAGTGCAGAGCTGAGGAGGGATAGAGAGACGTGTGCAGTGCTGGGGAGAGAGCAATGCAGAGCTGAGGAGGGATTGATGGACGTGTGCAGTGCAAGGGAGAGAGCAGTGCTGAGCTGAGGAGGGATAGGGAGACGTGTGCAGTGCAGAGAGAGAGCAGTGCAGAGCTGAGGAGGGATAGAGAGACATGCAGTGCTGGGGAGAGGGCAGAGCTAACTAGGGATAGAGAGACTTGTGCAGTGCAGGGCGAGAGCAGTGCAGAGCTGAGGAGAGAATGAGAGACGTGTGCAGTGCTGGGGAGAGAGCAGTGCAGAGCTGAGGAGGGATAGGGAGACGTCTGCAGTGCTGGGGAGAGAGCAGTGCAGAGCTTAGGAGGGACAGGGAGACACGTGCAGAGTGGGGAGAGAGCAGTGCAGAGCTGAGGAGAGAATGAGAGATGTGTGCAGTGCTAGAGAGAAAACAGTGCAGAGCTGAGGAGGGAATGAGAGACGTGTGCAGTGCTGGAGAGAGACCAGTGAAGAGCTGAGGCGGGATAGAGGGACGTATGCAGTGCTGGGGAGAGAGCAGTGTAGAGCTGAGGAGGGATAGAGAGACACGTGCAGTGCTGGGGAGAGAGCAGTGCAGAGCTGAGGAGGGATAGAGAGACGTGTGCAGTGCGGGGAGATAGCAGTGCAGAACTGAGGAGAGAATGAGAGATGTGTGCAGTCCTGGGTAGAGAGCAGTGCAGAGCTGAGGAGGGATAGAGACACGCTTGCAGTGATGGGGAGAGAGCAATGCAGAGGAGGGATAGAGAGATGTGTGCAGTGCGGGGGAGAGAGCAGTGCAGAGCTGAGGAGGGATAGAGAGACGTGTACAGTGCTGGGGAGAGAGCAGTGCAGAGGAGAGATAGAAAGATGTGTGCAGTGCGGGGGAGAGAGCAGTGCAGAGCTGAGGAGAAAATGAGAGATGTGTGCAGTCCTGGGGAGAGAGCAGTGCAGAGCTGAGGAGGGATTGAGGGATGTGTGCAGTGCTAGGGAGAGAGCAGTACAGAGCTGAGGAGGGATAGGTAGACGTCTGCAGTGCTGGGGCGAGAGAGCAGTGCAGAGCTGATGAGGCATAGGGAGACGTGTGCAGTGCTGGGGAGAGTTCAGTGCAGAGCTGAGGAGGGATAGAGAGACATGTGCAGTGCTGGGGAGAGACCAGTGCAGAGCTTAGGAGGGATAGGGAGATGCATGCAGTGTGGGGAGAGAGCAGTGCAGAGCTGAGAAGAGAATGAGAGACGTGTGCAGTGCTGGGGAGAAAACAGTGAAGAGCTGAGGAGGGATAGAGAGATGTGTGCAGTGCTGGAGAGAGACCAGTGCAGAGCTGAGGAGGGATAGAGGGATGTGTGCAGTGCTGGGGAGAGAGCAGTGCAGAGCTGAGGATCGATAGATGGACGTGTGCAGTGCTAGGGAGAGAGCAGTGCTGAGAGGGATAGAGAGATGTGTGCAGTGCTGGAGAGAGAACAGTGCAGAGCAATGGAGGGATAGAGGGACGTGTGCAGTGCTAGGGAGAGAGCAGAGCTGAGGAGTGTTTGAGGGATGTGTATAGTGCTGGGGAGAGAGCAGTGCAGAACTGAGGAGGGATAGACGGATGTGTGCGCTAATGGGGAGAGAACAGTGCAGAGCTGAGGAGGGAAAGAGGGATGCGTATATTGCTGGGGAGAGAGCAGTTTACAACTGAGGAAAGAATGAAAGACGTGTGCAGTGCTGGGGAGAGAGCAGTGCTGAGAGGGATAGAGAGACGTGTGCAGTGCTGGAGAGAGAACAGTGCAGAGAAATGGAGGGATAGAGGGAAGTGTGCAGTGCTAGGGAGAGAGCAGAGTTGAGTAGTGTTTGAGGGATGTGTATACTGCTGGGGAGAGAGCAGCGCAGAACTGAGGAAAGAATGATAGATGTGTGCAGTGCTGGGGAGAGAGAAGTGCTGAGAGGGATAGAGAGACGTGTGCACTGCTGGGGAGAGAACAGTACAGAGCTGAGGAGGGTTAGAGAGACGTGTGCAGTGCTGGGGAGAGAGCAGTGCAGAGCTGAGGAGGGATAGAGGGATGTGTGCAGTGCTGGGAAGAGAACAGTGCAGACCTGAGGAGGGATAGAAGGATGTGTATAGTGCTGTGGAGAGAGCAGTGCAGAACTGAGGAGAGAATGAGAGATCTGTGCAGTGCTTGGGAGAGAGCAGTGAAGAGCTGAGGAGGGATAGAGAGACATGTGCAGTGCAGGGAGAGAGCAGTACAGACATGAGGAGAGAATGAGAGACGTGTGCAGTGCTGGGGAGAGAGCAGTGCAGAGCTGAGGAGGGATACGGAGACGTCTGCAGTGCTGGGGAGAGAGCAGTGCAGATCTGAGGAGGGATAGGGAGACGTGTGCAGTGCTGGGGAGAGTTCATTGCAGAGCTGAGGAGGGATAGAGTGACATGTGCAGTGCTGGGGAGAGACCAGTGCAGAGCTTAGGAGGGATAGGGAGACGCATGCAGTGTGGGGAGAGAGCAGTGCAGAGCTGAGGAGAGAATGAGAGCCGGTGCAGTGCTGGGGAGAAAACAGTGCAGAGCTGAGGAGGGATAGAGAGACTTGTGCAGTGCTGGAGAGAGACCAGTGCAGAGCTGAGGAGGGATAGAGGAACGTGTGCAGTGCTGGGGAGAGAGCAGTGCAGCGCTGAGGAGGGATAGAGAGACATGTGCAGTGCTGGGAAGAAAGCAGTGCACAGTGAGGAGGGATAGAGAGATGTGTACAGTGCTGGGGAGAGAGCAGTGCAGAGTAGGGATAGAGAGATGTGTACAGTGCGGGGGAGAGGGCAGTGCAGAGCTGAGGAGGGATAGAGTGACGTGTGCAGTGCTGGTGAGAGACCAGTGCAGAGCTTAGGAGGGACAGGGAGACACGTGCAGAGTGGGGAGAGAGCAGTGCAGAGCTGAGGAGAGAATGAGAGATGTGTGCAGTGCTAGAGAGAAAACAGTGCAGAGCTGAGGAGGGAATGAGAGACGTGTGCAGTGCTAGAGAGAGACCAGTGAAGAGCTGAGGCGGGATAGAGGGACGTATCCAGTGCTGGGGAGAGAGCAGTGTAGAGCTGAGGAGGGATAGAGAGACACGTGCAGTGCTGGGGAGAGAGCAGTGCAGAGCTGAGGAGGGATAGAGAGACGTGTGCAGTGCGGGGAGACAGCAGTGCAGAACTGAGGAGAGAATGAGAGATGTGTGCAGTCCTGGGTAGAGAGCAGTGCAGAGCTGAGGAGAGAATGAGAGCCGGTGCAGTGCTGGGGAGAAAACAGTGCAGAGCTGATGAGGGATAGAGAGACTTGTGCAGTGCTGGAGAGAGACCAGTGCAGAGCTGAGGAGGGATAGAGGAACGTGTGCAGTGCTGGGGAGAGAGCAGTGCAGCGCTGAGGAGGGATAGAGAGACATGTGCAGTGCTGGGAAGAAAGCAGTGCACAGTGAGGAGGGATAGAGAGATGTGTACAGTGCTGGGGAGAGAGCAGTGCAGAGTAGGGATAGAGAGATGTGTACAGTGCGGGGAGAGGGCAGTGCAGAGCTGAGGAGGGATAGAGTGACGTGTGCAGTGCTGGTGAGAGACCAGTGCAGAGCTTAGGAGGGACAGGGAGACACGTGCAGAGTGGGGAGAGAGCAGTGGAGAGCTGAGGAGAGAATGAGAGATGTGTGCAGTGCTAGAGAGAAAACAGTGCAGAGCTGAGGAGGGAATGAGAGACGTGTGCAGTGCTGGAGATAGACCAGTGAAGAGCTGAGGCGGGATAGAGGGACGTATCCAGTGCAGGGGAGAGAGCAGTGTAGAGCTGAGGAGGGATAGAGAGACACGTGCAGTGCTGGGGAGAGAGCAGTGCAGAGCTGAGGAGGAATAGAGAGACATGTGCAGTGCGGGGAGACAGCAGTGCAGAACTGAGGAGAGAATGAGAGATGTGTGCAGTCCTGGGTAGAGAGCAGTGCAGAGCTGAGGAGGGATAGAGACACGCTTGCAGTGATGGGGAGAGAGCAATGCAGAGGAGGGATAGAGAGATGTGTGCAGTGCGGGGGAGAGAGCAGTGCAGAGGAGAGAATGAAAGATGTGTGCAGTGCGGGGGAGAGAGCAGTGCAGAGCTGAGGAGAAAATGAGAGATGTGTGCAGTCCTGGGGAGAGAGCAGTGCAGAGCTGAGGAGGGATTGAGGGATGTGTGCAGTGCTAGGGAGAGAGCAGTACAGAGCTGAGGAGGGATAGGGAGACGTCTGCAGTGCTGGGGAGAGAACAGTGCAGAGCTGATGAGGCATAGGGAGACGTGTGCAGTGCTGGGGAGAGTTCAGTGCAGAGCTGAGGAGGGATAGAGAGACGTGTGCAGTGCTGGGGAGAGACCAGTGCAGAGCTTAGGATGGATAGGGAGACGCATGCAGTGTGGGGAGAGAGCAGTGCAGAGCTGAGAAGAGAATGAGAGACGTGTGCAGTGCTGGGGAGAAAACAGTGAAGAGCTGAGGAGGGATAGAGAGATGTGTGCAGTGCTGGAGAGAGACCAGTGCAGAGCTGAGGAGGGATAGAGGGACGTGTGCAGTGCTGGGGAGAGAGCAGTGCCGAGCTGAGGATCGATAGATGGACGTGTGCAGTGCTAGGGAGAGAGCAGTGCTGAGAGGGATAGAGAGATGTGTGCAGTGCTGGAGAGAGAACAGTGCAGAGCAATGGAGGGATAGAGGGACGTGTGCAGTGCTAGGGAGAGAGCAGAGCTGAGGAGGGTTTGAGGGATGTGTATAGTGCTGGGGAGAGAGCAGTGCAGAACTGAGGAGGGATAGAGGGATGTGTGCGCTAATGGGGAGAGAACAGTGCAGAGCTGAGGAGGGAAAGAGGGATGCGTATATTGCTGGGGAGAGAGCAGTTTACAACTGAGGAAAGAATGAAAGACGTGTGCAGTGCTGGGGAGAGAGCAGTGCTGAGAGGGATAGAGAGACGTGTGCAGTGCTGGAGAGAGAACAGTGCAGAGAAATGGAGGGATAGAGGGAAGTGTGCGGTGCTAGGGAGAGAGCAGAGCTGAGGAGTGTTTGAGGGATGTGTATACTGCTGGGGAGAGAGCAGTGCAGAACTGAGGAAAGAATGATAGATGTGTGCAGTGCTGGGGAGAGAGAAGTGCTGAGAGGGATAGAGAGACGTGTGCACTGCTGGGGAGAGAACAGTACAGAGCTGAGGAGGGTTAGAGAGACGTGTGCAGTGCTGGGGAGAGAGCAGTGCAGAGCTGAGGAGGGATAGAGGGATGTGTGCAGTGCTGGGAAGAGAACAGTGCAGACCTGAGGAGGGATAGAAGGATGTGTATAGTGCTGTGGAGAGAGCAGTGCAGAACTGAGGAGAGAATGAGAGATCTGTGCAGTGCTTGGGAGAGAGTAGTGAAGAGCTGAGGAGGGATAGAGAGACATGTGCAGTGCAGGGAGAGAGCAGTGCAGACATGAGGAGAGAATGAGAGACGTGTGCAGTGCTGGGGAGAGAGCAGTGCAGAGCTGAGGAGGGATACGGAGACGTCTGCAGTGCTGGGGAGAGAGCAGTGCAGATCTGAGGAGGGATAGGGAGACGTGTGCAGTGCTGGGGAGAGTTCAGTGCAGAGCTGAGGAGGGATAGAGTGACATGTGCAGTGCTGGGGAGAGACCAGTGCAGAGCTTAGGAGGGATAGGGAGACGCATGCAGTGTGGGGAGAGAGCAGTGCAGAGCTGAGGAGAGAATGAGAGCCGGTGCAGTGCTGGGGAGAAAACAGTGCAGAGCTGAGGAGGGATAGAGAGACGTGTGCAGTGCTGGGGAGAGAGCAGTGCAGAGCTGAGGAGGGATAGGGAGACGTGTGCAGTGCGGAGAGAGCAGTGCAGAGCTGAGGATCGATAGATGGACGTGTGCAGTGCTAGGGAGAGAGCACTGCTGAGCTGAGGAGGGATAGGGAGATGTGTGCAGTGCAGGGAGAGAGCAGTGCAGAGCTGAGGAGGGATAGAGAGACATGTGCAGTGCTGGGGAGAGAGCAATGCAGAGCTGAGGAGGGATTGATGGACGTGTGCAGTGCAAGGGAGAGAGCAGTGCTGAGCTGAGGAGGGACAGGGAGACGTGTGCAGTGCGGAGAGAGAGCAGTGCAGAGCTGAGGAGGGATAGAGAGACATGCAGTGCTGGGGAGAGGGCAGAGCTAACTAGGGATAGAGAGACTTGTGCAGTGCAGGGCGAGAGCAGTGCAGAGCTGAGGAGAGAATGAGAGACGTGTGCAGTGCTGGGGAGAGAGCAGTGCAGAGCTGAGGAGGGATAGGGAGACGTCTGCAGTGCTGGGGAGAGAGCAGTGCAGAGCTTAGGAGGGACAGGGAGACACGTGCAGAGTGGGGAGAGAGCAGTGCAGAGCTGAGGAGAGAATGAGAGATGTGTGCAGTGCTAGAGAGAAAACAGTGCAGAGCTGAGGAGGGAATGAGAGACGTGTGCAGTGCTGGAGAGAGACCAGTGAAGAGCTGAGGCGGGATAGAGGGACGTATGCAGTTCTGGGGAGAGAGCAGTGTAGAGCTGAGGAGGGATAGAGAGACACGTGCAGTGCTGGGGAGAGAGCAGTGCAGAGCTGAGGAGGGATAGAGAGACGTGTGCAGTGCGGGGAGATAGCAGTGCAGAACTGAGGAGAGAATGAGAGATGTGTGCAGTCCTGGGTAGAGAGCAGTGCAGAGCTGAGGAGGGATAGAGACACGCTTGCAGTGATGGGGAGAGAGCAATGCAGAGGAGGGATAGAGAGATGTGTGCAGTGCGGGGGAGAGAGCAGTGCAGAGCTGAGGAGGGATAGAGAGACGTGTACAGTGCTGGGGAGAGAGCAGTGCAGAGGAGAGATAGAAAGATGTGTGCAGTGCGGGGGAGAGAGCAGTGCAGAGCTGAGGAGAAAATGAGAGATGTGTGCAGTCCTGGGGAGAGAGCAGTGCAGAGCTGAGGAGGGATTGAGGGATGTGTGCAGTGCTAGGGAGAGAGCAGTACAGAGCTGAGGAGGGATAGGGAGACGTCTGCAGTGCTGGGGCGAGAGAGCAGTGCAGAGCTGATGAGGCATAGGGAGACGTGTGCAGTGCTGGGGAGAGTTCAGTGCAGAGCTGAGGAGGGATAGAGAGACATGTGCAGTGCTGGGGAGAGACCAGTGCAGAGCTTAGGAGGGATAGGGAGATGCATGCAGTGTGGGGAGAGAGCAGTGCAGAGCTGAGAAGAGAATGAGAGACGTGTGCAGTGCTGGGGAGAAAACAGTGAAGAGCTGAGGAGGGATAGAGAGATGTGTGCAGTGCTGGAGAGAGACCAGTGCAGAGCTGAGGAGGGATAGAGGGATGTGTGCAGTGCTGGGGAGAGAGCAGTGCAGAGCTGAGGATCGATAGATGGACGTGTGCAGTGCTAGGGAGAGAGCAGTGCTGAGAGGGATAGAGAGATGTGTGCAGTGCTGGAGAGAGAACAGTGCAGAGCAATGGAGGGATAGAGGGACGTGTGCAGTGCTAGGGAGAGAGCAGAGCTGAGGAGTGTTTGAGGGATGTGTATAGTGCTGGGGAGAGAGCAGTGCAGAACTGAGGAGGGATAGAGGGATGTGTGCGCTAATGGGGAGAGAACAGTGCAGAGCTGAGGAGGGAAAGAGGGATGCGTATATTGCTGGGGAGAGAGCAGTTTACAACTGAGGAAAGAATGAAAGACGTGTGCAGTGCTGGGGAGAGAGCAGTGCTGAGAGGGATAGAGAGACGTGTGCAGTGCTGGAGAGAGAACAGTGCAGAGAAATGGAGGGATAGAGGGAAGTGTGCAGTGCTAGGGAGAGAGCAGAGTTGAGGAGTGTTTGAGGGATGTGTATACTGCTGGGGAGAGAGCAGCGCAGAACTGAGGAAAGAATGATAGATGTGTGCAGTGCTGGGGAGAGAGAAGTGCTGAGAGGGATAGAGAGACGTGTGCACTGCTGGGGAGAGAACAGTACAGAGCTGAGGAGGGTTAGAGAGACGTGTGCACTGCTGGGGAGAGAGCAGTGCAGAGCTGAGGAGGGATAGAGGGATGTGTGCAGTGCTGGGAAGAGAACAGTGCAGACCTGAGGAGAGAATGAGAGATCTGTGCAGTGCTTGGGAGAGAGCAGTGAAGAGCTGAGGAGGGATAGAGTGACATGTGCAGTGCAGGGAGAGAGCAGTGCAGACATGAGGAGAGAATGAGAGACGTGTGCAGTGCTGGGGAGAGAGCAGTGCAGAGCTGAGGAGGGATACGGAGACGTCTGCAGTGCTGGGGAGAGAGCAGTGCAGATCTGAGGAGGGATAGGGAGATGTGTGCAGTGCTGGGGAGAGTTCAGTGCAGAGCTGAGGAGGGATAGAGTGACATGTGCAGTGCTGGGGAGAGACCACTGCAGAGCTTAGGAGGGATAGGGAGACGCATGCAGTGTGGGGAGAGAGCAGTGCAGAGCTGAGGAGAGAATGAGAGCCGGTGCAGTGCTGGGGAGAAAACAGTGCAGAGCTGAGGAGGGATAGAGAGACTTGTGCAGTGCTGGAGAGAGACCAGTGCAGAGCTGAGGAGGGATAGAGGAACGTGTGCAGTGCTGGGGAGAGAGCAGTGCAGCACTGAGGAGGGATAGAGAGACATGTGCATTGCTGGGAAGAAAGCAGTGCACAGTGAGGAGGGATAGAGAGATGTGTACAGTGCTGGGGAGAGAGCAGTGCAGAGTAGGGATAGAGAGATGTGCACAGTGAGGGGGAGAGGGCAGTGCAGAGCTGAGGAGGGATAGAGAGACGTGGACACTGCTGAGAGAGAGCAGTGCAGAGGAGGGATAGAGAGATGAATGCAGTGCGGGGGAGAGAGCGGTGCAGAGCTGAGGATCGATTGAGCGGCGTGTGCAGTGCTAGGGAGAGAGCATTGCAAAGCTAAGGATCGATAGATGGGCGTGTGCAGTGCTAGGGAGAGAGCAGCGCTGAGCGGGATAGAGAGACGTGTGCAGTGCTGGACAGAGACCAGTACAGAGCTGAGGAGGGATAGAGAGACATGTGCGGTGCTGGAGAGAGAACAGTGCAGAGCAACGGAGGGATAGAGGGACGTGTGCAGTGCTAAGGAGATAGTAGAGCTGAGGAGTGTTTGAGGGATGTGTGCAGTGCTGGGGAGAGAGCAGTACAGAGCTAAGGAGGGATAGAGGGATGTGTATAGTGCTGGGGAGAGAGCAGTGTACAACTGAGGAAAGAATGAGAGATGTGTGCAGTGCTGGGGAGAGAGAAGTGCTGAGTGGGATAGAGAGACGTGTGCAATGCTGGGGAGAGAGCAGTGCAGAGCTGAGGAGGGATAGAGGGATGTGTGCATTGCTGGGAAGAGAACAGTACAGAGCTGAGGAAGGATAGAAGGATGTGTATAGTGCTTGGGAGAGAGCAGTGCAGAACTGAGGAGAGAATGAGAGACGTGTGCAGTGCTGGGGAGAGAGCAGTGCTGAGAGGGATAGAGAGACGTGTGCAGTGCTGTGGAGAGAACAGTGCAGCGCTGAGGAGGCATAGAGGGACGTGTGCAGTAGTCAGAAGATAGAAGTGCAGATCTGAGGAGGGACAAACGGGCCTGCTTTGCCCCAGTACAGCATACGTCTCTCCATTCCTCCACAGCACTGTATCGCTCACTCCCCACACTGCATACGTCTCTTTCCCTCAGCAGTGCACTGCTCTTTCCCCAGCACTCCCTATTCCTCTTGTTTACTCCTCAGCATGCTGCGGCTCTCCCGCACTGCACACGTCTCTCCTCAGCTTTGCTCTCTCCACAGCACTGTAGGCGCACACGCTTCTCTGTGTTCCTCCTCAGCACTGCACTTCTATCCCTGCACACAACTCTCTGTCCTTCTTCAGCGCTGCCATGTTCTTATCTGCGCTGCCCAGGTATCTCTACCTGCCCTCAGCAGTGAACTGCTCTGCCCCCAGCACTGCACATGCCTCTCTCTCCCTGCTCAGTATTGTACTGCTCTCCCACACTGCACACGTCTCTCTACCCTCCTCAGCAGTGCACTGCTCTCTCCCCAGCACTGCACAGTTGATCCCTCCTCAACTCTACTCTCTCCTCAGCATTGCACACGCCCCTTCAGTGCCGGCTTTAGCTCTGGTGGCGCCCATTGGGACAATGTTTATTGGCTCCCCCCCAATGACCACCACCACCATGGATTCCCTCTCTACCACTCTTTAAAAGTGCCCCTCAAGTCTCCATAACTACTCTCTCTCAGATGCATTTAAGTAGTTTTACGGCTCCACTCAAATCAGTGTAGGATGTCAGAGCACTTTACATCACACACACATTGCACAGAGACAATCAATCATGGTGTGTGTGTAAATCAGTGTAAGCCAGAGGACTACAAGATGTAGGAGTCACATGTCATGCATACTGGTAATCAGTGTAGTTTAAGAGTGCTTGGTCTGGAGAAGTACAAAGTCAGAATTTGCACAGTGAAACACGGAGCGGCTGCTTGAAAACTGCTCCGTAATTCACTTGAATGAGCTGCCTCCAGGGCAGCAAGACTTTGTGGCTGCCCTGGGGGCAGTGCATTCACTGTAATAGGACGTATGTTCCCCGTTTGCTCCAGGTGCACCTGTTTTAACCCTTTCTGTGCTCATGACGGAATAGTTCCGTCATGAGCACCAGTGTTCCTGTGCTCATGACGGAACCATTCCGTCATGTGCACAGGCACACTAAATCCCTCTGCTGCAAACAGCAGATGGATTTCTGGTTTTTTTGGGCCTCAGGAGGTGGGGAAGAGCTTCCCCAACCACCCAAGCCTTTTCTTTTTTTCAATGTAATGACGATCGCATGCATGTCACGCTGTTGTCATTGCATTGAAAATGAAACTGAAACTTAGTTTCAGTTTCAATGTTTCAGTGCTTATGGGGCTATCTCAACCCCTCCAGCGCCGAAACACATAGAAGAGGTATTGTTGGAAAGGGGAGAATCTCCCCTTTCCTCCCCTTTCCAATGGTACCCTTCCCTAGTGGCTCCCTGCTTGGAGGCAGATAGGGGCAATAGCCCCTGATCTGCCCCCCGGGACGGGCAGAAAGCCCACTAGGCAGCAGGGATTTTTTTTTTGTACGTAGGGGTGAGGGCTCCCCACAATGGGCATGCCAATGCCCCCACCCCAAAAAAAATTGCCACAGTCTTTCTGTCCCCCCGGGAGGGACATGGGGGCAATAGCCCCTTATTTCCCCCCCCCCGGGGGGCAGAACAACACTAGGCACATGGGATTCTCTTTCTTCAAAGTTCAGGGGTGGGGGCTGCCCAGAATGGGCATGCAAATGCCCCCACACCCCAAAACCAAATGTCACAGTCTTTCTGCCCCCCCGCAGGAGGCAGATGGGAGTAGGAGCCGCTGATCCGACATCCGGGGGGGGCAGAAAGCCCACTAGGCACTAGGGATTATTATTTTTTTAATACATAGGGGTGGGGGCTGCGGGCATGCCAATGCCCCCACCCCCAAAGAGTTGTCACAGTCTTATTGCCTCCCTGGGAGAAAGATGGGGCAATAGCCCCTTATCTGCCACCCGGGGGGCAGAAAGACCTCTAGGCACCAAGGATCATTATTTTTTCAAAGTTCAGGGGTGAGGGCTGCCCAGAATGGGCATGCCAATGCCCCCACCCCCCTTAAAAAAAGCCACAAACATTCTGCCCCCCCAGGAGGCAGATGGGGCAATAGCCCCCGATCTGCCCCCCCCACCCAAGGAAGGGGCAGAGAGCCCACTAGGCGCTAAGGAATACTCTGGCTTTTTTGTACGTAGGGGTGGGAGCTGCCCGCAATGGGCATACCAATGCCCCCAACCCCTCAAAAAAATAGCCACAGTCCTTATGCTCCCCTTGGGGGCATATCGGGGCAATAGCCCCCGATCTGCCCACCCCTGGCGGCAGAAAGCTCAATAGGCACTGACCTTTATTTCGCAATGTGCCTAGCTGTGGAATTTGGGCCTTAGCGCAGCTGGAACCTACGGAAACCTAGCAAACCTGTACTTTTTTGAAAACTACACACCAAGGGGAATCTAGGATGGGGTGACTTGTGTGCCTCTCACCAGGTTCTGTTACTCAAAACCCCTTGCAAACCTCAAACTTAGTTAAAAAACACATTTTCCTCACATTTCTGTGATGGAAAGTTCTGGAATCTAAGGGGAGCAACAAACTTCCAACAACACAGAATTCCCCCAAGTCTCCCGATAAAAATGGTACCTCACATGTGTGGGTAGGCCTCGTGCCAGCGACAGGAAACGGCGCAAAACGCTGCGTTTTGGGCCGTTTCCTGTCACGGGTACTAGTCCTACCCACACAAATGAGGTACCATTTTTATCGGAAGACTTTGGGGAATACTGGGTGGGTGGAAGTTTGTGGCTCCTCGCAGATTCCAGAACTTTCCATCACAGAAATGTGAGGAAAATTTGTTTTGTTTTTACAAAGTTTGAGGCTTGCAAGGGATTCTGGGTAACAGAACCTGGTGAGAGCCACACAAGTCACCTCATCCTGGATTCCCCTCGATGTCTAGTTTTCATAAATGTATAGGTTTGCTATCTTTCCTTAGTTGCTGGCAGAGCTAGGGTCCAAAATCCACAGCTAGGCACATTGTGAAAATAAGGGTCAGTTTTCACTGGAAAAATGTGATGTGTCCACGTTGTGTTTTGGGCATTTCCTATCGCGGGTTCTAGGCCTACCCACACAAATGAGGTACCATTCTTATCAGGAGTCTTTGGGAAATGCTGGATGGCTGGAATTTGGTGGCTCCCTGCAGATTCCAGAACTTTCCATTGCAGAAATGTGAGGAAAAGTTTTTTTTTTTTACAAAGTTTGAGGTTTGCAAAGGATTCTGGGTAACAGTACCTGGTGTGAGCCACACAAGTCACCCCATCCTGGATTCCCCTGGATGTCTAGTTTTCAAAAATGTGTGGGTTTGCTAGGTTTCCTTAGGTGCCGGCAGATCTGGGGTCCAAAATCCACAACTAGGCACATTGCGAAAAAAGGGTTCGTTTTCACCTGAAAATGTGAGTTTTGGGCTGTTTTCTGTCAGGGTACCAGGCCTACCCACACAAGTGAGGTGCCATTTTTATCGGGAGACTTTGGAGAATGCTGGGTGACTGGAAGTTTGTGGCTCCCCACAGATTCCAGAGCTTTCCATCACAGAAATGTGAGGAAAATGTGTTTTTTTTAATAAAGTTTGAGATTTGCAAGGGATTCTGGGTAGCAGAACCTAGTGAGAGCCACACAGGTCACCCCATCCTGAATTCCACCGGATGTCTAGCTTTCAAAAATGTATAGGTTTGCTAGGTTTCCCTAGGTTTCGGCTGAGCTAGGGTCCAAAATTCACAGCTAGGCACTTTGCAAAAAAAGGGTCAGTTTTCACTAGAAAAATGTGATGTGGCCACGTTGCGTTTTGGGACATTTCCTGTCGCGGGCAAATGCCTACCCACACAAGTGAGGTACAATTTTTATCAGGAGACTTTGGGGAATGCTGGGTGTACTGAAGTTTGTGGATACATGAAGATTCTAGAACTTTCCACCACAGAAATGTGAGGAAAATGTGTTTTTTTTTTTTACAAAGTTTGAGGTTTACAAGGGATTCTGGGTAACAGAACCTGATGAGAGCCACACAAGTCACCCCATCCTGGATTGCCCTGGATGTCTAGTTTTCAAAAATGTATAGGTTTGCTAGGTTTCCTTAGGTGCCGGCTGAGCTAGGGTCCAAAATCCACAGCTAGGCACATTGCAAAAATAGGGTCAGTTTTCACTTGAAAAATGTGATGTGCCCACATTTCGTGTTGGGCCGTTTCCTGTCGCAGGCACTAGGCCTACTCACACAAGTGAGGTAGCATTTTTATCGGGAGACTATGGGGAACACAGAATAGTAGAACAAGTGTTATCACCAATTTACTTTCTTTGCATTTCCGCCTTCCAAATGTAAGACAATTTGTGAAAAAGAAGTCATTTTGAAAAATGACCTCTAATTCACATGCTTGTATGGGTACCCACAATTTTGGAGATGTGCAAATAGCCACTGCTTCTAAACTATATATTTTGTTCCCATTTCAGAAATATATAGGTTTCCTTGATACCTATTTTTCACTCTTTATATTTTACCATACACAATGAAAAACCATTGCAAGACGCAGCTCAGTTATTGGCTCTGGTATACTCGAGCTCTTGGTGAACCTACTAGTCCTATATATCCCCACAACCAGATGAATCCAGCGGATGTAACGGTATATTGCTTTAAAAAATCTGTCATACTTACAAGAAGTTACAGGTGAAAACGTTGGCACAAAGGGCTGTTTTTTTCAACTCAATTTCAATATTTTTAATTTTCAACTGTTAGTTTCTATAAAAAAACCTTAAAGGATCTACACAAATGACCCCTTGCTGAATTAAATTTGTGTCTATTTTTCAGAAATGGTTAGCTTTCTGGGATCCTTTATTGTTTTCATACCCATTTCTACCACTAACTGGAAGGAGGTTGAAAGCACTAAAACTAGCAAAAATAGGCTATGTCTCAGTAAAACGCCAAAACTGTGTAAAAACCTTTAGTTTTCTGACAAAAGCCTGCCTGCCCCTAAAAGCTGAGAAGATGGTGATTTCAGCACAACAAACCCTTTGTTGATACCATTTGCAGGGAAAAAAACAGATGCTTTCTTCTGCAGCACTTTTTTCCAATTTTGTAAAACAAAAAACAAATTTAGCTGTATTTTGGCTAATTTCTTGGTCCCCTCCAGGGGAATTCACAAAGCCTGGGTATCTTTAGAATCTTTAAGATGTTGGAAGAAAAGGACGCAAATTTGGCATGGATACCTTATGTAGACAAAAAGTTACAGGGGCCTAAGCGCGAACCACCCCAATTAGCCCAAAAAAGGCTTAGCACCAGGGGGTGGGGGGGTTGGGGGGGGAGGGTGGTCTAGCATCCTAGCAGCGAAGGGGTTAAGGTGCGCCGTGGCGCAAACAGGGAAAGTGCACCTTATCTGTAATGTGGCCCCTGGTAAGCTACTGACAATTCAGAGATTTGCGTTGCATTGTGGGATGCCTTATATTCTTTTTGCACTTGGGTTGATCTTGTGCACTTTTGCACCTTTCCAACCATCTTGCACTTTTCGCTAACTTTATGTTTTTCCTGCATTCCACACACAATTCATGAAATTGTTTTGTGGGTGCTATTTACATTACATTTTTTCAACTGGAATTGCAGTGCAAGTACTCACTAGTGTTGCATTATAAGTCCATTTTTCAGTTTGCTGTGCCTTTGTGACAATGCAAAGAGAGTTTGCAATGCATAAATGGCTGTGGGACCACAAGCAAATTTGCAAATGCTTTTTGCACCAAAGCTCAGAAGTGCAGGACTGAGGCTATTTCAAACACAATAAAAAGAAGGTGCGGGCCTTTGTTTGTTTTAAGATGTTATTTGCTTCTTTTCAGCACCTGGATACACCACGAGTGACAAGTAGTGCTCTACCAATCCACCTTACATTGCATTACTTTTACAGATGATGGCAGACACGTCAGGACAGAGCCGCCAATAAGAGCACTTCCACTTAAATTCAGGCCCAATAAAGCATAGGGAGTGGCAAATAATATTTTACAGCAAGCGGGAAAAGATATCTCCTGTTTGCTGTGTCTTTCAAACAAGACGCTCAGGATATTGTTCTTTTCGATTTCCGGAATAATGTTCCAATCCAAACGGAATGAACGAGTGAGTATTGATTGTATTAACATCAATCAGTTACAAATATTGGTTTACAAAATAAATAAGATACAAACACGTAGAAGTAGAAATCAATTTGTTGTAAACAAGTCATCATAAAATCTAAACTCCTGAGTCATTGTGCTTGGCTGCAGTTTGATGACTACGTGTGACGCCAAGGTGAGGTATCAGGTTTTGTCAATGAGTCAAGCCTGAGGTATGTTAGATCGAGATTTTTTACTAGTTTGCTAATGAAAAAATGTGTCTGAAGTGAGAAAGAGAGGCTTGCCGCTTCTTTAACTGAACTTACTTTGTTCTCAAAAAAGGTTTGGCTCAAATACTTCCTCCTCATATCCAATTATTTTGGGCAGGTGCATAGTATGTGTTACAAGGTTTTTCATCTGTAGCAACATAGTCTGCAGCCCTCACATGGGCACGTAGCTTTTTTTCCCCAATAGCCTTCAAGTCAACGATTGGAATGTACAGTGGTCGAAATTACAAGTATTTGATTTTTTTAGCAGCCTGCATGTACGGGTGGGCAAAATATTCAGTTTCAGCAGAATTGGTGGAATTTTGGTGACTCCAGAATACTCTTGTAATGTGAAGTTCTGGCCAAATTCCATCAATTACCACGTGGTGGATTTTGCCCTCATGTGCACGCCAAAGCGGAAAGTTGGCGAGTGCGAGCGAGATTTGGTGTCCCCTAGCGTGATTTTTGGTCGCTAGGAGGACATCCGGTGAGATTTTTCCAACTTGGGTGGTTGCGACCATTTGCGGTCAAAAGGCTGCCACCTGAGTTGAAAATCTACTTGAGCAGCAGCAAAATCAACTCAAGTAGCTGCGCCCTCTGGCACGCCGCGTGGTGCAGTTCGAGCTGATTTTTCAGCGTGGAACACTTTCTTGGCGCTAAATCAAACCACGAGCAGCACGCTGTGCCTATTTCTGTCTGTTGGCGGAACTCCGCAGAATATAGAGGGGTTTCTTTGTAACTCCTCGGAATTGCGCTGAGTCAAATTCTGTGAGTTCCACCCACCCCACCTCCATATCTGAGTCTAGAGTCAATTGTTTTGTAACACAGGAGGTGTGTAGGAATAAGTGATTGTGCTTATATTTAAGAATTAATTTTTAGTCGTTGTAACATCTGATTTGAAAAAGAGAAATTCCTATAAGCAGTTTTTGGCTATGAATTAGGAGACCGGCTAAATCGGCCAGGGAGGGCAGATTGTGGCCGTCCAGAAGTTTTCCAATTCTGCAGAGATTAAAGGTTTGGGATCATTAATTGATAAATCTTGGGAGATCTACTTTTTTAGTGTGCAGTCTTTGTGTTCACAGGCATAGTTAATGAGAGAGGCCATGTTTAGGGTGATTACAGAATTTAAAATTAGTTCCAAATGAAGGATTACCTGAGGGGTACAAGACCTTAGGCTAAATAAAAGCCTGACATTTTGCATGTAAATGACATTAAGGATGTTGACCTGTTTGGCTCAAAATGCCACAAAGGCGCAGAGAAGGAGTGGGAGGAGTTTGGCATTCAATACCGAAAGCAAGGCTGTAATTACTCGTCCACCGTAAATGCTGGAGAATCGTTTAACTCCTTTTGGTGACAATTGAAGCATTATTTGTTAATGTATCATTATGGTCAGACCAAGTAAATTTAGAATTGATTGTCAAACCTAAATACGCATGTTTACGAGCAACATCTATATAATGTTGTCTAAAATGTCGAGCTAGGTGCATGCCCTTTTTGCCAAAGGCCAAGATTTCTGTTTTTGTGGTATTGACGAGTAAGCCCTTTGCAACATGAAATAGGCTCAGGTTCCTTAGTTGGGTCTGAAGCCATGAGGGAGAAAATCGCCAAGTCATCGGCATAAGCAAGATAAGGGATAGATCGACCGCCGAATTTGGGAAGTAGGCCGTCAGAAATGTATAGGGAAAACAATAGCGGTGCCAACACACAACTCTGTTTTACGCATTTTTTAAGGTAGAATTTAGATGGACTTTTTTATTGCTTGACAAAATGCCCTTGGCCTGGTGCCTTTATTCAAGGTGGTAATTAGGTATAGTAATAACTGGTCTATGCCTCTCTCTTCCACCTTGTTCCACAGCAAGACTTTGTCAAAGGCCAGGCTGTAGTCCATGAAACAGGCATATAGGGCCTTATTGTTCTTGATTGCTTTGTCACAATTAAGGTTAGTGCTAAGATGTTGTGTATTGTTGAGGATTCAGCGCAGAGTTTCGTTTGGAAGCATCTTCTTATTGCTCACCTATTCTGTTAATTTGTTCAGTAGTAATTTGGCAAACATCTTGCCTTCTGCATCCAGCAGTGCAATGGGTTGAAAGCCTTTTGGTTCATTCGTCGAGCCCTTTTTGTGAATTGGCCGTGTTAAGGACCCCTTCCATGATTGAGGGAGCAGATCGGTAAGAACATTGGATGAAATAAGCAGAAGAGGAGTTTGTCTCAAGAAGCTGGATTTTGACTTATCAGTGGGATGGGGAGGCCTTTTGGGACCAGGGCACATGATGATCTTGAGTTTATGATCAAGGTATTTAACTCTCCTCAGGAGACTCTGAAAGTGTTGTGAGCATATTTGTCTAATGAAAAGGAGACAGAGCTTTTACTGCTGTACAGTCCCTTGAAGTGCAGTTCCCAAGAGCTGTAAGAAATGAAATAGTCATTTGTTGCTCTATGTGAGGTCGTATCGGTTCTGATCAACGACCAGAGAGTTTCTGAGATCATAGTTGTTATGAATTCCCTGAGTTTTATCCAGGCCTGGTCTTGTTGAGTGGATTTAAGTCCCTTTATAGTGGCTTTTTATTGATACTTAAGCTGTTTAATACAATTATCACACTCTATTGAACAGGGCAAGAGTAGGTATTTGTCATAGCTTTCCTGTAGTTTCATTTTGTGTCTACTAATTGCCTATGTAATTTGCTTGGATAGAGTGGTAAACCTCTTGGATGAAGTGAGAGAAGTAGTTTAGAGTTCGCATAAAGGACAATTGCTTCAGCCAACCATTCCCAGTCAGACAACCAGTTGCCCTTGCTCCAGTCTGGTGAAGACATGGTATGGATTTGATAAAAGCTTGCTTTGTCAATTCCTGTAGTTTTAGCTCAAGACAGCTGTTCCAGATGAGCCTTCTGTGCTAATAGCATGTATCTGTTCAAAGGAATTCAAGGGAAGCTTGTCGTACCTTGTGTGTTTGAAGCATAATGAGATTTGTTGCTATGGTTTTTACTGGGTATGGTATATGATTAAGTGTACTAGGCATCATCTCTTTGTGAGTTCCCTCGCCTTCCTGCAACGGTCAGGAAGCATAAGGAATTGGACATTCTAGAAAAGGGCTTGCACAGAGAAGGCTGGTCGATTTACTGAGGAAATCATCCTGAGTAGAGCTGGTTGATGTTAAAATAAGATTATTGAAGACTGCTTGGCTGTAAATGCAGTTTGTTCCGAGAACATGATGAGATGTCTTTGGAGGAGAACTTGCTTGCACTTGAGGAATTTTAGCACATTCCTTGATGGCTGAGATGCATGTGGCAGAATGCCAGGTGTCTACTGCTTTAAAAATCAGGAAGGCCATCCTTTGTTGTTGGAGACCCTGAGGGCCTCTCTGATGATCTGGTCAAATTTTCATTTAGCTCTCTTAATTTTTTCAGGTATTGCTAGTTTATATAAGGTTGAAATGAGCCATGATCTTCTCCTTGATCACCTTTATCTCCATTACCCCCTTTTATCAGTAGTGGGGAGAAAGTTAAAGTTAATACCCAGTTGATCGCTTACATTGTTATTTGTCATGATCCCTTCAGTCAGTTAGTGAACATTGATTGGTTGAGACTTTGCTAGACTAACTTGACTAGCATGAAGCACTTTGTTGGTAGTCAAATGACTTGGTTGGAAAGGATCAGTAATTGTGGTAGTTGTGGAGTTTTGCTTTAAATCGATTGCTGAGGCTGGTTGTTGCTGCCTGATTGGATTATAGTCCATTCGATGCTATCATGAGTTTCACAGGTTGCAGCTGTAGTAGATCAGTGACCTTGTCCAAGCGGCGAAGATTGGAGATACATCGGCCAAAGGACTGTATGGTATATGCTCTCCACACGTATAATTATCTGTTTCAGCAACAATAGATCTAGTCTGACCTTTTTCAGAAGTAGTAATTGCTCTGCTAGCGATGGTGACTAGAATCGTCCCCATAGTGCTCAACACTGGGTATGTAGCGGGAGTGGAATCCTCCCAATGCATGAATCTTAAAAGGGGATAAAGCTATATGTCTGGAACATGGGTTGAGTTCACAACAAGTTGAGTTTCTGCATGGCCGTCCAGCTTGATTAGTAACTCTGTGTTATCCAACAGTCTGGCAAAGAGTCAGTTCTAAGTAGCTGATTCAAAGTTAATTGTTGGTTTGGTTATTGTTTTGCAAAGTGGTTCATCTCGGTGTTTTCGTGACCGTAGATAGAATCTGAGTCGGAAAAGAATTGAGCAGAGAGGGCTGCTCTTGTGGTATTGAGCAAACATGATTGATTTCTGCTGTGGTGGTAATAGTTGTAGTAGTTAAAAATAAGGTAGGAACAAGGTCAGTTAGGTCATCGGTAGATGCATTCTGGGACGTGACTGGTTTAGCATTTGTTGCAGAGTTTCTTAAAGCTAGGAGATCTGCAGCAGCTGCTGTTTAAGGTGCTTGCCCGTTGTCTTGTTGCTTCCTCATATTCCCACTGTTTCCCGAGTGCCGGGGATGAGTACATCCGAGTTGAAGTTGGAACCGGACGTACTGTGGCAGCTAGGGGTATTCAGTTTGGGACTGTTCTTCAGACAGGAGCTCCAGACTGGGGGTCATCCAATGCTGTCGCCTCTCTCGATCCCTGGCATGTGGTGCCATTAAGTGTGTGCCAAAGCATTATGTTAAGTTGTCATCGTTGGTGTCGAGTCTAACAGAGGCTCACACCGAAAGGGGGCTTTAGGGGCCGGCTAGGTAAACTGCACCAAGGCCCGGGAACGGAGGTCCCCGAAGGGAACAAAAAAACTAACAGGCACATGCATCAACCATTTTTGCGAGCGCAAATGGTGCGATTCGCAAAATTCGGCCATTTGCGCCCGCACAAAATGGCATTTGCGATGCATCAAGGTTCAAGGCACTCGCAATTTGAGAATTCGCAATTAATTGCGCGTTCTCAAATTGCGATAGCATTTAAAGAATCGCATTTTGCGATTCCTTAAATGCAATGCAAGAACCACTTTGAAGTAGCGATTTCGCTACTAGGGGGCGCAAATTACCATGAAGTTGAACTTGATGGTAATTTGCAAAAACATTGAAAAATGCACTAAAGTGCATTTTTCAAAGTTGTAGGTTACACACACACAAGTCCTTGGGACATGTGTGTGCGCAACATTTGTGCACAGATCAATTTCAGGGGTGCAACAGGGTGTCCTTTTGACACCCTTGCACTCCTTGAAATGCATGCGCAATTTGCGAGTACCAATTGGTACTGGCAAATTGCGCATGTACTTTCCATTCATTCCTATGGGCCTGTAGGCCCATAGGAATGAATGGGAAGCCATTCCTTATTTGCGACACGCAATTTGCGAGTCGCAAATAAGGAATGTGTAGGAATCGCTATTTTTATAGCGATTCCTACATGCATAGGCTTTTGCGAGTCCTTAATTGCGATTGCTTAATAATCGCAATTAAGGACTCGCAAAATCCTACCTTGATGCATGTGCCTGTTAATGTAGGATGTCACACCCCCGCCCCGACGAGCGCAAAGGAGAGGGGTGAAGGGGAAAGGGTGCCCAAGTGGCAGGAGTGACCATGGATGTCATTTAGGGGTCACTAGGGGTCGCAGGTATGACTCCTAACATGCCCCCTGCGACCCTGGCACTGTCACTGCGACCCCTGGGCTACGGACAGACTAGCCACGGCTTGCATTGAGCATTTCCCCAGGGCGCTGCTTAAAAAGTGTACAGATAAGAAAGGCCCTATTCCTGAAGGGGTTAAATCATTTCAGAATACATGTGAAGTCATTCTGTGCAAGTGGAAGCAAAGAACACGGGTCGTGGAGAGTTCATGCACCTTAGTAATTACACTACAGTGAGATCCTCACTTCACTCGATAAGCTAACTGCTCTGATTGCAGGACGCCTGGTTGAGCCTCTCCCCTCTGAATATTCAGGTAAAGTTTTAGCATGCATTATTTAGTTTAAATGTATATTACCTGATAGTGATGCCCTCCAGACGATTTTGCGCACCACCTAGCAGTGCCAGGCAATTAACAGCCCATCCTGTCTGAAGCACCCCGATTTCCCTCGCGGAACACACAGGGCTGCCTTCCATATCGAACCCTGCCTGGTGTGCTCCTGAGGAGGTCTGCTCAGATTTAGCTCATGCTCCCTCACTGTAAAGTAGAACCCTGCTTCGCTTTTCTTTCAGTCCTATGCCCCCTTTTGTCCCTTTTTTAGGGTCAAGCTTGCGTCTCACTTGTGAGAAACTCTTGTATCCAAATAGGGCTTGGAAACCGCTTGCTGCTTACCAGTCCCGGCTCCTGGAGGGAGTTTCGCCAGGCGGTGACGTGCGGGGAGGGCAGGGTGGGGGTAGTAAAACTGGAATCTGGCTGAATCCAGGTAAGTTAGCAAATAAATAAATAAAACGAATCTCGTAGCGCGCTGCATCGCCAAATGCGATGCAGCGCGCTACGAAATTCGTTTTATTTATTTATTTGCTAACTTACCTGTGTTCAGCCGGATTCCGGTTTTTACTACCCCCACCCTGTCCCTCCCCGCCGCACGTCACCGCCCGGCGAAACTCCCTCCAGGAGCCGCGACTGCTGCTTACCCATTTACTCCAGTCTGCCCCACCCCTATCCGCCCCACTCCAATCCGCCTCACTTCAACCCAAAACAATCTTCCCCAATCCAATCTGCCCCACTCCAATCCAAAACAATCCGCCCCACTGTAATCTGCCCGACTCCAATGCAAAACAATTGCCCAACTTCAATCCATCCCACTCCAATTTGCCCTATTCCAATTCGAAACAATCTGCCCACTTCAGTCTGCCCCACTCCAATCTGCCCCACTCCAATCCAAAACCTTCTGCCCCACTCCAATCCAAAACCATCAGCCCCACTCCAATCCAAAACAATCTACCCCACACCAATCTGCCCCACCCCAATCTGCCCCACTCCAATCCGCCTCACTCCAATCCAAAACAATCTGACGCACTCCAATCTGCCCAAATCTAATCGGCCCCACTCCAATCTGCCCCACTCCAATCCAAAACAATCTGTCCCACTCCAATTCAAAACAGTCTGCCCCACTCCAATATGCACAACTCCAGTCTGCCCCACTCCAATCTACCCCACTCCAGTCTAAAACAGTCTGCCCGGGGGCGTGGCCAAGATGGCGAGCGGGTGAGACGTGTCCCGTTCGTCTCCCCGTCCTCGCCCGACCGTTGCACGGCTCCCCGGCGGTAGAGCGCATTGCAGACCCTCCGAAATTGAGGGGGTAAGGCGCGTGACCCCGGGAGAGCGAACAGAAGTCACCGACGGAGTCGGGGGCGGCCCGTAAAGCTAAGAGAGGGCTCCGGAGCGCCGCGAGGCAAGATGGCGGCCAGCTCGGAACTGGAGTAAGCGGAGTGGAGGCCAGCCGTGGTGCAAGCGGACTGCGGGCGCTGGAGCACGGAGGCGGGGCTCAACAAGCCCAGGAGTGGCACCGGTCCCGGTCGGGACCTGGGCGCAAGCGGAAGCCCGGAGGGGGGACTCCCTCCGGTGAAGGCTACTGTTGGGGCGGCCTCGGGAGAACAGAGGTGAGGCACGGCTGGCAGTGCGGGCGCCATCCTGAGTCGGGAGGTGTCTGAGGTCGGAGCTGAGCAAGTGCCGGCATAGGGCTCGGAGAGCTCTGACGCGGCGGACCACGAGGGGGAGCGGAGAGGCCCCCCCCCTCAGGCAGAGCAGCTGGAGCGCCCGGGAGCGGGCGGAGCACCAGGTGGGGTCCCGGGACAAGGAGCAGCGGCCGCGCAGGAAAGCGGCGATCCGGCGGGGGGCCAGTGGAAGGCCCCTTTTGTGGAGGAGAAGGGGAACTTGGCTTGGGTGTAATCAGCGGCCTACCCCTTAGGCAAGCGGGGCCGGGGGGCCACGGGTGAAGGTCGTGGAGCTCCGAGGCCTGGCCCCCGGCCCCCCCGAGGAGGAACAAACGGCCGCAGGCAATAGGGAAGTGTGGAACCCAACCATTGAGGCCCGAGAGGTGAGGAGCTGGGCCGGAGGGGCCTGGGCAGGCCGAGCGGAGCGTGGATACTCTCGCGCAGAGCGGCGCAAGGACCGGCGGCACAGGGAGGAGAGGGAGAGTGCCTTGAGGACAGTGGGAGGACCTGGTGGTGGCGAGTGAGCTTAGGGGGCCCTGAGGTCTGAAAGAAGAGCGGGTGTCCCCGCAGGCGAGGAGCCACGAGGACGGTCAAGGGGCCTGAGAGTAGAACGGAGAGTGCATAGCCTGAGAGGCAGCAGCTGGAGGGCTGGGGAGTGAGGCCCGGAGACGGGGGGCGGATGAGGAGCCAAAAGGAGATAAAGCTTCTGGACTAGGGTACTGAGCGTTGACTGTCTCCGGTATCCACGGACGACGACGAGATATCGGAGACAGGGGGAGCATCATTGGGAGACGTCCGGAGGCGAGAGGGAGCTCACATCGCGACACGGCAGGCAAGAGGGAGGGAGTCCTGAACGCAGCGGGCCAGCCTCTTATAGTCATGGCATCGGGGAGAGGCAAGAAGGATAGGACGGTTAAAGACATGTTTTCAAAGGCTGCAGGAGGGGCTGGTGGAGCTAGTCGCGCACCTTCACCCACGTCTGGGGAAATAGAGCTGGACGCCACGGAGGAACCGGTGACCCGGGCCTTCCTCACCCAGCTGTTCTCGACATTGAGGGTGGACATTCAGACTCTGAGGCAGGAGGTCTCCACTGAGATCAAGGAGGTGCGGAGGGATATGGATGCCATCGGGGAACGAGTGGCCTCCATAGAAAATAGGGATGATGCTAGGGAGGAGGAAATGGAGCACTTGAAACAGGAGGTGCTGAGATTACAGGAACAGCAATTGGACCTCCAAGCTCACTCCGAGGACTTGGAAAACCGCTCCCGGAGGAACAACATTCGGGTGAAGGGGGTCCCATGGAAAGAAGAGGGGCCAGACATGACATTATACTTGCAGGGGCTCTTTCGCCATATCCTCCAGGCAGACACCGATGTCCCTATGAAAATAGACAGAGCACACAGGGTAGGCTTGCTGCGCAGGGCTCCGGCTCCACCCCCGGACATACTGGCCTTCTTGCCGGTCTATGCGCTGAAGGAGAAGATTATGCAAAAGGCCAGGGAGGCGCAGCCGATCCACTATGGGGGTCATGAAGTGGCCTTGTTCCAGGACCTGGCGGCGATCACGCTGCAAAAACGCAGGGCCTTTAAACCCGTTACGATGCACCTCCGCGCAAAGGCATTAACTACTCTTGGGGCCACCCTTTTTGCATCCTCTTTAAATGGAACGATAAACTGCGTCAAATGCGCTCCCTTGCAGAGGCTTGCAAACTCCTTGGTATCGAGACGCCGCGGGAGCCTGAAACTGGGACTAGCGCAGAAAGGGAACCGAGAGACGGGTGGCAGAGGGTACGCCGCCACAACTAGAGAAAGGAGTCCCCAAATAAGCCTGACCCGGAGACCATGGAGCAAGAAAGGCAGAGTGTGCTGGAGACATTGAATGCTGGCACAACGCGCTGAGTGAGGATTGGAGATCTTACCTGGGTCTGATTACTGCTTCGACAATGGCCGGGGCTGCCGGGCGGGGGCGGGGAGGAAGCCATTGGCCACAAGAAATCCCCTACTACACCTTCACACCAGGGAATTGCGGGAGACTTCTGCAGTTCTCGGACATTGCCACACGGTATCGTTTGAAATGTTTAATGTTGTTCAGAGGGAATGGGGGGGCAGGGGAGGGGTGCCGATAACCAGGGGAATACAGGTTGAAGTTTATAAAGGGGAAAGGCCATGTTTAGGACGGGGGTCCTTCACTATAAGGACTGGGTTCTGGGCAGCGGGAGGAGCTAGCAGGGCGGAATGGGGGGTCAGAGATAAGCGGGCATCCAGGAGGGGACACACAGGACACCACTATGAATAAGGGGGTGGTGAAAGTTCTTACAGTCAATGTCAAGGGTCTTAACAACCCCGTCAAGAGAAAGGCGGTGCTCTCCTTTTTGGAGAGTACTGGGGCGGATGTGTGCCTACTCCAGGAGACTCATTCGCTCGCGAGCGTTCCCACAGCAGTATTTTTCATGCGCACGGGATAAAAAAGCTGGGGTGGCTCTCCTGCTCTCACGCGGATGCAAGGGAGTCTTGAAAGAGAAAATAGCAGAAATCAAGGGAAGACTGATAGCCTACACGATCCAGTTTGGTACACAGACCATAGTAGTGGGTTCAATGTATGCGCCCAATTCGGGTCAGGAGAGCTTTCTTAAGGCAGCGATTTCGGACGCAATGCAACCGCAAAATGGCATGACACTCCTTGGAGGGGATATGAATATGGGCATGGACGCTACCCAAGACAGGTCGCAGACATCATATTGGCAGAGAGGGGAGGCCTCCGGGGAGTGTAGGGCCTGGATTAAGGGGATGGGGTTCCTGGACTTATGGAGGGAAGAGCACCCACGGGCGACGCAGTACACGTTTTTTTCACATGCACACAGGTCTTATGCCCGACTCGACTATTTCCTGGGCACTAGGGACGTCCATCAGAGAATGACTGGGATAGAGATAGAACCCATGGCCCTATCTGACCACGATGCAGTGGTGCTCCGATTGGCAATGCCCGTGGGCCCGAGACGGCCAGGGTGTTGGAGGCTTAGAGAGGCCTTGATCCATAAGGAAGAGGTGGTCCAACAACTCACTAAGAGTATCCAGGAATACTTTACATATAATGACACGCCAGATGTGTCAGTAGCCACGCTATGGGAGGCAATGAAGGCGGTGGTGAGGGGGGAGCTTATAGCGCTAGCGGCAGCGGAGAATAGGGAACGTGCAGAAATAAGGAGGGAATTAACAGCTCAGGTTCAGGAGCTTGAGAGAGTCCACAGCCGCACCGGGGCACCCAGAGTGTGGCGTCAGCTTAAGGCGGCTAGGGCCCAACTGGCTGGGATCGACTTAGACAGGGCAGAATACGCAGCGGTGAGGTTAAAGCACATGTATTATGTTGGGGGGGACCGAATGGGACGCCTGCTGGCCAACAGACTACTGGCTCGGAAGGAAAAATCGCGGGTCTCCTCCTTGCGTACGGAGGGACCGGGGGAGGTAATGGAAGACCGGGAAATAGCTGACACATTTGTGGATTTCTACGAGAGGTTGTATAAGGTGGAGACCGCACCTGAGGTGGACATAGAGGGATATCTGCAGTCGGTCACCCTGTCTAGGCTTTCCCCCGACCAGGCGGAAAGGATGGATGCCCCTATTAGAGTGGAGGAAGTGGTCACGGCAATCGCACGCCTTAAGGTACTTAAATCCCCGGGCCCCGACGGGTTCCCGCCTCTATTCTATAAGAAATTCTGCCATATCATGGCGCCGGTCCTGACACGTCTCTTCAATTCGCTGGGGGAAAGGTCCCCAATTCCGGTTTCAATGTCAGCAGCGGCCATAGTGGTGCTCCCTAAACCGGGTAAGGATAAGCAGCTTTGCGGCTCATACCGCCCAATCTCGCTGTTAAATGTGGACTTTAAAATTTTTACCGGTATTCTGGCTAATAGGCTTGGCCCCAATATGCTCAGCCTGATCGAACCGGATCAGGCTGGCTTTATACAGACCCGCCAGTGCGCTGACAACACCAAGAGAGTGATGCACCTCATAGATAAAGCCCATCGTACGGCTATGGACTCTATACTGCTGACGGTCGACGCCGAAAAGGCGTTCGACAGAGTCGACTGGGGGTTCCTGAGACAAACAATGCTTAAGGTCGGAATGGGGGAAAGGTTCAGGAGTTGGGTAGGCTGTTGCTATAAGGATCCCACGGCTACTATTAGAGTGAATGGGGTCTCATCCAGGACATTTCCAATAGGCAGGGGCACTCGCCAGGGGTGCCCGCTCTCGCCCCTTTGTTCGCTCTCTACATAGAGCCACTAGCGCAGCGGGTACGGGATAACCCACGGGTCACGGGGATACTGTTCGGAGGGGAGGCGCATTCTATTAGCTTGTATGCCGACGACGTCATAGCGACACTGCTCGACCCGGCCAATTCAGTGCCGGCCTTTCTGGGTGAACTTGCTGAGTTCGGGCGGGTATCAGGATATCGGGTGAACGTGGGGAAATCAATGATTCTGCATCTCAACCCCGAATTGGATCCGCGGAGCAGAGGGGAATCACAAATGCACGGGATTCAGTTAAAGGACTCCATTCCGTATCTGGGGTTAGAATTAGCTAATATGGTACAGCATACCACACGATTGAACTATGGGAGGCTCTCAACGCAGGCGAAAAAGGATCTTGGCGTATGGAGCAAGCACCAGCTGTCTATACTGGGAAGGGTCACAGCGGTCAAGATGTCCCTCCTTCCGAAGGCCCTGTACGTGTTCCAGACCTTACCGGTGCCACCACCGGCCGGTTCCATAGAGGCGCTCCAAAGAGACATTAATAACTTCGTATGGGGGGGGCGCGTCCCAGGATGAGTAAGGAGCTGGGATATATGAAGCCGGAAGAGGGAGGGCTGGGGATCCCTGATATGATTAACTATTTACGCGCAGCGCAGTTGCGGTATTTGGTAGAGTGGGCACGGCCCGAGTCAGAGAAGAGATGGCTCTTCCAGGACAGGGCGCTAGCGCAGATTCCGCTATGGAAGGTCCCCTTTCTGCGAAAGTCCCAACGCCCGAGGGGCTGACGGGCTCCCCAGTCACTAAGACCATACTTTCTGCGTGGGACGCAGTAGCCACTAGGAGGAAGCTAACTACATTCCCGTCGCCATTGACGCCCTTATTTGGTAATAGCGATTTTACCCCGGGTCTCCCCGAGGCGGCTTTCGCGGCATGGAAAACTACCCCCTGCCGGTCAATAGGCCATCTCTATGATTTGGAGGGAGTAATTCCGTTCCCCCAATTGAAAGCCGAATATGGCATACCAGAGGCGGAAAGGATGAGATACTTGCAGATAAGGCACTGGGTCACACATGGGGAGGTGAGGACACAGGGATCCAGGCGGCTCACTGCCTATGAGAAATGGCTAATCTCCAAAACTAATGATAAAGGCTTAATTACCACTATGTACACTATGATCAGGCGGAGTAGTGTGGAGAGGAAGTCCCCGAGCCAATTGAGATGGGAGCGGGAACTGGGAGGGGAACTTACCGTGAAAGACTGGGAAGGAATATACTACAGGGCCAAGCACACAGCGCGTAACGTAGCTAGCATAGAGGCTGCTGTGAAAATTGCGACCTACTGGCATCTAACGCCCGCAAGACTTCATAAGTGCAACCCGCAGAGAAGTCCCACTTGCTGGAGGGGGTGCGATCAGGAGGGTACGATGATACACATTTTATGGGAATGCCCAGTGTTGGCGGACTACTGGCCTCAGATACTAGACACGGTGGACTCCCTATTCGACACACAGATACCAAGACTCCCAGTATATGTAGTACTAGGGCTGCCGAACCCAGTAACATACCCCCTTAAGAGTGTGCAGGGTCGGCAGATGGGGATGGCATTGGGGGCAGCATTGCAGACGATCTTGACACACTGGGGCACTTCCACTCCACCCACGTACACTAGCTGGCTTCACCGAATGTGGTTCACTTTGGGCATGGAACGGATCTCCGCAACACTGCATAACACGGAGGATCCCTTTAGGACCATTTGGTGCCCTTTCCTATCGTTATTGTCATCAGAATTTAACGAACTTACTCAACCTAAATACCTACGCGTCTTACGCTTATCTGCATTATGGGAAGCATCAACACAACCCACAGAGGAATAGCAAGAGAGAGGGGGAGCTCCTAGAGTCACGGGAAAGGACTGGAGTGGTTACCGGCACGAGGGAGGGGGGGGGGATTGTTCTTTAGTTTTGTATTGGTTGCAAGGTATTTTGGGTTTGTTGGTTTTTCCTTTGTTGTTTTCTTTTGGGTTTTGATTTTTTCAGCAGAGACATTGAGAGCATGAATGCACGAACTTTCGCTTCCTGACACCTGTCGGGATTTTGTGAGAGCCTTTCCATTATACCATTAAAGCTATTGAAAGGGTCAAATGATGGGGAGGGGAGCCAGGATGCAAAGTGCCTTGCATTGTTATGCACAGTAATGTTTTATTCGTAAATTAATAAAAACATTTAAACATAAAACAGTCTGCCCCCACTCTAATCCACCCCACTCCAATCTGCCCCATTCCCATCCAAAAGAATCTGCTCACTCCAATCTGCCCCACTCCAATTCAAAACAATCGGCCCCACTTCAATCCAAAACAATCTACCCCACTCCAATCTGCCCCACCCCAATCCGCCCTAATACAGTCCACCTCACTCCAATCCAAAACAATCTGACTCACTCCAATCTGCCCCACTCTAATCCGCCCACTCCAATGTGCCCCACTCCAATACAATACAATATGCCCCCTCCAATTGAAAACAGTCTTCCCCACTCCAATCTGCCCCACTCCAGTCTGCCCCACTCCAATCCACCCCACTCCAATCGGCCCCACTCCAATCCAAAACAGTCTGCCCCAGTGTAATCCGCCCCACTCAAATCTTCCCTCCTCAATCCAAAGCAATCTGCCCACTCCAATCCGCCCATTCCAATCTGCCCCACTCCAATCTGCCCGTCACCAATCTGTCCCACTCCAGTTCACCCCACACCAATCCAATCCACCTCACCCCAATCTACCCACTCCATCCCAATTCACCCCACTCCAATCCAATCCACCGCACACCAATCCAAAGCAGCCTAATGTAATCTACTCCACTCCAACACAAGCCACCACAATCCACCTCACTCTAATCCAATCCAAATCAGCCCAATCTAATCTACCCCACCCCAATACAATTCACCCCACTCCCTCCCTAATCCATCCCACTCCAATCCAAGCCACCACAATCCACCTCACTCTAATCCAAAACAATCTGCCCCACTCCAATTGACCCGAACCGATCCAAAACAATCTGCCCCACTCAAGCCAAAACAATCTGCCCCACTCCAATCCAAAACAATCTGCCCCACTACAATCCAAAACAGTCTACCCCACACCAATCTGGCCCACTCCAATGCAAAACAGTTTGCCCCATTCCAAGGTGCCCCACTCCAGTCTGCCCCACTCCAATCCACTCCACTCCAATCTGCCTCACGCCAATCCAAAACAGTCTACCCCACTATAATCTGCCCCACTCCAATCTGCCCCACTCCAGTCCAAAACAATCGGCCCCACCCCAATCCATCCCAACCCAATCTTCCACACTCCAATCCAAAGCAATTCGACCCTCTCCAATCTGCGCCACTCCAATCTGCCCCACTCCAATTTGCCCCACTCCAATCTGCCCCACTCCTATCTGCCCCACTCCAATCCGCCCGCTCCATTTCGCCCCACTGCAATCCAATCCACCTCACCCCAATCCACCCACTCCATCCCAATTCACCCCACTCAAATCCACCCCACTCAAATCCAATCCACCCCACACCAATGCAAAGCAGCCTAATCTAATCTACCCCACTCCAAACCACCACACCTCAATCCAGTCCACCCCACTCCCTCCCCAATCCATCCCACTCCAATCGAATCCACCACAATCCACCCCACTCCAACACAATCTGCCCCACTTCAATTTGCCCCACACCAATCCAAAACAATCTGTCCCACTTAATCCAAAACAATCCACCCCAATCCATCCCACTCCAATTTTCCCTACTCCAAATCAAAACAATCTGACCACTTCTGTCTGCCCCACTCCAATCCACCCCACTCCAATCCGCCCCACTCCAATCTGCCCCACTCCAATCCAAAACAATCTGCCCTACTCCAGTCCAGAACAATCGGCCCCACTCCAATCTTCCCCACTCCAATCTAAAACAAACTACCCCACTCCAATCTGCCCCACCCCAATCGGCTCCACTCCAATCCGCCTCACTCCAATCCAAAACAATCTGCTCCACTCTAATATGCCTACTCTAATCTGCCCCACTCCAATTCAAAACAATCTGCCCCACTCCAATTCAAAACAGTCTGCCCCACTCAAATCTGGCCCACTCCAGTCTGCCCCACTCCAATCCACCCCACTCCAATCTACCCCACTCCAATCCAAAACAATCTGCTCACTCCAATCTGCCCCACTCCAATCCAAAACAATCTACCCCACTCCAATTCAAAATAGTCTGCCCCACTCAAATCTGCCCCACTCCAGTCTGCCCCACTCCAATCCCCCCCACTCCAATCCAAAACAATCTGCTCACCCCAATCTGCCCCACTCCAATCCACCTCACTCCAATCCAAAACAATCTGACCCACTCCAATCTTCCCCACTCTCATCCGCCCCTTCAATGTGCCCCACTCCAATCCAAAACAATATGCCTGCCTCAAATTGAAAACATTCTGCCCCACTCCAATCTGCCCACTCCAATCTGCCCCACTCAAGTCCACTCCACTCAAATCTGCCCTCCTCCAATCCAAAACAATCTGCCCACTCCAATCTGCCCTTTCCAATCTGCCCCACTCCAATCTCCCCCACTCCAATCTGCCCGTCACCAATCTGCCCAACTTCAGTTCGCCCCACTCCATGCCAATCCACCTCACCCCAATCCACCCACTCTATCCCAATTCACCCCACTCCAATACAATCCACCGCACACCAATCCAAAGTAGCCCAATCTAATCTAACTCACTCCAATCCATCCCACCCCACCCCAATCCAATCCCCCCACTTCCTCCCTAATCCACCCCACTCCAATCCAAGCCACCACAATGCACCCCACTATAATCCAAAACAATCTGCCCCACTCCAATTGACCCCAACCAATCCAGAACAATCTGCCCCACTCAATCCAAAACAATCTGCCCTACTCCAATCCAAAACAATGTGCCCCACTCTAATCCAAAACAATCTACCCCACTCCAATTCAAAACAGTCTGCCCCATTCCAATCTGCCCCACTCCAGTCTGCCCCGCTCCAATCCACCCCACTCCAATCTGCCTCACTCCAATCCAAAACAATCTGCCCCACTGTAATCCGCCCCACTCCAATCTGCCCCACTCCAATCCAAAACAATCTACCCATGCCAATCTGCCCCACTCCAATCCAAAATAATCGATCCCACTCCAATCCAAACCACTCCAATCTTCCCCACTCCAATCCAAAGCAATTTGCCCCACTCCAAGCAGCCCCACTCCAATCTTTCCCTCTCCAATCTGCCCCACTCCAATCCGCCCAACTCCATTTCGCCCCACTCCAATCCAATCCACCTCACCCCAATCCACCCACTCCATCCCAATTCACTCCACTCCAGTCCACCCCACCCCACACCAATCCAAAGCAGCCCAATCAAAACTGCCCCACTACAAACCACCACACCCCAATCCAATCCACCCCACTCCCTCCCCAATCCACCTCACTCCAATCCAATCCACCACAATCCACCCCACTCCAATAAAAAACAATCTGCCCCACTCCAATTGGCCCCACACCAATCCAAAAACAGTCTGTCCCAGTCAATCCAACACAATCTGCCCCACTCCAAATCAAAACAATCTGCCCCACTCCAATCCAAAACAATCTGCCCCACTCCAATCAGCCCCACTCCAATCCAAAACAATCTGCACTAAAACAATCTGCCCCACTCCAATCCAAAACAATCTGCCCCACTCCAATTCAAAACAGTCTGCCCCATTCCAATCTGCCCCACTCCAGTCTGCCCCACTCCAATCCACCCCACTCCAATCTGCCTCACTCCAATCCAAAACAGTCTGCCCGCTGTAATCTGCCCCACTCCAATCTGCTCCGCTCCAATCCAAAACAATCTACCCACTCCAATCTGCCCCACTCCAATACAAAACAATCGGTGCCACTCCAATTCATCCCACTCCAATCTTCCCCACTCCAATCCAAGTCAATTTGCCACACTCCAAGCTGCCCCAGTCCAATCTTCCTGTCTCCAATCTGCCCCACTCCAATCCGCCCCACTCCATTTTGCCCCACTCCAATCCAATCCACCTCACCCCATTCCACCCACTCCATCCCAATTCACCCCACTCCAATCCACCCCACCCCACCCCACGCCAATCCAAAGCAGCCCAATCAAAACTACCCCACTACAAACCACCACACCCCAATCCAATTCACCCAACTCCCTCCCCAATACACCCCAATCCAATCCAATCCAATCCACCACAATCCACCCCACTCCAATAAAAAACAATCTGCCCCACTCCAATTGGCCCCACACCAATCCAAAACAATCTGTCCCACTCAATCCAAAACAATCTGCCCCACTCCAATCCAAAACAATCTGCCCCACTCCAATCCAAAACAATCTGCCCCACTCTAATCAGCCCCACTCCAATCCAAGCCACCACAATGCACCCCACTATAATCCAAAACAATCTGCCCCACTCCAATTGACCCCAACCAATCCAGAACAATCTGCCCCACTCAATCCAAAACAATCTGCCCTACTCCAATCCAAAACAATGTGCCCCACTCTAATCCAAAACAATCTACCCCACTCCAATTCAAAACAGTCTGCCCCATTCCAATCTGCCCCACTCCAGTCTGCCCCGCTCCAATCCACCCCACTCCAATCTGCCTCACTCCAATCCAAAACAATCTGCCCCACTGTAATCCGCCCCACTCCAATCTGCCCAACTCCAATCCAAAACAATCTACCCATGCCAATCTGCCCCACTCCAATCCAAAATAATCGATCCCACTCCAATCCAAACCACTCCAATCTTCCCCACTCCAATCCAAAGCAATTTGCCCCACTCCAAGCAGCCCCACTCCAATCATTCCCTCTCCAATCTGCCCCACTCCAATCCGCCCAACTCCATTTGCCCCACTCCAATCCAATCCACCTCACCCCAATCCACCCACTCCATCCCAATTCACCCCACTCCACCCCACCCCACACCAATCCAAAGCAGCCCAATCAAAACTGCCCCACTACAAACCACCACACCCCAATCCAATCCACCCCACTCCCTCCCCAATCCACCTCACTCCAATCCAATCCACCACAATCCACCCCACTCCAATAAAAAACAATCTGCCCCACTCCAATTGGCCCCACACCAATCCAAAAACAGTCTGTCCCAGTCAATCCAACACAACCTGCCCCACTCCAAATCAAAACAATCTGCCCCACTCCAATCCAAAACAATCTGCCCCACTCCAATCAGCCCCACTCCAATCCAAAACAATCTGCACTAAAACAATCTGCCCCACTCCAATCCAAAACAATCTGCCCCACTCCAATTCAAAACAGTCTGCCCCATTCCAATCTGCCCCACTCCAGTCTGCCCCACTCCAATCCACCCCACTCCAATCTGCCTCACTCCAAACCAAAACAGTCTGCCCGCTGTAATCTGCCCCACTCCAATCTGCCCCACTCCAATCCAAAACAATCTACCCACTCCAATCTGCCCCACTCCAATACAAAACAATCGGTGCCACTCCAATTCATCCCACTCCAATCTTCCCCACTCCAATCCAAGTCAATTTACCACACTCCAAGCTGCCCCAGTCCAATCTTCCTGTCTCCAATCTGCCCCACTCCAATCCGCCCCACTCCATTTTGCCCCACTCCAATCCAATCCACCTCACCCCATTCCACCCACTCCATCCCAATTCACCCCACTCCAATCCACCCCACCCCACCCCACGCCAATCCAAAGCAGCCCAATCAAAACTACCCCACTACAAACCACCACACCCCAATCCAATTCACCCAACTCCCTCCCCAATACACCCCAATCCAATCCAATCCAATCCACCACAATCCACCCCACTCCAATAAAAAACAATCTGCCCCACTCCAATTGGCCCCACACCAATTTAAAACAATCTGTCCCACTCAATCCAAAACAATCTGCCCCACTCCAATCCAAAACAATCTGCCCCACTCCAATCCAAAACAATCTGCCCCACTCTAATCAGCCCCACTCCAATCCAAAACAATCTGCACCAAAACAATCTGCCCCACTCCAATCCAGAACAATCCACCCCACCTCCTGCTGAAGAGAACTGATGGTAATACCTTTTTGCTAATCGTTAAAATATAAACATTCGTGATTTATCTATTTTATTTACTCATCATTAGCAGACATTGGCACAGTGTTATTGTACAAAGCAAACACAAGGAGATGATGGACAGAGTGCTGAAACTTTTTAAACACTCACCCCCATTTACAGATCTGGGTTGAATCCATCATCATTCTTTAGCTCACTTTGCCACCCCAGTTCAGACACAGCTATATGCAAATCAGTCTTGACCCTGTGCCTCATGGGAACAGTCCAGACCGAACTGCCAAGCCATGTCTTCCCTGGACCGGAATCAAGCATCCTGGGACCGGTTTCGGGCTAACAGCCCTTATCAGCCAGGCTAGCTTGAATCCAGTGGCAAAGTGAGCAAGGGACCCACGTCTGGGCATACCCTGCCAACTTAGGGCGAACAAAGCAAACACAAGGAGATGATGGACGGAGTGCTGAAACTTTTCAAACACTCACCCCCAGTCACAGATCTGAGTTGAATCCATCATCATTCTTTAGCTCACTTTGCCACCCCAGTTCAGACACAGCTATATGCAAATCAGTCTTGACCCTGTGCCTCGTGAGAACAGTCCAGACCGAACTGCCAAGCCATGTCTTCCCTGGACCGGAATCAAGCATCCTGGGACCGGTTTCGGGCTAACAGCCCTCATCAGCCAGGCTAGCTTGAATCCAGTGGCAAAGTGAGCAAGGGACCAACGTCTGGGCATACCCTGCCAACTTAGGGCAAACAAAGCAAACACATTTGCATATAGCTGTGTCTGAACTGGGGTGGCAAAGTGAGCTAAAGAATGATGATGGATTCAACCCAGATCTGTGACTGGGGGTGAGTGTCTGAAAAGTTTCAGAGCTCCGTCCATCATCTCCTTGTGTTCACAGTGTTATTGTACACCAAGGAAACATTTCTGGTACTGGCAAATAAGGATTATGATTCTCACGACAGATAGTGAGTAAGCATGAGTGAGAGTAAGAGTGACTGCAGGTGAGTGAGAATGCATTAGCAAGAATACATGTGAGGAAGTATTAGAGATTGTGAGTGAGAATTAGTGAGTGACAGTGAGTGAGTGTAAACGCAAGTGAGAATGAGTGAATCAGTGAGAGAGAATAAGTGAGAATGACTTAGAATAAGGATTTGAGAGTAAAAGAGAGTGTGAGTGTGAGTATGAATGAAACAGAGTAAGAATGGGTGAGAGTGAGTGGAAATGAGTGAAAGTAAGGAGTGCAAGAAAGTGAGAAGGAATGAGTCCAAATGAGTGAGAGCAAGTGTCAATAAGTGAGAATGAGTGTGAGTAAGAGAATGCAAATGAGGGAGACTGGGAATGTAGTATTATGCTTGTGAGTCCTGGCTTTGCCCAGGCATGCCCAAGAAATTGTTGGCTTAGAGAGGCACCCATAGCAAAATACTTGTGCCGGTGTACAGAAAGCAATTCTGATCATTACAGACACCTTTACTAAAACACTTGTACTGGCATATTAAAGGTAAACCTCGGCATAAATAGTCCATGTTGAAATACTGTTGTTGGCATACTACAAGTCATTCTTGACATATAGGGCACCCTTGGAAAAATCCTGGTGCTGTCATACTTGAGGAAAGTATTGGCAGAAGGGGAAGCCATGGCAAAATGCGGGTGCTAGCACATTGGAGGTAATACCTGGCATATGGGAGGACAACAGTGACATATGGGAGGGGGGTAACCATGATAAAAAAACTGGTCCTGACATGCTAGAGACGTATGGGGGCCCCAGAGTACATTTTCGTACAATGAGGTTGATTACCTTAGCACATCAGGAAAAGAAATTGATGTTTAATGAGAGCCCACTCAGAATCTATTATCTTTTAGCTAATCTATGTGAAAAATGTGCTTTACAATGCACTATTTGCCCCAATATTTAAAAACATTTTCTCAGTCTCAGAAACCCCTATGCACACTCCGTAGAGGAGGTTTGGCTCATTTGCTTCACTAGCTACAATTCAGAGCAAATATTGTTTCCCACCACTTTCGAAGATCATGTCAGCATCATGTTATAGGTGGTATCTAAAACTGACATTTGTTTGTGTTGTATTTTCATATTAATGATGCAGTTAGTATGGAAAGTCAGCAATGTCAATTATTGTGATGTCCTCAGGATTAAGGTCACATGACATCATCTCCTGGAAAGATTCAGGGTCAAATTATATCACTTCCTGTGGTGTGATTAAGGTCAAAGGGTGTGTGATGTCACTTCCGCTACCCCTGGCATTTTGGTGAATCGTTGTCCAAGGGAGTGATGCGAAACCCGCCGGCTAGGCCGTTGCAGTCAGGAAGTTGAGCAGAGGCCTAGAAAGGAGCATGAGCACTCCTGCCATCTGCATTCTGGCCATCTCTACGGGGAGTTAGGCCCAGGTGACAAACTGAAATCAAGGCGCTGCCTCCGGCATGGGCTCAGCAATCGTGTCAGAACAAAATGGCCACAGGAGCAAGATGGAATGAAGATGTCCCTGGCAAGTGAGAGAGTCGTGGGGGGGTTGAAGATCACTGCAGGAGTGCGGAGGTTTACCCGTGCTTACTGCACGGATGTATGATGCACAGGTGCTGAAGTACGCTGTGAGGGTATAGATGCCAACCACCTACGTATTAGTATGCCACATTGAGTGAGATACTGAGAGTGTCTTTTTCCCTCATCAACAAGAATTGATGCCTATAGCTGTTGGACCTGGCCCTTTTTGCAGGGTTGTTCCCAAACTGCTAATCAGTGCTAAAGTGCATATGCTCTCTGTGTAAATTGTATTAGTGATTGGTTTATCCATGATTGGCATATTTGATTTACTGGTAAATCCCTAGTAACTGCATCATGTGTGTCCACGGCCTGTAAATCAAATGCTCCTAGTGAGCCTGCAGCACTGATTGTACCACCCGTATGAGTAGCCCTGCAAACATGTCTCAGACCTGCCACTGCAGTGTCTGTGAGTGCAATTTCAAGCTGCTATGTCAACCTGGCAAGTGCACCCACTTGCCAGGCCCAAACCGTCCTTTTTTCTGCATGTAAGGCACCCCTAAGGTAGGCCCTATGTACCTCCATGGACAGGGTACAGTGTATGTGAAAGGTAGGACATCTACTGGTGTGTTTTACATGTCCGGATAGTGAAATACTGCCAATTTAGTTTTTCACAATTGCAAGAACTATCTCTCACATGGGTTATCATTGGAGCTGCCTTGTAACATCTTACAAGTGAAACTTTCAATTGGGAAGATATAGAGATTTGGATTTTGGGCTCTTTGAGCACAGAATTTAAAAACACATCTTTTAGTGAAGGTGGTTGAATGTGGTTTTTAAATTGTGTGTATGAAAATGCTACTTTTAGAAAGTGGGCATTTTCTTGCTTTGCCATCCTGTGCCTCTGCCTGCCTGTGGAATCAATGTCTGGTTTAGACTGACAGCTGGGTAGTTTGTGCATTCACTCTAGACAGTCACACAAAGGGGGCTGAGTTGTGCCCTGCATATCCTGATTGCCCATCACCAGGCTGATGGGCCTGCCTGAGCTAGAGTGATGGGAGGGGTTGTCACTGACACCTGAATAGGGTTGTGTCTGGCCTCTCACAATGCTGTCTCCATCCCCCTGTAGTGTGTCTAGAGTGAGTACAGGGCAAGGCAGCATCTGTGCACTACAAAGACTATCCTTTGAAGTTTGCCTACTTCAAAGGCAGAAACTGGAATAAGCATTGGAGCTTTGACACCATAACTTCAGAACACTTCTGGATCAAGAGGAGACTCTGCCAAGAGGAATTGATGGAGAGCTGTGAGGAGGAGTACTGCCCCTTTGCTGTGTTGCTTTGCTTGGTTGGCCTGCAGTTGCTACTTCTGTCATAGAGATACTAAGGACTAGACTTTGCTTTAGTATCCTGCTTGAGAAGATTCTCCAAGGGATTGTGTGTACTTGCCTCCTGTTAAGAAGTCTCAGGGCCATTAAAGACTTCACCTGCAGAATCCCTGAACTCCACTGCTGGGAGTTCTGACCTGACAAGTGGTGCCAAGTTCAGTTCTGGGCCCTTGGAGGTGGTTCTGTAGCTTCAAGTACTGAAAATCCACGCATTGCCCCTTCAGCGCTGTTTTTCCTGCCACAAGCTTGTCGTGCAGTTGAAAAACCAATGCATCACTGCGGTGCGGCTGAAAAGATCGATGCAGCTCCTTTCCATGGCACGGAGAACCACTGCAGCCCGAGTCCAGAGCATCATGTCTCTGACGTCCGAGACACCTGCTCCGATTCCGACGTAGGCCCCACTGTGCAGCTGAAGGAACCGAAGCATCACCTTCCCTGGAGCAAGGAACCGCCGCATCACCTACCCTGCGAGTAAGGAACCGACTCATCACCTTCCCTGCATGTGAGAAACAGACGCATCACTTTGCTTTCCAACGCCTCACCTTCCCTGTGCCTGTTTTCATCTTTGATTTTGATGCATCCCAGGTACTTTGTTCTAAAAGGGATGCATCAATAGTTTTCTATGAAAGAACTATTTTAAACCTTTTAAATGCGATATCTTTGCTTATGTATGTTGGATTTTTGTTGTGCTGGTCTTGATTTATTTAGATAAAGATTGGTTATTTTTCTAAACTGATGTGGTGTTCATTTGTAGTGTTTTCACTGTGTTACTGTGTGTTTATGTACAAGTGCTTTACACATCGCCTCTGAAATAAGCTTGACTGCTCGTGCCAAGCTACTAAGGGGGTGAGCAGGGGTTATCTTAGCTGTGTAATCCCCTTGCCCTAACTAGAAAGAAGGGTCTTTACTTGGAGAGGGTGCAAGCCACTGCCAACCAGGGGCCCTTCATTTCTAACAGGCGGTACAAACCCTGGCAATGGTGCAGTGCAGTCCTGGCCCAGTTTGGTAAAGTCGGGCTGAACACTTTCACACACACAGCTCCTGGCAGGCGCCATCTTTCTCTCCTGAGCCACGCTTACCAGCGTCCTGATGATCGGAGTTGGTCCGGCTCCAGCCACATTCAGTGAGTATTGTTCTTCCTCACTCGGGAATCGGGGCAGTCTCCTTGCTCTGGTGGCACTCGGATACAAAGCCTCCTTTGTCTTGGTTGTAGCAGAAATGTGGGTCATGGGCAATGACCAGGACCTACGGCCTCAGCGCTTAGAGTGGTCCCTCCTAGCATATAGGGCCACTTCAACGAACCTCACTATCTGGTCACGTTGGCCTCAGGTTGCCTCATCCGTGGTCCATCGTGGCACAAGGGGTCACAGCAAGTTCCTGCACACAGGCGATGGCCCGATTGATGCGACACAGTTTCTTAGCACCATGCAGCCCCTCTTGGTATACAGGGTCCTCAATCTCCAAAACGCTGCAGAGGGACAATGGCCTGATCAATGCGGCAATGTCCTGGGTACACGGCAGCCACTTCTGGCATACAGGCTCGCAATCTTTACAACGCAGCACACGGGCAAAGGTCCAATCGGTGTGGCACAGTTCTTGGTGTATGGTGGCCCTTCCGGAATCAGGGTCGCTGAACTTCACAAAGCAGCACACGGGCAACAGCCTGATCAGTGCAGCTCAGTTCCTCACATCTCGCACAGATGCTCCACAGGTCTGGGCTCCCCTCTGGATCTCACTTCCTCCAACATGCTCCTCTCCCTCACGTTTCTCTCCCACAATGGCACACTGGCCTTGGCGAGCAGGCAGGTACTGGTGCTCCAGACTCCAGGGCAGGTGATCTTGGTTTCCCTGGGTGATGTCCTCTCACCCAGCAAGAAGGCTAGCAGAATAGGCCACTAGTCCTGGTCAAAGGCAGAAGTCTTGTAGAGCTTCCTCTCCTCATGCAGCCTGGCTGACTGCTCGGAAGATGACAAAGTATGGGGACTCAGACTCCCCTACTTATAGTTTTTTTCACACACAGAATGTGATTTACGGTCTGGACCTTTGAAGTTTTATGTTGGGGTTCTGCTTATTTGATATGGACATCTCTCCCCTTCATCCTTCCTTCTGAAAGATGTCTGTCACAGCAGGCAGGAATCCGAAGCACAACAAGATTCATGGGAGTGACCAGAGTGCACCCCTGGATGTCAGCCACAGTGATATGTGCATCAAAGGTTAATCCTGTGCCCTCAGCCCTACCCTTTATGATTCCCATATCAGCCTCATCTTCTGCTTTCTGAGATGTATCCAGGCCCTTTCCTTGTAGTTTGTCACTGAATCAAAGAGCCCTTTGAAATGCACTGGGAGTGTCTGGCTCCCCTTCACCCAGTGCCTATCCCACCCAGCTCACTGGAATGCAGCAATATACAATTCTGTCTGGGGGAGATTCTTCTACTCCTCATGCTTTTACCAGGTAAGCCTGGGCTTCCCAAAATGGAACCCAAGGTCCTCCTTGCAATGTACCAGTGCAGACATTTCTGCACTCAACTTACATTCACAGCACACTCCACTATCTATAATTGTTGTGCCTATGTACCATGCTACCACCAGCATTTCCACATGCGGCACACACACTCAGTCTGCGCACATTGTTCAATACTACAGTCATACTGTACTGCACCAGAGTGTGTCACTTTAATCACCCTATGCCAACGCACACACATCTACCATGTGCACACTTTTCCACACTTCACCCTCTTTGTAATGTATGTCTTGCATGCTCACATGCATTCAGCACATGTTTTCACTGCGCACGCACTTCTACATCAACCTGATAGTAGGTAAAGGGTGAGTTAAACACACAGCAGTAGAACCTTTAAAAAGGTGATTGAGCCTGTAGGCCTCACTCCAATGACGAAGGGTAAATAGGGCCATGGCACTACTACTGATTATCACACGGTATGCTGCCATCACCGCACTTGTGCTGTTTATTTCCTGGTGAAGACAGTAGCCTTTCACCACTATGAGGGAAGCACTTTGAGCACCCTTCCTGGTCCAACAAGACCGCAATACATGAGACAGGCCTATGCCATGGCGCACACGCATGATCCGTGTTTGCCTATGACAGAAAAAAACAGCATACCAGACAACAATACAGTTGGTCACTCAGGGCAGGGGTACACGTCTTTGCCATGCAGAGGACCTGTCCATCCCAACAGCTGCCCCCCTCAGATCAGAACACTCCAAACCAAATCCTAACCTGGAAAGGTTGCGTGGTCAGATTGGTAAAACTAGCAGGAAAGTCCATCAGCATTCCCATGACTCAATCCGGCATTGTGCTCCACAACAAAGTCTAACCTTGCAATGAAATAGACCATCTCAATAACTTGGGATTCTCTCCCTTCATAGCCATTAAACATTTCAGTGGCTTATGGTCTGTCTGCGCCACAAACTTAGGGCCTGATTTAGATCTTAGCGGGTCTGGTCCCGCCGTTACTTTTGCCTACTTGGCTGTCCGCCTGCTCTATTTAGATGTTGGTGGGTCTATGGATGATAGTCCATCCAAGTGCCACCGTCTCCTTGCCAGAATTTATCTCCTGCGTCGACAGTGTCAGGCAAAAAGTGGCTGTCAGAGGGAGTCCAGCCAAGATTACTGCCGGGCCAATCATGATGCGTCTTTCTGTCGAGAAAACTGTGGCGGGGACACCTCCAACCTTGAGTTGGCAGAATCAAAAGAAATGAGGTAGAAACGTACCTTTTTTTCGTTTTCCAACTTCCATTTCCATCTCGTACACCATTGTCCAGGTCCTTCCTTTGCTGCTACTACTTGACCATGACGCTCATCAACATCGTTGTTGTTGGGATCTAATGTAAGCTTCTTTTTCACTTGTTTTACTATGAATCATGCGTTTGCTTTGGCCTCGTGTATTTTTACATTCCTCTTACATGCAATTTTTTTCGTATGTCTAATGCAGTGATGTTCATATTGCAACCTATCAAGGTGAAATGAACAAACCTGTATTGACACTTAAAAAAATATTTTTTGTTGTGGTGGTTGTGGGCGTTGTGCTGGGCTGTGGTGCCTGTGGTTGTGCATTTAATAGTGTGTGTATGTTGTGTGTGTGCTATGCTATATGTAACAAAAGTGGCATAGCACATTACCTACATATATCTTTGAAGCAAACACACCATAAATGTGTAGTGACACATTAGTTAGTAGTACTTATCAGTCTCCACTCCATCAGACTCATTCCATCAGGAATCCACTAGGAGAGCACCAGCACAACGGGGAAATCTAAATAGGCTCGGAACAAAACCACTAGCCTGATAGTGACGAGGTACTGTTAGCCAGCAAAGGAGTCTGCCGCGTCGACGAAGGTGTGCCGCTTAGGTGACAGGCGCTTAGGCGACTGTAAACAGTCTGTTGATGCCGACAGCAGTTCAACCTGCCCACATCTAAGTATGGTGGGCGGGACTCCGTTAGCTCGACAGAGTACTTGTAACCGCCGCCACGGAGGGACGATGGGAGTCCCGCCAAGATCTGAATCAGGCCCTTAGTACCAAACAGATAAGGGCGGAACTTACTTAAGGCCCACACTATGGCAAAGCACTTCTTCTCAATACCCATCCAGGTCTGCTCTCTGGGTAGTAATCTCCTACTAATAAAGGCTACCGGACACTCTTTACCCTTATCATCCATTTGGCTGACACCTCTCCAACTCCTTTCTCAGAGGCATCCGTCTGTACAATGAAAGACTGACTGTAGTCAGGTGCTTTCAGTACCGTTGCAGTGCATAGTGCCTTCTTCAGTTCCTCAAGTGCCTTTTGACACTCTGCAGTCCATATTACCATCCTGGGCTGCTTCCTAGCAGTCAAAGCAGTCAATGGGGCAACTATACTTCCATAGTTTGTGTGAGAAGGTGGGTTGGTATATGCTGTCCACTAGTTAACGTGGGCACCTTGTACCAGGCCACTCGACCCTTATGATGTATGAGGTCAAAGATAACCTTTATAAAAGCTATCCTAGTGGTAGCTATGGAGAGCAGCCTTCAGGCTTAATCTTGAAGGAATGTAAAGCAGCTTGTTTTACCAGAATCTCACTTCTTGAATGACCAAATGAAAGGAGAACCACACAAGTGTTATGTAAAAATATGTATTTATTACTAAAACACTCTGTACTAATCTCGACACGAGATTAGAACATAAAGCACACAATACTTAATCAATAGAACGTACGTAAGTAGCAAAATATACAACGGGCTCCAGGGGGAGACCGAACCATATACTAAACAAATGGTATAACAACAACGATTTCAATAGACACAGTGCCTAGAGCACGTAGAATCGCTGGGACCCCAAGGAACCACCCAGAGGAGTGACACAGGGAGCCCACGGAGGACGGGTGCAGTGTGGGAACACGACCGCGTGTTCCGTGCAACTCTATGGGAAAGTCGCGGTTAGAAAATTACAATTTAAGGACACTTCTAGGAGGACTTCAAGCAAACCCTTTGGAACATAAGAGGTTCTAAGGCCAGCACCCTTGTGAGTACCAAAGTACCCGAGTTACCTATCCCAGAGGAGCCGGGTGCATAGGGGTCAAGTGGTGTCGGAAACCTCGGTCGTTTTCAATGGCGAACTGCAAGAAAGTACTGCTGCCAGAAAGGTGAAGAGTGTCCGGTGGAATCCAAGCCTGGATTCGAGATGTGAAGAACCTGAAAGCAGAGGGGACAAAGTCTGGGTCACTTCAGGTGACCAGGGGCTCGATAGTCGAATGCCCACCGATGTCGGGTGCTTCAGGTGAAGAGAAAGGGTGTTTGTCTCTGCAGCCATGGGGACCAGGAGACGTCGACGATGACCAGGGTCTGGAGGTGAGCTGTCCCACGAAGGATGTCGAGAGCTGAGGGGTCAGTGTCCGGCTGGAGCACCAACAAGCCTTGGCAACAGCAACCAACGCAGACAGAGGAAACAGGTTACAGTGTAGACCAGCAAGGTCCAGGGGACTCTCCAAGCAATGGAGAGTCAGGGCACGTCTGGAGCAACCAGGGAAGCCCAAGAACAATCAAGGTGACCCTCGCCAGGACCCACCAGTCAACGGACCAGTGATCGTGAGGTGACCTCGAGCGAATGTACAAAGTGCCAGCCCACAGAGCACTCGTGGAGTGGAGGCCGGATATCTTTGGTGCAAATGATACTCGGGGTTGGGACTACACGTAGTCCAAAGCACAGCCTCAGGGATTGCCAAAAAGCATATGCTGCTGCAAATGTACACGGTGCACAGGGGTTCGGGTTGCACGGTCCCCACGAGGGATACTGGTTGCTGAGAGGTCAGATCAACCTCAGGGACGTTAGGGAACCCACCTCCTGTGTTACAGAAATCTTCGGAGTCCGCAGGAGCTCGGGAGATGCAAACCAGTCAGGTGCGCTTAGGTGCCTGCTGCTGCAGGGGAGTAACTCCTTTACTCCAAGGGAGATTCTTCTGCCGTCCAGCGAAGTGTAGACTGTCGAAGTACTTGGTTTCTTTGCAGAGTCTTGTCCAGGTATAATCTAAAGTCCTGGTATCAGGTTTCCCACTTTATACCCATGGGAAGGGGTTGGACTGACTCTGGGGACCCTCCTAGGGGAGGGGCAGGACAGAGGGGTGACTACACCCATGTCCTTTGTCCAGTTTCGCGCCAGAGCAGAAGCCAACGGCTCCCAGAACTGGTTCTAGCTGGACTATGCACGGGGACACCAAATGTACCCCCAGTGCAGACTTTCTGGCACTCTAAGAGTGCACCCACCCAGCCCCAATACACTAAAGCCTGTCTGGGAGGTGGTCACACCTCCCTGTGACAGGAAACCTATTGTCAGGCCTTCCTCTGCTCGAGCTCGGCTCAGCAGCAGGAGGGCAGACTCGTGTCTGTGGCTGGCAGCATCCATTTTGTGCTGCGCAGGTCGAGAAAGCTGGTACCGGGTACACCGGTGACCCATAGTAGTGGTTCTACAAGGGTGGAATCATACCTCCCACACCAGTTACTAGTGTGGAGGTATGATTCCAAGGTGTTTGACACCAAACACAACATGTTTCTAAGCAGCCGTTTTAAAGTTAGCATTTACCGCAAGGTTATAATGCACTTAAGTATATATGGTTTGGCTGCATCACAGACAACCCCGGGGAATGGATTTCGTAGGCTGCAGAGGGGCCCTACTCATGCAGGGGCACCCTCTCACATAAAACCAAGCACCCTGCCTTCAGGATTGATAAGGCCTGCCATAGGGGTGACTGATAGGTTTATATGTGTAGTGATTTAGAAGGGATATAGTGAACCTATATCTCCAGTAAGGGGTGCATGCACCACCTTACACAGGCTGCAGTAGCAGACCTGTTGTGTCATTTTGAATGGCCTCTCAGGGGTGGCATAACACATGCTTCAGCCCCTGGGAGGCTCTGGGGTACCTATGCCCTGGGTACATGGTGTACCATATACTAGGGACTTATAAGGGTACCCCAGTATCCAATCTGGAGTGTACCTAAAGTACATGCATTGCAATTTACAGGAGAAAGCAGATAGACTGGGGTCCTGAATAGTAGGACCCCAGTCACACTAGGCCAAAAACAGTGAGACATCAGCAAAAAGTGTGGGTAACTATAAGAAGCAGATCCTACTCTCCTACACAACCCGCCCAAACGTAAGGACATTAAACTAACCTTGACCAGTTGAGTCTTCATGTTCTAAGTGGAAATATTTGGAGAGTCCATCTGCATTGGCATGGTTACTCCCAGGTCTATGTCCCACTGTATAGTCCATCCCGTGTAGGGAAATGGACCACCTCAAAAGTTTGGGGTTTTCACCCTTCATCTGTTTTAGCCATAAGAGGGGCTTATGGTCTGTCTGAACAATGAAGTGAGTGCCAAACAAGTATGGCCTCAGCTTCTTCAGAGCCCAAACCACAGCAAAGGCTTCCCTCGCAATAGCTGACCAACGTTTCTCTCTGGGGGTCAACCTTCTGCTTATGAAAGCTACTGGCTGATCCTGACCTTCTTCATTCAATTGTGATAACACAGCCCCTACCCCCAATTCAGATGCATCAGTTTGAACAATGAATTGTTTGGAATAATCAGGACTTTGCAGAATGGGAGCAGTGCACATGGCCTGCTTCAGGTCATCAAATGCCTTTTGACAGCTAACTGTCCACTGAACTTTCTTAGGCATTCTTTTGGAAGTTGTCATTCAAAGGGGTCACTATGGATCCATATCCTTTGACAAACCTCCTGTAGTACCCAGTCAGGCCCAAGAAAGCTCTGACCTGAGTCTGGGTAGTGGGAGCAACCCAGTCCATGATGGTCTGGATTTTGCTCTCCAATGGTTGAACCTGGCCTCCACCCACAAGGTGGCCCAGGTACACAACCTTACTCTGCCCTATCTGGCACTTGGTGGCCTTGATAGTGAGGCCTGCTTTTTGCAGGGCCTCTAAAACATTTCTCAGGTGGACCAGGTGATCCGCCCAGGTGGAGCTAAAGAGAGCAATATCATCTAGATAAGCTGCACTATAGGCTTCCAGACCTGTAAGGACTTTGTTCACCAACCTTTGAAAAGTGGCAGGTGCATTCTTCAAGCCAAAGGGCATCACCACAAATTGGTAGTGCCCACTAGGGGTTGAAAATGCTGTTTTTGGTTTTGCATCCTCAGCTAATCTGATTTGCCAGTAACCAGCTGTCAGGTCAAATGTACTCTGAAACTTGGCAGAGGTCAAAGTATCTATAAGTTCATCTGCCCTGGGTACTGGATGGGCATCAGTACTAGTGACTGCATTGAGACCCCTGTAGTCCACACAGAACCTCATCTCTCTCTTACCACCCTGGGTGTGAGGTTTTGGTACAAGGACTACTGGACTAGCCCAAGGGCGATCTGAGGGTTCAATTACTCCCAGTTCCAACATTTTCTGGACTTCAGTCCTGATACAGTCCCTGACATGATCAGGTTGCCTGTAAATCTTAGTTTTAACAGGCAGACTGTCACCTGTGTCCACCTCATGGGTGCACCAGGTAGTCTGACTCGGAGTCAGTGAAAACATATGTCTATGCTGATTGAGGACCTTCCTGCAATCAGTTTGCTGCTGGTCAGTGAGGCTGCCTGCCAAGGCTACACCATCAGCTGAACCATCATCAGGGTTCTGTGAGAGCAGGTCAGGGAGTGGATTACTCTCTTCCTCCTGTCCCTCATCAGTAGCCATGAGCAAGCCCATGTCTGCCCTGTCCACATATGGCTTGAGCCTGTTCACAAGGAGCACCCTGTGGGGGCTCCTGGGAGTACCAAGGTCCACCAGGTAGGTAACCTCTCCTTTCTGCTCAATGATGGTATGGGGTCCACTCCAGTAGTCTTGGAGAGCTGCTGGGGCCACAGGCTCCAACACCCACACCTTCTGTCCTGGCTGATACACAGTCAAAACAGCCTTTTGGTCATGCCAGGCCTTTTGCAATTCCTGGCTAGCCTCAAGGTTTTTGGATGCCTTCTTCATATACTCAGCCATCCTGGAGCGGAGACCAAGTACATAGTCCACTATGTCCTATTTAGGTGGTTTGAGAGGTAACGCCCATCCCTCCTTCACTAAACATAAGGGACCCCTAACTGGATGTCCAAACAGAAGTTCAAAAGGGCTGTAACCAACTCCCTTCTGAGGAACCTCTCTATAGGCAAAGAGAAGGCAGGGCAAAAGGATATCCCATCTACGCCTAAGCTTTACAGGAAGACCTTTTATCATGCCCTTGAGGGTTTTGTTGAATCTCTCAACTAACCCATTGCATTGTGGGTGATAAGGGGTGGTGAATTTGTAATTCACACCACACTCCTTCCACATTGCAGTCAAGTAACCAGACATAAAGTTTGTACCACGGTCTGATACTACCTCCTTAGGGAAACCCACTCTGGAAAAAATTCCCAGGAGGGCTCTAGCCACAACAGGAGCTGTGGTTGTCCTTAGGGGTATTGCTTCTGGATACCTAGTGGCATGGTCCACCACCACTAGTATAAATATGTGCCCAGATGCAGTTTGAGGATCCATGGGACCAACAATGTCACTCCCAACCCTCTCAAAGGGAACCCCCACCACAGGTAGTGGTATCAGGGGGGCCTTTGTAGTACCACCTGCCTTACCACTGGCTTGGCAAGTGATACAGGAGCAACAAAACTCCTTTGTGTCCTCAGACATGTGAGGCCAGTGAAAGTGAGGGACAATTCTGTCCCAGGTCTTGTTTTGGCCTAAGTGTCCTGCTAATGGGATATCATGTGCCAGTGTTAATAGGACGCCTCTAAACGTCAGAGGTATAACCAACCTCCTGGTAGCACCAGGCTTGGGGTCTCTACCCTCTGAGTATAAAAGTCCATCACCCCAGTATATCCTATGGGACCCACTGGCACTCCTAGCAGCCTCAGCAGCAGCTTGCTGTCTGAGGGGTTCAAGAGAGGGGCAGTTCAGCTGCTCCTGACTCCGATCTGCCCTGGAAGGGCCCCCTGTCCCCAAGAACTCAACCTGGTCAGGTTCAAGTTCCTCTGAGACAGTTCCTTCTTCAGGACTAAGATCAGCTCCCTCAAGAGTCTGATCCTCACTCTGAGGCAGGGGGGAAGACACTGCCTTACCCCTACTGCTCCTTCTCTTGGAAGGCACCTGGTCCATTATTCCAGGATCCAGGGCTTGTTCAGTGGAAGACATTTTTGCCTGTGACCTAGTCATGGCAAACACATCTGCAGGGATGCCCAGCATTTCTGCATGTGTCCTGAGTTCCACTTCAGCCCAAGCTGAAGTTTCCAAATCATTGCCCAATAAGCATTCTACAGGGAGGTCTGAACTTACCACAACCTTCTTAGGGCCAGTTACCCCTCCCCAGGTGAAATTCACAACTGCCAAGGAATGGTCTGTCCTGACATTGCTTGCATTGGTCACTTGGTACATCTCACCAAGTATGATCTGGTCAGGGCCCACAAGTTCTTTTGTCACCATGGTGACACTTGCACCTGTGTCCCTGTATGCCATGGCCTCCTTACCATTGATCAAAGGCTGTTGTCTGTACTTGCCCAAGTTACTGGGACTTACAAATAAGGAGGCAATATCCATGCCTCCATCACAGACTAACACAGCCTGAGTTGGAGTTCTGACTAGGCCAGAACCCATCTCAGATCCCAAGGTTAACCCTACTAAACCCTTGTTCTGTGTACCACCACTTGGAACTGAGCTAGGGGGAACAGTTGCCTTAGGGGCAGTTGTGGTAGGAGTAGAATTCTTGGCCTTTGGACAATTGGCATCCTTTGTCCAATGGGTCTTCTCTTTACAGATATGACACCAAGGTTTCTTTTTGCCTTTACCTTTGTTTGATTGTGACTCCCCTCCAGATGCAGGTTTTTGGGGCCCTTGTGAAGACTTCTGGTCTTTACCCTTCTCCCCACCCTTATCTGTGGTCTTAGCATCTTGCTTCTTAGAGTCACCACCTTGGTTCTGAGCTTTCTGCTTCACCCTGGTTCTGACCCATTTGTCTGCCTTCTTTCCCAATTCTTGGGGAGAGGTCAGATCAGAGTCCACCAGGTACTGATGCAACAACTGATTTTGGCAATTATTAAGGATCTGCTCCCTCATAATTAAATTGTACAATCCTTTAAAATCATTCACTTTACTGCCAAGTAACCAGCCTTCCAGAGCCTTAGTAGCACAATCTGCAAAGTCTACCCAGTCCTGAGTCTGTGCCTTCTGGGTGTCTCTGGACTTAATCCTGTATTGCTCAGTGGTTAAGCCAAACCCATCAATGAGAGCACTCTTCAAGACTGAGTAGTTCTCAGCATCCCCTTCTCTAACAGTGAGGAGCTTATCTCTACCTTTGTCAGCAAAGGAGAGCCACAAGATAGCTGCCCACTGCCCCTGAGGGACCTTCTGTACCTTACAGGCCCTCTCCAGTGCAGTTATCCATTTGTGGATGTCATCCCCACTCTGGTAGGGAGGGACTATCTTGCTCAGGTTCCTATGTTCATGAGTATACTCCCTACTTCTAGGAACACTGTTGCTGCCACCATGGGACTCTAGTCCCAATCTTTTTGTAGCTCTTTGGCGCTCTAGGGATTCCCTATCTAGGGCCAACTGCTCCTTCTTGAGCCTAAGCTTGATTCTCTCAAGCTCCAGAAGTTGACACTGTCTATCATAAGAGGATTCCCTCTTATTTGATATGGAAGTCCCTACAGAAGTACCTGAATGATTAGACTCCACAGAGGGAGTTCTGGATCTTCTAGGCAAACTCTGTACTCTTCCTGGTGGAGTAAAGAGAGGGCCACTGGGGCCTTCTCCCCCACCTGAAGGAAGAGTTGGATTTTCCAGGTTAGAATCATTTTGATCCTCCTGGCCGGGGTTTGAGTCCAGATCAAAGAAGTGTTCACTTCCTGGTCTTTCCTCATCTCCTGTCCCACCCACTCTTTCTACTTCATCAGACCCTGGGGTCTTTCTGAGGTCATCTAAGAGCAACATCTCTATGAGACGTTGGGTGCTTGCACTTCTCCCTGTCCTCAGCTTCCTAGATGTACACATATTTCTCAATTCTTGGAATGAGAGATGGTCATACCTAGTTGGCAGAGAGCCACTGGCTTCTCCTCTAGAAGACATACTAGTGTTATGTGGTGTAGGCACCTACCTAACCTAGTGGAGACTAAACTCTCTTGAGTTGGAGAAAGGGTTTGCTAGGCCCTTGACTTACCCAACTCCAGGTTCAGTAGAACTTACTTATTCAATCTTGATGTATTATATGTACCTAGGTACTTTAGTGGTTTTCAGTTAATCACTCAATGAGATTTTTCCGGTAAAACAATAGCAAGCTTGAATCCCAACCGCTGCACACCAATGTGAGAAGGTGGGTTGGTATATGCTGTCCACTAGTTTAAGTGGGCGCCTTGTACCAGGCCACACGACCATTATGATGTATGAGGTCAAAGATAACCTTTATGAAAGCTATCCTAGTGGTAGCTATGGAGAGCAGCCTTCAGGCTTAATCTTGAAGGAATGTAAAGCAGCTTGTTTTACCAGAATCTCACTTCTTGAATGACCAAATGAAAGGAGAACCACACAAGTGTTATGTAAAAATATGTATTTATTACTAAAACACTCTAGATTAGAACATAAAGCACACAATACTTAATCAATAGAATGTACGTAAGTAGCAAAATATACAACGGGCTCCAGGGGGAGACCGAACCATATACTAAAACAAGCATTTGCAATGCAATAGGTCTCGGATTTGTAAGAGTTAGAGCTATTGGCGTTGTAAATGACAATGTCTTTTACCCATGTGTTTTGGTTTTGAGTGGATGTATGTAGTGTGGAGTGGAATTATGTGGGTTGGATTGGAATTGTTAGTTGTGGAATTGTGTGTGGTGGAATTGTGTGGTATGGAGTGGATCTGTGTAGTAGAATTATGTAGCATGGTGTGCAGTGAAATTATGTGGATAGTAGTTATGTGGTATTGAATGTATTGGAATCATGTGAAGTGGGATTGTGTGTCATGGAGTGTAATTATGTGGAATGGTATTTTGTGGAGTGGTATGTAGTGAAGTTTAATTATGTGGTATGCTGTTGAATTTTGTGGCATGATGTGAAATTCTGTGGTGTGGATTGGATGTATGTGTGTTGTATAATTATGCTGAATTATGTGGTTTGTTGTCGAATGATGTGGTGTGGAATGGAAATGTTTAGAGTTGAATTGTGTGGTGCGTAAGTGTGTGGGTTTGAGTGAAAATATGCTGATTGGAATGATGTGGCAAGATATGGAGTGTATTTGTGTGGATTGTGTTACCAAGTTTAAAAAGGATGAAACAATTACAAAGAAAGGAGGCCTTTCATTGCGCACAAATTCACAAAATTAGCTAGATGTCAAGGTTGAAAGACACGCTAAACACTGGTGAAAAGAAACACTTCACTTTCACTATAAAGTTAATTTAGTAACTGTGTCTGGAGATTTGCATACGGATGGCTGAAATGAAACAACCCAGAAATGAGTTAAAGAAATAAGTTATGAAAAGGCTTCAGTGCCATGAAGAGATGTTGAATAAATGCTCCCTTTATTATAGAAGGCATGATCTGCATTTTGTTTGTGCGTGCGCCATGAAATACCACAGCTTAAACGTTTACAAAAATGGAAAACAATGTAAAATATATCATTTAGCAGCAGGTGGAGGGCAGAGTGAAAGCAGAAACAAAAAAAATGTTTGACCAATCTTCAGTATAGTGTATGTACTTTTAGAATGTTGTTCTATGCTTATGCGAAGTCTAGAATTCTGGAAACAGATCAATAAATTTGCCAATTTATAAATGCACTGACCTTGCAGCGGACTGGGCCTTATCATGAGTAGCTGCGCTGACTCGGCGCAGAGCTGACAACCTGTTGGTTGAGTTTGAGGTGTTTAAAATTCATGCATGTAACTCAGAATTTCCCAGAGTTACTGCATGAACTTTAGACAGAACCAGGCGGAAACACAGCGAGGCAATCTCTGCTCACTATTTTCGACTTGTACTGCCTGCATTTCATGCACAGACTAAGAGAATTTTCGAGTTATGTGTATGAATTTAAAACACTGCGCATGCACCGAGCCAGTGCAGTTCTGCTATAAGCTTCTCTAGCAACTGTACTGTAAAGCTAAGGCTATGTTAACGTAAAGGGGTGTAAATGGATGAATAAAAATATGAAAAAAGGATTTTAAAATGCAAGATGGAATGTATAGATGGTGAGCATGCAGCACCCCCACCTCCAGCGCCTTGGGGGCCAGCGTAGGCGCAGCACCACCACCTCCAGCGCCTTGGGGGCCAAGGTAGGCGCAGCACCACCACCCCCAGCGCCTTGGGGGCCAGGGTAGGCTCAGCACCCACACCTGCAGCACCTTGGGGGCCAGGGTAGGCTCAACACCCACACTCCCTTGAGTGCCAGGGTAGGCGCAGCACCCCCACCTCCAGTGCCTTGGGGGCCAGGTAGGCGCAGCACCCCCACTTCCAGCACCTTGGGTGCCAGGGTAGGCGCAGCACCCCCGCCTGCAGCACCTTGGGGGCCAGGGTAGGTGCAGCACCCTGGGGAGAGGATGTGGCCCGTCGGCTAGACTGCCGACTGGTGCTGGAAACCAGGGTTCGAGCCTCGGGGTCGCGTCCACATCCTGTGATTCTGGGCAAATCACTTAATCTCCCCGTGCCTGAATGTGTAATGTAAATACGGTGCTCATGTAAAGCACTCCAATATCTTCGGGTCGAGTTCGCGCTATATAAATATGCCAAAAAAAAGTTGCAGCACGTTGGGTGCCAGGGTAGGTGCAGCACCCCCGCCTCCTGCGCCTTGGGTGCCAAGGTAGGGGCTGCAGAGCAGTGATGGACGGATTGGGGCGTGCTGGGGGAGGGCCGGTGTCCCTGGGCAGGGAGAGGCTGGGGTCGGGAACAGTGATGGGGGAGGCTGGGTGAGGATGTGGGGCAGGCTGGGGATGGGCATGGGGAGGGCCGCTGTCCTTGGGGAGGGAGAGGCTGTGGTGGGGAGCAGTGACGGGGAGGCTGGTTGAGGTTGTGAGGTGACTGGGGATGGGCTAGGGGAGGGCCGCTGTCCCTGGGGAGGAAGAGGCTGCAGGAGGAGGAAGAGGCTGCAGGAGGAGGGAGTGCCGGAGGAGGCTGGCTGAGGATGTGGGAGGAGAGCGCATTCCTCGCCTAGACCAGGGAAGAGCCGGGGTCCTGCCGAGGCCGACAGACTCACAACGCAGCAGGCTGGCACACACACACCATACCTTGCACACACGCTGACTCATGCTTACACACACACTGACACTCACACACAGGCTGACACTCTCCCACACACAACATGCTGACACACCATAACTTGCGCACACACTGACTCGTGCTTACACGCACGCTGACACACACAACTTACGGACACACACACAACTTGCACACAGGCGACACTCACACCCACCACTTAATCACACGCTGATACTCATGCACACACCCATACTTACACAAGCTAAATTATGCTTGCACATACACACACACCGACGCGCTCATGCATGCACCCACAACTTCACACACACACTGACTCATGCTTACACATACGCTGACACACCCACATTTTGCCCACACACGGACTCATGGAGGGCACTCGAACTACTTACTGCTTTACGTGCTAACACTTTGAAATAATGAAAGCAGCGATCAATAAAACAGCAGCACTGTCCATAGGTGGAAGCACAAGGAGAGCTCGATAGCCAATTATAAATCAGCGCCAGCATTGCTGAACAATTAAACATGAAATAAAATACAATTGTATGTGTTAAGGAAGAGCAGCAGACAGGACGAGTTTGTACTCTGCTCACAAGAGGCGCCTGGTTCTCTGTGAAGGCAGCAAGTGTGATAATAAGTACACAAGGTAAATAAATAGGTTAGCACAGGCGGGCTTGCATAGGGAAGCTCTTGTACACCCATCCACTCTTCAACCCATCCTACCACTCATCCATTCACCCTTTCACTACTCATCCATCTACAATTCTTCCCTTTCACCCATTTATCCTTACATCCATCCTGTCACTCATTAAACCATGCACCTATCCATCCAACCTTTCACTCACCCATCAACTATTTTACTCACACATCCATCTATTTACCCTTTCACTCATCCAGCCATCATTTCACTCACTCATCCATACCCCTTTCACTCACCCATACATACCCCTTTCACTCATCTGTCCATCCATTCACCCTTTCACTCACCCATCTGTCTACCCATCATCCAGCCATACATCCATCTACACTCCCTTTCACTCTTCCATTCTTCCATTCATAATTTCACACAACCAGCCTTTCACACATACAACCATTTACCCTTTCACTCTTCCATCCACTCTTCTTCCCTTTCACTCACACCATCCATTCTTACACCCCCTCACATTAATTATGAGCTTTTGTCTGCCAAGGCCCATCCATGACGCCATCCACGCTGTTGCTGATAAAGAGCGGGCGTTGACGCTCCGGAACTGAGGGCCAAGGAGGGAGAACCGCACAGATGGGGAGGCAACATGCAGGAGGAAGGATAGAAGCACGCACCCAGGGCAAGGAGTACACAAAGGAGACTGCTGGAATTACGAAAATACATGTCCTCTAGATGAGTGCTTAAAATTTTTTTGCAAGCCTCTCTAAAAAGTCAATGTTCAATAATCGCCTAAGTGAATAGAACTCCCAAACCGAAGTTTTTCAAGTTTTCGTTTCATATAAAAAATACATATACTGCTAGCCATCGGCCACTCACTCGGTTTTCCAGTCAGAAGTGCTCCAGCCTCTTCTGTGGCACACAGGGACACTCTGCCGTCGCTCAGCACCACCGCCACGTGGCGCAAGCTGCAGCTCACCTGACGAATACCACTGAACTCCAGGGGACACCGGCTCGGCTGGCATTTCCCATCCGAATAGAACCACAGACATGAGGGCAGATTGGGAAGAGCGCCCCCTGCCAGCGCACCACTCCCCGAAGGTCTCTTCTTACCCATGCCGAGGACCACAATACCAAGTGCGCCGAACGCCTGCCGATTTATATACACTGTTGCGTGACAGTTCAGTTTCGTTTCCAAAGACGGCAATGATGACAAATGCCTCGAGGCAAACCCCGTCTCCGCATTCCTAGGAGCAGCAGCAGAAAGGAAACCGAAACCAGAGCCCCGAGATTGAAAATGAAAACTGGAGCCAGAGGATCGTAAAAAAGCTGACAGAGGAGCGGGGGGAAAGGGAGCGCGGCAGCGAGGCGAACGCGCGCTGCTGCGCGTGCTAGCCACCGATGGGAATGGGCGGAGCAAAGGCGGGACATGCGCCCGCCTTTGCCCAATTGCGTGCATTACTTTTTTTTTAAAAAACACGCGAAAGCCAATGGCAGCCGGCGAAAGCAAAACCACACGCACGAGCGTGTGGTCTGCTTTCAAAAGCCCATACAAGAGGTCTCGGGCTGCGCGAGCAGTGCTCCGCACTGCAACGCTAGGCCCAAGACCTAAAATTGGTATAACAACAACGACTTCAATAGACACAGTGCCTAGAGCACGTAGAATCGCTGGGACCCCCAAGGAACCACCCAGAGGAGTGACACAGGGAGCCCACGGAGGACGGGTGCAGTGTGGGAACACGACCGCGTGTTCCGTGCAACTCTATGGGAAAGTCGCGGTTAGAAAATTAAAATTTAAGGACACTTCTAGGAGGACTTCAAGCAAACCCTTTGGAACATAAGAGGTTCTAAGGCCAGCACCCTTGTGAGTACCGAAGTACCCGAGTTACCTATCCCAGAGGAGCCGGGTGCATAGGGGTCAAGTGGTGTCGGAAACCTCCGTTGTTTTCAATGGCGAACTGCAAGAAAGTACTGCTGCCAGGAAGGCGAAGAGTGTCCGGTGGAATCCAAGCCTGGATTCGAAATGTGAAGAACCTGAAAGCAGAGGGGACAACATCTGGGTCACTTCAGGTGACCAGGGGCTCGATAGTCGAATGCCCACCGATGTCGGGGGCTTCAGGTGAAGAGAAAGGGTGTTTGTCTCTGCAGCCACGGGGACCAGGAGACGTTGATGATGACCAGGGTCTGGAGGTGAGCTGTCCCACAAAGGATGTCGAGAGCTGAGGGGTCAGTGTCCGGCTGGAGCACCAATAAGCCTTGGCAACGGCAACCCACGCAGACAGAGGAAACAGGTTACGATGTGGACCAGCAAGGTCCAGGGGACTCTCCAAGCAATGGAGAGTCAGGGCACGTCTGGAGCAACCAGGGAAGCCCAAGAACAATCAAGGTGACCCTCGCCAGGACCCACCAGTCAACGGACCAGGGATCACGAGGTGACCTCGAGCGAATATACAAAGTGCCAGCCCACAGAGCACTCGTGGAGTGGAGGCCGGATATCTTTGGTGCAAATGATGGTCGGGGTCGGGACTACACGTAGTCCAAAGCACAGCCTCAGGATCGCCAAAAAGCATATGCTTCTGCAAATGTACACGGTGCACAGGGGTTCGGGTTGCACAGTCCCCACAAGGGATACTGATCTCAGAGCTCCTGAGAGGTCAGATCAACCTCAGGGACGTTAGGGAACCCACCTCCTGTGTTGCAGAAATCTTCGGAGTCCGCAGGAGCTCGGGAGATGCAATCCGGTCAGGTGCGCTTAGGTGCCTGCTGCTGCAGGGGAGTAACTCCTTTACTCCAAGGGAGATTCTTCTGTCGTCCAGCGAAGTGTAGACCGTCAAAGTATTTGGTTTCTTTGCAGAGTCTTGTCCAGGTATAATCTAAAGTCCTGGTATCAGGTTTCCCACTTTATACCCATGGGAAGGTGTTGGACTGACTCTGGGGACCCTCTTAGGGGAGAGTTAGGACAGAGGGGTGGCTACACCCATGTCCTTTGTCCAGTTTCGCGCCAGAGCAGGAGCCAACGGCTCCAGGAACTGGCTCTAGCTGGACTATGCACGGGGACACCAAATGTGCCCCCAGTGCAGACTTTCTGGCACTCTAAGAGTGCACCCACCCAGCCCCAATACACTAAAGCCTGTCTGGGAGGTGGTCACACCTCCCTGTGACAGGAAACCTATTGTTAGGCCTTCCTCTGCTCGAGCTCGGCTCAGCAGCAGGAGGGCAGACTCGTGTCTGTGGCTGGCAGCATCCATTTTGTGCTGCCCAGGTCGAGAAAGCTGGTACCGGGTAGACCGGTGACCCATAGTAGTGGTTCTACAAGGTTGGAATCATACCTCCCACACCAGTTACTGGTGTGGAGGTATGATTCCAAGGTGTTTGACACCAAACACATGTTTCTAAGCAGCCGTTTTAAAGTTAGCATTTACTGCAAGGTTATAATGCACTTAAGTATATATGGTTTGGCTGCATCACAGACAACCCCGGGGAATGGATTCCGAAGACTGCAGAGGGGCCCTACTCATGCAGGAGCACCCTCTCACATAAAACCAAGCACCCTGCCTTCAGGATTGATAAGGCCTGCCATAGGGGTGACTGATAGGTTTATATGTGTAGTGATTTAGAAGGGATATAGTGAACCTATATCTCCAGTAAGGGTGCATGCACCACCTTACACAGGCTGCAGTAGCAGACCTGTTGTGTCATTTTGAATGGCCTCTCAGGGGTGGCATAATACATGCTTCAGCCCCTGGGAGGCCTCTGGGGTACCTATGGCCTGGGTACATGGTGTACCTTATACTAGGGACTTATAAGGGTACCCCAGTATCCAATCTGGAGTGTACCTAAAGTACATGCATTGCAATTTACAGGAGAAAGCAGATAGATTGGGGTCCCGAATAGCAGGATCCCAGTCAGACTAGGCCAAAAACAGTGAGACATCAGCAAAAAGTGGGGGTAAGTATAAGAAGCAGATCCTACTCTCCTACAGATTGCCACAAAGTTCCTGTAATACCTGGTGAGTCCCATTCCATCACTGACTAAATTTTGGCATCCCACAGGTGAATCTCCCCATTCTGCACCCCATGCCCAAGGTGGACTACAGAGGTCTGCCCCACATGACCCTTGTTTGCCTTGATAGTCAGTTGTGCCTCCTGTATCCTAGCCAACACCTGTTCCAGGTGCCTCAAGTGGTCTTCCCATGAACACCGAAACGTCATCTAAATAGGCCACACAGAACTTTTCTAACGTTATGTTAAAGATAAGCGCACGTTCACCGGACCGTTTCTTGGCGCTGTGAGAACATGGTTCACCAGGCGCTGAAATGTGTCAGGAGCATTTTTCAACCCAAAGGGCATCACCTTGAGCTGGTATAACCCTTCTGGCATAGAACATGCAGTCTTCTCCTTTTCTCTTGGTACTAGTGCAATCTGCCAATTACCACTGGTCAGACCAAAGGCGCTCAAGTATTTGGCAGCACCTAACCCATCCACAAGCACATCCGCTCTGGGGATTGGATGGGCATCGGTTTTTGTTACCTCATTGAGGGCTTGGTAGTTCACAAAGAACCGCAAGTCAGTAGACCCTTGCTTTGGTACTAGAACCACAGGACTAGACCAAGGACTATGTGATCTTTCAATGACCCCCAGTTCCAACATTTTGGCAACAACTGCCTTAATGCATCCAGAACCTGGTCAGATATTCTGTACATCCTACCCTTCACTGGCAGACTGTCACCTGTGTTTATGTCATGCACACAGATAGGTGTCAACCGTGGAGTCAGCGAGAAGAGGTAGGCAAACCTTCTCAACACCTCTCTGCACTCTCTCTGCTGCTCTGACGTTAACCCAGGGGATAACTGCACCCCTTCCACAGTACCATCCTTCATGTCACTATGCAGCAAGTCAGGAAGAAGCTCACTGTCTTAATCCACTTCCTCTGCCATAGCCATGACATTCAATGTGTAGTCCCTGCAGAGGTAAGGCTTCAGTCTGTTCACATTGAACACCCTCTTGGGTTCCCTTGTTGCACCTGTGTCCAAGAAGTAGTTTACTACAGACACTTTCTGAACTACTTTGTATGGCCCACCCAATTTGTCTTCCAAAGCCCTGGGACAAATATGCTGCAGCACCAACACCTCTTGCCCATCTTGATACCCAGTCAGCATAGCTTTCTGATTGTACTATTCCTTCATCAGCATTTGGCTCTCCTGAAGGTTTCTTTTGCCTGACTCATGTATTGCACCATCAGCTTTCTGAAGCCAATCACAGAGTCTACCACATCCTTCTATAGGGTTTCTGAGGTTCCTTGCCATCCTTCTCTAACTAAGGCAAGTGGAACCCTCACCGGGTGTGCATACAGAAGTTCAAAGGGACTTAACCTTACTCCCTTCTGAGGAATCTCTCAGTAGTCAAATAAAAGACCTGGCAGGAGAAGACCCCAATTCCTCCTGAGGTTCTCTGGTAGAGTTCCCATCATGCACTTGAGTGTTTTGTTAAACCGCTCCACCATATCATTAGTTTGCGGGTGGTATTCCATGGAGAAGTGGTATGTCACACCAGCTTGCTCCCACATCTCTCTCATGTAAGAAGAGATGAAGTTGGTTCCTCGGTCAGAAATTTCCGTCCTTGGAAATCTGACCAAATAAAAATTCCCTAGGAGAGCCCTCGCTTACACTTTTGTAATCATGCTCCTCAGAGTTACAGCCACAGGATGCCTGGTGGCATGCTCCACCACTACCAATATATACTTGTTGCCTGACTGTGGTGGGTGGGTTGAATGGACCAACTAAGTCTATTCCCATCCTCTCAAATGGAACACCTACAACTGTTAGAGGCACTAACAGTGCCTTTGTCTACACTCCTGTTTTACACTCAGTTGGCAAGCTGGACAGGTCCTACAGAACAGCTCTGTCTCTGCACATCCCTGGCTAGTAGAACAGAGGGTCTAACCTATCTTGGGTTTTTCTACTCCCTAAGTGTCCTACTACGGGCACTTCATGGGCCAGTGACAACAGGAAGTTTTTGAGCACTAATGGAACCACTAGCCTCCTGCTTGTAGCTGGCTCAGAATTTACCGGTTCACTTTAAAGTAGACCATCCTCCCAACCAACATAGTGTTTTCCGACCTCCCCTTTGCTGACCTGTTCTTGGGCTTCCTTCTGAAGTCCCTCAAGCGTAGGTCACTCCTCTTGTGCCTTGCGGAAATCTTCTCTGATAGGCCCTCCAGCAGTTAACAACCCTTGCAACTCTATAAGTGATCCAGATTCCAGCACATGGTCCACTTCAGGAACTTCATCCTCCTTTCCCTGTGATGCAGAAGCGATGGTCTCCACGGCTATTGCCTTCCCAGAGACTATCCTTTCCTGCAAACTACCTTGTCCTGGTCCCTGCAAATCAGAGATGATCCCAGCTTCTCTTTGAGACTTTGATGCAGCCTGTTCTCTGGTCAACACAGCTGACGTTGTCCAAGCCATAAAGGCTTCTGGTCCTGGCACCAAGCCAGGGGCTATCAAATCATTGCCCAAGAGACATTCCGCTCCTTGTTTTAACCCTTACTCCACAGTAATCATGGTCACCTTGCCATTGAGCTCTGTTTCAACCCTGGTGAATGGATACTGTATGCCGTCTCCACTGGCAACCAATCCTGTATCCTTGGTACGGTACTTCCTCTCAACCATAGTGCGGAAGGCTCCAGTATCCCTCAGGGCAGGCACTTTCCTCCCATTAATGCTGACCTCCTGTACCAATCCCAGTGTGTTAGGATGGATGTGTTTCAGAGCATTTGGGTCCCTTTCCCAAATGCCATAGCTGCAAGGTTGAGTGCAATCGGTCCCTCATGGGTACCGTCACCCATGTGTAACATGTTTGCTATCACGGGCATGGCTGTATTAAGTTCCTTCTCTTAACAGTCTCTCTTGTAATGTCCAACCTTGTGGCACTTAAAACAAGTCACCACCTTGGACTTAAAACGGCTTCCTTGCCTTCCCTTCTCATGATGCTCCTTCCTGGACATGCCATTACCATCCTCATGTTTCTGGGCCCTCCTCAACTCCCATGGGAACTACTCTGGTCCTTCTGTGGACTCTCCTGTTTGGAACCAGTCTGCAGAGAGTTCTCCCCCCCCCTTTGGCTTTCAACTATGCTTCTCCAGCCCTTTGTGAACCCTGTTAGCTAACCACTTCTCAGCTAACACTGCAAGTTTTGTTGGATCCCTCACTGCCAGATCAGACAGGTATAGCCTACGTAGGGTAGAGCACTCCTCCTTGAGTCGCTCTGTCACCATCAACTGGTTAAGGGACTGAAAATCCTTGGCCTCCATCCCTTTTACCCTCTCATTGCAATCACGCAATACACCATGAATCCAAGTCTCAAACGGAACACCATCCACTTTCTTGCAGTCACAAAATCTTTGCAGGTATTGAGTTGGCTTCAGCCCAAACCTCCTAATGAGAGCCTCTTTCCTTTGCTCATACAGCATCTAGTCTGCCACAGGCATCCTTCCAATGACAGCTGCCCCTTCCAATAATATGCGCCCCATTAAGGCAGCCCCCTTTGCCACCTCATTCAAGTCCTGCACCTTACAAGCAACCTCAAAGCTCACAAACCATTCCAAAATATCCTGACCTTCTACATGCACATGCACAAGAACTTTTGGAACCTTCGCCATCACCTGGCCCAAATTGGAAGCAGAGCCACTTATCCCAGATGGAGTTGTTATTGCTGCCATCCGAAGTTTCTCTCTCAAGGGCTAGTCTTTCCCTTTCCAGCTCTCTTTCCTTTTTCTTGTGTTTCACCTCCCACTCTCTCTGTTTCTCCTCCCTTTCTCTCTGTTTCTCCTCCTGCTTTCGCAATTTCTCCTCCCAGGCCCATTCCTCCTGTTTCTCCCGCATCCTCTCCTCTTGTTCCTGGTGAGCTAGTCTTAGCTTCTCCCTCTGAAACTCTCTGGCTTTCTCATCTTCCTCAACCTTATCTTCCTGAAGTGCCAACAGCAAGCTCAGGGTCTCTGCTAGACTCAACTCACCCAAGTGGTTTATTCCTGGAAGTGGTGACAGTGGTACCCTAGCTATTCGAGGTGGTGTACACACCTGGGGTATTCTAGAAACTAAAGGTGGTGAGTATCTTGGTGAAACTCTGTAAAATGCATTAGGGGACGCACATGGTGTGTGTCTGGGATATATCTCTGCTAAGGGGATCCTAGAGCCTGAATCCACGGCGCTCTCTTCCTGGGTTCCTGACATGGTTCCCTCTCCAGAGTCAGCTACAGCCTCCTCCCTTTCACCCAGTATCTCAAACTGGTCCCTAATGAAATTATCAAAGACTTCTCTGTCCCTATTCCTGGGAATCCTCCACCCTCTCTTCCTACATAATTCCTTCATCTGATCTAGGGAGATGGTGCTGAGGTCAAATCCCAACCCTGTGCTCTTCATTGTCAAAGCGAGCCACTTTTGCGCGTAGACAGAAAAAAAACCTGGACTTTTTGCAACGCTGCTGCAAGTTGGAAATGGCCAATGCCACCTCTGTATAACTTTTGACTCCTAAAACGTTAGACTTCCCGCCACTAGTCGCCAAATGTCAGAACCCCGTTCAGAGGGCTATGGGGCACGTATGGGTTACTGGCCCCAATCAAGGTGGTTCAGGATATTTACCCCTGATGTCCCGGGCCCACCCTACTATGGATCCTGCTCAATTGGGTCAAGTGGCTCCTCCTGCACCTGACTCTCAATTGGTAATGTAGCAAGAGCAGTCAAGCTCCTTCAAAGGAAAGTGTAGATACAGATCAGTGAACACGAATCATAACTCAACATGCATGAAACGCACACAATAAGTCAATGTCCAGTTAAATACTTATTTTGTATAAATGAAGTATTTTAATTCTAATTGTACACATGCAAAGTTAAATGAAATTCAATAGGCAATATCAATCCCCCTTGAGGTAGTCACCCTAGTAGTTGTCATGCCACACCCAGCCTGCTAAATTCCCATGTTACAGGAGTGTTGTCATTCCCCACTCACATGTGACAACATCCAGGGAATGTAAACTACTAGGCCCTGTTCACAGCGATTTCCCTTCTTGGATTCAGTCAATAAAATGTAGTCACTAAGAGTTCAAGTAGGGTAGTAAAAACTGAAGACGGTATATCCCCTATTGCCCAGTAGGCCCAATCCTCAGCTTACCCGCTCTGGCAGTATGAACTGTGGCAGTGGTGCAGTGCAGTACTGTCCTGGATCGGCAAAGTCAGGTGGTGTGCATTCACATGTGCAGCTTCTTGGCAGTCGCCAGCTCCCTCTACAGATCCGCACTTGCCAGCATCCTGACAATCTGAGTTGCTCTGGCTCCATTCACACGCTGTAAGTATTGTTCTTCCTCGCTAGGGGATGGGGCAGTCTCCTTGCTCCGGCGGGGCTCCAACGGTGTATCCTCTGTCCTCAGGTCTCCTCAGACACAAAACCTCCCTCGTCTTGGTTGTAGCAGCAATTTGGGTCACGGGCATACAGGGTCACTCCAACGAACCTCACTTTCCAGTCACACTGGCCTCAGGTTGCCTCCTCTGCGGGCCCTCCTGGCACACGGAGTTGCTGCAACTTCCCACACAGGTGCGATGGCTGAATCGATGCAACATAGTTTCTTAGCACCCGGCGGCCCCTCCTGGCATACAGGGTTGCCTACCTCTACAACGCTGCACACGGGCAATGGCCCGATTGATGCAGCAATGTCCTGAGTGCAGGGCGACCCCTCCTGGCATACGGGGTCACCAATATTTACAAGGCGGCACACGGACGGCGGTCTGATTGGTGTGGCACAGCTCTCAGTGCACGGTGGTCCCATCATGCATATGGGGGTACCGAAATTCACAACACAGCACACAGGTAATGACCTGATTGGTACGTACTGTTCCTCACAGCTTGTGCTGGTGCTCTAGAAGTCTGATCTCGCTTCCTCCAACATACTCCTCTCCCTCACCGGCACACCGGTCTTGGCGAGCAGGGAGGCACTGGTGCTCCAGACACCAGGGCAGGGGATCTTGGTTTCCCTGGGTGATGTCTCCTCACCCAGCAGGGAGACTAGCAGGCTTGGCCCTTAGTCCTGGTCACAAGCAAAAGTTTTGCAGAGCTTCCCCTCCCCATGCAGCCTAGCTGGCTGCTCGGCAGATGACAAAGAATGGGGACTCAGACTTCCTTCTTATATTTCTTTTCCAGACACCAAATGTGATTTAGGGTCTGGACCTTTCCCGGGCCCCCAGTCCTATCCTTTAGGATTCCCCTATCAGCCTCATCTCCCTCTTCATGAGATGTGTCCAGGCCCTTTCCTTGTGATCTGTCACTGAATCAAAGAGCCCTTTGAAATGCACAGGAAGAGTCTGGCTCGCCCTCACCCATTGCCGTCCCACCCAGGACACAGGAATGCAGCAATATACAATTCTGTCTGGGGGGGATTCCTCTACTCACGTTTTCACCAGGCAGGCCTGGGCTTCCCAAAATGGAACCCAAGGTCCTCCTTGCAATGTATCAGTGCACACATTTATAAACTGAGCTTACATTTACAGTACACTCTACTGTCTAGTATTGTTGTGCCCGTGCACCATACTACCACCAGCATTTCCACATGCAGCACACGCACTTAGTTTGCGCACACTGTTCAATACTACAGTCTCTCTTAACCGCACCAGAGTGTGTCACTTTAAACACTCTTTGCCAATGCACACACATACCATGTGCATACTGTTCCACACTGCTCCCTCTGTGTAGTGTATGTCTTGCGTGCTCACATGCACTCAGTACATATTTCCACTACGCATGCACTTCTACATCAACCTGACAAAGGCCAAGGGTGAGTTCACATGGCAGCTGAACCTTTAAAAAGGTGAGTGAGCCTGTAGGCCTCAGTCCAATGACTCAGGGTAAAAAGGACCTGGTCACTACTATTTATCATCACACAGTATGCTGCCACCACCGCGCTTGTGCTGTTTAACTCCTGGTGAAGGCAGTAGCCTTCCATCACTATGAGGTTAGTGCTTTGGGCACCCCTCCCAGTCCAACAAGACTGCAATTCATGAGACAGGCCTATGCCATGGCACACAAACATGCATGTTCACCTAGGACAGCAAAAAATCAGCATTAGGGATCCAGACAACAATACATTTGGGCACTTAGGGCAGGGGTATACATCTTTACCATGCAGAGGACTTTTCATCCTAACAAGGGCTTCTGGACCTTGTGGTCCACAGCAGAGTCCAAGTGGCTCCCTGCACAGCAGGGAGCACAACCGCGCTTTGTAGCGCCTTGCCCTGCCCCCTCCTCACTCCATCAAACAAGTGAGCAACATGGCTCCTGGACCTTGTGGTGCCCAGCAGAGTCCAAGCGCATCCCTATTCTATTAGTGAGAAACTTACCTAAATTATAACCAACCATCGATTAGCATGGTTGTATTAGTTCTCACAATATGCCAAGTTATGTCAAATCTACCCTCATATCTTATTGTACAATCAGGTAAGAATTCTGAAGTATTTCAGCATCTCCTCCATTAATCAGTCCATGTTTCTAAACCCACACTTGAACTGGTACCTTTTATACCTTTCTTATGCCTGGTGCTCTATGGAGCAAGGAGAAGTCAGCTCATGTTGGGCTCTTGTCTCATTATACAGATTATCGAACAATGCTTCTTGTACAAAAAATAGTTGTACACAGAAGCTTAGTGCTACTTTTTTCTTTTTTTAAAAAAGAAAATGGCCTACACAAGGTCATCTCTACTGGATGTAATAATTCTGCTGCTTGTTCATGAATAGTGTATGCACCAGGGAATACATATTTTCCTTTTCTGCTATGATAGCATAGATTTAAAAGTGGCAATCGAGCACACATTTATTATATGCACCAATCAAACAAATTAGCCTGCTTCCTAGCCCTGCACCTACACCAAAACACTCTTAAATCCGAAATGTCCGAACAATGACCATGTTAGCATACAGCTATCAATTTATTTGTATGTAACATTAAAATACATATAAAAGCCTTGCTACACACATCACTTTGGTTGTGTGCAGTGGGAGTTGGCTGCTGAGCCTAGCCTACAACAAGGCCCTCCAACAACCCACACTGCCTTGCCATTGAAGTTTTTTGTCATTCTCAGAATATTTTTGGGGGGGTTTCTTTCAATTTTGTGTGTTTTAACTGTTTTTTTGGAAGGTTGTTGGTAGGTAGCCACTTACAAATGTTTAACCTTTTCTTTTTTTTAAAGAAAAACCTAATTGGTGGAATTTTGAGTAATATTGCTCAATCAATTAATTCCCAGCCTTGGGATTCTTTTCCCCACACTATATGTTGGGTTTGCAGTATGTGGATTGGCATAAATACACATGAAGAATGTATCTACTGCCCACTAATTTTGCTAAAGTTTCTTTTTATTCCTTTGTAATCCACTAATGAAGTGATGCCCATTTCCCTTACATGTACAGCATAGTAGAGCATCTGCAAATTAATATATTAGAGTGGTTCTATAACGTCAGACTTTCACCAAATCTTTCCTCCTTTCCTTCAGGATTGTATTACCAACAAACAAGTCCTGACACTTATTGTCCTTTTTGTTTCCATTGGAAACAATTCATGGGAGTCTGAAGGATTCCTCTTGGCCTGTGGAGAAGAGGCATAAATCACCCTTCATGGAGCTGCTCCTCCCACATCTATTTCCTTTCCCTCAGGGGTTCTCTCTTCTTCCTTGTTCTCCTCCTTGCCAGTGGAGAAAAAGAGGGATCACTCCTCCTACCAGCTCTGCGATGCTATATTTGAAAAACAGGAAGAAAGCATTAGTAATTCCTTAAAATCTCTAAGAAATAATCTAACATTTTCGTTGGTAGCAGGATATGTTTTATGGCCTCTACTTTATCCACCTGATGCTGAATTAGACAATTCCCTAAAGTATATCCCATATATCTGACTTGTTTGACTGCTAAAACATTTATTGGGGTTGGCAGTAAGGCCTGTGCTTTGGAAGGCCTTTAGAATGGCTTTCATATGTTCCAAATTTTCTTTCAAGAAGGTAGAATGTGGTGCACTAATACCTGAAAAATGGCAGGAGCCCTATGGAGTCCAAAGAGAAGGACTTTGAAATGGGACAGTCCTCTGGGAGTTGGAAAGGTTGCCTTATGGTGATCCGTATGATGAAGGGGTGTCTGCCAATATCCCTTGCTCAAATTTAATGAGTTATTGTAACCGGTCTGTCCAAGATTTTCTTCATTCATCTGGGCATAGGATAAGTGTCAATGAATGACCATTTTTGACATGTCTGCAGTGTATGCAGAATTACTTGATACTGTCTGATAATGGAATGAGTACTACTGGGGAAGACCAAACACTTTTTGAAGGTTCAATTGTATTGACTGAGAGAATTGTATCCAATTCTTGGGTTACTGCTTGGTTTTGGGTTTCATGGATTTTGTACGGTCACACTCGAACCTCTACGAATGGGGACTTTTGATTTTTTGTTCAGTTAATTGTGTTTTTGTCAGGAAGCTGGGGAAAACATCTGTTCCACACACCCCACAACTCTTTTCAGCATTTTTACCAAATCTTCTTTTTCATGGACAGTGGTCAAAGAATTTTTAACTAATTACTCTTATGGTTCTCCAAACCACGTCAATTAGAAGGGCATCAGATGATGGTACCATACCAACAAACAATTGTAGTTTTGAGGTCTCCCATTTTTTTATACGATTGACATGGAAATCTTGGATGAGTGGTTTTCTGTGTGGCAGGGACACTCAAGTCACTAGTCTGACAATAAGTCACTGGTCTGACAACCTCCAAGATTTTGTGTATTTCATGTAAATGGGCTGAGAGATCAGTGTTAGAAGAAGGTATCAAAGATCAGTACCTAATCTTCTGTAGAAAGGGCTTGTATTCTCTGTTTATAGTTTCTCTTCTGTTTAAGATTTTTTTAGATTGTTAACGGACAGTTCTCAGTTGGCTTGTAGTCATTATCTTAGAGTCAACACATATTAAACTAAAGTAGCACCCTCTTCTTTGCTTTGCCATTCTTCAAGTGCCAAATTCAATATTTTCTTGAACTGGCAACAAAAAGTAATTCAATGGGCTAAACCTAGTGGATGCCTAAGGGTAGCTAAAAGTGAAAACTGTTCCAGGGGTAATACCCAATCCCAGTCTTTGACATCTGGCAAGGTGGTTTTCCTGCGCATGCTTTTTATTGTCTGATTGTAGCATTCAACAAGTACACAAGTTTGTGGATTACTTGTGTTGTTTGGAATGTTTTTTTACAGCCATTCTAGGACGTATGCTTGGAATGGATGAGATTGCAATGTTACTTTAGCTTTCAGGGAGTTGGCTGGTGTGAAGAATTCGACCGACTAGCTGCAGCCCGTGCAGGTAATAGCGGTGGGGCGGTAGGGCCGGGGGGGGTGGGGGATTTTGACAGACGACCAAGAGGGGGAATTAAATAAATAATTAATTTTCCCTCGTCGTCGTCTGTCGAAATCCCCCTCCCACCCGGCCCTACCGCCCCACCACTCTTACCTGCACGGGCAGCGGCTGCGACCGACTGCTCTAGGAGATTGCTTGCTAATATACTAGAGTTAATAGATTACTGGCTACTAACTCTTTCTTGAAGTGAACATAAAACAAGGTGACCATTAAACTTCCCAGAAGAAGAAATTCATGACTTTATTAGAAACGGTCTGGAGCCCAAGAATTACATGTCAAGGCTTAACAAAAATGTAGAAATACTAGGTACTAACAAACCAAAAAACTGGTTGATGAGGGCGGAAGATTTGTTTGAGAATCATTGGACAGATAAGTAAGGGCAGTACTGCAAATAAAAGTTACATGCTTAGGGCCTGATTCACAAAAGTAATCTGAGACAAAATCCTAACTTTACGACTTTTGGTATTCACAGAAGGCATTTAGGAGTACTAAAGTTAGGATTTTGTCTCAGATTACTTTTGTGAATCGGGCCCATAGAGTGCATTTAAAATTTTTCCAGAATGGGTAAAAGCAGTTGGGAGACACAGTGGAATTAAAAGGTTGTGAGCCCTATAAATGATATGGATGAGAATGATAAAGATTCAGGCGAGACTACCTTTTATGCGCTAAGTGTGGAGGGGGAACAGGAAGGAGTGGTCAACTGTTAGCTTGTTTTTCAGGGTTTATATTTTGTGCATTAATAATGAAAATTAATATGACTTTTCACATTTGATTCTCCACATTTAGGTTGGATTAACATGATTGCAGTTGAAAAAAATGTATATGATGACTAGAAGTGTGTTTATTAATTTGCTATAGCTATGCTGCATTTTCTGTTAAACACCACTTTGGACAAGATCAATGCCATCTCTGTCACTTACTCCTCTTTCTCCCACCCTGCATTGAATTCTCCCCACAGCCTCCACAGAACATAGTCAGACTGGCGTATATTGGTTTATTCCACTGTTATGAATACATTGCTTTCGATAAATTTTCTTCTGTTCCCTATGACTTGAAACAAACTCAAGGTCTTTTCCGCTGCCTCCCATTGAGAATACTAGTCTATCCATTTGCTGAAAGTTCCATTGTTTATATGTGTCACATTAGATAGCACTTCTCCAGATGATTTCAACATGGAGAGTGTTGAATACGTTTTTTTTTTAAAAATGGGATGGTGCTTGTGTTTTAAGGTAATGATGTGTATTTTTCTCTAAATTATGATTTGCCAAAGAGATGATGTTTTATAATCAAACTTCCAGGATACAAAATGTTTTACATAATGTTAGAAAAGTATTTTGTTTCCAGCACAAACGCGGGATCGCATCAATCAATATATCGGCAACGAGGCAAAACCCCTCTAGGGTTTTGTCTTGCAATTGGCGAATTTTTTTTAATCTCTGGACTACCTAAGATACTGACGGTGTCGCTGTCCTGCTTTTATTTACAACTCTTCGATCACAGTTTTCAGAATAGAATTGCATTATGCACCAACTGAAGCCATGACGCTCGAATTTTGAGCTCACGCGCCTCTCCTAATGAGAAATGGAGATTCGCAGGCAGAAGCTTGCCAAGCGTGATCTGTAATTTAATTAGAATATTTTGTCCCCAATATGTTATAAACACATTGATTTTACCATTCAATTATAGATCAGTTGACGACCTCTGTAAAAATAAATGAATGTTTGGCTGACGTAGCCGTTGGCCTCCCTTCCCCCTTTGCCCCGCCTGGCCTCTAGTGATTCTGCAAGGGTCTGCAGGCAATCACTCTTTCTCCTCTCATTGAATCGCCCGCCCCTCATCACACATATAACCCTGACTCCTCTCGTTTCAGCATGTCTTCCACAAACAGCCTCTGCGGACCACTCCCGGGGACTCACGCGCCTGAAATATTTCACAGCGTTCGCGGCGCGTGCTCTTCTCGCGTGTTCCGTCAGCATTAAAAATGACAACAGACGGGGGTGTCTTAACACTGAAGCCGTGAAAGACGTCCAAGTTCAAATGAAGAAGAGAGAAAAAAAAACACAACCAGTCGGCTATTGCATCGTCTCGCGTGCTGACCTAGATGGGGCTTGTTTTACTTGCATGTAAACAGATAAAGGTTATTAATAAAACCGCAGGCAGCCTGCGACGAGGCGCCTTCGCTCCTGAAGCCCACGCGCGCTGCTCCTCGGGAGCCCAGGAGATTTGCCGCCAATTGGTATTCCGTGAACGTGAAAGACCACTTAGTCAGGTCATCCACGGAAAGTCCATCGCAGACTACCCGATCAGTGCTGTCTACATGGGGCCTACCAGAGGTTAAAGGACATTTCAGGTGCGGCAACTGTGTATCATGTGCTTTTACTTGCAACACAAAAACATTTGAACACGCGAATGTTAAACACACATTGGAGTTCTTTGCAAACTGCAACACAAGGAACGTTGTGTATTGCATAACATGTCCCTGTCAGTTGCCCTACATTGGTCAGACACAGCAACCGATAAAAGCAAGAATTGGGCAACACCGGAGCCGCATTAAACACTCAGTAGCCAACGCCCCATTGGTGAGCCATTTTATCGAAAAAAACCACACAGCAGATGACATAAGATGGCAAGTCATAGACAAAGCTTCAATTCCGGAAAGAGGAGGAGACCTCTCGCAGATTCTCCAACGACTAGAATGCCGTTGGATAGAATGTACCAACTCAATAGCTAAAGAATTAAACTCCGCAGAGGAGTGGCGTGGTTTTGTTACCACACTAAGTAACTGACACCAATGGGTTGAAAAAAAGGAACGCACTAGTTAGCTGAAGGGTAGCTCCACAGAGGAGTGGCGAGGAAGTGTCACCACTCCAAACAATGAACATCACAGCCTGTATCTACTGTTAAATATGCTTACAGTTTACCTATTAAGACTTCCATAATTGTCAGTCACTATGTGAAAAATCGTTTTAAATTACCTGTGAACATATTATTATTGTCCTTAAAACTGTGTTATCTATACCAAAATAAAGGATGATGTGGTAAACAATCTAGAACTGACAGATGCAACATATTGTCACTGTACTATACATCCATACCAATCCATACCAAGTTAATCGATAACAATGTAAAGGGTGGTATGGCAAAATAATTTAAATATGACAAATGCAACATATTGTCAGTGTACTTTGCATACCCACATCCTGCCACATCTATGTGTCCTATAGCAGATGAAATCACTAATGTGATCGACATAGTATGCTTACTAGGTACACAGCAGGAATTGTTTGTGTTTTGAATTAAATACATAATGTATCCAGTAAGAAAATTGCTCGCATATGTAAACACTAAGTGTTCGACAAAAATGCAATGATTGTAACTGTAAGAGTACACCAAGAGATTGAATTTGACTTTATTTGAATACACAATGTATCGAATAAAATTACTACACGGTTAAAAACACAAGTACAAGCCAGCATCCTTAATTACTGAGATCACAGGCATACCGTCTACTCGCGTTCCCTGTCAGTCGTTTTTCATGCGCAAGAACATTTCTGATATGTCAACACCCAAGACCCCATCATGATAAAAATCCCCTGCTTTACACCAATTAGGATAGGCCATTATATTCGCCATGCGTCACCCAGGAGATTACACCCTTTTTGGAAGACAGACTCATGACGGTCTGCTGTCCATTTCCATGATAGATCACAGAGCAGCAGATTAGATCTACAGCTGCGGCTCCATTTTTCGGGTCTGTCAAAACTGCACTGTCATTTTTCGGCGGGAAGAGAGAAGCTATATACCTCAAGCCTTTCACAGGCTCGGTGTCATTGAACCAAGGCAGACAGACAGATGCTGTTCTGCTCCACAGATATCCTTGATGCAGGCACGAACATACTGATTCTTGAGTAAGGTAAGCGGGCCAGCATTAGTTTGGCTGTCCAATACACGCATAGAGCGCCTTGGTTAAGATTAGACCTCAATACTAAATATACTCTTACTTTATTTGGTTTCAGACCCCCCATTACTTATCAACTGGCAACACAAAGAGGCACATAGCGTCTTAAATAATTATCAAGAGCCATAACACATGGAAGAAGCCTGTTACTTCTACTTAAAAACCCTATCGGGTAAGCCTGTACAATTATAGACTTCCTAAGCGCTCTAACGCTGTTTGGCCAATAGACACCGACAATAACTGTATTTTTTCTATATAGCTCGTGCTTGATCTGCACACTCACCGTGCCCTTCTATTCCATACCTGCGGAATCCTCCTATTGTGCTAACCGAATTTTGCCAGCCGACAGCTACCCTCACATGGGGTAAGTCTCTTATCATAGTGCACCTATGTAGTAGAGTCATATGTACTCTACTTAAAAGACTGATATTAACACGCTTCTATTTCTCACATGAACAGTGCCCGGCCGGGTCCCATGTGAGTATCCTTCCTTTTCACTTTACTCACGGTGCCACAAATTCCACACGAGGCTGCGCAAACCCTTCCTTCAGGTACTATACTGATTGCCTACATCCTTTTTCCACGAGCACAGCTGCTCCATTACAAGCACATACTGACATTATCCTTCCTCTTCTCGCAGGTGTCCCTACTATCTTAGGTCCTGAAGAGACCCTACATTGCACACAGGGTCGAAACGCCGTCGACAGTTTTTTCAAAGCGAATCATTACAAGCCAGCACTTATCATTGTATAAAAGCGTGGTTTATATAATATATATCTTTCAATGGTCGCTTTCATGAAATATAGGAAACCTTGTATATATGTCACGAATATGTCACAAATTATTTAGGTTTATTTGTTTAGGTTCCTTTTTTCACTGGGACACCACTCACTACAATCAATTGATTGTTAAATGTCATGAATGTAATTTTGCTTCAAAGAACTATATAAACAAGAATTATGAATGAAATACTAATCTAAGGTGTGTTCGACTCCTTCTCTTTTGACATCACAATAACCCATTACATTGCCATAGTGCGTTATTTTATTGAGATTTTCTTGCCATTAGTCCACAGGAGCCATTGTTTTTGATAATCATTTCAGTACCCTGGTTCCAAGTGAGTAGGGTTCCCTTGTTGTTTTTCTCGACTCTTAGAGCGGTGGCTGCACCGCAAGGGAAATATCTTGTAATCAGGATTTCCCATACACCCTATGTGATCATAGGGTTTAATTGTAGCTCCCTGGGTTATGATGTCAGAAAGAGAAGCTCCCCTATACACCGATGAATATATCGCAAAAATAATAAGTGGACCATCCTTGTTCTCTAACCAATCTAGTAGTACTGTGAGTCCACGACAGCAATTGCTTGAAAAATTGGAGAAAGCGAAGAAAAAGCATGTCAGAACCGAACTTCATGCTCGGATGCTGACAGAGTATTTGAAGGCAGGAATTATCCCACAAGGGTTACAGGTCAGAAACGTCCCAGGCATATTCCGAGAGGATCCCAAATTCAAAGGGGGCTTTAGCCACATTTCTACGACCTGTTCACGCCACTGGATGGTGTTAGGTGTAGAAACAGCCATAGAACACGCAAAAGCGGAACTAAAAGAAATTGAAGAGTTAGAGAAAGAACTACTAGGTGGTGACGGAATTGCAGAGGCCAAAATACTCTTAGATAAACTCAATAAATCGATAGAGGATTTCAACTCCTTTGAGTTGAAGAAAAAGGCAGACAAAGTGACGAAAGATATAAAAACTTCACAAAAGAAAGGGCCTATCCCTATTTAAGGGAAGACTATTACAGCACGGTAGGCACACAAAACAGACAAAACACGTGGGGTAGATTCAGGAGAAATCAGCCAATCACTTTCTCAGAGTCATCAGGTGGCTCAGACGATTCTGACGCTCAACCAGTACCAAGTCGGCCTGACAATCACCCAGGTCAGCCTTTTTAGACCGGGGCGGGAAGAGAAAAGCCAAAACTTGGTACCAATACTCAGGAGAGAGACAAACTCGGAACAAACATTACCAATGGGGGCCACAACCATATTAGATCATGTGAGCATCAATACAGAGAGTATCCCGATTTTCAACCTGTCAAAGCACCTGTTATCTTCCTCTGAAATCTCTTTACTAAGTAAGGGACTATCATTTGTGATAACAGAACGTACTAATTTTTTCAATTTGAAAACAGAACTATACCAGTTTTTCCGTAAGATACGGCTTAAATTGTTCTTTATGGATAAGACTGACAATATACCATTCTCTGTCACAGGACTTAAACCACCCTCAACTTTCTACCCCACTAATGCTATGATGCCATCAGAACTCATAACGTTTGAAAAAATAGTTCTTTCGGGAGTGGACAACATGAAAAACAATAGTCGTTACATTCCATACAACATCAGCCTAGAGGAACGCAAAGCCCTAGAGGGGCTGAAAAATGACAAATCTATTATACTAAAACCAGCAGACAAAGGAGGCGGAATTGTTGTCCAAGATCGGGGAGACTATGACACAGAGATCAGGAAACAAATAGGTGAGGTTAAACACTATAGAAAGTTGGATACTAACCCACTATCGGACATCAAAGAGAAAATTTTGAGACTCACTACAGAAGGGAAAGAAGAAGGTTTTGTAAGCAAGAAAGAATTTGAATTTCTTAATGCAGAAAACCCGAGAACCCCAGTTCTATATACCATCCCTAAAATTCACAAAAGTACCACGAACCCCCCTGGCCGCCCGATACTATCAGGCTGTGGGTCCATTTTAGAACCTATTGGCAAATATATAGATTTTTTTATCAGGGATTTTGTCCCCTTACAGGAAACATATGTAAAAGATTCCATGTACATGATCAACTTAGTCGAGAATAAACCATATAATATTGAGACAGATTGGCTAGCCACTCTCGACATCTCGTCTCTCTATACTAACATACCACAAAATGACAGCATTGAGGTGATAAAAAATCTATTAGACACCAGACCAAGACCAACCTTAGTACCTACTACATTCATTATTTCCCTTCTAGAAATTGCCCTAGGATCTAACTATTTTGTGTCAGAAGGCAACTACTATCAGCAGTGTTCTGGTACTAGTATGGGAGCAATTTGTGCGCCAAATCTGGCAAATATATACATGGACCATGTAGAACAGAAATTCGCCCTAAATGCCACGAACATGTACCGCTCCAACATTACATGTTGGAAGCGGTACATAGATGACATTTTTCTCATTTGGTCAGGGAGTGAAATAGAATTCAATGATTTTGTAACATATTTGAACAGTATTCAAACACACCTCACTTTTACTTCCACTATTGACAAATCCAGTATAGCTTTTCTGGACTTAAATATACAACATGAAAATGGGTGTTTGTACACCTCTCTCCATAGGAAACCAACAGAAAGAAATACATTACTTTCCTATAAGAGCTACCACCCACGGGCACTGAGAGATGGTCTATCGTTCGGGCAATTTCTGCGCTTGCGCAGAAATTGCACGAAAAAGGAGGATTACATGAAAGAGGCAGAAACCCTTAAAACCAAATTAGTGTCTAGAGGCTACCCCAATAGGTTGGTTAGGAAATCCCTCAAACGTGCCTGGTTCTGTCCCAGGGAAGAACTGCTAGTCGCTAAAGAAAAACCCCAGTTGAGAGGCTAATTTGCGTGACTACATTTGGTATTCATACCAATCAAGTACGCAAATTAATAACAAAAAACTGGCACATTATAAAGAATATTGACTCATCCATTGAGGTGCCCATGTTCGCCTTCAAGCGTGGCAAGAACGTGAAAGACCACTTAGTCAGGTCATCCACGGAAAGTCCATCGCAGACTACCAGATCAGTGCTGTCTACATGGGGCCTACCAGAGGTTAAAGGACATTTCAGGTGCGGCAACTGTGTATCATGTGCTTTTACTTGCAACACAAAAACATTTGAACACGCGAATGTTAAACACACATTGGAGTTCTTTGCAAACTGCAACACAAGGAACGTTGTGTATTGCATAACATGTCCCTGTCAGTTGCCCTACATTGGTCAGACACAGCAACCGATAAAAGCAAGAATTGGGCAACACCGGAGCCGCATTAGACACTCAGTAGCCAACGCCCCATTGGTGAGCCATTTTATCGAAAAAACCACACAGCAGATGACATAAGATGGCAAGTCATAGACAAAGCTTCAATTCCGGAAAGAGGAGGAGACCTCTCGCAGATTCTCCAACGACTAGAATGCCGTTGGATAGAACGTACCAACTCAATAGCTAAAGGATTAAACTCCGCAGAGGAGTGGCGTGGTTTTGTTACCACACTAAGTAACTGACACCAATGGGTTGAAAAAAGGAACGCACTAGTTAGCTGAAGGGTAGCTCCACAGAGGAGTGGCGAGGAAGTGTCACCACTCCAAACAATGAACATCACAGCCTGTATCTACTGTTAAATATGCTTACAGTTTACCTATTAAGACTTCCATAATTGTCAGTCACTATGTGAAAAATCGTTTTAAATTACCTGTGAACATATTATTATTGTCCTTAAAACTGTGTTATCTGTACCAAAATAAAGGGTGATGTGGTAAACAATCTAGAACTGACAGATGCAACATATTGTCACTGTACTATACATCCATACCAATCCATACCAAGTTAATCGATAACAATGTAAAGGGTGGTATGGCAAAATAATTTAAATATGACAAATGCAACATATTGTCAGTGTACTTTGCATACCCACATCCTGCCACATCTATGTGTCCTATAGCAGATGAAATCACTAATGTGATCGACATAGTATGCTTACTAGGTACACAGCAGGAATTGTTTGTGTTTTGAATTAAATACATAATGTATCCAGTAAGAAAATTGCTCGCATATGTAAACACTAAGTGTTCGACAAAAATGCAATGATTGTAACTGTAAGAGTACACCAAGAGATTGAATTTGACTTTATTTGAATACACAATGTATCGAATAAAATTACTACACGGTTAAAAACACAAGTACAAGCCAGCATCCTTAATTACTGAGATCACAGGCATACCGTCTACTCGCGTTCCCTGTCAGTCGTTTTTCATGCGCAAGAACATTTCTGATATGTCAACACCCAAGACCCCATCATGATAAAAATCCCCTGCTTTACACCAATTAGGATAGGCCATTATATTCGCCATGCGTCACCCAGGAGATTACACCCTTTTTGGAAGACAGACTCATGACGGTCTGCTGTCCATTTCCATGATAGATCACAGAGCAGCAGATTAGATCTACAGCTGCGGCTCCATTTTTCGGGTCTGTCAAAACTGCACTGTCATTTTTCGGCGGGAAGAGAGAAGCTATATACCTCAAGCCTTTCACAGGCTCGGTGTCATTGAACCAAGGCAGACAGACAGATGCTGTTCTGCTCCACAGATATCCTTGATGCAGGCACGAACATACTGATTCTTGAGTAAGGTAAGCGGGCCAGCATTAGTTTGGCTGTCCAATACACGCATAGAGCGCCTTGGTTAAGATTAGACCTCAATACTAAATATACTCTTACTTTATTTGGTTTCAGACCCCCATTACTTATCAACTGGCGACACAAAGAGGCGCATAGCCGTCTTAAATAATTATCAAGAGCCATAACACATGGAAGAAGCCTGCTACTTCTACTTAAAAACCCTATCGGGTAAGCCTGTACAATTATAGACTTCCTAAGCGCTCTAACGCTGTTTGGCCAATAGACACCGACAATAACTGTATTTTTTCTATATAGCTCGTGCTTGATCTGCACACTCACCGTGCCCTTCTATTCCATACCTGCGGAATCCTCCTATTGTGCTAACCGAATTTTGCCAGCCGACAGCTACCCTCACATGGGGTAAGTCTCTTATCATAGTGCACCTATGTAGTAGAGTCATATGTACTCTACTTAAAAGACTGATATTAACACGCTTCTATTTCTCACATGAACAGTGCCCGGCCGGGTCCCATGTGAGTATCCTTCCTTTTCACTTTACTCACGGTGCCACAAATTCCACACGAGGCTGCGCAAACCCTTCCTTCAGGTACTATACTGATTGCCTACATCCTTTTTCCACGAGCACAGCTGCTCCATTACAAGCACATACTGACATTATCCTTCCTCTTCTCGCAGGTGTCCCTACTATCTTAGGTCCTGAAGAGACCCTACATTGCACACAGGGTCGAAACGCCGTCGACAGTTTTTTCAAAGCGAATCATTACAAGCCAGCACTTATCATTGTATAAAAGCGTGGTTTATATAATATATATCTTTCAATGGTCGCTTTCATGAAATATAGGAAACCTTGTATATATGTCACGAATATGTCACAAATTATTTAGGTTTATTTGTTTAGGTTCCTTTTTTTCACTGGGACACCACTCACTACAATCAATTGATTGTTAAATGTCATGAATGTAATTTTGCTTCAAAGAACTATATAAACAAGAATTATGAATGAAATACTAATCTAAGGTGTGTTCGACTCCTTCTCTTTTTGACATCACAATAACCCATTACATTGCCATAGTGCGTTATTTTATTGAGATTTTCTTGCCATTAGTCCACAGGAGCCATTGTTTTTGATAATCATTTCAGTACCCTGGTTCCAAGTGAGTAGGGTTCCCTTGTTGTTTTTCTCGACTCTTAGAGCGGTGGCTGCACCGCAAGGGAAATATCTTGTAATCAGGATTTCCCATACACCCTATGTGATCATAGGGTTTAATTGTAGCTCCCTGGGTTATGATGTCAGAAAGAGAAGCTCCCCTATACACCGATGAATATATCGCAAAAATAATAAGTGGACCATCCTTGTTCTCTAACCAATCTAGTAGTACTGTGAGTCCACGACAGCAATTGCTTGAAAAATTGGAGAAAGCGAAGAAAAAGCATGTCAGAACCGAACTTCATGCTCGGATGCTGACAGAGTATTTGAAGGCAGGAATTATCCCACAAGGGTTACAGGTCAGAAACGTCCCAGGCATATTCCGAGAGGATCCCAAATTCAAAGGGGGCTTTAGCCACATTTCTACGACCTGTTCACGCCACTGGATGGTGTTAGGTGTAGAAACAGCCATAGAACACGCAAAAGCGGAACTAAAAGAAATTGAAGAGTTAGAGAAAGAACTACTAGGTGGTGACGGAATTGCAGAGGCCAAAATACTCTTAGATAAACTCAATAAATCAATAGAGGATTTCAACTCCTTTGAGTTGAAGAAAAAGGCAGACAAAGTGACGAAAGATATAAAAAACTTCACAAAAGAAAGGGCCTATCCCTATTTAAGGGAAGACTATTACAGCACGGTAGGCACACAAAACAGACAAAACACGTGGGGTAGATTCAGGAGAAATCAGCCAATCACTTTCTCAGAGTCATCAGGTGGCTCAGACGATTCTGACGCTCAACCAGTACCAAGTCGGCCTGACAATCACCCAGGTCAGCCTTTTTAGACCGGGGCGGGAAGAGAAAAGCCAAAACTTGGTACCAATACTCAGGAGAGAGACAAACTCGGAACAAACATTACCAATGGGGGCCACAACCATATTAGATCATGTGAGCATCAATACAGAGAGTATCCCGATTTTCAACCTGTCAAAGCACCTGTTATCTTCCTCTGAAATCTCTTTACTAAGTAAGGGACTATCATTTGTGATAACAGAACGTACTAATTTTTTCAATTTGAAAACAGAACTATACCAGTTTTTCCGTAAGATACGGCTTAAATTGTTCTTTATGGATAAGACTGACAATATACCATTCTCTGTCACAGGACTTAAACCACCCTCAACTTTCTACCCCACTAATGCTATGATGCCATCAGAACTCATAACGTTTGAAAAAATAGTTCTTTCGGGAGTGGACAACATGAAAAACAATAGTCGTTACATTCCATACAACATCAGCCTAGAGGAACGCAAAGCCCTAGAGGGGCTGAAAAATGACAAATCTATTATACTAAAACCAGCAGACAAAGGAGGCGGAATTGTTGTCCAAGATCGGGAGACTATGACACAGAGATCAGGAAACAAATAGGTGAGGTTAAACACTATAGAAAGTTGGATACTAACCCACTATCGGACATCAAAGAGAAAATTTTGAGACTCACTACAGAAGGGAAAGAAGAAGGTTTTGTAAGCAAGAAAGAATTTGAATTTCTTAATGCAGAAAACCCGAGAACCCCAGTTCTATATACCATCCCTAAAATTCACAAAAGTACCACGAACCCCCTGGCCGCCCGATACTATCAGGCTGTGGGTCCATTTTAGAACCTATTGGCAAATATATAGATTTTTTATCAGGGATTTTGTCCCCTTACAGGAAACATATGTAAAAGATTCCATGTACATGATCAACTTAGTCGAGAATAAACCATATAATATTGAGACAGATTGGCTAGCCACTCTCGACATCTCGTCTCTCTATACTAACATACCACAAAATGACAGCATTGAGGTGATAAAAAATCTATTAGACACCAGACCAAGACCAACCTTAGTACCTACTACATTCATTATTTCCCTTCTAGAAATTGCCCTAGGATCTAACTATTTTGTGTCAGAAGGCAACTACTATCAGCAGTGTTCTGGTACTAGTATGGGAGCAATTTGTGCGCCAAATCTGGCAAATATATACATGGACCATGTAGAACAGAAATTCGCCCTAAATGCCACGAACATGTACCGCTCCAACATTACATGTTGGAGGCGGTACATAGTTGACATTTTTCTCATTTGGTCAGGGAGTGAAATAGAATTCAATGATTTTGTAACATATTTGAACAGTATTCAAACACACCTCACTTTTACTTCCACTATTGACAAATCCAGTATAGCTTTTCTGGACTTAAATATACAACATGAAAATGGGTGTTTGTACACCTCTCTCCATAGGAAACCAACAGAAAGAAATACATTACTTTCCTATAAGAGCTACCACCCACGGGCACTGAGAGATGGTCTATCGTTCGGGCAATTTCTGCGCTTGCGCAGAAATTGCACGAAAAAGGAGGATTACATGAAAGAGGCAGAAACCCTTAAAACCAAATTAGTGTCTAGAGGCTACCCCAATAGGTTGGTTAGGAAATCCCTCAAACGTGCCTGGTTCTGTCCCAGGTAAGAACTGCTAGTCGCTAAAGAAAAACCCCAGTTGAGAGGCTAATTTGCGTGACTACATTTGGTATTCATACCAATCAAGTACGCAAATTAATAACAAAAAACTGGCACATTATAAAGAATATTGACTCATCCATTGAGGTGCCCATGTTCGCCTTCAAGCGTGGCAAGAACGTGAAAGACCACTTAGTCAGGTCATCCACGGAAAGTCCATCGCAGACTACCAGATCAGTGCTGTCTACATGGGGCCTACCAGAGGTTAAAGGACATTTCAGGTGCGGCAACTGTGTATCATGTGCTTTTACTTGCAACACAAAAACATTTGAACACGCGAATGTTAAACACACATTGGAGTTCTTTGCAAACTGCAACACAAGGAACGTTGTGTATTGCATAACATGTCCCTGTCAGTTGCCCTACATTGGTCAGACACAGCAACCGATAAAAGCAAGAATTGGGCAACACCGGAGCCGCATTAGACACTCAGTAGCCAACGCCCCATTGGTGAGCCATTTTATCGGAAAAAAAACACACAGCAGATGACATAAGATGGCAAGTCATAGACAAAGCTTCAATTCCGGAAAGAGGAGGAGACCTCTCGCAGATTCTCCAACGACTAGAATGCCGTTGGATAGAACGTACCAACTCAATAGCTAAAGGATTAAACTCCGCAGAGGAGTGGCGTGGTTTTGTTACCACACTAAGTAACTGACACCAATGGGTTGAAAAAAGGAACGCACTAGTTAGCTGAAGGGTAGCTCCACAGAGGAGTGGCAAGGAAGTGTCACCACTCCAAACAATGAACATCACAGCCTGTATCTACTGTTAAATATGCTTACAGTTTACCTATTAAGACTTCCATAATTGTCAGTCACTATGTGAAAAATCGTTTTAAATTACCTGTGAACATATTATTATTGTCCTTAAAACTGTGTTATCTGTACCAAAATAAAGGGTGATGTGGTAAACAATCTAGAACTGACAGATGCAACATATTGTCACTGTACTATACATCCATACCAATCCATACCAAGTTAATCCATAACAATGTAAAGGGTGGTATGGCAAAATAATTTAAATATGACAAATGCAACATATTGTCAGTGTACTTTGCATACCCACATCCTGCCACATCTATGTGTCCTATAGCAGATGAAATCACTAATGTGATCGACATAGTATGCTTACTAGGTACACAGCAGGAATTGTTTGTGTTTTGAATTAAATACATAATGTATCCAGTAAGAAAATTGCTCGCATATGTAAACACTAAGTGTTCGACAAAAATGCAATGATTGTAACTGTAAGAGTACACCAAGAGATTGAATTTGACTTTATTTGAATACACAATGTATCGAATAAAATTACTACACGGTTAAAAACACAAGTACAAGCCAGCATCCTTAATTACTGAGATCACAGGCATACCGTCTACTCGCGTTCCCTGTCAGTCGTTTTTCATGCGCAAGAACATTTCTGATATGTCAACACCCAAGACCCCATCATGATAAAAATCCCCTGCTTTACACCAATTAGGATAGGCCATTATATTCGCCATGCGTCACCCAGGAGATTACACCCTTTTTGGAAGACAGACTCATGACGGTCTGCTGTCCATTTCCATGATAGATCACAGAGCAGCAGATTAGATCTACAGCTGCGGCTCCATTTTTCGGGTCTGTCAAAACTGCACTGTCATTTTTCGGCGGGAAGAGAGAAGCTATATACCTCAAGCCTTTCACAGGCTCGGTGTCATTGAACCAAGGCAGACAGACAGATGCTGTTCTGCTCCACAGATATCCTTGATGCAGGCACGAACATACTGATTCTTGAGTAAGGTAAGCGGGCCAGCATTAGTTTGGCTGTCCAATACACGCATAGAGCGCCTTGGTTAAGATTAGACCTCAATACTAAATATACTCTTACTTTATTTGGTTTCAGACCCCCATTACTTATCAACTGGCAACACAAAGAGGCGCATAGCCGTCTTAAATAATTATCAAGAGCCATAACACATGGAAGAAGCCTGCTACTTCTACTTAAAAACCCTATCGGGTAAGCCTGTACAATTATAGACTTCCTAAGCGCTCTAACGCTGTTTGGCCAATAGACACCGACAATAACTGTATTTTTTCTATATAGCTCGTGCTTGATCTGCACACTCACCGTGCCCTTCTATTCCATACCTGCGGAATCCTCCTATTGTGCTAACCGAATTTTGCCAGCCGACAGCTACCCTCACATGGGGTAAGTCTCTTATCATAGTGCACCTATGTAGTAGAGTCATATGTACTCTACTTAAAAGACTGATATTAACACGCTTCTATTTCTCACATGAACAGTGCCCGGCCGGGTCCCATGTGAGTATCCTTCCTTTTCACTTTACTCACGGTGCCACAAATTCCACACGAGGCTGCGCAAACCCTTCCTTCAGGTACTATACTGATTGCCTACATCCTTTTTCCACGAGCACAGCTGCTCCATTACAAGCACATACTGACATTATCCTTCCTCTTCTCGCAGGTGTCCCTACTATCTTAGGTCCTGAAGAGACCCTACATTGCACACAGGGTCGAAACGCCGTCGACAGTTTTTTCAAAGCGAATCATTACAAGCCAGCACTTATCATTGTATAAAAGCGTGGTTTATATAATATATATCTTTCAATGGTCGCTTTCATGAAATATAGGAAACCTTGTATATATGTCACGAATATGTCACAAATTATTTAGGTTTATTTGTTTAGGTTCCTTTTTTCCACTGGGACACCACTCACTACAATCAATTGATTGTTAAATGTCATGAATGTAATTTTGCTTCAAAGAACTATATAAACAAGAATTATGAATGAAATACTAATCTAAGGTGTGTTCGACTCCTTCTCTTTTTGACATCACAATAACCCATTACATTGCCATAGTGCGTTATTTTATTGAGATTTTCTTTCCATTAGTCCACAGGAGCCATTGTTTTTGATAATCAATTGGTATTCCGAGGCGCTCCGCAGCGAGGGGCGCGTGGGAATTGTCCTACTTCTTCGTATTTTTTCCACTGCCTCGCCAGGCATCCTCTGCCCTATCTCAAGAGGCCCCCCGTGAAGGATAGGTGGATGTAAATAACACTCTTCCTTTCAGGAAAGACAGCGCCTTGGGGATAATTACACCAGAACCTCGCGCTCTGGCAGGGCCTGGATTAGCTGTGTTGAGTAGTGATGTTTATTGGTGTTTTTTTTCCCCCTTCTACCATGCCAGTGCGCATTTTTTGTTTCTAAAATTGTTTTAAAGTGGCTTACTGGGAATTCTTAATGCCAGTAGGTTTCAGAAAACGAGGCCGTGGAAAGGCTTCGCCAGACTGAACCCGCAGTGGCCATGCAAGTGTGGAAGGGCCCTTTATTCGCGCCCATTGGTCAAACCCAATGCATTCTTTTTCACCAGCTTTACCTGTTAAATATAGTTATCAACATATTTTTATAGCTTCATTACCAATAAGTGCTGATACATCCCAATAAAAATACAGTGGTTTAATATTACGGTTCCTACTCAGTCCTTCATGAAACACACTTTATTAAAACTGAGCGATTTATTGATGTGGAATGCAGTTAGGTAATTTATATTCTATTTGGATTTATTTGTAGGATTATTTTTGCAAATATAAGTTTACTTGCTTTCGTCTGTACCATGACCAGACATCTTGGAGGTAAAAAGGCTACCATTCACAAGGGACCTAAAGAAAAATATGGGTGCCTTTTTTCAGGGTGTACAGAAATGATCTGATCTGGCCAAAACTGATTTGGTTCTAGATGCTGATACAAACCGGTGAGCCTAACAGATGCTGCAGCTGTATGGTTGAAAATGACATATTACCAAGAACTTACAGCGGGCTTAAAGCCTACCCATTTCTTAACACTGGTTGTCTTTATTGTTCCTCTCATTTACTTGCTTCTAGTTCCATGGCGTGCCTTTTCTATCTTTTATATGTCCCTCGACCGAAATGTGGCTACCTCCGCTTCTCGTGTACACTAGCCGATCACGCAGATATGCTCTGTTTGATCTGCAGGGCTCTGTGTATCTGAGCTCTGCATGTACCCATGATGTAGGCCCAGGAACGTACAGCCGGAGCTGAAGAAACATGGGGACCGCTGCTGTTCACGCGCACTGGCAGGCACAGCCAGTGCTGTGTTCTTTAGTTAGCTCGTTGTAACTATCTCTCCCTAAACGTTACATCTTTGGCTAATTAGGTTCCCTTTTGATTACGTCATCTGCCTCACACCTGCCCAGGCCCCTTAAGGCTTTGCTGGGTGCACCCCAAATCATTCTCCTCCATCTTGTGAGTTGCAGCCTACCTGTGCCCCAGATTGCAGTGAGCAGAGTCCAGGAAGTGGTAAGGAGGCAGACTAGTGCTGTCTCTTTCCTAAAAAGTTTTTAAAAACGATTTTCCCTACCTGTGATTGCATCATCTTATTTTTTCTTTTTAAATTTCTTTAACTGTCTTTGCCTGTGGTTGTTACAGTTTAAAATTGTAGTTTTAACCTGCCAGTGATTGCATAATTTATCCCATGTTTTTGTGTTTAAACTTGTGTTTTTTCCTGCCTGTGACTGCTTCCATTTAACCTGTTGAATTGTGGGATTTGCTGTCCAAATTCTGTAGTTTTTCCCTCTCATTCCCTGTGACTATCAGTTTTTTCCCTCCAAATGTCTCCTTTGCACTGTGCTAAGATCTGTTTGTTAAGCAGTGCACCCCCAGCGACCATCTTGTGTTAACAAGTCAGTGAAACCAGCCCCCTTACCTCCTGAGACAGCAGTAATGTGCTGTAAGCTGTTTAAACTGTGTTTAATAGGGACTGTGCACTTCGTTTTTGGCCAGGAGAGGGAGTAAAGTTTTATACAAATAGTGTTGTTAGAGGACAAGTTTGTTGGGGCCTTACCTGCAGAAGTCCAAAGTGTGGATTGAGCCGGTCTGTCTCCTAGGAGATTTCTGAATAGAGAAGCAGCTTCCAACTCCCTGGCCAGCAAACCTTGTCTGAGGTAGCTGGGACCTTATATAGTCTGATATTGTTTGGTACATGTGTACACTGATTGGTGGTTGTATCTGATGTTTCTATTGGATTAGGGTTAGTGTCCTCATTGGTTGGGTATTTGAGGGTTCTGATTGGTTTCTGGGTCTGTGATTCAATCAATGTAGGGTTGGGACTAGGGCTAGGGTTAGTATTTCTATTGGAAGTAGGGACTAGGGCTTCCTGTGTTATTGGTTGTTGGGATTCGGGTGGGACTAGGGCTAGGGTTAGGCCTTTAATTGGAAGGAGCGATTAGGGCTTCTGGTGTTATTGGTTGCTGGACTAGGTGTGGGACTAAGAGTAGGGTTAGGCTTTCTATTGGAAGTAGGGACTAGGGCTTCCTGTGCCATTGGTTGCTTGGACTAGGGTTGAGACTACTGGTAGGGCTAGGGCCTCTATTGGACGTAGAGATTAAGGGTTTTTGAAACTGATTGGGTGCTTGGACTAGGGCTAAGATTGGCTGTAAGGTCCTCGTCTCCTATTGGTTCTAGATTTTAGGGCTAGTGCTGTGATTGGATATTATTAGGGCTAGGGTTCCCATTGGCTGAAGGGGTCACCTGACTACTTGGGCTATAAACGGCCAAAGCTTAGGGCGTCTGAGCCCGGGCGTCTCAGCTAAGGGTGGAGAGGACAAGGGTGAGTGCCTGTTTGAGCCTGATCGAGCCTGGTCGGGACCAGGGCCAGGAATGCTGCCCATTTTCCCATTGATTAATACCCACCCTATGTATTTGTCCCTCTGTACATAAGCATTGATTTTCACTATAGATATGTGCCTATCTTCTTGTTTTGCTTTGTATAAACATGTACAATAATTATGTTGTTATAAAAACAAAAACAAAAGAAAAAAAAATCTTCTTTGGTCTACATGTACTTGCTTCCATTGGGCATCTATGTACCTCCTTGTACTTGGATCTGTGTGTCTGTTACTTTTCTCCTGAAAAAGCATATCCAATGCACTACCCTATTTCTCATCCGCTACCTCTATCAATATCTTTAATCTGCATATACTTACCTCCTTTATGCATCTATATACTTTCAATGTACTTATGGATCTATATATTTATCACTTTCTTCTAATCTAGCATTTCCAATGAACTACCCTATTTCTCAGCCTATACTTCCCTCAATATATCTTCTAGCCCAACTTTCTGACTCATCTCAAACTTCTTTCTACTACTCTTTCCAATTCACTACCCTATCTCACCCTATACATCTATCATTATATCCTCTACACCCACTCTCTCATTTATCCCAAACGCCATACCACTACTATGTTCCCCAAAATAACCCTTTCTTGACTCTCTCCTACTCTACCCCTCCTTGCATCTTCTGACACCTCCTTTACTGTACCGATCCCCCAAAACAAACCTTTCTAAACTCTTCCCTCTGACTCTTCCCCTCCAAAAACCCTTTTACTCATCCAAAAGCCTCCTCCTACTGCTATGACCTAAAAAATGAAATCCTTCACTCTTCTATCCCTCCACTATCCTTTTCAATCAAAATAACAGACTAGCATGTTCACTTCTCTAATTCCATATTCCACTATACTAATTCACCACTAATCTTTTATGGGTTCCAGTGTAGCGTGCTACTCGCCAACAAAGCGCTTTCAACACCTCATCAGGGTTACAAGCGCTATATAAATGCAAACCTTTTTTCCTTTTTACCCCTCCCTAACCCTTCTCAATCCAAATAACTGACTAACCTATCCACCACTCAAATTACTTCATATTTCACTATACTAATTTTCAACACTAACCCTTTATGGGTTTCGGAGTAGCCTGCTACTCGCCAGAAAAGCGCTTCAACACCCCATCAGGGGTAACAGGCGATATATGAATGCAAACCTTTCTTTCCCTTCTATCCCTCCGCTATCCTTCTCACTCGAAATAACTGACTAATATCCACCACTCAAATTACTTTCATATTTCACCATACTAATTCACCACTAATCCTTTATGTGTTTCCGGAGTAGCGTGCTACTCGCCCAAAAAAAAAAAGCGATTCAGGGGTTAGAAGCGCTATATAAATACAAACCTTCTTTCCTCTTCTATCCTTCTGCTATCCTTCCGAATCCAAATAACTGACTAACATATCCACCACTTAAAATTTACTTGCATGTTTCACTATACTAATTCAACACTAATCCTCTATGGGTCCCGGAGTAGCGTGCTACTCGCCGAAAAAGCGCTTCGACGCCTCGTCAGGGGTAGTAAGCGCTATACAAATGCAATTACAATACAATACAATACAATGATCATTTTGCAGTTTTACTAATTTTTTTATGCAAGAGTTGTGTTCAAGAACCCCTGGATTACATTCCTCTTCTACTAGGGATGCTGTCCATTTTCTTTCTGATGTTACTGCTCATTTGGAACTTAAAATAATTTCAACTTACATTCTCTGTATAATTTTGCATCTGAAAGCCTTTATTATATTATCTCTGTTCCGCTTAGTTTGAATTTTGTAATAAAACCCTTTAACTTATTACTGATCTAGAACTCAATTATTGAATGAGCTCTGTTATTATTAGAACTCATTTACTCCGCTAATCAATGGTTAAGGGGTGTCCTAACATGCAATTCAACCCGCTGGAGAATTGGATGAGGTAAAAAGTTTGGGGTATCATCATTCTGGGGTTCCCAAATTTTGGGGTATAGTTTTGCTTCCACAAAATTGGTAGCAAAGGATGGCTGCATGTTAGAGAGCACCTCCATATGCCAAGATACCCATATTAGGTTTACTTTTGGTCGTTTACCACACCCAGGGAGACAGTAGATTTCCCAGTGGATTTCCCAGTGCTGAGATTTTGCAGAGAAGTCTTACTTGCAGTACTGTTCCTGGATGATTTGGAGTGTAAATATGAGTAGGCCAGTATGTTTTTGTAAGTTGGGAGCTTTATGAGGTAATTGTGATGTGTTGCTGAAGTTTGGGTTTGTGAGATAGATTGCTATGCTGTATGCGAAGTGTTTGGCCATGCAATGCTGATTCTGAGTTCGATTGGTGGTTTGATCAATGTCGTGCTGATGTATTATGGATATTTGTGAATTTTGATTATATAGAATTTGTTTTAGTATTGGTTGGTTTGGTTATCAGATTCTTCGAAAACCAAGATCTAGAGATTCCGCGTTTTTACTGGCCTACACAAAATAGTATGTAGTCCGAGGCACCGCATGCACACAGATAGGCATTTTGTGAATTAACAAATTTTCCTTTTCAGGGTTGTATGTTTAATCTCAGTTGGTGTACCTTGTGCCGATGTGCACGGGATTGAGTGCATTAGCCAGGGTCGATTGCCGCAGAACCTGAGTCTACCTGGCGTGACTTATTGTTTTAAACTGTCCTGAGAAGGATGTGGTTCTTAGTGCTTGCCTCTATATGATTTATGGGAATTGTTCTACTTTAGATTTTGCAGTTTTTCTTTGTTTAGTTTGAGCAGACATGAGGGTATTTTGCGTAAAATGATTTATAAATGTTTTGTAATTGTTATCTTAGTTTACAAAGAGGTCACACAGTGATTGGTTGGCCCAGGGAGCCGTGCCAGGATTGGTGAGATGTCACCACAAAACCATGCCGGCAATGGTTGGTTACTGATAGAGCTGCGCTATGATAGGTTGACCTTGAACAGAGCTAGTTGCTTTGTGTCATTTTTTAGATTGAATGCTCTTTTGAAAAAGCCTTAAGCCTGCATGTAGAACGATGACAGACATTGAATTCTATATATGTACTTGGATTTCTAAATGGCATAATTACACTGCTTCTTACAGTTTCCTTTAGAAGGTACCTTTAATATTAGAAAAATAGATTTCCTGAATGAGACAATGAATAAAAGAAAGTGTGCTTAGAGAAATGTATGGGACAATATCTGGATGTGCACATGGTTCATCATGATGTTTGGTGTGCCAATGTACATCGGTGATTATGTACAGGGCTGAGCTAACCTGAACAGAGCAAAGTGTTGGTTTGCACTTTCCTTTGACATACACAACATCCATGTTGTTCATGCTCAAACATAATTTATCAATGACATATTTGCATGACTGAGCTGACACCATTGTCGCTTTGTGGACGTGTCATCTTGTTTTGTGGAGCTGACATTAGGTTATGTAATGCATATGTCACAAACCTTGCAATGTAAGCTGAGTTACTCCCTCTTACAATATGTGATACAGGTTACAGGGACTAATCATGGTGTACATGAGGATGACACCTATGCTTCTGTATCCTCAGTTAGGATTGTGGAGGGTGGCGCACCACTTGAACACAGTGAAATGGATGCACTACATTGGAGGAGTATGTTGAGGTTGTGGTCTGACGATATTGTGAGTGTTGCGGGCTAACACATTGTCCATGGAAGACAATGTTGCCATTTGCAAAGTGTGTGATGTCCTTTCTAGTGGGTTGTCTTACTGATTACCTATTGGTATTTGAATCACCCAGCATTATTTCTTCACATGACCAGGTAGTGGGACAATGGCTATGTCCTCCACCATAGCATCATGTTAGATGACAGTCCCTCAACTCATGAGACTGGTTTCTGTGGCCCACAATGTCTTATTGAATGTCAACATGATCAATATCAGGGCATAGGGTAGCACACGCTATACATGATTGAGCATGGGAGATTGTGACGGATGAGTTTGACATCCCAATCTTAAATGTCATCTGTGGCAGGACTGGCATTGTAAGGGCAAAGGGAGAAACTTAACAACCGTGGCAACACTTTATATTAGGCTATGATTGTGAATCAGAGGGTTTAGGAACTGTGACCCACAAAGCAGGAATTATGAACACTTGATGGATAACCTTTTATTAGTTACAAAGCCATGTCAACAGCAGGACAGAATGATGACAGACTGAAAATGAGTGTGAAAGGTAAGGTAATTTAAGCAGGATAGACCTTGAGTGCACATGCAACATAGGTCATGGTTTAATACTAGGAGTGTGAGGGATGTAAAGACTCAAGTTTTGAAAAGGGTTTAGGTAATACACATCTTAGTACAATTATGATTTTATGTGATTACCAAACCAATTAGACTGAGTAATTTGGAAAGCAGACCAATCAGAATTAACATGGAACTGAGTGATGAGTTGAAGGGCAAGGGAATGAATGTAGGCAAAGTAAGATTGGAAGAATGGAAGGAAAACAAAAGTTAATAAAAGAAGGTAAGAAGGAACGTTGGAAGGGTTGGAAGTAGATTATCTGAAAGGACAAGCCAAAGTGGAAAACAATTATAAATTGTGAAGCAGCTTAAGAATTTTGGAACGTGGACAATGAGCAATGCCGAAAGCAAGAAGGTGAACACTATGTTGAGGGAATGCACCAAAGTGAGGTATGACTTAAAAAGATTATGATGTACATGGTATTGAAGAAATGAATCAAATGTTGTTAGGACATCCATATTTAAAATAGGTGAGGTATGTAGTGAGCAAATGTCACTGCTGAATGTGCACTTTTAGCACACTACTTAAAATGAACATCTGCAATATCTATCATTGTGCAGCATTGGACTAAGGGGAGCTAACACCACAGGCATTTGAATGGCAAATGTTAGACACATAAAACACATTAGAGCATAATCACATATATACACTGTGTCACCTGGCACTAGGTATTACTTTATAGGGGATTATATACATTACAGGGCCAATTGGGCCACTGTCATAACCATTAGCTCACCCATGTAGTGAAAAATAGAAGCAACCAGTAACTACTGGTAAAGGTGCTCTTAGCACCACACATTAGGCATAAACATCCTGTCATCACCTGTGACCACATATTATGCAAAACATAATATAGCCACACCAGTAGCAGTGTACATTATAGCAACCTCAGTAGTGTGCACATATTGTCATAACATCACTGGCAATGAATTAAAAATCACCTAACTGCAATAGGTCCCACCACCGTAGGCATAACTCATTTGCATAACATCCGGGTGCCACTGCACCATCGCTGAACATGATCAGCAGTACATAGCCCAACCCTTACAGGGCGTACACATTACTATGTGTGGATCAGGCAGCTGTCCTCCCTGTCCTGTGGGGCAGCCTCCAAAGTAATGCGCGGGGGCCCGTCCTGGGCTGACCCCGAAATGCCCCTCTCGACACAAGGCCTCCAAACTGGTCCCCTAGCTGCCGATGCAGCAGAAGGAAGGTCCGTAATGCACAGGGGGGTGGGGGGCGGCACTGCTACCAACAGGTAGCGCAATGCCCTCGAGGGCGGGAAGACCTCACTTGCTCTCCCCCGCTTAGGCAATTCCCCCAATGGCCCGACTCACCCTCACTCCGGTGAGTCCGGTCCCAAAAAGCTGATGTGTGGCCTCTCGAAGACCACGGCCAAGGCACTGCGGCCTTGCGTCTCTTCCTCGTCACTGGTAGGGGGGACCCCCTCTCTCTCGATCCAAGGAGCCCGCGAGGCTCCGACGCGGTCTCCTTCGGCAGACCCCGCCCACCACCAGGCACAGCTCCTGCCTGGTTTCCTCGTCCGGGGGGGATACTCCACCCCGAGTCAGGTTGGCTTCGCCTCACTTCTGTTTTGCGGCTCCTGAACACGGAGCGAAGTCTCTGTCGAGCCACTCTCTGTGGCCCCGCCCACAGTCAGGCACAAACTTTGCCTGACTTACGGCTTCTCCACCGCGGTTGCTTTCTTCGTGGGTGGGAACCACACGGGGCTCTCCGTCGCTGACATGGGAGCCCCGCCCACGTTCAGGCTCTCCTGCCTGACTTCCGCTTCGCGGAATACTGCAGCGCTCGTGAGCGCAATGGAACCACCAAAGGGCTCCCACGCTCCTCCGCCTGCCCCGCTACAGGAGGTGAGATGGGCACAGCACCCCCCACGCTACCGGCGGCCCCAGCAGCAGCCAGCCGGTCCACAGCGCAAGGACCGGCAGCACCCTCCACACACTGCTTGAAGGGGACAGCAGGGCACTCTAGTGCGCTGAGGCTTGCCAGGAAAATTAAGTGCTCACAGCACGCTCAGTCCCCCAAAGTCCCACAGGGCAGAGCTGTTCCCGCAGGTACTCTTTCGAGTATTTGGCATCACCATCTTTCATCGCTGTTTACCTTCCGGAAACATTTCTTAACATGGTGCTCATCACGGGTTTCTTCCAGAACGTTGGAGATTCGCGGTTGAGGCAGACGAGCATTATAGTCTCGGTAAGTTTGTAGCAGCACTCACCCAACATCTTTAGTTTTGTTATGAACAGCGCTAGCTCAGGTTTTAGAACCGAAGGCTTGGTGTAACTTACGGCAACTTCGGACTTTCTTTTAACGGCACGCACCGCATTTATCGGAACCCGGCACCAGTCAGAGAAAATCAGGCTGGAATTTTGGTTATTGACATTTTGGGCACTGAGTTTAGTATCTGGTCACTACCTACGTATGAAGGCAAGTTATTTTGTGGCTTCCATTTAGTGCACTGCATTTTTTGATTAGTAGTGTTGTTTTCACAGGGACCTCCATTTTTTACTATTTACCTCTGGCGAACATTGGACAATTTCCACAGAGGTAAGAGCATTTACACGCGTGTTGAGTACACTGGCAGGGCAGTGTTTTGATAGTAATTGACCCACTTTTTGGTAATCTCCGACAGGTGACAACGTTGGACTTATTTGGTTACTACGATTAGTGGGACCTCCTAAGGTAGGATGGAGTTAGTAACTAGTAACCTTGACACTGTTTTGGTCACTGGGTGCAGTAAAATAGTATTAGATAAATGTACACTATCACTGCATGTTCAGTATACAGCATGCTTATCAATAACATCAGTACATGCACAATAGGTTGTCTTTATTGTATATTGATTCAAAGCAGCATGCATTATTAACTGGTATGTCGCATTGGGGGGCCTAAGAGACCTCCAATATTAGCACAGTTGTTTGGGCGATTGGAAGCTTGTTGTTAAATATTGTCATGTTTCTTTTGGGTTTCAAATATGCCCCTGAGGAAGGGACACTGATGTCCCGAAATGCATCGGGCATGAAATTGAACATGATTATGACACTGTACATTATGTAACTCGTTGATGTCTTTTTAATGTTGAATCATGTTATGAAATTTTCTTCAAATTCAGTTACTATGTGTTAAATTCATATGTGGTATCTATTGTCACAGAATATCAAAAATACCAATGAATACTGTGTGAATAAAAAGAGGTATTCAAATGGATTAATAAGCAAAAAAAGTGTTTCTGTGTAAGCAAATAAGTTTATTTTAACTTTTGATTGTGAACAGTGCGCACCGCACCCAAGTCTGTGTACTTGTTATAACTTGTCCGTTTTGCTTGCGTGTGTCGACAGCACATGCAGCGGTGCAGCATCATTTAGTTAACCGGTATCAATTAGCGGTATAAAAGTATAGGAGGAGAATTATGGAGTGCACCTGCACAATCCCACAACGGTTCCTCCTGGTGCCCAGCAGTCCTCTTCGCCCAGATCCAAGTAAGCACCCCACACATGGGGTCACAGCCCCAATACTTATACTACATGTCTTCTTTGTTCTCCCCCTGGCACAGGGCTCTGTGCCCGGTCCAAACCAGTTCTGGGGGGAACTTAACATTTTATTTACAGTGCACAACAACTTCCTTTGTAAGTGTAGGCTCTGGCTCCAGACACACCACAGGGGGCGGAGCCAGCATTGTGGAAGGCAGGCACGGTCCTATTCAGGGTCAGGTGCTACTCCTCCCACTACTCCAAATGCAGATCAGCCTATTCAGCCTAACGCTGACTCACCAAGCCCCTCTGGGGCCACTGCACCTCCCCAGCCCCTGTCACTCCAGAGCCAGACATGCAATACACTTGAGGCAGGCACAAAGACATATAGCACACAGAAATGCCTACTTCTAAAAGTGGCATTTCTAAAATAGGTATAATAACTCTGTGAACACCATTACGCAGCATTTATTACCACTATTCAAACATACCAAACTTGACCACGCTACTCCTCTCATTTCAGGAATTACCACTGAAACACATATCAGGGAATCCCCAATGCATTCCTATGAGAGGGCAGCCTCACAGTAGTGAGAAACCAAGATGGCTGTTTGTCACTACCAGGACATGCCACACAGTTAAGGCACATGTCCTACCTTTTACCTACAGCGCACCCTGCCCATAGGGCTAACTAGGGCCTACCTTAGGGGTGACTGACATGTAGTAAAATGGGAGTCACAGACGTGGCACCCACTTTATGTGCCACATCACAGCGGCAGTAAACTGCGCGCGCAGGCCCTGCAATGGCAGAGGCCTGAGACAGGTTTGAAAGGCTACTTTGGTGGGTGGTGCAAGCAGCGCTGCAAGCCCACCAGTAGCATTTAATTGACTGGCCCCGGGTATATGAGATACCACATTACTGGGGACTGATGGGTAAATTAAATACGCCAAACAGGTGTAGGCCAATCTTACCACGTTTTACCATAGAGAGCGCATGCACTTTACACTGGACAGCAGTGATAAAGTGCCCAGAGTCCTAAAACCACCAACACCAGGTCAGAAAAAATACCAGGAGGAAGGCAAAAAGTTCAGGGATGACCCTGCAAAATGGGCCAAGTCCAACAAATGGCCAATGACCTCCTCTGGCCGGAGGTGTATATAGGTGATCCTCTGGCAGTAGATCCACTCTCTTTGGCGGCGCTGCCTCTGTGGTGGTGGTGGTCTTCTTGGTGCTCCAAGTTGCAGTAGCAGAAGCTCCATGGCATCATTGAGGTTGCCAATGATGAACTGGGATTGTCTTCCTTACAGACAGGTGTGTTTGCACCTTTTTAAGACCAAGTACGTATTGATGTTAGAAAACTGCTGCTATTTAGACTTTGCAGCAGTTTTTTTTGTTTTGCGAGGTATAAGGGAATCCTTGTAAATATCGTGTTGTGTGTTTTGCTGGAGTTTTTATGTAGGAACGCCTACCTTGCATCTCATTTTCGGTAAGTCACGCTTACAGAAGTGGCGCTGTTGAAAAATCATGTTTATGCAAGAAAAATGCCGCTAAGTGGAGTTAGCGGCAAATTGTAAATATGGCGATGAAAAAAAAAACGCTGTAGCGTCAAGAAATTGAGGCTATGGTGGCGTTAAATCCTTGTAAATATGCCCCTGGGTTTCTTTTCCCCTGGTGGATGAGTGAAAAATCCCACAGATATGAATCCTTTCTCTGCTTTTCTACTCAATCACTCTGCACACATAAACCACTTCTTCTTCCTCTGGAGAAGCAGAGGAATCTCTTTTTGAGTTTCCTCCACCATGTCTTACAGCTGGAAAACAGCACTCCCTCAATAATCAACCGCACAAGTGTCCTCCTTTTCACAAAATGGTGGTTTTGCCTCCTGTTGTCATGGGACAGGGACTTTTTATGTAGTGGAAGGTTATAGGAACTTCCAACCAATGAATCCCTCAGAATGCCCTCTAAAATGTCAAAAAGTCAGCAGACACTGCTCCAAGTCTGCAGATGTTAGAGGGAGTCCCGCCCGTGTTGCTGGGCTTTCTGTATCTGTGGTCCTGTAATGGTGGTCGCAAGATGAAATGTTCTATTGAGGCTAGCGATTCAGAATCTTCAGGTCCACAAGCTCATTTCTGAGTTTGCGGACCCTACACAAAAAATAGAAGAAAAGCTCCCTCGCCTATCAATGTAATTATTTTTTAATCCTTGAACCGCGGGCTAAGAATCGAGGTATCTCTGGCTTTCTAATCATTAAAAGTCAATCTAACACATTTTTGTAAAGTTAATTTCTCAAAAGCTACAGAACAGATTTTCACCAAGTCAGGCAAAGGCCCTTACTTCAGTAAAAGTTCTGGTTTCATGCGAAATTTGGTGTAATTCCGTTGAGTGTTTTTTCTGCAGCGCAGAGCAAAGATTGCTGAGGAAGTTAAAATGGTAAATGCTACCTTTCTTACCCTCCCTTTGTTTCCCCTCACGCAGATCAGCATCAAACCTGCCATCTGGATAACAAATCATATTTTTTCTTTTTGTTTTTAAAGTTTTGTCCAGGGTTATCATACGGCACAAAGGGCATTAAGAAAGCAACAAAACACAAATGGCTTTACATTGGACAATCTGATCTAACTATAGAGTTGCCTTATATGTATTTATATTTCTGTAAGGATGCAAAACTGTCGCACGTGAATGCACCTGTTTCTGATATTTTTCATGGATATACAAATTGTATTTCAGCAACAATTCAATAGTCTGCAACAAATTTATAGAGAATATTCTTATGCCAGCAACTAAACTCAATGACAGAAAGCGTCCTCCTTGGCTGCAACACAAAAGGAGTATTGGATGGAAACAAAGGCAGTTGCCTGCCTGCATGTTAGCAGCCTTCCACCCTATTATCAAGCTGCACTATAAATTCCAGTGACTTCCGCAAACGTTTGCCTTCCACCTCATATGTAATTCTCTCCCATTTGTGTTTGCTTCACTTGGCTCTTCTTCCACAGTGTATAAGTCAGCATGATAACTCCTGCCCACCCCAGCTCTGCTGCCCTCCACCACTACTTAGGTACTTGCCATCTCTCCTCCAGTCCCAGGCCCTTCCTGTGCTTAGGAACTCAGGGGCATATTTACAACACAATGTCAGAGCACGGTGTTACTCCAAAATTGGTAACGCAGTGCTCCAACAATTTTAAAATGCAAGGATGTGCCATATTCACAAAAATACGGCGCACCCCTGTGTTTCACCTAGCGCTGGTGCTAATAAAGCTGGCTAGTGCCAGCGTAGGCACCCTTGTGACATGTTGCAAGGGTGCCTGCGCTGCAGGGGTGATTGTTTATGTGCAGGAAGGGACACTTTCCTGCACATAAACAACCTTGAAAGGTTATTTGCTCTGAGGGGAAATTAATAATTTCTTCTTGTATCACCAGTCTAAGACCGGATTTCCCTGGTCTTAGTTTTTGGCAGTGTGAAAAAGCAATGGGTGTTTCGGGGGAACGCCCCCTGCGACACCCATTGCACGCCCCTTTCACGCTAAGTGAAGCGTGAAAAGGGGCCTTATTTACAGGGCGCACGTTAAGTGGCTCAACACCGCTTTGTAAATAAGGAGAAGGGGATATCGCCACCAGAATGTCATTTTTAGTGACGTTCTGGCGGCAGTATACCCTTGTAAATATGCCCCCCAGTGTCCCCAATTGCCAAGCGTAAGTATACATAGGTACCAAAAGAGGGTGGAGAGTCTTTTTATTTATTTTCAAGTTTCGTATAGTGCTCGTTGTCAAGGCCATCCTGCATTAATTTCGCAGAGTGAAGCTCCCCTAATGCGCAGAATACCTTGGGACTGCCCAGCCTCTGGGGTGGGGCACCCTTTAAACGGTGCAGAGCTATGAGGCTCCACGAAAGAGTCCTTCCTCTAATTGCTGAAAAACGCACAATGCCTCGGATTTACTTCACTTTTACTAAGCCAAGCCAGTCTTTCAACACTTCGAAATACCAGGCACTGAGAGGGCGCTGCCTTCCAAGAAATCACCAAGAAACTTTGATGTCAGCCCACATAGGCGGATGGAGTGAGGGAGTGAGGCGGGAGCGTGAGATTTGACTGAGTTGAGGGCTGAAGTGACGTTCACCACAGACTAAAAGGTAAATCCTAAAATAGAAGCAAACAAGGCAGGAGCACGGGTCACGCGTGTACCTCTCTGCCTGGTCGGGTCCTATCCTGTCCAGAACTCGGAGAAAAAGGGAGGGGGGCCTAGTTTGACTGTTCCTAAAAAACTCAATCCTTTCCAAAATGTTAATGCCTTGTTGTTCTGAATAAATACACGAAATCTAAAGTTAAGCCTACATGACTGGGTTACTGTACGTATATAAAAATGCACTTTGGAAATAAGGAATGTATGGAAGCTGTGGATATCTTTGCTATTTTTGTAGAATTAGTCATGGGCACGCGCTAATGTATTTACCAATAGATGGGTGGAGCTAGGGTCCCGGTGTTGTACAGAACAATCAAACTAACAAAGGCCTAGTTATTCAAAATCCGATCATCCAGGAGAGGATGTGGCCTAACGGCTAGGACGGTCGAGCTCAAATCTGTGGAACCGGGTTTGAGTCTCGGCAATGAGGCTCAACATCCTGTGATTCTGGGCAAATCACTTAATCTCCCCGTGCCTAACAAAAATTAACACAACTGGTGCTCATGTAAAGCGCTCTGATAACTTGGGGTCAAGTTCAGCTATAGAAAACTCCGGGCAAAAAAAGACATTGCTTCACCCACCAACTTGATTAATCTCATGAAGTTGTCTGCGATCATCACAGTCCGTTACGTTTTGGCCTCTCCAGATGAACTTTGTCCAGATAATATTGCGAAGTTGTTTTGTTCTTTTACCATGCCTGTACTGTTTTACAGTTCTATTAGTTAGTGGAGTGGCAATTGCAGAACCTCTACTAAAATGAGTGACGGACCAAACAACCTTGTCCTTATTCTCTACTGCCCTGTTTAGGAAAACTACTTGGAAAAGAGATTTTTATTTACAATCAGACATAGGAAACCAACCTTCTTCATTCTTTTCAGGCTACGTTCTGGCCCGGCTATAGCATAGGACAGGTGTACTGTCGGGGCCAGATTCACAAAAGGTGGGAACCGCAAATCTGACCAGCCCAATGGTTAACATTACCCCCAATTTGGCTAAGTTTGAAGAGCTCAGTAAATCTGACCTCCTAAAGGCCAACCCTTTCCTCAGTGTGGCTAAGTTTGGAGTGTTGATAGTAAATCAGACCTCTCCAAAGTTCAGCTCTTTCCCTAATGTGGCAAAGTTGTTACTTGGAATAGTCAATCTGGCGTCCCCAAGTCAAACACTTTCCCCAGCGTGGCTACGCTTGGAGCATGAATAGTAAATCTGACCTCCGCGAAGTCCAGCACTTTCCCCAATGTAGCTATGTTAAGAGTGGGAATAGTAAATCTGACCTCCCCGAAGTCCAGCACTTTCCACTGTGGAGGTTTGTTTAGAGTGGGAATAGTAAATCTGACCGCCATCAAGTTTTACAATTTGCCAATATTTGTAATTTTGTAGTTTTACATGTATAGCAATTTTTGGTATAAAATAATTTTTAATTTGCTTCAATATTTTTTAAATGATTCAGTTATACACATTTAAATAAATCTTAGTCAGTCAAAAACTTTATTTTGATTAACAATGTAATCATAAACATACATCAAAGCACATTTATTAAAATAAAGCTCAAATCAAGTCATATATAGAAATAAAAAACCTTAACAAGTGCAACACGCTAATCATACCTGAGTGGGAGATAAAACTATATCCAGCCACATGTAATGCAATCTTTTCTCCAGCATTGTTAAATCAAATAAAATGCAAGTTAAAATGGTTACATAGATCAGCATATCAATTACCAAGAAGCATTGGTAATATAGCATATAAATAAAATACGTAGCACTATTGCTTTTAAAATGTCATTAATTTCCTTTTATTATTAGCACATTTTAAAAATGAACAGATATTTAAACAGTTAGATGGGGAGTCAAGCTGTTGCAAATAGACCCAGATCTTCTGATGCCCCTGATAATTGGAATTAAAAACTTTTTAGTAAAGTCTAGATAAAATTGGCAGAAAAAGTAAAGTGCAGAAGACTCTGGGGTGAAGTTTCATCACAGGGGCATAACACTACTTTAGATGGGTTAAACTGACCAAGTGGAAAGCCCAGGTGCCATCTCACACAACCTAATGTAAAATAGGTAAGTAAAATTCTATCCCACGTGTTGTCGATCCATTTCAGAGACGGCTCCAAGGCAGTAGTGCAATGAAGCACAACAAATACCCCTAAAGAGGGTTGGTGAGTTCACAGCTCTCTCATTCTGATGCAAAGCCTATCTACTAAAATTAGTAGACAGGGTTTTCACCAAAATATAATACCTCCTTGAGGTAGGCGCTAAGTAGGAGAAATGTTTCTATCTCTCCTAACTTCAAACATTACAAGTGTGCTGCACTGTACAGCACACTTCAAATGTATAAAATGTTTTAGAGTTTGTCTAAACATAGTATTTAATGCGCCAACCTTTGCACTATAGTGAAAAGATGTGTGCATGTCCCTTCCATAGGCAGCCTTAAGGAGTGCCAGTGTTGACGAAGAGAGTAGCAGCACCATATCTAAGTAGCTGTTGTTCTGCTCTGCCCTCTTCCCTAGCACAACGAAGCACAGCAACTTTGCTTTTTCAGTAAACGTGCCCCATGACTCTTTGGAATAACAGGATAGTCTTAGCCTACAGACTGAGTTATAAACTGTCTTGAACACATGGAATAGGTTGGCATCTCCTTGATAGACAGTAAGATGTTAGATTTAGTCCACAGACTACTCTGTTTTACAGAGACCATTCCGATTACAATCCTGAAAGACACATTGAAGCAAAACCAAAAGAAAATATCACTATTCGTTTGAAGGTCCATGCAACGTGCTTCGCTGCAGGAATGCTTGATAGATGCAAACAGAAAGGGGACAGGCCTTCAGAGAATTCGAAGGATACACAAGTCCAACTGCATACACTAATAAAGGTCTGCACAGCCCCAGGGCAAAGTGCAGCAAACTATCCATTAGGAAAAGTGAGTCTTACCAGAAATTAGAGAATAAAACTGCTTTCTTTCGACCTGATAGTATGGGCCACCAAGGCTTACTGAGAGAATTCAAGGCTGGTATACAACCTGCCCATAGTAGGGGGTCTCTGAGGCCAAGGCCTAGATCACACGATAAGCACAGAAAGAGAGACGGCTGTTTCAAGAAGGGGTTGGGAGAATTAGATTCCCACGTGAATGTTTTTAATAAAGGCAATTGGTGCATTTTTAGGTCGAGCCTCGAGTAGCGCGCAAGCGCTGCTTAGAGGCGAAGACTTTTAGTAAGCGAGTTTGAAAAGCAGTCCCAAAAACGCTCGTGCGTCGTGGCTGGCCTTTTTGGGATGGGTACGCGCGGCAAACATGTGTTTCCAATTATCGTGCCCAGACGCGGGCGCGATAATTGTAAACACATGCCGGCAAAAGGCCATGACGCACGAGCGTCTGGTCAGCTGAGCAGGCTGCCGCGCTCCCTCCTCCCCCCCCTCCGCTCCTCTGTGGTGCGCGCGCACCACTGTTTATTTTTTTTTTAACCACGTGGCCGCCATTTTTGTTTTACTTGTTGTGTGGTGCTACAGTTTGTGCAACAGTTCAGTTTTAATTTCTTCCTAGTGGAGTCTGGTGGTCTTCCTTCCCTGAGTGCTGCTTGCAATATTAGGTCAAGAGCTGCCTCCCGGTCTCTTTTGTGAGCTTCAATCTTTTAGCAGGGCAATGTTTGTCACAGCCGGTAGGTTTTGATTTTTGTATGGTGATATTTGGTAGTCAGTCTCATCTGAGCGCAATGGGCTTTCTTGACTAAATTGTGAAGTTAAATGGCAGGCTACATCTTTGTTCCCCAGATCAGCTACTCAGTTTTACCGGAAAGCTTTGAGTGTCCACCTGGGCTTCCTTTGATTATAACACCTCGTCCCAGTCAAGAGACCGCTCAAACAAAAGTAATCAATGATTGTCCTTGCATTAAGAGCCAGGTGGCTAGTGAGAGGGGAAAAAAAGACTTGCGGATGACCAGGCTTTCTGCAGGCAGTCTCCCAGTACCGTTGTACTCTAGATGTCACTGTGCTGGTGGCCATTCACTTCACTCCCTGGGTCCCAGAAAGTGAAACTTTGGAAAGAGATATGCCTCCTATACTGTGTTTGAAAATCACTCAAGACGTGGCTATTTTGTTAGTCAGTTAATTTCTCTCTTCCTCCCATCTCCCATCCTTTGAAACACTCTTGACCCCTCCCCCACAGTGCCCCTTCGCAGGGGGCCATCTGCCAGCGCCATGATGCCCTCAGAAGTTTATGTGCACTTTATAAATAAATACGGCAAATAAATCTGATGCTGTTCTGGTACTTCTTCACAGTGATTGTTTTCATTTTCACAGCAGCATTAAGGAAAACAGAGGAAGAAGTACACCATCTGCCCATGCCACAGATGCTGCCATGGGGCAGCTACCAATGACTATGTCTCTTTGTTCTTACCACAGTGTCCCATAGAAGAAACATGAAGCTGAATGATGCAACCTTCCCACGCCTAGAGCACCACACTGGCGGGGGCAGCCCCTTTCTCTGGGGAGCCACATCCGCTTACACAAAATCTCATTTCCGAACCCTGTCCTGTATTATCTTCGCCTCAGCTGTGATCTTGTGCCTCCTGGGAGAGCCCATTACAGGTTCTGTTACAGCACCTGGGCTCTTGACTGCCACAGAGTGATAATAAAGTTAAATATTTAACAGACCCTTTGATAACAAGTGCCCTGTCGTTTGAAGGCGCCGCTTTTGCAAGGGCTCAAATGCTCTGCATTGACGTATGGATTAGGTACTGCACCGAATCCCAGACCGAGGGCTTCATGCACCATCATGTCTGACCTCCCATGGACTTCCCCTCCTCCTACAGGAGGACAAATCTGTGTCCTTCGTTGTAGGAGAGCCAAACTAGCAAAGTGTCGGGTATGATTTTAGTGCCAAAAGGCAGATAATAAAGCCCCTTTCGCAATGCTTAATTTGTAAGCAAAATGTAAATGTACCATACAAAATGTCCTTCTTAGGAGACCACTGATGGTGCTGCTGAATGTATGGGGTGTGGAATACCAAAGGCCTAGCTTTTTTCCTCCTAATGCCTCTTTCTCCACCACCCTACACTTCCAACCTTCTTATGTCACTCTTACAAGTTCATTTTCAGTCCAGCATTTTCACTTTTGCTCTTTTTACTACCTTCCACTTAATCGATTTTTCTGTTTTGCTGCCTTTACCCCTTTTGCTCGTCGTCATTGTCTAATGAATAAAGAAAACGTGTCCCAGTTGCTACAAAGGAGTGGTGGTGGTCCCCTCTTACAAACACTAGTACAAATTAAGCACTGACTAAAAGGTAGATAAAATACGAAGCCCCCTGTGACAGGAGCTGCTCGTCAACTTTGCAAGTGGAGTGACACAAATACCTGCCTCAGGTATGACTGAGCGAGCAAGAACATGTTGAAAAAAACAGGTCTGAATGACCACGATTCCTGATGTTCGGAAGCAGCGTAAATGAAATATTCCAATACCTTTTTGCAGGGCTTAATTTGTAAAAGAATGAGTGTTGGTGCCCATAGCTCTAAACAGAATTCAGTGCCCGGCACTATTAAATGATAGCGCACCAAATAGAACAAGCATTGGCATAGCCAATAGGTCTCGCCTTTGGGACCTTATAAGTATTTAGTTATGCAGCACAATATCCTTACTGCAACAACATTAACTGTTGCATGGCTAAACAGTTATAAGGTCCCAAAGGCGAGACCTATTGGCTATGCCAATGCTTGTTAACCAATGTCTCCAAGTAGGTTGGCTAAAACATTACCCAGATAGCCAGGACACCATACATGCCCGCTCCACTTGCCCCATTTTAGAGAAGCCTGCTCAGGGCGGCTCCTCCGCTATGGCGGAGGAGCATTGCCCCACTGAAAAACAAATTATAAAACCATTTTATTATCATTTTATTGTTGTTACCTTATTGCCAGCCGAGGCCAGGGCAGGGGCGGGGCAATGCTGACGAGCATCACGTCAGCAGTAGGGAGGAGTGGTAGGCACTTACAGATGCGCATGTCAGTTTGTCCGGCCGTTTTAGGCTGACGAAACAGACATGAGCACTTAGGTTTCTCCAATCCAGCTTTGTTATACAGCTGGGTTGGAGACAAGCTGCAGGCTCCTATGCCTGAGTGAGTGTTAATCCAGTCCGCTCAGGCCAATCCAGGCGCTGCTCTCATGCTAAATAGCCAGTAAATTTGCTGGTAAAACTACATATTGCACAAATGACAGGATTCAGAGAATAATTATCGTTTGCACATGACTAAATGAAGTGTGCTGTTTTGTTTTCATGCTTCATTTGTGCTTTCTTAACCGCTGATGTATTTTAAGATGTGTATAGTTCATTTGAATATTGCTGGTTTAGAAAAATGATAATCAACAGCTTCCTGTAGTCCAGCAAGATCGCCACATACTTCATTTAACAAAATTCTCTCAGTGTGTGTTCAGAGAATGAAAAGCAAACATAATCTCCATGTTAAACAGAAAAGCAGCAATTTGGCAGAAGACATTTGACCTGTCTTTGAAGCGCAGCAAATGTGTCATGACAAAGATCAAATGTAAACAAAGGCATCTTTATTGCTCATTCACCTTCTGAACTCCAGCAGTTTTTCTGCAGCACCCCAAGCCCCCTTTCTTCCAGTGCCTAGGATTTTGGTTCAGAAGCTTTTTGGTTACAAGTTTGGAGACATAGCATAGAGGACAGTTGAGAATGCAAAGCTGACTGCATTGCCTCCAGGGCTCCGACAGCAGCGGTAGTCCACTTAACAGTCTACACCTGGGGCAGATTCCCTTCTAGATAATAGGTTTTGTCCCCACATCCAAGCCCTGTGAGGAGGTCAACATTCCATCATTATTGTGGGGAGTTTAGCTTTGACTCCTTGGAGTTACAGGTGGTGTGAGACTGACATTCCCTAGACTTTGTAACTGGAACCGACTAACATTTACAGTGCGAAGGGAGCCCAGAGAGAGCTGGGAGTTCACGCTCTCATTAGCTGTCAATAACATGGATGTCACTTTGGGGCTTTAGTGCTCCTGGCACTTCCATGGCTATCCGTTGCTATCTCGTGTTCTCGGGGCACACAAAGTTAGCTGCAGGAACAGTTCTAGGAGCACTATTAACTTTCTGCAGTTTCAATGCCATGCACTTCCTCTAGACCCCAAATAGCAAATAGGAGGCAGATGAGTGTCTAAGTGTGGGGCAAAGGTCGATCCTGTGATATCTTGTCTTCAAAGTTTGTGTGATGTCACTTCTGGCAGCAGTGGCATTTTTGATGAAACCAAATTCATGGTCAAAATCCGGGAAAGGGGCATGGAGGTGTCTTGCAAAGGTATTAAAACCTGTCCTGGTGACTTGCGGCCACAAACCCTGTGACTTTGGGTGTTGTGACCTTAGACAGCTATTCAGTATTCTTGTAGGTGGCAGGGTCGTTGGGTGCCGGGATGGCGAGGAGGGAAGCTGAAGTGGCAAGCAGCAGTCTCTGTGGCTGCCGGGGACAGACTGAAGACATGACAAGAGCATCTGAGAAGGGCCTTTAAACCTTGACTGGTGACCCCTGCGGCCGTGAGTCACGTGACCTCGGGCTCAGTGCTCTATTCCAGAGGATTCCAGCGCACATACAAATACAATTAACATAGGTATGGAGAAATGTATGGACGTGTGAGGAATCAGACGCGCAGACAAATAGCTAAGCAGAGAAGAATCCTGATTTAATGGACCTGATGGTTGGGAACAATCTGTACTAATTACCCGAGCTGTTTCTAGCCCAGATTGCATCTTTACGTTTCCAACATGGTTCTGCCATTTCAAAGTGAGCTGTGGTAATGTGATATGATCTACGTCAGAACATCTGGGGTCGCGATAAACATCACGGCTACTTCTAGAGACTCAGGAGAGTTCAGTTGGGTGTGAGAGAGAAAGAGCTGGGTCAAAGGAGGGACAGATAGTTCGGGGGTTTGATAGAGAAAGACAGATGGGCTGCTTGATTGACGTGGACAGATAGCCCCGCATGTGCAATTTCAACTACTGATATGTTTAGCTGATGCATTTCCATAGCTACGAGTAAACCTTAAGAAATCTCTCTTTCTTTTATGGAGCGCATCCTGGTACACTCAGGATTACATTCTGAATACCATATTTAAAAAAGTAATCCAAAACGTCATCCTGTCTGACAGCGGCTGTCAGATGATGGCAAGAAGCAGATCTTATAAGTGAAACCCTTAAAAAATGTCAATCAGAGGCAGAAATGCAGCCGAAGACAGGGTGGATCCACTGAGCAGGCTCCCTTTTTATCTTACACAGCACCAACCCTAAGTCCTCCCGCACCTCAACCCCATGCCCTCGCACTCGTGATCACCCACCCAATATACACAGGGGAGGAAGCGGAAATGACTACCAATATATCCCCCCACCTATAATCACTGCACATAAGCATTAAGCGGAACAATCATTCCATACCAGTGTGTATACACATAGACAGGAGATGGTCCATACGAGTGTGTATACGCATAGACAGGAGGGTAACCTAAGTGTTTGCGCAGAGTAGTCTGACCCACTTATTGTGACTTGCTTCATCATAAGGCCCTCCCCGGTCAGAAGTGTATGTCGCCTGTCAAGGCTCACCATGATCTGGGAGCTCATATATATTCTAAATTCTTGGTTCGAATTCGGTGAAGAAAAATGCTAAAATGATCAAGAATGTCTGTGCAACGACCTTTATTTCTGAGTCCCTGGTAAGATTAACAAGCATTGGCAATGCCAATAGATTTTGCCCATCTGAGAGCTATTGGCTTGCCAATGTCTTTTAGCCATGTTGTACAGCAGAGTGGAGTGGGGTAGAGTGGAGTGGAGTGGCATGGCGTAAAGCAGTGTGGAGAGGTGTAGAGTGGAGTGGTGTATAGTGGAGTGGAGTAGAGAGGTTTGGATGGAGTGAAGTAAAATGGCGTAGAGCGCAAAGGCATAGACTGGAGTTGAGTGCAGTGAATTGGAGTGGCATAAAGTGAGTGGCGTAGAGTGGAGTGGCGCAGAGTAGAGTGGCATAAAGCAGCATACATTGGAGAGGTGAAGAGTGGAGTGGCATAAAGTAGAGTGGAATGGCTTAGAGTATACAACAGAGTGGACTGGTGTAGAGTGGACTGGTGTAGAATAGAGCAGTGTACAGTGCAATGGTGTACAGTGCAGTAAAGTGGGGTAGAGTGAGTGAGGTAGACTGGAGTGACATAGAGTGGAGTGGCACAGAGTGGAGTAAAGTGGAGTGGAGCAGACTGGAGTAGAGTGAAATGGCATGGCGTAAAGTGGTGTGAAGTAGAGTGGCGTAAAGTGGAGTGGTGTAGAGTGGCTTGGAGTGGCGTACAGTAGAGTGGTGTAGAATGAAGCGGCTTACAGTGCAGTGGCATAGAGTAAACAGGCTTTGTGTGGAGTGGGGTAGAGTGGCGCTGTGAGAAGTGGGGTGGAGTGGCATAGAGTAAAGTGGCATAGAGTGGAGTGGCATACAGTGGAGTGGAATGGAATAGAGTGAAGTGCCATAGAGTGGTGTACATTGGAGTGGAGTGATGTAGAGAAGAGTAGAGTGGACTTTCGTAGAGTGCAGTGGCGTAGAGTGCAGTGGCATAGAGTACAGGGGACCAGAGAAGACTGGAGTGGCATAGAGTTCAGTGGCAAAGAGCTGAGTGGTGCAGAGTACTAGTGGTATGTAGTGTAGTGGCAGAGAATGCAGTGGTGTAAAATGCAGTAGCGTAGAGTGCAGTGGCATAGAGTTGAGTGGTGCAGAGTAGAGTGCAGTGGCATATAGTGCAGTGGTGTAGAGAAGAGTATAGTGGCATAAAGTAGAGTTCAGTGGCATAGAGTAGAGTGATGCAGAGTAAAGAGGCGTAGAGTGAATAGGCGTAGAGTGAATTGGTGCAGAGTAGAGTGGTGTAGAATACAGTGGAGTGATACAGTATAGAGTAGAGTGGCATAGAATGCAGTGGCATAGAGTGAAGTGGCGTAGAGTGCAGTGACATAGAGAGAAGGGGCATAGAGTGCAGTGGTGTGGAGTGGTGTAGGGTATAGTAGTGTGGCACTGAGTGCAGTGGCAAAGAGTGGAGTGGCATAGAGTGGAGTAGCGTAAAGTGCAGTGGTGTAGAGTGGTCAGAGTGAAGTGGTATAGAGTAGAGTGGTGTAAAGTAGGGTAGAGTGACGAAGAGTAGAGTGGCATAGAGTGGAGTTGTGCAAAGTAGAGTAGAGTGCAGTGGCGTAGAATGCAATCCCACCCTACACCTCAGGCCAAAGAATATCATCGGCGGTGTTCCCCAAGGGTCCTCTCTGAGCCCAACCATGTTCAACACGTACATGATCCCTCTGGCCACCTTGGTAAGATCCTATGTTATGAACATAATTTCTTACGCTGACAACACTCAGCTCATCCTTTCCTTATCCTCTGACCCCACTAACACCAAATCCAATTTTCACAGGTGCATGACCAGCAACACCAGCTAGATGCAGAACAGGTGCCTCAAACTCAACACCGATAAAACTGAGATACTCATCTTCGGGAGTAACACCTCCCCATGGGACGACTCCTGGTGGCCAGGTGAACTTGGCTCCTCACCCCCACCCACAGAGCACGCAAGGAACCTTGGCATAATACTCGACAGCAACCTCACTATGAAGAAGCAGATAAACGCTGTCTCATCTTCCTGCTTCCTCACTCTGCGCATGCTCCAGAAAATCTTCAAGTGGCTCCCCATCAACACCAAACACACCATCACCCAGGCCCTCATCACCAGTCGCCTGGACTATGGCAACTCTCTCTACATGGGGATCTCCTCACAACTGCTAAACAGACACCAGACCATTCAGAATGCAGCAGCCTGGCTCATCCTCGACCTACCGAGAAGGACCCACAGCACCCCTCACCTCAGAGCACTACACTGGCTCCCTATCAGCAAACGATGCCAGTTCAAACTCCTAACCCACACCTACAAGACCCTACACAACAATGGACCGATCTACCTCAACCACAGGGTGAATTTCCACCAACCCACCAGACCACTGCGTTACGTATCCCTCTCCCTAGCCCACATGCCCTGCTCCACAGAAGCATGAGTGGCAGCTGAGACTTCTCCTACCTGGCCGCTAAATCCTGGAATGGCCTTCCCCTCAACCTCAAAATGGCCCCCACTCCGCAGGATTTCAGAAGAGACCTAAAAACCTGGCTGTTTGACTGACAACCCACAGCAGCAGAAACACCCCGCCCCCTGCACCTGGATATCCTCATGGGTGATAAGCAGCGTTATACACATCTGGTTTGATATGATAGAGTTCAGTGGTGTAGAGTGAAGTAGAATGGCATACAGTGCAGTGATGTAGAGTGCAGTAGAGTGGAGTGGTGCAGAGTAGAGTAAAGTGGTGTAGAGTGGAGTGGAGTGCAGTGGCGTAGAGTGGTGCAAAGTATAGTAGCATACAGTGCAGTGGTGTAGAGTGCAGTGGTGCAGAGCAGAGTAGAATGGCGTAGCGTGCAGTGCATAGAGTAGAGTGGTGCAGAGTACACAAGAATGGTGTAGAATGTAGTGGTGTAGAGTAGAGTGGGGCAGAGTAGGGTGGAGAGAATTGAATGCAGTGGTGTAGAGTAGAGTGGTGCAGAGTAGAGTGGCATAGAATGCAGTGGCCTAGAGTGGAATGGCATAGAGTGCATAGATTGCAGTGGTGAAAAGTAGAGTAGAGGGGTGCACCATGCAGTAGCATGGAGTGCAGCAGCGTAGAGTGCACTGGTGTAAAATGGAGTGGAGTAGTGTGAAGTGGCATAGTGGAGTGGTGCAGAGTAGAGTCGAGTGGCGTAGACTGGAGTGGTGTAGTGTGCAGTAGCATAGAGTAGAGTGGTGCAGAATAGAGTGATGTAGAGTGTAGTGGCGTAGAGCAGAGTAGCACAGAGTGGAGTGGCATAGAGTGCTGTGGTTTAGAATGCAATGCTGTAGAGTGCAGTGGTGCAGAGCAGTGGGGTGTAGAGTACAGTGGCGTGGAGTGCAGTGGCTTAGAGTGAAGTGGCTTAGTGTGCAGTGGCATAGAGTGGAGTGGTTCAGAGTAGAGTAGAGTGACCTAGAGTGCAGTGGCCTAGAGGAATACAGTCAAAGGCCTTCTTTAAAGCCTCAGTTCAAGTTCTTTAGGGTCCTTAATCTCTGAAGAGAAGCCACTCTAATGGGTTTTTTCAATGTTTCGCAGAGGCACTGCACTGGTGAGTACCGTATTTTAGACAAAGTTAAAGAACGCAGCAGAAACAATGTTTTTTACTAGGTAAATGATATTCGGGTTACAAGAAATAATGTTGCAGCATTCTTTATTTGGAAGGCATGAGGATTCCCAGTCACAATATACACTACAAGGATATGTGTATTCTTTATCGTGAACAAAGGGGAATTAATTACTTTTGTCAATATTCCAGAGCCTCAAGAGAATTGTATCGGAGACCCTCAACCACACATTCACTATATGCAGTGTATATTTATTCTCCGCTCGTATGGTTTGGTGGATATTATCATCATTGGGTCTATCACTTGAGTGTTCTGTTCTCCAAGTGATCTACTGTCCTCCACAAGGAGGGAGACTGCCTGGACAGTGACAGTAGTGAAAAAAGTTACAATTATCTACTTTCCTGTATGCAATAGTTTATTTAACCAGGAAAGGGATAAGGTTGAAAGAAACAGTGGTGTTAGAGTGGATGAGTTATTCATCCACAACATCTAAGTGATAGGTTGACATGTTTCGGCCAGAGAATGCCTCTACGGGTCAGGTGGCCTTCATCAGTACCAATATGGAAGAGGTGTAGAATTTAGAACACTCTGTGCGTAGTATAGGTAAGTTGAATCACTTCCCACTCTTCGTCAGTGAACACAATTGCTTGAGTCTGACTTAATGCTATAGGTACAGACTTTTGCCATAACTTTAGGAAAAACCAAAAACATAGTAAACAATATGCTACAATTATTACTACAATGTGCTGGTTTCCCTATATCAAGCCCAATGTGACAACAAGTGCAAACTATGTAAATAGAAATAGTGCTATGTAAATAATTTCTCTTGAAAAAAAGAAGGTGGTTAGGAGAACGTGCTAACAGAACAATGGCCCTAATAGGCAAGAATGCTCTGCTATCTATCATTAATGTTGTGTAAATATCTAAGTCATACAGAAACTATAAGGTAGGTACGACTATTGTCGTGGTGATAAGTTGTAAAGTCAAGACTGGGTATGTGTGCACTTATAGAGAAAGGTGATGAGGAAGGTACCTATTCCTTTTTGACTACTAACCAAAATAACCTCCTCTTCTTATTGAAAAACTTGAGTAGAATGTACATTTTTGGGTGCAATGTGTGCAGTTAATGATCTGCAAAAGCGTTAGTAAACGTGTGTTATTGTGCATGAATTCGCATAATCAAGGATGAAACTAACAGGCGGGTTACGCCTGACCACACATAGTATGCAGGAAAATCTAGTGGAGCGTTTGTTATAGATTTTATTATTTGCGCACAAGCTCACTTAATCACAGAAGGGATATCACAGGCACTTTTCGTCTGACCATCCCTTTTGTGCAGAACGTGTATGATTAAGAAATCTAATAGAACATTTGTGAAGTACTTTGTTATTGCACAGGAGCTCGCATAATCACAGAGGGAATAGACAGGCGTCTGACCGTGCAATGTATGAAGAACAAGAATGCTTAAAAAATAGTGGAGCATTAATTAAAGATTGTATGTGCACAAGCTTGCTTAATAACAGAAGGAAGATCGCTGGCAGATAGCGCTTGACCGTCCGTTTTGTGCAGAATGAGTATGCTTAAGAAATCTGGTAGAGCGTTCATAAAAAAACTTAGGCCCTCATTTTGATGTCGGGCGGACCACCACCGACAGGCCGTCGGTGGTGGTCCGGCCAACATCCAGGGCATCGGTCAGACCACTACATTACAATACCAGACATTATTGAGTCTTGCTAGGCAGAAACATGTTGACCACATAAGATAGGGTAGTTGCAACTTGGGATGTGATTGACTATTCTATTATGGAATAAAATTTGGTCCAGAGTATTCAAAATTTTGAGAACCTCCTCTACCACGAAATCCTATCTTTTTATATCATAGATTATACCACACACCTACCTCTATAGCCAATATTTCAAAAGGGACCAATAAGGCTTGTTGGTCATGTGGTCATCCACGTGGTGATTTAATACATCTCCTTTTTTATGCCTTCCTACTGCTACCTTTTGGAAAACAATTTGATCTCAACTTTCAATATTTTTTAATCTGCATTGTCCTATGTCGAACTCTTTGCTTTTTTTAGGTGTTTATCAGATGTAGTTATGTTAAATCTCCATGACAAAGGTTTATTTGACCTTATGCTGGCCTTAGCCTTTCAGCAAATCCCAACTAACTGGAAGTGTTCCACTAATATATAATTTTCTGCTTGGTGGAATAATGTTTGTCCTTATCATAGGTTAGATGTTGCTTTTACTTATTTGTGTAGATCACAGGTTAATAGAGACTTATATTGGATGTCATTAACTAATTACTTGAATATTGTTGCTAAACAACATGTAATTGTTACCCTTTCTGAAAACTTTAAACTTCCGCAAACTGTAATTATCTCTGCTTTTTGTTATATATATTTGTATTATCTTATTAGTCATGCCTTTAATTATTTATCTTTTTCACTTTAATGCATGCTACTATTCAATCTTCAATTTTGTATTGATATAACCCAATACCCACCTCCCCTCCCCTTTTTTGTATTTTTCCCTCTTTCGCTTTACAATATACAAAAGTGTAAACAGCTTTCCTTTTTTTTGTGATGTTAATAAGCATATATTTTTCTTATATAATTCTATTTTTATGTATACTTATTTTTATGCAAATCTACTTTTAATGAAGCTGATTAAACTTTTAAAAAGTATACAGCCAGTTAGTTGGGGGTCAGTCTCACTTAGGCATGCTTTCACACAGTGGCGTAACGAAAGTCGAGGCCCCCCCCTGCAAAGTGCATGAAGGGGGCCCTCCACGCTCCGGACAGAAGTCAGGAGCTCTCCGCCGCCATCCGAGCACAGTGCGTGAGGGGGCCCCTGGAGTTCAGCTCCTGATGTTTAACCAAAGGAATCAATGAATCAATCAATCAATCATGTCACTTATAAAGCGCACTACATACCCGCGAGGATCTCAAGGCGCTGGGGGAACACGGGGGTGCTGCTGCTACTGATCGAAGAGCCAGGTCTTGAGGAGTCTTCTGAAGGCCAGTAGGTCTTGGGTCTGTCGGAGGTTGGTGGGGAGGGTGTTCCAGGTCTTGGCGGCGAGGTGGGAGAAGGATCTGCCGCCGGTGGTCGTTTTCCGGATGCGGGGGACTGTGGCGAGGGCGAGGCTGGTCGAGCGGAGCTGGCGGGTGGGGGTGTAGAAGCTGAGTCGTCTGTTGAGGTAGGCTGGTCCGGAGTTGTGGAGTGCTTTGTGTGCGTGGGTGAGGAGCTTGAAGGTTATCCTCTTGTTGACAGGGAGCCAGTGCAGGTCTCTCAGGTGGGGTGTGATGTGGCTGCGTCGGGGGATGTCGAGGATAAGACGTGCAGAGGCGTTCTGGATGCGTTGCAGCCGTCTCAGGAGCTTAGCCGTCGTTCCTGCGTAGAGGGCGTTTCCGTAGTCCAGCCTGCTGGTGACGAGGGCCTGGGTGACTGTTTTTCTTGTTTCGGTGGGGATCCACTTGAAGATCCTGCGGAGCATTCGGAGGATGTTGAAGCAGGATGAGGAAACGGCGTTGACCTGCTTAGTCATGGAGAGGGTGGGGTCGAGGATGACCCCTAGGTTGCGTACGTGGTCGGTGGGTGGCGGGGCTGTTCCCAGTGATGTTGGCCACCAGGAGTCGTCCCAGGCTGAAGGGTTGGAACCAAGGATGAGGACCTCCGTCTTGTCCGAGTTCAGCTTCAGGCGGCTGGTCCTCATCCATTCGGCGACGGCCTTCATTCCTTCGTGGAGGTGGGCTTTGGCGGTGTGAGGGTCTTTGGTGAGGGAGAGGATCAGCTGGGTGTCGTCGGCGTAGGAGATGATGTTGAGGTTGTGCTGTCGGGCGACGTGGGCGAGGGGTGCCATGTAGATGTTGAACAGCGTTGGGCTGAGGGAGGAGCCTTGGGGTACGCCGCAGATGATCTTGGTGGCCTTGGATCAGAAGGGGCGAGGCGGACGCTTTGTGTTCTGCCGGAAAGGAAGGATGTGGTCCAGTCCAGGGCCTTCTCTTGGATCCCGGCGTCGTGAAGGCGTGTTCGTAGTGTGTGGTGGCAGACCGTGTCGAAGGCGGCTGATAGGTCCAGGAGGATGAGGGCTGCTGTTTCTCCGTTGTCTAGCAGGGTCCTGATGTCATCGGTGGCGGCGATGAGGGCGGTTTCGGTGCTGTGGTTGCTGCGGAAGCCGGACTGGGAAGGGTCCAGGATGTTGTTCTCCTCGAGGTAGCGGGTCAGTTGTTTGTTGACGATTTTCTCGGTGACCTTCGCGGGGAACGGGAGCAGAGAGATGGGTCGGAAGTTCTTGAGGTCCTTGGGGTCTGCCTTGGGTTTCTTGAGTAAGGCGGTGATCTCGGCGTGCTTCCAGCTTTCCGGGAAGGTTGCTGTCTCGAAGGAGATGTTGATTATTTTCCGGAGATGGGGCGCGATGGCTGTACTGGCTTTGTTGAAGATGTGGTGAGGGCACGGGTCTAGCGGTGAACCGGAGTGGATGGTGTTCATGATCTCGCTGGTGTCCTCGTCGTTGATGTTGGTCCAGGAGAGCAGGCGGTTGGTGGTTGTGGGGGCAGTGGTCTCGGTGGTTGCCGGGGCGGTCGTGGTGTTGAAGCTGTCGTGGATGTCGGCGATTTTGCGGTGGAAGAAGGTGGCCAGTGAGTCGCACAGGTCTCGCGACGGCTGGATGTCGTTGGTGTTGGAGCTGGGGTTGGAGAGTTCCTTCACGATGTTGAAGAGCTCTTTGCTGTTGTGTGCGTTGTTGTCTAGGCGGTCTTTGAGTGAGGCCCTTTTGGCGGATCTGATGAGGTGATGGTGACTGCGGGTGGCGCTCTTGTGGGCGGCGTAGCTGTCCGCTGTCCGTTCGTGGAGCCAGATCTTCTCCAGTTTTCGGCATGTTCGTTTGGAGGCCTGGAGGTCTTCGGTGAACCAGGTGGCTTTCTTGCTGGTGTGGCTGTTGGGCGGATTCTTGAGCGGGGCGAGGGTGTTGGCGCAGTCGTCGATCCACTGTCTGAGGTTGCGGGCGGCGGTGTTGGGGTCGGAGGGTTCGGCGGGTGGGCTCAGGGCGAGGGTTGTGGTTAGCTGGTCTTCCGTGACTCTGCTCCAGCAGCGGCGAGGCATTTGTTCGGTGCAGTGGTGCGTGGTGGGCTTCCTGTAGGTGAAGTGGATGCAGTGGTGGTCAGTCCAGTGGGGTTCGGAGGTGTGGTTGAAGGAGATGTGTGGGCTTGCGGAAAAGATGGAGTCTACCGTGTGGCCGGCGGCGTGGGTGGGTGTAGTCACGAGCTGTCTGAGTCCGAGGGTGGCGAGGTTGTCGATCAGGGTGGTGGAGTTGGTGTCCTTGTTGTTCTCGAGGTGGAAGTTCAGGTCCCCGAGGAGGATGTAGTCCGTGGAGGCGATGGCGTGTGTGCTGACGAAGTCAGCGATGGAATCGCTGAACTGTGGTCGGGGTCCGGGGGTCTGTAGATGAGGGTTCCTCTGAGGGTGGTGTTGGGATCGGTGTGGATCTGGAAGTGCATGTGTTCGGCGGTGCTGAGGGTGTCGTCGGTGTTGGTTGAGACTCTGAGGGTGTTCCTGTGGACGATGGCGATGCCTCCTCCGACTCCGTTGGTGCGGTCCCTGCGGGTGATCTTGTATCCGTCCGGGATGGCAATGGCGATGTCGGGGGCTGAAGCGGGATTCAGCCAGGTCTCCGTCAGGAATGCGACGTCTGGGGAGGTTGAGTCGAGAAGGTCCCAGAGTTCGATGGCGTGTTTGCGGGCGGAGCGGGTGTTGAGGAGGATGCATCTGAGGAAGACCGGTATTAGCAGTTTTTCCTCAGTGCTGTCAATTTTGTGCAAGTTCATATGATATGGAGTAATATCTCTCTATCCGCTGTGCAAAATGTGCATGTAATATCTGTTTAATCTCTTAAGCGACCGTAGTGAAAGTCCTTTATTGGTGACAGACAGAGCCTTGCTCTGGTTAACCTCGCTTCCTCTCTATGCTAAGCAGTAAGTACCAGCACTTTTGTCATATTTTTTTTTCATAGGTGCTTGTTACCATACAACTATGTTTCATTTTTTTGAAAAACTGAATAGTGTTCTGCAAAACATATTAATTTTGCTTGTTTTGCTAGCACATTTTTTGTTTTTTTGTGGTGGTAGTCGCATCAAACTTATTGATTTACCCTGCAGGGTGTTTAAGGAGGCTTCCAGGTAATGTCCCCAAGGGATTGTGTTTAATGGGTCAATCACGGTTTGCCACAGTAGTTATTTTAATGACCCTTCTGAGGCTGTGGGCCGCAATTTTGACACCCCGTAATTTACCTCAACAGGACGCCACCAGTCGATGAAACGGAGATAGTGTTAAACCTCAATTTCATGAGGCAATGTGTCCCCGAGATAAGGCACCGCCCAGCACATCAAAAATAGCAGAAAACAGTCAATTAAGTAACAGCCCCCACTCCATAACTTGCATCTAGATCAGAGGAATAGTTAGGGTTTTATTACAAAATTCTAAAGTAAGGCGATACAGTTTTAATAAAATGTAGGCTCTCAGCAAATAGACATAATACAGATGTGCAGATTAAAAATAGTCTAAGTCCCAAGTGGGCAGAAAATCAGGAGAGAAACGAACAGCATCCCTAGCAGCATCTAAGTTTTTGAGAATGTCTTCTGTCTCAGCCCCAAAATTGAGGATTTTTATACCTTATTTTTGCTTATGAAATTACCAAAACTGCAGAATCACTGTGGTGTGAGCAAATGTATCATTTTATTAGCAAATCAGAACACAGGAATTTTAAATGTCATATAGTCTTAAGACCTAAGCACTATCCCACTACATGAATAAATATTCTGTCCATTCTATGCTAATGCCATCCGGAGATAGTAGACCAAACTAGATACATGAACAGCAGCAAACTATTATGAATGAATAGGGTACAGTTAACTAACGGAAGGAATATGAAATGTAGTTACAGTTTGTGATTGTGCTGGGGAAAGTTCATCAAAAACAACATGAATGACAATGGAAATAAACTGACATGACCCTGCTTGAGTGTGTGCAGAAATAACAAACAGTGAGACCTGCAGGGGAAAGAAAAGAGTGACATCCACTTTAAAAATCATGGCTGCTGGGCCCCAATTGAGGCCTAATTAACAAATGTCAGGAAAACGCACTTCTGCACAACATAGGAAACTCAATTTAAAAGCATCAGTACTATTCAGTTTGTACATGTGTCATCGAGTGTGAAACTGCAATCTGCATTGTATTAATGATGCTCAAAAATAAACGTGCACAAAAATCTTTAACAAGGTCGCTCGTAATTTGAAACAGTAAGCTAAATAAAGAGCATGTTGAATGAGTAATTGCTTTTGGAAATTAAATTCCAAGCGAGTTTGTGCGTGCTTTGTACTATCTGGGAGCCTGAAAATACGTTTTTTTCATCCATAGATTCAGCCCGGGTGCAATTTCTATTATGCTGGTGATATCTCACGTATTTTCTCATTGCCCTTGTAATGTGAAATTCTCAAAATTATGCTGTTACGCTGTATTGCTTAATTATGTGTCGTTTACTGCAAAACTTTAGTGCAGGCACACACAGGCAACACAGACGCCCAGAATACAAGCAACTGCTTTTTGTGGCACTTGTGGTTTTGTGGTTTACTTTTTAGCATGAAATACATCCTCACGTCCAAAATGGACACGAGGAAGCATTGCATGCTAAAATATAGTGCCAAATGCCCATTTTGAATTTCCCTTATTTATGTGTAATTTCGCATCATTTTTCTGAAATTTGATGCAAATAGGCAAATGTCGAAGAGTTCGCCCACCCCCACCTATAGGACTCAATAGAGCATGTGTAGTACTACCAAGTAAATAAAGAAAGAAAGACAAGTGCAGAGGAATAAAACTCAATTTAGGTGGTCTCGCCTACTGAAAAACTTGGAGACATTCCTGCAGAGCAGTGCTCCTGAGAACACAAAAGGGCTGGGGGGGGGATCGGTTATGTGTTCGAAAAGCCTGAATCCACCCTAACCCAATCAGATTTTCAGAGGGATCAGGGTTTAGGAATATTTCATCATTTCCATCCACAACAGCCTGCTTCTCCCGCTTCAGCTGTGGGCTACTACTGCTGACAGAAAGAGCATAGAGTTGTATGTATTACATGAAAAGAAAGCACTCAAATATTATTAAAGAAGGATTTAGGGAAACATATATTAGAGGTCAGCATTGCCATAAATCATAAATGAACACCTAGCATGCGGGTCTGAAGAGACAGCTGCATCTATTCCAATGCTAAAATGTCCATACCGCCCTCAAGCACTCGGCAATTTACTATCAATCACACAACATAGCGCAGCATGAAAAATTGCTGTCGTGTGTTGCACGAACAGGGAACATTTCTGCGGTCCCAGATATAACAAGTTGCATGCTAACCAGGCCCGACTGGCCCTTAGGGCAATCAGGCAGTGCCCGATGGGCTGCCCTAATAGGGCAGCGCATGAGCCAGTTTTTTGGCTGTTTTGGCTGATTTCCTGATATTAAAACAAACATTGCCTGCAGCGAGCTCAAATCCATGCAGTCTTCCATATCTTGAAAAATACTTATCCAGCGTGCCTTTACAAGTTCAAAGCTGTCTTAATTTGCAAGCATGGGACCATTTTTTAGCTATCTATTTGCTAATGTGGGCCACTTGTTTTGGGCCCGGTCTATTTTCCGTCCCAGTCTGACCCTGGAGTTAATGTCATTAGCCATACTCATGTGAAAAAAGTCATTGTAGTGCTACCCTTAGCTTTTCACAAGAGTGCATAGAGGACTCAGGAAAACTTTGAGTGACATTTTACTCGATGTAAACACTCCAGTACAAATTTCAATGCAGGCATCTTCTAAAGAATAAGCGGCTTTATGTAATTTTACAGCAATTATACCTCTTACTCGTAGAGAAGGCAGGTCACGCTATTTTAGTTGTTTTTGCAAGAAATCTATGGGTGTTGGCAGAGTTCTACCTCATTACTGCTCTTTTGTGATAGAAAGAGACTTTGGTGCAGGATTCAAGTCAACTTTCAGTGGAAAAGCGTTCTGGCTCATCAAAGTTGATTAGTGCAGCTGTTTGCTCCAACATGCATTGCATGAGTGTTCACGGAAACATACAGGGACTCATGTTTGAGCTTTGGGACGCAGTGCAGCGCAGCAAGTCATCTTGCTGCCAGGGGCGTACCTTGGTCAGTAAGATTGGGGGTGTGAGCTTCAGCTGTTCCGACAATCATGCTGGCATATAATGTGTAAATACATTTTACAACAAGCAGGGAGCATAAGAGGTGCCTAAGGGGCAGTCGAAAGGGAAGGGAATATGGATTGGTAGGGGTACTAAAAGAGACAGCACAGTATTTTGTAAAATAACCAATTTTTTGAGGACTTTCAAAACAGAGAGGGAGAGTGTGTGTGCCATTTTGTCTGTGTTTATGTAAACATTCCTGGTGAAATCAGATAGCCATCTCAAAATATCCAACTGAAAGCACCTGTACCAGACTATTTATTGGAAAATAGATTTATTAAGGGGTGTAACACCCCAAACACCCTCCCGAGCGAAGCCCCTGCTTGCTGCGTTGCACTGCATGACAGGGAAAGGGCCGGAATGCGCTGAATTTAATGGTATATCCCACATTCCTGTCCTTTCCCGTGTACTGGCACACAATGGGCTGCCTAGAGCCTATGCAGGCACCCTTGCACCACAAAAACAATCCTGGGAGGCATATTCCAATGCAGCACACATAGAAAATGGAAGAAATTAGGAGAAATAGAGCTATTTCTCCTCATTTGCCTCCCCTGGGAAGGTGTAAGTTTTTGGCCAATCACCAGGTTTACAAATTCTTGTAAATCTGGGGATGCATTAAAATCCATGGGAGTTGCCTGGGAACACCCACACAATGCTCATGGAATGCCTACCCTGGGCAGGGTAACGCAACACAGCAATTTGCGCAGCGTTGCTTTACTCCAGATTTTTTGAGCCACTCAGAGCCACACAAATGGCTTTGGTTAGCTTCAAAAACCTGTCTTAAGGTTTGCATTGCTCTTGTGTTGCGTGGTGCAAGAGCGACGAAAGCGGCCTCATAAAGGAGGCCTACAGTAATTCTGGGCCTCCATTTCTTGTTGAACGAACCTGGATCACACTAACACAGAGGCCTTGTCCCAGACCCTATACTTAGGGACATTTGACCCCTGCTACAAATCCAATTACTACCTCACACATCCGGGGCAAAGCTGTGCAAGTTATAGATCTTTTCTACTTTCAAATGGTAATGTTCACAAACAAAGAAATTATAATAGTGCAAAAGCACCCCAAAAGTTTGGTCTATGCTAACAAGGCATTGTTAAAAAATTTAACTACGAGTAGGGAGTTAAAATCAACCACACACTTGAGCTATTATTACTCTACTTCACCCCATGAACCAGTTAAATGAAGGGCTGGATGTGGCAAAAAAGCTGTCCTTGGTGAGCCAACACATAAAGGCGATTATTCAGGTCCGGGGATGCCCAATGATTAAAAGGGTTGATCGCCTCTTGATTCCAACTCTTATATCTTCGGCTGACCCCGAAACATTCATTCTTCAACCATGGTGACTGTGAGTAACAAGCTCCTAATGAAAAGGCAGCTAGGTTGTCAGTGGGTACTAGTTTTCCAAACACAGTCCACCTACCATGTTCCCTAAATGGAAGCATACTTATAAAGCCACTGTACCCCTTAACACAAATGTCCCTTTCTAGCAGTGGCATAGCTGGTCAGAGAGGTGTAGCCAAAGAAAAAACACTGACTAATGTACCATAGCCACAGCAATTTATGTGTCCACCTATCCCGGATGGTTAGAACGAGGGGTAGGTCAGCGGCCAAGTGGAGGTGCATCGATTGCTCCCTGGTACGCCAGCGTCCGACCGATCTAACCTACACGACCGGAGCCACTAGCCCCCCCCCCATTTGGTGCATTCAGAAGGTACGTTGTATGTTAGTATAAGTAACAACAATACAATCCTAATATCCAAGGGCATTGTATCACACAGACAAACATCCTAACCATCCCTACATGAGTAGATCAGAATCTCCTGGTCCTGACGAAATGCCAAGATCCTTCGGACCACTAAAGGCATGAAACATGTTGACCCCCTTATTTCACACACCCTAACTAGAGCCTGAGAGGTGCATCATCGCCTGCTCTCGCCTTGACTTATTAGTCTTTTAATCATAGCACAGGAACCCAGTTAATAAAGAATCTTCCGGGAATCCTGTCGTGATTGTTATTCTACACACACTCCTCCTCCACTTCTACTCACATCTCCTTCTACCATACGCCCCACCACCCCTTCCATCTCACATCGGCAACAAGAAAAGACCTCTGGCAAAGAGCCCCCTGTGTGGCCCGTTGGGCATTGCAACGCCGGCCCAACAAGGAGCTGCCCCATGAAGAAGCATGACATCCCTTGGGGTGTGTGATGGCCCTTGCTCCTAAGGGAGCAACCCCCCCATTCCCTGGATCTTTCCTCTCCCCCTGCCTTCATTTCCCCTTTCCCATTAGGAACCGCAGACCCTTGTTTCTACATACCTATCCCGGACCACACTCTTGGCAGATTATGGTCTCTCGGTGTTTCTGACCAATTAAGTGTTGAAATATGGCTAACCTCTGACACGGAAATGAAGAGCATTTTCCTGAGCTTTGCAGTTCTGGCAACAGTCTCGTGTTCTGCAACTACTAATAAGTTCTATATAAAATGTTTATTAGAACTCTCGAGCTTACCTGCCAAATCCGTGCGTCTACGCTTGCAACGTCACCAACACATAAAAGACTCTGGGGCATATTATCAAGAAACGGCGTTAAAATTATCGCCGCTTTAGCGGCAGAAAACTGCCGCTAAAGCGGCGATAATGGGCTTGATAATATGCCCTTGAGAATTCCAATAGAAGTCCATGTTCTGGTGTCAACATGGGCTTCTATTGGAATTCTCAAGGGCATATTATCAAGCCCATTATCGTCGCTTTAGCGGCTGTTTTCTGCCGCTAAAGCGGCAATAATTTTAACGCCGTTCTTGATAATATGCCCCTCTGTTGTCCCACTTATTAAAATGGGGTCTCCCAAAATCACTATGGGGCATATTATCAACGGCCAGCGATAAATATCGCTGGCCGTGCTTAGCGATAATATTCCTATCGCAGGCGATCTCTGGAATTTATCGCCCTGGTAGCGCATTATTAACAACGCGTTTCTCCAGGGCGATAAAAATTCCAGAGATAGCGAGGTTATCGCCGTTTTGCAGGGAACATCTCAGGTTTTCCAGCGATGTTCCCTGCATAACGGCGATAACCTTGCTGATACGACCCTGTGGTCGTATCAGCATAATCCACCCCCTATGTCTAACATAGGTAAGTCAGGATTTTAGCAGACGTTAGATTTTGGCGAAAACGGCTGTTTTCGCCAAAATCTAACGTCTGCTATAATCCTGTGGGCTGCCTTGTAAATATCGCGATGTGAACATCAGCGATATTTGCAAGGTAGTCCATCCGGGGTACGCCCACTTTGCATCTCATTAGAGATGCAAAGGGAGGCGTTGGGAAAAAGGGTGCTAACATGCGATTATGCATGTTAGCACCCTCTTGTAGATAGGGCGATAGTTTTATCTCCGCTTTTTGGCTTTTTAAGCCAAAAAGCGGAGATAAAGCCCTTGTAGATATGCCCCTTTGAGTGGTCAAAAAATCAGGCCAGGTGAAATCAAGAGTTTGAGCCCCCAAACACGTTATGAGTCGTCTCGCTAAAAACAAAATAACAGAAAAAAACACCGTCCTAAAACCATAACGATTCACAGACCAGGGAATTAACTAACAAGCATAGAGAACAGGCTGGTCCCATGCAGTAAAACCAATATTTAGCGTGCCCGTTGCCACCTCTCTGTAATGTGCTTCTACTTATATTCAGAGATTAATCCCACATGTCATACCTTGGACTAGTTTCTTCTCTAGCAGCTAACATTCCCAGTGAAGTTGTTCTGTGTATAGTTGTGAAGTATGTGTTTTTTCGCAGTTAGGACTCGAAAATTCGTTCCTATGCTGACATCTAGTGGTTGGTGTGATCAAAGCAGCCAACACATCACTGTTTTCTAACACAATTTTGCAGGCAGCACTTATGTAAACGAAGCACTTCTGCGAATACCATAGCAATACAATGCAAGAAGATACCTTTTTTGTTTCTACCCATTGTATTTTTGCTTCCCTGTAACGTACATAGAAAAGAAACTGAGTGCTGTACACGTAGGGTGTTTTAAGGTAGGTAGTGAAGATTAATGGATCGAAGATAGAAGGATTTATCATCAAGGGCAGAGCTGTACAGAGGAGAGGGGGAGGAGCTATGGTGATTCTTACAGGTTAGGTACGTGGTAGCAGAGGGAGTGGCCGAGCTAGCGTTATGAGGTAGGATGTGATGAAAAGCGGTGGAAGGGAGAGTTCTTCAGAAGTGGTCGAGAGTCCAAATGGTCCTGCTGTGACGAGGTGCTGCATGAAGAAATCCTTGTGCAAGTGGAGTATGGATAAAACCTGGTGTAACTCGACTGGGTGACATTCCTGAATGACACTAGTTTTCCTTAGAAGACTGACTACACGTATTAACGAGAAACAACTCAAGAGTCTGTCTTCGTGTCAAGGTGAAAGGGGATTTATTAACTAGGAAGTTCTAAACAAAAATGTATTGGCGGGATATACATCAATTATTGCAGACATGGTCCACTGCCTCAGAGCTTAGCTAATGCAGGCCAAATCGAGATTAGTCTCAATGCTGGATTCTACTATGCATAGCGAACCTTGGGCCGAGGGGGACTGTCGCTCTCTTAAGTCTAAAGTGGCCAAATTGGTTTGAGTTGCTAAGAGACATGGGTCTTTTAATTACAGTCCACCCATAAAAGCTTTGAAAACGGAGTATACACGCCTCCTAAAAAATAAGAAGGAGTGTTACTATACTGAGAGTTTGAATAAGCTGGTATAAGCCATAACAACTAAATATGTGAGGAAATTCTGGGGTCTAGTCAAGTTACGCTCAAGGAAAAGCCGTCCAAGAGCATTGTATAAAGTCCAGAAAGAAGACTGGGTAGAATTTCTAGGACAAACATACACTGTGGGATATTCAGATGTAGATTAGGCAAATTTAGAAAGTAATACTGAAATTATGACCCTATTTTCCTCTACGGTGGTAAAAATACCATTGCATCCTTAAAACTGGCAAGAGCTTCGGGTCCTGATAACCTAACAGTAATTCTGCTGAAAACAAATATTGATTGTTGGGCCGATGTACTTTCTATGGTACACCAACGCTTTCTGGTGGCAGGCCAGTTCCCAATCAGCGGAGAAGGGGCAATTATATAAGCAATACTTAAACATGGCGATCAAACCGCCCTAAATCTTACTCTATGGAGGGCTAACATTTTTGCAAAAATGTTACTTTTACAACTGAAGGGATGGGCTGATGAAAATAATTTAATTGGTATAGAACAAGAGGGCTTCAGCGATTGTCATTCCACTTTTGATTCATTGTTTCAATTTATGGTCGCTTGCTAGGAAGACGGTTGACCAAAGAGGACATTTTTTCTGCTTCTTTGTCGACTTTAGAGCATCACTTGACCTGGTAAACAGAAAAAAATGATGATATAAGTTGCGTTCATTGGAAATCCTGAGTGGCCTTAATTCGATTTTAAAGGAACTACGGGGCATATCTACAAGGACAGCGATAAGTAAACGCAAAGCGCGCTTAGCGCTTTTCTACTTATCGCCGTCTATCGCTGGATTATATCGCCCTGTTAGCGCGTTATTTACAACGCATTTCCCCAGGGCGATATAATTACCAGCGATAGCGGGGAAATCGCCGTTTTGCATGGAACATCGCTGGTTTTCCAGCGATGTTCCCTGCAAAACGGCGATAACCTTGCTGATACGACCCTGTGGTCGTATCAGCACAATCCACCCCCATGTTAAGTATGCCTAAGTCTGCATTTTAGCAGACGTTAGTTTTCGGCGAAAACAGCGGTTTTCGCCCAAAACTAACGTCTGCTAAAATGCGTTAGCAGCCTTGTAAATATCGCGATGTGCACATCAACGATATTTACAAGGTTGTACTGCCCAGTGACGCCCACTTTGCATCTCATTAGAGATGCAAAGGGAGGCGTCGAGTAAGGGTGCTAACATGCGCTAATGCATGTTAGCACCCTCTTGTTAATAGGGCGATAGTATTATCTCCGCTTTTTGGCTTTGAAAGCCAAAAGCGGAGATAAGGCCCTTGTAGATATGCCCCTACATAGGGGCAATTGGGTCAGAGTGGAATTTTAATATTTTAAGAAGAAAATGTTTTAAGAGAAGGTTGTGTGGTTGCTCCATTTTTATTTCCATTTTTTATCAGACCTTCCAGCAGCCCTTGGTAATAAGGCAAGCTTTTCCCCAAAAATGTGCGGAGTCCACATTCCTTGCCCGCTGTATGCAGATAACTTAGTTATAATGGATACCACTCAGATCGGTCTACATAGAAAGCATAAGAACTTATTTATGTATTGGTCAAGTAATAAGAAGACAGAAAATATGGATAAGGCCAAAGCTTTGGTCATTGGTAGGAAAGCTGCATCTTTTACATTAACTACTGGAATAACCAAACTGGAGGAAGTGGATTTGTAGAAGTATTAAGAGATGAGATGGTTCCACAAAAATCTGTGCTTAACCAATCACTTAAAATCTCTAAAGATATGAACACTATTTTCAGTTTTAGGTTTAAAACAATTTACCAGAGTTTACGGGGGCAATTCATCCAGACCTGTTTTCTGTTATTTTATGACTAGTTGTAGAGTGCGTGTCTCACCCGGGAGAGAATCCAGGCACTAGAGAAGGAGGGGGATATGTTGATCAAGTGTCAGGCCACGGTGAAGAGCCATGTCTTCAGTTTCTTGTGGGACTCAACAAACTGATGAGGCGACTCTGATGTGTGGGGGAAGGACGTTTCAGCCTCGGACGCGCAGTAAGAGAAAGCGTGGCTGCCAGCTTTGGCTCTGCGGATACAGGAGACGTGTGTGAGCAGGATTGCCAAGTGGGGGTTTGTGGTCGGGGTGTGGAAATTGAAGTGGCTGTTGAGGGAAGAGGGACCTGACGATGATGATGCTGAATATTTATAAAGCCCAAATTGAATACCCTAAAAACAAGCATTGGCATAGCCAATAGGTCTCGCCTTTGGGACCTTATAATTGATTAGCCATGCAACACTTGATGTTGTTGCACCAAGGATATTGTGCTGCATAACTAAATACTTATAAGGTCCCAAAGGCGAGACCTATTGGCTATGCCAATGCTGGTTTTGTAGGCAGTCAAAGGTTAAACAGCCCAGTGGGAGAGAGGGCAGAGACAGCCTTTCAGATGCAAATGAGCATCTCCCGCTAATTGGCGATCATTAATACTCCTTGGAAAACTTGCATTCCAAAAGACCTTATTTACCAGAACAGTGGGAGCATCAGAAGGTTAGTTAGGTGTGTCTAGAGTCACAGAGAAAGGAAAATGAATGCCCTGTCACCCCTCCTCTTGGGGCCATCCCCAGGGGTTTATGTGATTTAGGTTTTGCATTTACAGTACCAGGTGACGCTCCTTGCACTGAACAAGTGCGCAAGGCTGCAGGTGCTGCCCCGCGAGGGCCTCCAGTGCAGCACACTTCTAAGGGCTAGCAGAGGAACATGGATAATATTCTAAACCAGACACTCATCTAACATGAATGGTTCCTCTGAGCTATTATTGTATGTCACTGTGAGACAGTTAGACTGCATGGTCAGAGCGAAGCACAGCAAGCCTGGAATGGTTTGCGAACCCCGGGCGCGCTCTCTCTCCGCACACTGAATGGCGCTGTGTGGCAAAACCGGCTGCGACAGGCCACATGAAACCAGTTCAACCCCCCAACACCCCACCCCAAGAGAGGAACTCCAAAGCGCAGAAGGAAGCTACACAAAGCTTTGTTTACTACAAAGCGAAGGGGTGCGCAAGACGAGGGAGGGGAAGGGAAAGCGTGGCCTGCAAAGATTGAGATTCTAGACTCTCTCAGACAGACGCCACGCAGTGGATGCCCTGAAGGAGACCTTTAGCATTGGAATGCACCTAAAGTCATACAGTATTTCCATTCTGCAAACCATAGAAAACACAAGAAATCTAATCTATGAAGGTCTAATGACCGCGTATTTTATTTAATGCTGTAGTTCTGACATCTCGGTCTCACCCGTCACAGTAAAATAAAAAGTGGCACCACTACGGCGTGTCATCGATAAAAGATAAAAATGCACTGCTGTCAGAGTGCACTCGGAAACTGTCCGTGTGCAGAGGCAGCAAACAGAAACATATGTTTTCAAAAAAACACAGAAGGAAATCGGTACTAGGATTTTTTTCCCATTCAATTCAAAACACGATCATTTACAGTTGTAAACACTGTGACAGAAGTAACGCTGCCATCGATAGATACACTCTCGCAACCAGAACGTCATTTATTTATTTATTTTTTGCAGTTTTGTATAGCACGAGCTCGACAGGAAGGTATTGAAGCGCTTTACACGAGCACTAGTTAAGTTTCACAAGGACACATTCGTTTTTGGTAGGCACAGGAGATTAAGTGATTTGCCCAGAATCACAGGGTGCTGAGCCTACGCCGACACTCGAACCGGTTCCACAGTTGGAAAGTTGGCAGCTCTGGTCGTTAGGCCACATCCTATAATATAGTATCTTTTTGATGCCTAGTGGCCCCTACTCTGTAAAAGCTCCCAACAGTCTTTCACTTGCATCTGTGTGAAAGGTGTGTGCACGTGTTCACTGTGTGAGGGCACCGGGTGAGTATGAAGCCTGTCACATAGTGCCGTAGGAATGGGCGTGGGGTGTGTGCGCGCAAGTGACGCAAGGGAGGCCAGGAGTCACACGGGTGCAATGCCATGTATGCACTGAAGCGGTCAGCGTGCTGTCTCGTGTGTGCACAGGAGTAATATGGTGCTATCGTTGCTGTGCAGAGGAGGGCAGGAGTGGTCAGGGTGCAATGTCATGAATATCCTGAAGCGGTCAGTGTGCTGTCTCGTGTGTGCACAGGAGTAAATGGTGCAGGAGTGGTCAGGGTGCTTCCCATACATGCACAGGAGTGGTTGGACCCTGTGTTTCTAACCCGTAGTGCATATGCGGCCGTGCTGCATGTTCGGTTTTGTAGTTTGTAGAAAACGCCGATCCTTGCTAGAGACGGCTGCCTGGCACGCTCTGTCAGGGCAAAGCGGACTATGTACAGAGGGAGTATATCCGTTTAATGTTCTAGAAAAAATCAAGGCAATGAAGACTCTCGGCCTGGGTGTGACGATCTGGCATTCCGACTGAACGCGCTGCACAGCTTAACAAAGCTCCCCCACAGTGCGCGCAGAATGCTCCCTGCTAGGAGACCTCTCGTAAGACCTCAGCAGGTCGGGATTCCACACACGGTGTCAGCGAAGAACAACACACAGAGCGCTGAACCGTGAAGACAGCTGACGAGAGCCCAGAGGTAACGAGACTCGTTAGCACGCTTAAAAGCAACGCGCACTCTTGTGGAGGGGACGTACATGGGGACCAGACACACACAGCGTTTCCCTTGCGGGAGCGAGCGGCGCCAGGAGCTATAATTGCTACCACATGGCGCCAGCTGCTCGCTCCCGCAAGTGAATCGCCAAACGTGCACGCGTTGCCATTGAAGGCAATGGAACGCGTGCACGTTTTTGGCTGAAAAGCCGAATCAATTGCAAAAGGTCTTTTTGCCTTTTGCAGCGCATGCGCGCTGCGTAGGCGAGACCTAAAAAGGTGTTCTAGCGCTGGTTAATAAAAAGAATGAAGGTTTTCTCTTTGAAACGAATACGTTTTCAGCAGCTTACGGAACTTCCAGTAGCATTTTTCATCCCTGAAGGAAACAGTAAGATTGTTCCATAACTTTGGAGCCAATACAGAAAAGGCACTGCCGCCCTTCCTTTTTGGTTTAAAATAGGGAGTGGTTAGGAGTAAAGCTTCTCCTGATCTCAATGTCCTCCTTGGGATGTAGGGCTATACTATCTCAGAGATGCTTATTGGGAAAAGTTTGATCAAAGGCTCATTGAGATAAACAGGCTATTTTGAAGAGTACTCTCTGACTTATTGGCATCAGTGTTACTCTTTTAAGGCGGTAGACGCTGAATCATATTTTCTCCTTCTTCTTATGAGCTTAGCAGCCCAATTTTGTACTTTTTGGAGGCTCCCCAACATTTTAGCAGGGAGCCCTAGATACAGTACATTACGGTAATGCAGATGTGATGAAATTAATGCCTGAACTTCTGACTGGTGGGTCTGCGTGTGTAGCAGTGGAACCACTTACCACAATTATTTTAAATGTAGAAAACCAGACACTGATACCATAGAGATCTGTTTCTTAATGCTCAATTCAGCATCTATTATCACTCCCAGGCATTTTTGCTGTGGTAACAGGAACAGGTGCATTACCCAGATCTATAGACCGCCAATTTGGTACCTTTGTTAAGGATAGGGGACCATAACAATTCTGTTTTGTCACCGTTCAATTTTTATGAATTTGCCCACATCCAATTCTTGACTTCCTGATTGCAGTTATGTAAATTCCTGGCCGAGGTTCATTTTTCAGCTATTGATACTACTATCTGTGTATCATCTGCATAGGACATTAAGGAAAGCCCAAAATTCCATATTAATTTTGCTAGAGGAGAGATGTAACGGTTAAACAGTGTATGGCTAAGGATAGAGCCACGTGGCACTCCACATGTTAAACTCTGTGTTTAGAGAGCTTTGAGGCTATCCTAACAGTCTGGGTTCGATTAGTTAGGAAGGAGGACAACCAATCCAAGTCATCCTCTGACTCCCAAGGTTTTAGTCTAGTTATCAGAATTGGATCGGAGGCTGTCAAATGAGCATTGAGATTAATGCTGCAATATGGCCCTTATACGAGCTGTTTGGACAAAATATAGAGGAAAAAATATTGTGTGGACAAAATATTGCATCAAGAATATTGAGTACAAAAATATTGTCAAGGTAAGTTTCTATGGGAAAGCAAAGTTTTACTACTCTTAACTCTACATATGCATACCTTAATGATATATATATCTTCAAGGTATGTAGATGTGGAGTTAGGAATAGCAAATCTATACTTACCTATTGCACTTACCTTCTCGATATTTTGGTCCTCGATATTTTTGACACGATATTCTATCAGACATCCCTTATATGAAAGGTTCCTTATTTCATCAAACACAGTTACAAGCGTGGTATATACAGTGAGGGGGCCTAAACACATCCTGTGCTCTGTCCAATTAATTATTATTTTCTATATGTTTGACCAGTAATAATAGTAGTAGTAATTTCCTTTTCCATTATTTTCTCCGAAAAGGCAGACAGCCGATGGGCCTATAAATACAAAGTTGTTTGGGATCAGCATTTTTTTTTTTTTTTAAATAGGAAGAATTTTGGCTTCCATCCATGACTGGGGATGTGTGGCAGTGATAATTGCTTGATTACATAATTCAGTTAGTACTGGTGTACACAAATTAGCTCCATTGTGGCAACAGGAGGCTAGGCAGGGATCCAGTGGTAAACCAGATTTAATTGTCAAAATCAAATCATGTACTAAATGATGTAATAATTCAAAAACTTTTAATGGAGAAGTTAACTTCCATTGAATAGATTCTTCTTTGTCCCTCTGATAGCTTCCAATAAAGTTGATACAAATGTCATCTATTTCCTCCTGAAAGAAAGACAAGAAACCTTAACAAAGAGTGTCAGAACAAGCAAGTTCAGTGTCAGAGAAGACCGAAAAGTACATACGTTTTACTAGCTTGAACATTTCCCTATCAGTATTCTGCAAAAAGTTTATCAGCGAATATTTTTTTGCCAGTAGGCATAATGTTGTGTACCTTTTTAATTCATGTTTGTGTACAGATTTATCATTTTCAAATCCTATTTTTCTCCAAACCCTTTCGAATATTTTACATCTTCTTTTAGCCATATCCAACTCACTGTAGTGCGAGGGAGCGGTCGGGACACTCCTTCTGGATCTATTAGTTGTTACTGGTGTAATGGTGTCTAGTGCATTCGCTACCCAATTGTTGAAATCAACCGCTTGTTGGGAAACTTCTCTGTCTGGCCTGTTAGCAGGGAAGGGATTTTTTTTTGGTGCTTCCATTAGACTAGGTTTAGTTATTTTAGACCATGTTTCACCTGTTGTCAGTCTAAATGACAATGGGTGACAATGGTGTATAATTAGACAAAATCATACATCCTATTGCATAGAATTCCATAATGGTCTGACCAAATTAGTTTTACCCAGTCTCACCACAACCTTTGTCATCCCATTTTATTTTAAAATCTCCTAGCACCCAGAGATTATTTGATTTCATAGAATTAAAGACAAATCAGAGCTGAAAGTCGTGCTATATCCTGTGGGATTATATAGTAATAAAAAGGACCGGATAGAATTTTGAACAAGTGTCATCGTAAACAGGAGAATTTCCGCCAGTGTGCACTGTGCTAGATCCATTTGTTTAACTGGACTGATTGCTCTATATACAACAACTAAGTCCCCACCCATTCCTCTTGTTCTATCTTTCCTAATTATATTATATACAGCCGGGATATTGTTAAACAAACCTGGACCAGATGCATCATTTAACCGTGTTTCTGTTAAACATAAAGGGCTTCCTTTACTATATTGTGATGCACAGCAGCGCAGCAAGCCTTCCTGCTGCGCTGCCGCGCATCAAAATAAAAGGGCAGGAATGTGCCATATCTACAAGATACGGCGCATTCCTGTTCTTCTCCACTGTGCTGGCACACAAACTGTAGCTATATACGCCAACGCAGACACGCTTGCGCCATGGTGCAAGGGTGCCTGTTATTGTGCAGGAAGGGACACCTTCTTGCACAAAAACAACCATTAATGGCGTTTTGCTCCTTCTATGTGTGAAATTAAAGTATTTCTCCTCGTTGTGAAACTCCTATGCCTCCCCTGGGGACGCATAGGATTTGGATGCATTCCCAGGTATACAACACTTTGTAAATCTGGGAATGTGTCAGGTTCCACTGCTGTTGCATGGGAACACCCACAGTAACACCCATGGAACGCCCCTTTCACGCAGAGTAATGTGTGAAAGGGGCCCTTTTTAGGTCGAGCCTAGCGCAGCGCGCATGCGCCACTCTATGGGGAGGCTTCTTGTAATCACTCTTAACTTCTTCTTGTGGGTCTCACTCCTCCCACATATTGGATTGGCCTTTGCGTGTGGCTTTCAATAATGAAAGCACGCAAATGGCCAAAGGCGGGCGCATGTCCCACCTCTTTGTTTACTGGTCACTCCCACGGCATTTTGCTGTCGGGAGCGAGCAGGGGCGCGCAGGGTGTCAGCTGCATTCCTCGCATCCCACGGCGTTTTGCCTGCGGGAGCGAGCAGTGCCTCCTTGTTTATTCTTCTTTGGACAACTAGTCATGTAACAGCGCCACCTACCGGCCGCATGTCTCTGGTTGCTCCTAGCTGATTCACTCACTCAAGGGCAACTTTCAGGAAACGACAGTGAATATAGTCGGAAAAAAGTGTCAGTTTTCAAGATTGTAATACACCTTTCGAGTCAACATTCCTTTAGAATATACCTGCCAAGGACTCCTTTCACAAGCTGGAAAGAGAAACTGGCGGACAAAATCTACAACGAGGTGGAAGCTCAAATGCCTTCTCCAGCTGGTAACAAGCACTTTAAGTTCTCTATTTTTATTTATTTGCGATGCAGACTCTTGGTTTAAGTCAGCATTTTCAGATGGATTTACACAGCGCAATTAAAATACTAGGAAATCTAGTTGTTTCGTATCTGTAACCACCTCTTTGTGCGCGCGCTTTGTGTGCGCTCGTATGTGGCAATCGTTAACACGTAGTTGAAAATACCACCATTAGGACACACTCATTGTTTGCTGGCTAAGCCTTCTTTCCTCATCAGACTCCTTACAAAACAAGCATTTGCAATGCAATAGGTCTCGCATTTACGCGAGTTTGACCTATTGACATTGCAAATAACAATGCCTTTTATTTTTGTTTTCGTTTTTAAAACATAAATAAAAGGCATTGTCATTGTTTTGCTTCAGCTCCCTCCTGTCCCTAACCACTTACCGCCCGTTGCTGCCTTTCATGCTTTTGTCGCCCCCCCACCTCCCCACAGCCAGTGTGCTGGCTCGGGGCTGCAACACGCCTGCTTCTCTCCCAAGCAATTTCAGGGACTTTAATTGCAGTCCAGTACCGCAATGGCTGCCCTGTCCCGTTTCGCTTTCCCAATGCTGTTTACACACCCATGCTGTCTCTCGCTGCTACTTCACCCATCCTCCCCCGTGTCCACCACTCCTCCCCTCCCTAGTCATTGCTTGTTTTGTTTGCTGCTAATTATCTCCAGAACAGTTTCTGTGCACGTGTCTGTTCCTTGTGTATATATGCCACTAGACTGATTTAGGCAGATAACTTCCGATATTCGTAAGCAAAACCGGCTTTGTTTTAGCTCTCCCCAGCCTGAAATCGCCTCTGCTTCTAAAGAAAGAAGTCCATGGGGGAAAATATGTGGCCCTGATTTTTTTAATTAAATATACCACTTTCCTGTTGTGAAACACTGGCATGTATGTTTATGTAAGTTTCCTGCTGAAGGGCGCACTCACTGTAACGTGGCTAAGGGGGGTTAAAGTGCCCGATGCAGAAATCTTCGTGAAACTTGCAACTCACGTGGGCCTGCTCCAGTAAAGTATTTCAGGGCATGGGGTTAATATGCTGAAAGCAGAGCTCTCGGTGGGTTAATGTGCTCAAAGCAGAGCTCTGGGGGGGGGGTTAATGGGCTGAAAGCAGAGCTCTGTGTATGAGCTTATGTTTAAATATGTTTAGTCTGTATTTATTATGCTCGGTGAGAGTGGACCCTGGTACAGTCGTAACTGTACCCCCTCGGCGTACCCAGGCTGTCTGGCAGAAGCTTGAGATGGCATTGGAGTGAGTCCAGGCAAAGGGCAGCTGCAGTCACTGTCTAATTAGCCAAGCCAAAGATCAAAGTGAAAATACAAAAAGGGCACCCATAAATAAGACAACCTGCCAATTCTTTTTTCAGGGCTGCCAAGGGCTTCATGTCATGCGTTTTTAAATTCCCCGTCATTTTTTATTGACTGGCTTGTAGTTGCAAGCCTCCCTCTGTAATTCTGGGACTACAAATTCCAGAATGCAAAGGGGGGTTTGGTGAAAGTCAGGCCTGGTTGGTGTTGTCACACATATTATGGGTCACTTATTACCTTGTCATCTCATCTCTCCCACCTGACACTTTCCTTCTCCCACAAACTCTCTCTCTTCCTTTCCATTTTCCTCTACCTTTCTCTCTTCCTCTGTCTTCCCCTTCCCGTTAATTGACACTCTTTCTCTCTCACTGGATTTTCTCCCACCAGTCTGTGTCTCACTTTGTTCCCCTACGACCACTTGCGTTTCCAATATGCCCACTATCATGATGAGAGTGGCCAGGCCATCTGTTTTCTTTTTCTGGGACTTGTTTTTTTACTTTTTGCATTATTACTTTGGCCTGCAAGTCCCAGCATGCGCTGTTGGCGAAATACCCGGACTCCTGAATCTCTGTATCTTGGCTTAGATGCGTTGTACACCTGCCTCTCTCATTCTTTATAATGTGTGTGATCGAACCACCTGCCTCCCTTCTCGCTTACAGCTTTCTCTCCACCATATCTCCGACTCTATCGCCCCTACTTTTATTGGTCGCTGTGCAGCACCCTCCAAAGCTTCTCTTCCCCTCGCTCCAAGCTTTCTTCCTCAGTCGGCTTTTTTCTCCCTCTAATTATCCTGTTGCCCTTCTCCATATTTCTCTCGCTCCCACTTCTCCCTCTGACTTCTCTTCCCTCTCTCTCCTTCTGTCTCACCACTTGTTTCCTTAACTTTCGTAAGTCTCTTTTCTGCTCTCCCACCCTTGACCCTCCCACACATCTCCTTTCTCTCTCTTTTTTTTCCCTAGCTCGCCCACCTGCCTCTCTCCATTATAAACTTCTCCCACTTCCCTCCCCCAGCATTCTGTCCCACCTCTCCCCATAACCCCTCTGCAGTGGTGTCATGCAAAATGATGGGTTACCTGAAGAGTGTGGCGAGGGCCCCCAAGACTCATGTATCTTGGAGATTTATTAGGCCGTAGGCTAAAGTTTTTTAGGGACCGAAGGTTTTCTACCCCTTGGCCCCCCCATGCGGGTGTTGTAGGCGCCTCCGTTACACCACTGCAACCATTTTTCTCTCACCTTTTGGTCTCCCCAAACTCATCCCTCTCACTGTCTCACCTTTTTCACCCACCTCTGTCTCTCAGACCTGCCGCTCCTATAAATGTTTCCTGAGGCAAGCATTTATTCCTGAATCAGACTGCATGACCCAGTGTGTAGTAATTGTATAGCTCTTCAATCCCTGGCGGCGCAGCACCCAGGATAATGTGCTGCATGGCTAAACACTTATAAGGTCCCAAAGGCGAGACCTATTGGCTATGCCAATGCTTGTTTACAAGGCCATGAAAAGTCAAGCAGGGTGACTTTACGTGACCTTGTAAATATGGGCAGGCACACTGCGCAGCCGATGCATCTAAAAAAGTGACATACCGGTGGCACAATGGACTTGTAAAGAGGCCCTCAGTGCCTAGGAGAAAAGCAACTTCTGCGTGTTTACTAAGTGATTGACAGTTTAGGAGCATGCCCTTGAATGTCTTTTAAGAATAGTTTTCTCCTTAGCAACATGTTTTTCTCAATTCATTAAGAGAGCCCTTCGTTGTCCCACTTACCAGTGTATTTTTAAGTTTTAACAATTGTAGGACTTGGCCTTTTTGGCTAAAGTTCCCTAAAACGTTTTGCTTTCCCCCTAGACCGTTTTCCTGACATAGAGTGCCAATTTAGATGCTTTGGGTACTTTGCCACTGCTGCTCAGTGTCAAAGTACAGTAGTTCCCTGTGTAAAGTGTAATGGTAATTGGTTGGCCATGATTGGTATGTTTGCCTTACTAGTAGAGTCCCTGGTGATGTGCACTGTGTGTGCCAGGGCTAGTAATGCAAAGGGTGCGCGGAGAAGGGAACTCAGGCCTGCAGTGTAGGGCCTGCGCGCAGTTTGCTAAGTTAGCATGTTGTCCTGACAAGCGCAACCACTTGTCAGGCCTTACTTTCCCTTTTGCGTACACAGTGGGCACCCCTGTGGTAGGTCCCAGGTAACCCCTGGGCAGGGTGCCGTGTAAGTAAAAGGCAGGACATATACTGAGGTGTGTGTTATGTCCTGACAGTGAAAAACACTCCATTTCGTTTTTCACTGGTGAAAGGCCATTCTGCCCATAGGACAGAATGGGGAGGCTGGGTATTGTGTTTGTTAGCCTAGTTTCCCATAAGTTTAAAATGGAGAGGTGAAGTTTGGTATGTATGAACTCACAGCGTCATAACCCATCTTTCTATGAAAGTGGTTTTGTCACTGTGTGTTCAGAAGCCGCTCTTTTAGAAAGTGGCTGAGTTTTGTGCTTTAGGCATTTCTATGTGTCTCTGTTGAATGTGGATTGACTGTCTGGATCTGAGAGGGGAGGGGGTGAGATGGCACCAGGCTGACCTGCAGCTGGAGAGTATGCGAGGAGAAGCCCCGGGAGGTAAAGAGGCCTGGGTTGCGGCTATAAAACAATTGACCCATCTCCTGCTGAGTGATTAAGGATCCAGACCCCCAGTATCAAAGGGAGAAAGGTGACACTGGGAGGGAGACACCCAGAACTGATTTAGGCAGGGGTCAGGGACCCCTGAGCACAACGAACTTCAAAGACTTTAGGGGTATATCTATGAGAGCTGAAATCCCTGAACGTTGGAATGAAACAGAAATGGATTGAGACTGAAAAGGCTTGGACCCATTCTGTGGTCAAGAGGAACCTCTGCTAAAGAAGGAGCAACTGAAGAGACTGTTGTGGACAGACCAATCCTTGCTTCGTGATCTGGGGCTGGTCTGCAGTTTGCTGTTCTAACTAAGGGAGAGGCTGTTGGGACTGTGCTTGGAGGTGCTGGGTCCCCCTGCTTGAAGAAGAATGTGCTTTGTGCTGTGTCTTGTAACCCCAAGGGCACGAGGTGAGCTGGCTCCCTGTTTGGAAACACAGGAACATAAACATTTCCGGAGAAGTTTCAAGCAACGCGGTGGGTGCGTGTTGTGGCAGCTTGAGACCCTCAGAAGGTGTGCCCTGTGATCTTGGACACACGGAGGAGAAGCGAGACTCGGACACGCTGGGTGTGTGTCGTGGTGCACAGGAGGCGTTGGTGAAGAGCGCCTGGTGAACGTGTGCATCGACGGAGGGGTGAGTCTCGGACACGCAGGGTGCGTGTCGTGGTGCACAGGAGGCATCGGTGAGGAGCGCCTGGTGAAGTGTGCACCGGAGGTGAAGTGAGACTCGGACGCGCAGGGTGCGTGTCGGGGTGCACCATAGGCGCTGGTGAAGAGTGCCTGGTGAGCGGGTGCATCAGAGGTGAAGAGAGTCTCGGACGCGCTGGGTGCGTGTCGCGGTGCACTGGAGGCGTTGGCGAGGAGCGCCTGGTCAACGCGTGCATCGGAAGAGGAGTGAGTCTCGGACGCGCAGGGTGCGTGTCGGGGTGCACCAAGGCGTTGGTGAAGAGCGCCTGGTGATCGAGTGCACCGGAGGAGAAGCGAGGCTCGGACACGGTGAGCGTGTCGAGGTGCGGCCGGAGGCATTGGTGAAGAGCGCCTGGATATCGGGGCACCGGAATTGGAGTAAGTCTCAGTGAAGCAGTGTGGGTGCTTTGGTGCAACCTGGGACTGTGGAGGTGATCGGCTGATCATCGTGTGCACCGGAAGAAAGTGAGTCTCTGCAGCGTGGTGTGCGTGTCTTGGTGCGAACTGAGACCGCAGGAAGGAGTGCTGGTTGAACGTGCACTCGGAGTCGACGTGAAGTCCCATCAGCGTTGTGTGTGTGTGGCTTTGTGCCAGAAGAGACCCGGAGGGTGCGATGGTGAACGTGCACCCGGAGTAACGTAATCTCAGGGGCGTGGGGTACGTGTGCCCTGCGGCCACCTGAGACCTTCCTAACAGTCGCGGCCCAGACCGGCAGCCCCGGAGGAGCTGAGCTGCCAGGCCGAGCCTGAGGCCCATTGAGAAAGTTCTGCACAAAAGGCCTAGTTCATTGAAGGAGGAGAGGAGAGTGGGGTCGCGCCCCCCAGGTAACGTGGATCACTGCCTGGGCGGGGTGCGGGCTCGGAGGGACACTCTCTCGGCCTCTCCGTCCTTCTGACGATGTGAGCCTTTGCTTCGGCTCAGATTTGGGACCGTACTGACCAAGGAGTGGTGGTACTGGGGCCCGAGTGGGAAGCGGTACTTTATTTCATCGTGAATACGTGTGGGGGGCAACTGTTATCGAAGAGGCTGACTGCCGTAATACACATTGCCAATATTGCTGCTAACGAACTGCCGGACTGTCTTATGACGCCTGACATTATTTCCGCCTAACGAAGTACACGATTGTAGCGCTACGCATTGCATTATTTCTCCCTTGCAAAGTACAGGATTGTAGCAGCCCGCATTGCATTATTTTGTCATTGCAACGTACATGATTGTAGCTACGCATTGCATTATTCCTTAATTGCAAAGTACATGATTGTGGCGGCGCGCATTGCATTGTTTCTTCATTGCAAAGTACGTGATTGGGGTGTGACGCATTGCATTATTCCTTCATTGCGCAGTACATGATTGTAGCAGTACGCATTGCATGATTTCTCCCATTGCAGGTACTGGAGTGTATCGTTACGCATGGTATTATTTCTCCTGTGCCCGGCACAGGATTGTATCGTTACGCAGAGCACTATTGTTTGTCCATTGCAACATGTGTGATTCTAGCATTACGACCAGCATAGCGTTTGGAAAGCGGTGGTTGGGATTTGAACCTACCAGCCAGCCGGAACGAATATTACCCTTTATTATATGTTGGCTTTTGTAACGCTTGGTCTGATCGTATATCTTTCTATATAAAGTTTATACTCGTGTTATCAAACTCGTGTGGAGTCCATTTGTGGTGTCACCAGGGGGTTGCTGTGGGCGTGGTTACACATACTGTACACTCGTGCCTTGGAGATAGGCCTGGCTGCTCGTGCCAAGCTACTAAGGGGGTGAGCAGGGCTATCTCAAACGGTGTCCTTACTTGGCCTAACGTTAAGTGGGGAGTCCCGGGTCACGCATTTGTGACAGTGACGCGTGACGGGGACTCCGGCTTCCAACAACAGTCATTTGCGTGAGTATCGAATATGAGGAGAGAAACAGGCAGTATGTACTGCATCCATGATGCTGACAGGCACAGATGGGCCTGCCTTTGGTGCGCCTTTGGTATTCCATTGACGCACTGGCAGCGCACAGACGTGCAGCTGCTGGCTTTAAATAGTGCTGTGAGGATCGGCACATTGCAGAATAGCCCGTTAAAGGCCTTCTCCTAAGATGGCACCTTCCAGATACCAAAAACAAAAAGACTAACGGTGGTGAGCACACAAACCAATCAGGTGGCCACTACTTACACCCACCTTTAGAGGCAGGTTTGAAGTTTGTTTTCTAATGAAATATGGATAAAATCTAATCTTAAAGTTCAGTGTGCATGAGGCAAATGACAGCGTGCAACAGAAGTATGAAAGTAGAAAGGTAGAAAACGATTTATAGACCCAACAACAAGAAATGTATCAAACTTTCGCTTTTTGACAAGATCATTAAAATTAGGAGTTCTATCCTAAAAAAATTGGGCTGTAATTTACAAGCTTGCGAAAGAGCAATTTAATTACATGCTCTAGTAAAGAAATAAGAAAATGGTGTCGACTAAATCGGACAAAACTTCATTTAAATGTGCAAGGCTTTGTACAGGTAACTGATGAGTTTGAACAGTGTGTTTTTGTGGACTGGGAGCCACTGAATCTTTTTGAGGTGTGAGGTGATGTGTGTGTGTGGGTTGGGAGCCTATGTGTGAGTTTGGCTGCGATGATTTATATGACATCAATTCTTCAGGTCTGTTTGTCGGTGATGCCAAAACAGAGTGTGTTGCTGTATTCCAGTTTGCTGGTGATGAGGGCCTTGGTGACAGTTCTGAATGTGCTGATTAGAAGCCATTTGAAGATTTGTTTTGAAAATCTATGGAGTGCAGAAACAGGAGGACGTGACCACTTTGACTTAAGCTGTTCATCGCGAGTTGGTTGTCCACCACATACTCATGTTCTTGCCTTGATTGGCCCGGCAGGGTGTTGGTCCGAGATCAGCTGGTCACCCGGTAGAGCTCTAGAGGAAAGTGTTCTTACCGAAGACTACCACATCTGAGTCGTCTGTGTTGAGTTTCAGACATATAAGTCATCCAGTTGGTGACTTCGGACATGTAGGAGGTGAAGTAGGGCCGGGTGTAGGTTCTTTCGTCAGAGAGGGAGAGGATGATCTGGTTGTTGTTGGCATAGGAGATGATGTTGACTGCATGGCATTGGATGATTTTGATCAGTGCCATGTAGGCTATGAACTGAGAGGGACTGAGAGGTGATACTTTAGTTACTCCACAGATGAGGTTGGTGATGGCCGATGTGCAGGGGAACATGCTGACCGACTGGGTGCATCGGGTGCAGAACGAGCAGATACGGCTTAGAGCTGGTCCTCATACGATGGCTTCATGGAGGCATTGGATGAAGATGGGCGGGGGGACAGTGTTGAAGATGGCCATTAAGCCGAGTAGGATGAGAATTGCAGTGTCTGCTCTGTCCATAATCAGTCAGATGTCGCTGGATTGCGTGGGGTAGAGAAGGTGGTTGTTCCGGTGGTCGGACAACTGTTTGTTGTTGATTTTCTCCAAGAATTTGGCAAGGTATGGGAGAAAGGAGGTTGGCCCGCAGTTAGTCAGCGTCTTTGGGTCTGCTGAGTGTTTCTTCAGGAGGGGGAATATGGGAGTGTCTTTCCATGCATTCAGGAAGGTTGCTGAAGGTTGCTGTGCTGATGGAGTTGTTGAGTTTCAGGGTCATGGCTGTGCAGATGGGGTTCACTCCTTTGGTGAAAGTGAAGTGAGGGCATGGATCCGACAGAGATGCTGAGTGAATGGATCCTATGGTTGCTGCAGGTTTTGCCGTGGTGATGTGGGGTAGGAGGTCATGGCAGTCTCTGGGGATTCATCTCATCAGGCAGGCGGGCTGCAATTGTGGATGAGTCTGACTGGGGTTCGAAATTGTTGTAGATGTTGCTGATCTGTGGCTGAAATAGTAGGAGAGCTGGGTACAGCAGGGCTAGGGTGTCTTTGCAGGAGATGATTCAAATGAGTCTGACTGGGGGTCGAAATTGTTGTAGATGTTGCTGATCTGTTGACTGAAATAGTAGAAGAGGTGGGTACAGCAGGGCTAGGGTGTCTTTGCAGGAGATGATTCAAGTGTTCAAGCTGGTGGTGGATCGTGAGAGGTCATGATGTTGTTGTCATTGGTAGGATTAGAGCTCTGTGGTCCATGATTCTTCTGGGATCCTGTTCCAGTTTCTTCATGCAATTTTAGGATGTGCCATTCCGTACCGATGGGGATGAGAAGGTCAAAGGTGATGGTCATGGTCGGTCCTGACAAGAAGGGTGAGGTTGTATGAAGTGATGTTATTGAAGTTGGTGAAGTATGGGTCAAGGAGGTGTCCAGTGGTGTGAGTGGGATCCTTCACTCATTGGGTGATCCTGAGTGTGGTCAACACCTCCAAGAGGTTGCTTGTGTTAGGGTATGTGGTATCCTCCTTGTGGTACTTGCAGTCGCCGAGGAGGAAGAAGGAGTTGAAGTCAAACACCAGGGGGCTGATGAAGTCCAAGATGAAGTTACCAAAGTTGGATCATGGGCTGGGAGTCCGGTGAATGAGGGCACCTTCCAGGGTGGAGTTGCTGGAGATGGGCACTTTAAAGGTCAGGTGGTCCAGATAGTTGCTAGTATTTGCGGATGTAACAGACCACTGGATGTTTCCATGAAGCTGATGGTGAGTCATCCTCTGTGTTGGCAGGTTCTATCCTGTCTTATGATCTTGTACCCTGTGGGGGAATTGCTGTGGTGATGTCAGGGGCTGATATCAGGCTGCACCAGGTTTCGGCCCAGAGGAGTAGGTCTGGTGAGAGGTTCTGCACAGGTTACTTGACTTCAATGGTGTGTGTGATGAGTGAGCAGGCATTGAGGAGGAGGCAGGTCAGGGTGGGACTGAGAGCTGGGTGGGGCGGTCATGTGTTTCAGGAGATGAGTGTGAGGTGAGGGCCAGAGGGAGGTGTAGATGGGGGCATGCAGAAGAAGTGGCAGACACAGGAGAACGCACCACCAGTGTTGGCTGGGAGGCTCAGATGCAGTACTGGTAGGAGCACCTAAAGGTGTGCTGGGGGGTGGAGGACCAGGGGTCCTGACTTTGGGAGCAGGTGGGACGTGACTGGACGCAGATGTACTTGCTTATGGAGCACCTTCGGCGTTCCAGCTACGCCCGCTACACGGATCCACTGCGCATCTATGCTCCTGCCGCAATTAGGTAGAAGTGGGGGGGAGTACAAGGGCCAGTTGGCAGGCTGGAGAATGCATGGGGAGTGGCAGGGACACAGATGAGAAAGTGGCAAAGGGAAAAAGGCAGGAAGGCCGCAGAGTGGAGAATAGGTGCAAAACCTGGTAAAAAGGCTGAGAAAAGGAGGCAAAAAGCAGAGTGGAAAGAGGCAAAAAGTGGAGACAAAAGAGGTAGAACAGCTGAGAAAACATGCAGGAGTGAGTGGAAAAACTGGCAAAGAGGCAAAAAACCTGAGCAAGAGTGAGAGAAAAAGTGGGCAAAGAGGCATAGGAGAGCTAAGAGGAAAAGTTAGAAAGAGCTGAAAAAGAGGAGTACCAGAAAGAGATGAGAAGGAGGAGCGCAATGCGGGGAGCCTCATGAGAACATCGCAGGTGGGTTCATAAGGGCCAGGCCTAGTCGAAGGACTGGTCATAGGTAAGGAGGGTAGGCAGGGCTAGGCAGGGCCTACTTAATGGCATAGAGTTTGGTATAACAAAATGAGTCTTCAGATAGCCTTCTGAACCAGCATCTGTCATCGCTGTGCTTCAGAAACTTATGACTATGTCATTTGTAGGCACTCCTGTTGGCACTGCCTCCCAAAGGGGCATAGTTGGTTATGTTGAATATGAAAAGGATCCCAGCTTAACACTGTAGTAAGAGCTATGGTGACAGAGAGAGGATGCTGCATTTGGAAAAATGCTAACTTGTAACCAAAGAGGTGGAATATCTGTAAGTTATGCTAAGGAGAGAGGAAGCCTAACCTACAGAATGTCTTCCGGGAGCTGTTGAAGAAGCTTCATAAATGGCATCAACAGGCACTTAGTTTCCTTTGTAGTACCTTATGAGCGCTACACAAGACTTGTTAAGGTTGTTTTGTCCTTCTAACCAAGCCTTTCTGATTAGAGGGAATGGTGAGTGAATTACATCACAATAGATCTCATCAAACAAAGCAACGCTCTACAATGCCTATTGTTGGGATCACGACTGGACACAACAAACTGTGATTTTCTCTACACTGGGTGGCCCCTTTAAACTGAGTAAGGGAGCCACGTTGCAGTGGAGTGATGAACGACAACATATTTTGGGCAGAATCAAGTGAGCAATCATTGCAGCTGCAGCGTTGAAACTGTTTAAATCTGATGCTGAATGAGTACTTACTCTTGACGGTAGTAGTGAGACTTAGCCATGGATATGTATCTCATGATGTGTCATTAGCCATTTTAAGGCACTTCTACGGAGAAGATCATTTGTGATCAGAAAAGAACACAAACTTTTGGTGTGTTTGTTAAAAGATAAAATCACAGGAAAAGCCACTGTCAAATTACTGGTGAAATTATAGGATTGCAATTCAAGTATTGATTATTATAATCCAGGTGGTGGAAACAACAGTACGGACTGCATGTCAAGGTTGCCACTGCATAAGAATAATGCAGGAACCAATAAAGCTGATGAATGTTCTGCTGCTGTTGCTACAGATGCTTTAAGTGTGCCTGAAAGGAATGGGAGTTGGAAAAGGCTGGTCCAGAAGAGATTGTTTTGAGCAAATTGCTCATAACATACAGCGTGTGAGACCTAAGGAAAGGATGCTAAATCCAGGATTAAAAGGATTTCGGTTTTTTTCCTTGATTTGTTTTCAATGGGAAAGGTTTCTTCTGCCTGATGGTTTGCAATTAAAAATTGTGAAGGTGGCAAATCAATGTCATTTGTGGGTAAAAGTCACCAAAGAATTGGTAGGAAGTACACATCAGTTGCCTATTATGGACTTCATGAATAAAGAGTTTGTTAACGCTTCTTTTGCATGTGAAAAGTCTGGGCAGATTTAGAAATTCTGGACTGTTCCTATGACAACAGTTCCTTTTCTGGGTATGGGTCTTGGTCCCATTCGTTGTTTTATAGGAGTAGCAAGTGCATTATAGTCATAACTGACCATTTTTTTAAAATGGAGTGTAATTTCATAAGTTCTCCAATTACTGAGGGTGTTCTAGTATTTTTGGGTTAAGTTCCTTCAAGACAGGGAATTCTACTCTACAAAACAACTGACAAAGGAGTTCATTTTATATCTTACGAAATGTCAGAGCCCGTTTGGCAGCCACGGTGTGAGTAGGGGTTACTGGACCTCAACTGTGGTGGCTGGGAGCTTTCACCACGAATGCCCCAGTGCCTGATCTAGTATACCATTTGGTGCAACCCCAGGTTTACTACATTTAGCAAATCTGGGATCATGTCAAATTCCATGGGTGGATGCATGGGAATGCCATGCTCCACACATGAAATGCCTACAACGAAATGTAACGCAACCCTGCGTTGGGTTATATTTCTTTACAAAGTCACGCAAGGGGGCGCAAATAGCTCTTTGTGTGGATTTGTCAATCACATTTAAAGACTTGCATTGACTTGCGAAGACTTGCGCCACACAAGAACAACGCAAATCCTTAATAAATCTGGGCTAATATGTCTAGACACTCTCCTAGACACTCTCATCCTCTGGATACAGTCTGCATCTTTTTACCCCTGCCTGGGGGTGGGTGGCAGGTGCTGGACAAAAAGGGCTCAGCAGGGGAATACAGAGTTGGATGATGCCGTGAATCATTCCAGCGATCCCCATAGAGGCCATATTTTGCATTCAACCCAACATAACAAGAACAAGAAGGCCATGTAAAGTCTGGGGATACTGGGACCATGGGAATGCAGCTGGACAATGAAAACCACATCCTGTGTGGGGAACAGGTCTATTGGCATGTATGCACTAGTAAACAGATACTGAACAGAGCAAGCAGGAGGACACTAGTAATGAAACAGAAAGAAATAACAAGACACAATTTGTCCCTGTAAAAGGGTAAAGTGCAAGGCACAGTAAGAGATACCCCTTCAAAACAAAGTGAAAACAAGTGGGGAAAAAAGGGAAGACTGCGAACTAGCCTGAAAATACCAGAATGTGTGATCACCATTCTGAACAGGTCAATAGACACAAATTATGAAACACAGTACTCCTACGGATGAAGCGAAAGAAAGAACTTTAAAAAAAGGTATCAAAGAAGTGGTACAGTGTGATAGCAGACAGCCCGCTAAGGTAGAAGGTAGACAAATAATACCAAATCACTGCAGAGACAAATAGTCAGAAAAGCAAACAGTGAAGAGAAGAGAACTAAATCCAGCTAAACAAATAAATGGAAGCCGATGGCTACTTGAAATAAAGCTCATCACCAATATATGCTGTAAACTACTGTTTAAGAGTATGTACACATGCGGGGCCAACCCAGCCTTCCATCTTTTCAAGGCTGCTGGCCTGGGCTCTACTGAAACACCGTACAGATTGAAGAAACTGGAACTGATTAAACAAAGGAGGGCAAAGTGAGTCTCAATGGGTTGCTCCATCATCACCTGTGGCAATCAACACGAAGCACGCCAAACAGTAAAAAAACTCAGACACTGGTCAAGCTGACTGTTGGTGCTAACAAGATTTCCCAACACCACAGCATCATGCCTGAAGAGAGAGACTTACACATCTTGACTGCCACCCTTGAAGTGCCACCCCCCTGTTAAAGATGTCAACGTAAAGAACTTGTGCCGCCAGTGGGAACGGTTGTTGAAGTCGCTGGATGACTTTCTTGAGGCACCAGGGGAAACGAGAGATAAACAAAAGATGCATCTTTTAACTGACTTAGTAGGGCAAGATGGACAGCGCCTAATCAGAAGATTTCCTACAGAAAAGACAGAGACTAACAGACTTACTGTGAGCACATTTCAACTCCAAGATGAATGTGGACCAAAAATGCCACATTTTCAACTCGGCATGCCAGGAACTGGACGAAACTTTGGTAGCATTTATTACGAGACTAGAAAACCTGGCACAAGATTGTGCATTCAATACACTCACGAACAAGGATGCAATTCACCTGCAGATCATCAAGGGCTGCGTGTCAGCAAGCACCCGCTGCAAGCTCCTCAAAAAACCACTCTCATAAAAAGTAATTCTTAAGAGGGCAAGAGCTGGTGAGCTGAAGAGAGATAAAGCATCAATCTGCAACACAAGCGATATGCTCAAGGAAGAAGAGTGGTCACACACACCATTGAGTAAGGCACAAGAGACTGAAAGAAGAGCAAAGGGAAGTGACAACAAAACAAGATATCAAACTGGAGCAGCGTAATTTTGATCCCATCCTGAGATACTGTAGGAGTGCATCATAATCATGTGTAGTCAGCACTCAAATATATTCTGTGTGATAAATGTTACTAAGTAAAGATGGGGCATTCCATTTTTAAAGTACTCCACGTGAAAATTAATGAGACTAATAACTGTGTGCATAGAAACATGACTAATAAAGGTATATGCAATATTTATATATTCATATTTCAGGAGACTTTAACACTTAGACATGCCTCATTGTGAAGTTAATAAACAAGATGCATATGTGTAGACTAATGTTTAAGCATTTATATGTGTAACAAGAAATTATGTTCATGTGGGTGCATTTGAAATAACATTTTCGTAATTCTTTGCAATTTATTCATGCATTGAGATGCTGCATTTGTTATTTGTGTAGAAATGTGCGCGCATTTCTAACCCTGTGCACTATTAAATTGACATAAGTGTGGGCCTCGAGAACTATTTCAGTTCAAGCTCATGTTTAAAGTCTAACATGTAATTCATATTTAACCTTCAAGGTAAAATGTATTTGCGTGTATTTTGTTTCCACGGCAGGTGTGGACAAAGCCTAATTAACTAGAAAATATGTTTTTTTTTAGTTGGATAGCAAGGTATGAGAAGATGGATCTTGGCAAGGAGAAACACGGTAACGAGCAAGGAGGCGAGTTCTCATGGAGGAGGAGAAGAATGTCCCAGGATGAATGAAGTAGCAACTTATCGATGTGGGAAAGGTGGTGCCAGTAACCAATTTGTGCTCGAATTGTGGAAAATTACTTGGGGGCGCACGTGGCCTATCTTGGGTACAACTAATGTATTATGCTGTAACGTACTGAGGGACAGAGAGACATCTTAGAACATCATGAGAGACAGACCTCTGCTTCCGTTTGTGCTTTGAGTGGCTTCATGCTACTTGACACTTGGTTGAAGTTTCTTCTACTGAAGACCCTGACAGGTGACACCTTTTCTAATTTCACCTTTACTCAATGCTTCCTAGTTTAGGGTTGTCCCTTAAAGGCAGCATAGGGAGAGATAGTGTGCTCATGCTTACCTTTGAGAATCATTTGATGCAGTTTAATACTCAATTGTTTTTCTTGATTACTTGCATTGACATTATAGAACTAGTTATCTGCTTTTTTGTTACATAGGGTGAATCTCTTTAGGAGATTCAGACTCATTTTGTTTGTTTTGTATTTCTATATGATAATGTTGAGACTGGTTTAAAATCAATTTCTTTCTAAATTTATAATTAAATCTTACTAATCTCAGATTTAGTTGTTGAGTGGATTATTGTGTGACCATTGGTTACACTGTATTGAAATATAATTGTGGTTGTTTGCTCCCTCTTACCTCAGAAGCTGCTAGAAAGACCATATGGTTGAGTAGGGATGTCTGAGGGGGCCCAGCTCTCTCAAAACAAACACCAGGTAGGCATGACAGATGTTGCACACAAAGCATCATCCAACACAAAAACTGGAAAAGAAGAGTGAAACAGAGTCATGGTCATCCAGAGAGCAGGCCAATCGAGTGGCACAAACACCTAGAAGCATGTGTCACATAAAGTGTCAAGCCTTACAGATCCTCTGATAGTGGACTCAGAAAAGGCACACTCTATGAACATGGCTCAAGAAAAATCAAACCCTACAGAGAGAACCCAAGCCACGGAAGATCCGTCAGCCCAAAAATACCCTGGAGGTCAGGACACAGATGTAGTCAATGCAGACAACACAGACAACACAAAAAGAAGTAGAAAGAAAGACGACAGTCATTTTCTCAAATGAACAAGGCCAAGATGCAAAGAGGCAGAGAAAGAAACTCTTATCAACAGTGTCAACAGCAGTCATCAAGCCAGGAGGATGACGAACCTGAGTCTTTCAGATCTGAGCAAGGTGCCCTACCCACATCCAGCACACTAGGTAAAAAACCTTTGTGAACAATCGATGTGCGATTGCTGGAAAACAAAAACCACAGAAAGCCTCGAGAAGCATCTCATCACAGAGAGAAGAAACAATCAAATCACCATTTGCATCACAGTCAAGAGCCCTCTGTCACAGGAAACCACCTGAAGACACATCAGACTCAGAGTGTTTGTAATCACACTATATCCAAACAGAACCGATGGTCACATCAAGGTCAAGAAAACATTCCAATGGACAGTAACTGAAATACATATCAGATTCAGAGGACTTTCTCCACTCTGAGAGCAGTACACCATGCTCAGACCTCTTTCAGTCTACAAGTCGTGCACCAAGTTTCAGTAATTCAGCCAAACCACCAGCTACACAGCCCTACCTGGTACGTCAGCTGGAGCCACACAAGAAGACTCCATCCCCAGCCCCTGGAGCAGTTCTACTGACTCAACGAGCTACAAGTTCACAAGACACCAAGAAGTCTTGTCGTCAAGTGGGAAGTAAACATTGTGTCCTCTTTTTCAAGAAAGGGGGACATGTCATGCCAAAGATGCATCACTCTTCACTAAGATGGGGAGATGCCAAGTCTGGATGACACTAGGACCTTTGGGATGCAAGCTGGACACTGGACACCACTTCCTGTGTGGGGATGGGGAAAGGCAGGAAGTAAGTGGAAGAAAGGGCAGTCCAGAAAGGGATAGAATAGAATAGGTGCAGCATGGGTAGAGACTACCTCCCCCAGTAGTAGATGAACCTGTACTAGAGAGCGAATAACCAATAAAGAATAGTTGTGGCACAACACCTGCCTCCTCGTCTTCATTCCACCTACAGCGCAGATACGACAGGCCATAAATGAAAACAAAATACAGTGGGTTCATCTTGCACGAAATGTCATGCAATTAGGCAGCCATCACTGATGTGGTCCCTTTAGCCTGTTAACTACAGAAATATAGGCTTAGGAATCAGAGAAAACTGTGAACATTTAAACGAACTGCTTTAATAAAAAATGAACTTGCTTTAATGCAACCTAACCCGGAAGTATGCTGCAACCTGTAATGAAACTTATTGTTATAGATGAAATTGATAATCTGAAAAATTTTCTGACATCATTTGGTTCTAGCCAACGCAGTACAAACATGCAAAATAAATTAAACTAATAAATAACATCACAAATAAATAAAACATGGCATAAGGTAATTTCTTATAATGCACTTCATACCATGGCAGCTTGAAATCGGCTCCATATTTAAGTCTAAAGTATTCAGTGCACATGAAGAGAAAGTTAATTGCAATTCGCTTCAGCCAACTCACTTCACTAGCAGATCAACCGTCTTGGAAAAACAGTGGCTCTATAGTGATGCAGCGGAAGCGTTGGGGGATTTTTGTCAGTTTACCTACCCACACCAACCACTTTACAATACTCAGAAGTGTAACTCTAATGACGGGCCCATAAGTCATTATCACACAGTTAGCAATATCAAAGGTCCTCCGATGAATCTTTGGTAGAGCTAAAAGGGACCAAATAATGAAAGACGGAATGCTATTTCTCCTTGAGGACCTACAATGAAGAAATACGCTAAACTTTAGACATTCATAACATATTCAAATAAATCAGTAACTCAGTAATGAAGACAAACACTATTCTTTTCTATTAGTTTTTGTTGTTATTTCATAATATGAATGGTCAAGTACAAATACAATTTAGAATGTCATAATTTGATTCACAAAATACAGAATAGATTCACAATAATCACCACAGATCATTTACAAAAACATCAGAATTTAGATATAGAGGAGTGAGAGAGAGAGAGAAAACATCAGTGAAACAACGATTCACTTACGAATTGGAATACTAATGCATAGCGTGCAATTAGTCTGAAAAGCTAACTCCACGACCTTTAGAGTAAAGCAAAGGCAGCATCACCAGGCAATGATGTGCAAAGTCTCTAGGAAAGTCTCTTAGGTACAGCAGGTTCTGCCAGCCAGAGAATCAGGAATCAGCACGGCATGCAGCATACCACGAACACAGGATAAGTCACGAATCTTGTGAACGAGCCGAGGAACACTTTCCCACAGGAATCTTTATAGTACGCTACTTCCTTTCTTCCGATAAAATGTTGCACTCTCTCTCATCATCAAGCCTCTCTATCGGTTATTTACGATGATATGATCATCTACTGACAGTGACTTTACTACTATTTTCTAAACACCCTTTGTCTAAATATTGTACAACTTCCAAGAGAGGGAGAGAAAATAAACCTGGTTACAAATGTATACTAAATCTAGCAATGGTTACATTCATGTCATCTACAAACCTCGCCTAGACAGGAAAGAATTCTAAAAGAGTTTTAGAAACAGGCTAAATATCTGTACTCTAAGGAAGCATTTGTAACATTTGAAGGACAGGAGCACGGGAAGTACATCCTCTAGCATTTCTAAAGCCTACATTATTTTGGCAAAACAGAGAATATTTTCTAAAATCTACACTACTTTCACGAAGAATAAAAGCTTTTTCTTTGTCATTTATTTTCTGCAGTTTAGGAAGACAGAATAACATTCAGTTAGCATTATTCTCATCATGTTGACTAAGGAAATCAAACTATCGTTCCTTGTGCACATTTTACCTGTTGTACACTCTCGTATTATATATTAGTAATTCACACACATTTATTAAAAAGCATGCATTAGAGTGGATTTCATCGAGCATATTTTATTTACAAAAATCGTGCTCCATCAATCCCCCATCTGATGGTATCCCAAACCATCACAATAACCCTTATCAGATTACTATCTGATAACATAATTTTAGAATGCAGTATCCATTGTTCGCATCTGCTTCAATCTAACAACCTCTAAATGTTTCATCACACTATAATATACACCCTTTCGATCCTCCATTTCTATTTCTTCTCTCTTCCTTTTTCTCGCTCTTTGTTTTGCATCTTTTATTTTATTCTTACAGCATTTATAAAGCAAAAATACTATTAGTATGCTAATAGCAACAGCAACTATTGGTGTTGATATCCTTCCTAATAAGCTGTTAGTAAATGTTGAAAACCAATTACCTATAGAAGAGAAACCCTTACCAAGTTTCTCCCAAGCACCGTCAACCTTCAGTTCTACTAAATCATCATGTAATTTAGTAATGTTGTTGATATATCCCTTTAGATCTCTACTCTTGTCAGGAATATATATGCAGCATTGTTGAATTTTCAGCATACTACAGATTCCGCCCTCTTTTGCCAATAATGCATCTAGGGCAAGTCTATTTCAGTAAAACCATGGTTCTCATAGCAACCATTTTTGTATCAATCATCAAAATCCACCAGCAGTATCCGTTGATAAACAATCAACCACTGTAGATAATTTTCGAATCTTTTGTGAATTTAGAATAACCCCAACTGAAGGTATCAATGCTCCAAAAATATCTCCCACAATTTCTGCAGCACTCAAACCCCTTTTATTCTGTGTTAGTCCTTTTTCATTGGTTCCATGTTTATCACCAACATGATAAATTTTTGGATAGACTATTCCCATAAAACAACACCCATACCAATGCGGTGGCAACCTACAATAGGCATTCTTACCACACACATAATAAACTCCAGGGAATACAGGATCAGAACCACCTCTTAATCCCCAACCCCCTGTTATAAGAAAAGTATGTTCACACTCACTGGAACCAACAAAATGATTGTTATAATCAGTCTTTTGCCTAAGTAAGCAAAGCTTCCCTCTATGAGGCCAATCCAGAGTCATTGCAGCATAAGTCTCACCCTGTTTGTAATCACCTTCTTTATGTGCCCATGGTGGTTCTCTACTTTTCTGCTCTGCAGCTCTTTGTTTAAAACTTCTACGTCTATCTTCTACTGTATTAATGAATTCTATTTCTACACTATGTAACTTACAAGTTAGATTATTTCGATGTGCATATACTGTGTCTATTGTTTTAGTAGAATGAAAAAAATCTACAATGTATTCTGCAGTCCTAGCACTATATACTATATTCATATTCTTTCTAATAGGAACGTCTGAAAAACCTAAGTCAAAATTTGAGTAAAAGTATTGAAACATCTCCTTGCCATAAAATAAACTAGTTAGTACACTACATGAAATACCAGAGGAAGGTGATGATAAGTCACCCCCTCGGACACAGACGTAGGTAACTGCATGCACACATAACAATCTCTCGCATCCATAGTATGCACATATTCATACAAACGTTTAGTGAAGACATTTAGTGAGAAATCATTAATTGATTTATCCACATGTAAAACACTACCAGTTAATTCCTTAATATTAGTCTCTGGATCTTCTTTTAGATCTCTTTTAGCATTAATTGCTACATGCTTATTATTATTAGTAACATTCACTACATCAATAAACATAAAATATGGCACTACAAATGTTAATACCAACCATACAATCATTGTTAAAATAACACATGCAAGACAAACAATAAGACATCTCTGCCTAAATATGCCTTGATTCCGTTTACCAGTCTCAGATTTAGTTCTATCCATTTTAAAAATTCAAAAATTAGTCAAAAAAGTTTTTAAAATTCAAAAATGTAACCACAAATGTCTAAACTAAACCTTTTTGCAAAAATTAATAAACTACATTTTGGTAGACTAGTTTTAGGCTGTGCACCCCACACCTTTTAGAGCCTTCATCTCTTCTTCTGCTTTTCTTCTTCAGGCTTGCTTCAGAGCTTTTCAGAATTCATTTTTTTTCATAAATCTCCTCTCTCTTTTTCTGCACCCTTTTCAGAAAAACATTTTATCTAGGGTGGCTTGTACGAGCAAATGCCTTTTGAACAGAATTCAAGAAATTCTTTTTTCCAATCATTTGATGCAGTAGACACCACATATGTCCATTCTGGTGCTCTGTATTTCTTGTTTGGTACTTTTATTCTTTTTGTTCTTCTCACTTGCTCTTCTTCTTCTATTTAACTTTGTTCAGATTGGCTAGATATTTCAATCACTGTTTCTGGAACCTTTTTATTCACAGAGTATTTTACTCTTTTTACTCCTGTCAGCCACTTGTCTCCTTTCTTTGTTCTTTTTCCCCTTTTCATTTTCAATGTCATTTACAATTGATTCAGTCTTTTCTTCTGATGAATCCCTTTTTCTCTTTTCTTTATTGCTTCTTATAGGGATCACTTCATTCTCAACAGTAACAATCTCAGTAACTTGTGCCCACTCTACTTGATTCTCGACTCGCCTTGGAACGTTTCTTTGTTCTGTCGTGTAGCTCCTATATTAATTATACAGGATCTGCGCGTTTGGACAGCATACTGTAGGATTGCTGTCAGACTGTTTCTGAACACCCCCACCGAGTATGTTGGCCTTTTGTACAAACTAGCTCACAGTGCCACTAGAGTCTCCTCTTACCAAGGAGAGAATAGTTCCTGGCAACTACCGAACCTGACAACCCTGATCCCTCAGGACTGTGGAAACAATATACTACTTTTCGCTCAGTCACTCTTGCTTACTTAGTCTGTCTCATAGAGGTACACAGAATAAACAGGCTGGGCATTTTCAATAAGTATTTATTGAACAGTTGTTATTCTGGTGTAGAATAGATGAGCTGCAAGAACCGTTAGACAGTATACGATATAAATTATTAGTAGTACTAAAAAGATAAATGGATAGTATAGTTCTACCATCTTACAATAATCATGGATACATACGAATATATAAAACACATGATAAAAAGATGCGTTCTCCTACGATGCATCCCTAACTAGATGTACCTAACATGTGTGTAGGTGTTAGGCCAACAATCCCTCTAGGAGACAGTCAACCCCATTACCTGAAATGAGAGACTGTGGGACCCCGTCCTGGTCTCGAGGTGGACCCCGCAAGGAATGTTAGACCACTGCAAGCTGGAGTATCTGCATGCAGGAACCTCAGCGTCTCTGGTCAGTGTGTCTGCCGGGAAGTGTCGGTCTCCTCTAGCTATCTTAGCAAGATGTGATGTGTATATACCCATAGGTCTCCCCAGGAGTCCTACCTCGCTGTATTACTGTGTCGGCCTAAGGATGACGTCGGGCATGAACTTTGTACATAGATATTATACAGGAGATGGCCGTCCTGCTGTGCTTCCAAGAATCCTCATGCATAATGTATGAGCTACCGAACTAGGGAAAAACCGTGTTCTGAATGCAGTGTCGTATCTAGGTAAAAGGTCAGTCCCTGTAACCCGTTATAAGTGCAATGTGGGGAAGAATATAGGTGAAAGGTAGTGAAGTTACCGGGGCCTATATTATGGTACCTATATGGAATATAGTCCACACACACTAACCCCAGCAATGTTGCTGAGGGTGGGAACCAGAGGCACGGGGCCAAAGGGCGAGCCAGCCTCCACTATCTCATGAATACATAAAAGTGGGCTGCCCCTTGAATCAATTCCTATGTTTATCTGCAGAGTTCTATAGAAATGCACTACCAGTGGGGGCATCTCATAAAAAGTTACGGACTGGCCTCACACACCGCCCGGTGTCATGCTTCATCATCGGCTGTCCTCGCCCTCTAAAAACTTGGTTTGATAGAGGGCGGGCATACACCTGGAGACAGGGATGCACTTCTAAATCTAAGTGATGGCCGTGGGGGAGTGATAAGTGATTTAAAAACCATTACATTAGTCCATGTGCTATGCTTTATTCAAATGGTAAATGTATGGTGGTTAAAAACTAAGTGAACGGTGGTATGGGATATTATTCTCCCTTCACCGTATGAAATGCGGTCGACATGTTTCTGCTGAGGTGTCCCCAAAGGGTACGTAGCATTCTTCAGGACCTAAAAAAGGGGGGGGAAAGGGGGGGTTATATACCCTATGTGTTCACTTCCTTTTAACTAGTGAAAAATGGAAGGAAAATCCTGTTGCTAGATCAGGGGAGGGGTTAAAAAAAACACTATGTAGGTGGATACTTCCCTCTTGGTATAGTACCACTGAGAGTAACTCTGTAGAGAAAGGAAAAACAAAAACAAAACATACAAACCAAACCGTGTGAGTATGTAAACAAATAGTTTATAAACATCATCCATCCCGCGTCATACCTATAGCGCACGTGGTGGTGTGAAGTGGTCTTTATGAGACACGTGGCATGTGCAACGTGTACTCACACCGTTAAAAAGTGGTTGTAAACCAACTCTTACCCTGTATTTCTACCCTAAACGCTCCATGGGAGGGCTGAGGTGGAAGGACCTACTTAGATTTTCTGTAGGGAAAAAACACATAAAATCACTACTGGTAGTTAAGGGTTAGTCACCAGTATTCAGAAAGAACCAGGACCAAGGTTCCTAGTTAAAGCAAACATAACAAGGTGAAATCCAGAACTAATGGACCACCTATTCATTCAAGTTCACACCAGCATTCCTTCAGGCATACTCTTACTGTCTAGTTTCAGTGCTTCCAGCCGTTCTTCCCGGAGGCGTCCTCTCTGTCTCCCCGCTGATGGTAAATGGTGAGATTCAGAGGGTTTTTATACTAAAGAGCTGTGACTAATTAGTGAGCTAATCAGTGTTAATTGGGCCCGTTAAGTGAGTTTCCTGTGTCCCTCTACGGGACTGCCTGACCGCCTGGTGGGAGGCGTAACTGTAAATCGCCCCACCCGATTGGTCAAAACATGCCTCCAACACTACCAAGGCCATTAAGATAGTAAACAATGGGCTTGTGAGGTTTGTTTCCTGTGTCCCTCTTGCGTGAGCCTGACCGCCTGGTTGAGGGTGTGTATTCAAAAAAGGTTACGCTCGGCATTGGTCAAACGGCGCCGATACCGATGTTATGGTCCTTCCCCTTCCTGTGGGAAAACAAATGCAGTTACGAGGTCATTAGCTCCCATGTTTGTGAGGACGCCCATGTTCATTACCGGGTCTGATCAGTCTCCCGGTATTTGAGCATGCGCTGAAGTAGTGGGAAACCCGCTACCGCGCATGCGCCTAGGTGTATTCCGTGAGACGCTTGCCCTGCTATGGCTCCTATGCTTGCGCACTGATAACTACCAGCGTGGATTACAGCAGGGGCCGCTCGAGATCCCCGTAAAGTGAGGGGATACCCCAAGAGTTCTAAACACTGTGAGAAAAATAAAGCAACATTACTCTGTTCATAATGGGATTACGGGCCAATGGTACCTCACTTGTTATATGTGTGAAGTACACACTAATGATAGTCAGTGGTGGTAATTGCTACAGCTGGTATCTATGTTTGATAACATGGGTTTACACAAACCAATGTGTTCCCCATGCCAGCTTGATCTGTTTGAATTTGCGAGCATAACAATGGGCCCACTCTTAGTGAACTACTTAAAATAAAGTAGAGGGGTAGCAGTAGAGAATAGTCCTTACTCTATTAGGCCAGCTTTCTTGGAGTTGGTTGTTGACTAAAGAAGGTGTGCATGGTCAATTCTATACATTTTCTATTTCGCAAGTTGCAGCCATGGTATCTCATCATTTAAGCCTTTATCATCGCTGCGAAGCCTGTATACCCAGCGCTGTTCTCGGATATGGAGTTGTCTAGAGATATCAGTCTTTTGTTTATTCATAACCTCAAGCACCACCCATCTGAGGTCCAGGTCATTGTGGCCTTTCTCCGTGAAATGTTTTGTCAGTTTGGTGTTGGTCTTCCTGCACCTAATCGTACTCCGGTGTTCGCTGATTCGCGTCTTCACCTTCCTGGTGGTCATCCCGACATACTTCAGGTTACATGGACAGGATAGGAGGTACACCACACCTTCTGTATTGCAGTTGCTGAAATGTTTTAGCTTCCAGGGGCTCTCTGTACCTATGTCGACTTCTTTTGTTGTGGTGGTCAGCCGGCAGCACACACAGTTGCCGCATGGGTAGTGGCCTGTTGGTCTCGGTTGGCTCCACAGAGTCATCTGATTCTCAATTTGATCATTTGGAGTTTTGGAGTGTACCAAGGTGTCCCTGAAGTTCCTACTCCGTTTGTATGCGAATAGTGGGGGTTCCCACTTCTTGTTCCCGCTGTTTAAGATGGCCCATTTTTTCTTTATAATGTTCTGGATTCTGTTCGACACGGGCGTGTATGTTGTAACGCAGACCAGGCGGTCTTTCTTTTCTTTATGTGTTGTCTCCAAAAGGGCATCCCGGTTATTATTCCTCGCCCTTTTCCTTGCCCGTTTAACCATCTTCTTGGGGTAATGTCTCTCCAGGAGTTTTGTCTCTAGTTGTTCTGCCTGTATCTGGAATGTATCTATCTCAGAACAGTTCCTTCGAATCCTCAGGAATTGGCCTACAGGAAGGTTCTCACGGAGGGCCCTCGGGTGGTAGCTGTCATACATTAATAAACTGTTCTTGTCTGTTGGTTTAGTGTGGACTTTTGTGGATATTCCTTCTGATGTTAAGGTTATATCCAGATCCAAGAAAACAGCCTGATTTTTGTCGATGGTATGTGTGAACCTGAGGTGGGGGTCAATGCCGTTGACCCACTCCACGAAGCGTGTTGCCTCATCCTTGGTACCTCGCCAGATGACAAAAATGTCATCTATGTACCGTTTCCATGTCTTCATTCGAGGTGTGAAGGGGTTCGAGGGGTTAAAGATGTGGTCCTCCTCAAAGCGGTGTACGTACAGATACGCCATGCTCGGCGCGAAGGTGCTGCCCATGGATGTGCCGCCCACTTGATGGTACAGGGTGTCCTCAAACTCGAAGAAATTCTCCGTAAGTGCTAGTTCCGCACACTCCATGATGAAATGCGTGGGTGTCACATATGTCCAATCCTGGTCTAGTAGAATCTGTTCCACCACCTCCAGAGTACGCCTCTGGGGGATGCTCGTATAGAGCGCTTCAATGTCCATGGTTATGTACATGTCTTCGCTTGCATCTATGTCCAGGTCTCGAAGATGGCAAAGTACATCTTTGGTGTCTCTAAGGTAAGATCGAGATTTCTGTACATTCGGCTTCAAGAACCAGTCGCAGAACTGGGAAAGTGGTTCCAGAGCTGACCCAATACCCGACACTATCAATCTGCCCGGTGGGGGTGTTTTGTTTTTGTGAATTTTAGGAAGGGTATAGAACCTAGGAGTCCTTGGTTCCAAATTCACTAAAAACTCAGCCTCATGCTTGGTAATCCAGTCCTGGGTTTCTGCTTTGTTGACCATGTTCTTGATGCTGGTCATGATGCGGGGTGTTGGATCTTCCTGGTGTACCTCATAGCTCGAGGTGTCGGATAGCAGGCGTAAGCATTCCTCTTTGTACATAGTATAGTCCATCAGGACTATGGCACCCCCCTTATCTGCCAGTTTGATGCTTATGTCATGGTTGTTCTTCAATTGCTCCAGAGCCGTTCTCTCTCTTTTGGTCATATTCTGGAATCCCCTCATATTGTTGAAGTTGATTCTTTCCACTTCTGTGAGGACCGCTTGTTCAAATGCCAGGACATTGCAGGATATGTTCTGGTTCGGGGGAGAGAAAGTGGACTTCTTCCATAGTCCAGTGCTGGTCCGGTCACTGTCCAGTGTTTCGTTTTCGCCAAAATAATCTTTCAGCTTGATCTTTCTGAAGAACTGAGCTAATTCAGTGTTGAGGAAGAAAGGGTCGTTATTTGGGGTGGGGACAAAACCCAAGCCTTTCGCTAGAACCGCTTCTTCTTCTATGCTGAGGCTATGCGTACTCAGGTTTACAACATTGGTTATTCCCTGGTCGTTGTTATTGTTGAGCCTCTGCCCCTGCTCCGTGTCACTGCGCCGCTGGTTGACGCTTCGTCTTCCCATTGGATCCTCGTTGTCCTCCTCGGTTTCTGTATGCCTCTTCCTCTGCCTCGGAATAAAAATGGCTGCTGTCCTTGGTGGGGCCCGAACCCTGGGGGGTAAAATTGCTGTGGCCAGAAGCCGAATGGCTGCATCGGTGGCGCAAACATTGGTAAGTTAGGGTTCCGGTATCTCCGTGTCTGCTGCCCTCCTGTGCTCTCATCGCTGCTGCTGTTGCTTCTCTCTTCCCCTGAGCTGTAAGTCCAGTTTTGAGGTGTAGGTCTGAAGCGTGGCTGACGTCTAGGTGCAGGTGTTTGTTGGGGTTTGTCATAGTATTCGTCCGTTGTGTAGGGGTACACCGTCTCCCGCTTGAACTTCTGGACATCCTTCTGTAGTTTGGTTATTTTAGATTGGGTAAGATATTCCCTGTATGCTGACTGGTCACTGTTTATCTCTTCAAGCTTTTTTTGAAGACGGTAATGTGAACTGATGTTTTCAAATTACTCTCACTCTGCTGTATCTCAACTAGCAGAGCATCTGCTAGTTGTCTGGCTGTGCTGATGATCAACACCAGCCAGTCCTTGGTGCATTTCCATGCTATGCTCGACCAATTCATCCTAAATTCCTTGTTATTTAGGAACAGTTGGGGTTCATTTGTGACCACGAGTCCCCGTGGTGCCGTGTTCTTTCTCAAATATTCCGTCATAAATGCTCCATGTAGAGCCGTGCGGATTTGTTCTTTCTTCTTTGCTGATAAAGCCTCCCATTCATCTGAGTTCTTGATAGTTTGTGAGACTACCGCCTCCGCCAGAATTGATGGGGTCCTCAGTATGTCTGCATATGTGCTTTCATCGAAAGCCAGTTCAGTCTCCATGGTCGAAATATCAGGGTGATTAGACCGGGTGAGATGTTGTCTTAGCCCACCTGTTTTTTAGCGTAATTTGCGAGGGTCGGTAAAGGCTTAACCTGACCCTCTGGTCCTTTGTGACCACGTGTAGAGCCCCAGTACGTTCCCACAGCTCGAAAGCTGCACAACAGTCCACACACACTAACCCCAGCAATGTTGCTGAGGGTGGGAACCAGAGGCACGGGGCCAAAGGGCGAGCCAGCCTCCACTATCTCATGAATACACAAAAGTGGGCTGCCCCTTGAATCAATTCCTATGTTTATCTTCAGAGTTCTATAGAAATGCACTACCAGTGGGGGCATCTCATAAAAAGTTACGGACTGGCCTCACACACCGCCCGGTGTCATGCTTCATCATCGGCTGTCCTCGCCCTCTAAAAACTTGGTTTGATAGAGGGCGGGCATACACCTGGAGACAGGGATGCACTTCTAAATCTAAGTGATGGCCGTGGGGGAGTGATAAGTGATTTAAAAACCATTACATTAGTCCATGTGCTATGCTTTATTCAAATGGTAAATGTATGGTGGTTAAAAACTAAGTGAACGGTGGTATGGGATATTATTCTCCCTTCACCGTATGAAATGCGGTCGACATGTTTCTGCTGAGGTGTCCCCGAAGGGTAGGTAGCATTCTTCAGGACCTAAAAAAGGGGGGGGAAAAGGGGGGTTATATACCCTATGTGTTCACTTCCTTTTAACTAGTGAAAAATGGAAGGAAAATCCTGTTGCTAGATCAGGGGAGGGGTTAAAAAACACTATGTAGGTGGATACTTCCCTCTTGGTATAGTACCACTGAGAGTAACTCTGTAGAGAAAGGAAAAACAAAAACAAAACATACAAACCAAACCGTGTGAGTATGTAAACAAATAGTTTATAAACATCATCCATCCCGCGTCATACCTATAGCGCACGTGGTGGTGTGAAGTGGTCTTTATGAGACACGTGGCAGGTGCAACGTGTACTCACACCGTTAAAAAGTGGTTGTAAACCAACTCTTACCCTGTATTTCTACCCTAAACGCTCCATGGGAGGGCTGAGGTGGAAGGACCTACTTAGATTTTCTGTAGGGAAAAAACACATAAAATCACTACTGGTAGTTAAGGGTTAGTCACCAGTATTCAGAAAAAACCAGGACCAAGGTTCCTAGTTAAAGCAAACATAACAAGGTGAAATCCAGAACTAATGGACCACCTATTCATTCAAGTTCACACCAGCATTCCTTCAGGCATACTCTTACTGTCTAGTTTCAGTGCTTCCAGCCGTTCTTCCCGGAGGCGTCCTCTCTGTCTCCCCGCTGATGGTAAATGGTGAGATTCAGAGGGTTTTTATACTAAAGAGCTGTGACTAATTAGTGAGCTAATCAGTGTTAATTGGGCCCGTTAAGTGAGTTTCCTGTGTCCCTCTACGGGACTGCCTGACCGCCTGGTGGGAGGAGTAACTGTAAATCGCCCCACCCGATTGGTCAAAACATGCCTCCAACACTACCAAGGCCATTAAGATAGTAAACAATGGGCTTGTGAGGTTTGTTTCCTGTGTCCCTCTTGCGTGAGCCTGACCGCCTGGTTGAGGGTGTGTATTCAAAAAGGTTACGTTCGGCATTGGTCAAACGGCGCCGATACCGATGTTATGGTCCTTCCCCTTCCTGTGGGAAAACAAATGCAGTTACGAGGTCATTAGCTCCCATGTTTGTGAGGACGCCCATGTTCATTACCGGGTCTGATCAGTCTCCCGGTATTTGAGCATGCGCTGAAGTAGTGGGAAACCCGCTACCGCGCATGCGCCTAGGTGTATTCCGTGAGACGCTTGCCCTGCTATGGCTCCTATGCTTGCGCACTGATAACTACCAGCGTGGATTACAGCAGGGGCCGCTCGAGATCCCCGTAAAGTGAGGGGATACCCCAAGAGTTCTAAACACTGTGAGAAAAATAAAGCAACATTACTCTGTTCATAATGGGATTACGGGCCAATGGTACCTCACTTGTTATATGTGTGAAGTACACACTAATGATAGTCAGTGGTGGTAATTGCTACAGCTGGTATCTATGTTTGATAACATGGGTTTACACAAACCAATGTGTTCCCCATGCCAGCTTGATCTGTTTGAATTTGCGAGCATAACAATGGGCCCACTCTTAGTGAACTACTTAAAATAAAGTAGAGGGGTAGCAGTAGAGAATAGTCCCTACTCTATTAGGCCAGCTTTCTTGGAGTTGGTTGTTGACTAAAGAAGGTGTGCATGGTCAATTCTATACATTTTCTATTTCGCAAGTTGCAGCCATGGTATCTCATCATTTAAGCCTTTATCATCGCTGCGAAGCCTGTATACCCAGCGCTGTTCTCGGATATGGAGTTGTCTAGAGATATCAGTCTTTTGTTTATTCATAACCTCAAGCACCACCCATCTGAGGTCCAGGTCATTGTGGCCTTTCTCCGTGAAATGTTTTGTCAGTTTGGTGTTGGTCTTCCTGCACCTAATCGTACTCCGGTGTTCGCTGATTCGCGTCTTCACCTTCCTGGTGGTCATCCCGACATACTTCAGGTTACATGGACAGGATAGGAGGTACACCACACCTTCTGTATTGCAGTTGCTGAAATGTTTTAGCTTCCAGGGGCTCTCTGTACCTATGTCGACTTCTTTTGTTGTGGTGGTCAGCCAGCAGCACACACAGTTGCCGCATGGGTAGTGGCCTGTTGGTCTCGGTTGGCTCCACAGAGTCATCTGATTCTCAATTTGATCATTTGGAGTTTTGGAGTGTACCAAGGTGTCCCTGAAGTTCCTACTCCGTTTGTATGCGAATAGTGGGGGTTCCCACTTCTTGTTCCCGCTGTTTAAGATGGCCCATTTTTTCTTTATAATGTTCTGGATTCTGTTCGACACGGGCGTGTATGTTGTAACGCAGACCAGGCGGTCTTTCTTTTCTTTATGTGTTGTCTCCAAAAGGGCATCCCGGTTATTATTCCTCGCCCTTTTCCTTGCCCGTTTAACCATCTTCTTGGGGTAATGTCTCTCCAGGAGTTTTGTCTCTAGTTGTTCTGCCTGTATCTGGAATGTATCTATCTCAGAACAGTTCCTTCGAATCCTCAGGAATTGGCCTACAGGAAGGTTCTCACGGAGGGCCCTCGGGTGGTAGCTGTTATACATTAATAAACTGTTCTTGTCTGTTGGTTTAGTGTGGACTTTTGTGGATATTCCTTCTGATGTTAAGGTTATATCCAGATCCAAGAAAACAGCCTGATTTTTGTCGATGGTATGTGTGAACCTGAGGTGGGGGTCAATGCCGTTGACCCACTCCACGAAGCGTGTTGCCTCATCCTTGGTACCTCGCCAGATGACAAAAATGTCATCTATGTACCGTTTCCATGTCTTCATTCGAGGTGTGAAGGGGTTCGAGGGGTTAAAGATGTGGTCCTCCTCAAAGCGGTGTACGTACAGACACGCCATGCTCGGCGCGAAGGTGCTGCCCATGGATGTGCCGCCCACTTGATGGTACAGGGTGTCCTCAAACTCGAAGAAATTCTCCGTAAGTGCTAGTTCCGCACACTCCATGATGAAATGCGTGGGTGTCACATATGTCCAATCCTGGTCTAGTAGAATCTGTTCCACCACCTCCAGAGTACGCCTCTGGGGGATGCTCGTATAGAGCGCTTCAATGTCCATGGTTATGTACATGTCTTCGCTTGCATCTATGTCCAGGTCTCGAAGATGGCAAAGTACATCTTTGGTGTCTCTAAGGTAAGATCGAGATTTCTGTACATTCGGCTTCAAGAACCAGTCGCAGAACTGGGAAAGTGGTTCCAGAGCTGACCCAATACCCGACACTATCGGTCTGCCCGGTGGGGGTGTTTTGTTTTTGTGAATTTTAGGAAGGGTATAGAACCTAGGAGTCCTTGGTTCCAAATTCACTAAAAACTCAGCCTCATGCTTGGTAATCCAGTCCTGGGTTTCTGCTTTGTTGACCATGTTCTTGATGCTGGTCATGATGCGGGGTGTTGGATCTTCCTGGTGTACCTCATAGCTCGAGGTGTCGGATAGCAGGCGTAAGCATTCCTCTTTGTACATAGTATAGTCCATCAGGACTATGGCACCCCCTTATCTGCCAGTTTGATGCTTATGTCATGGTTGTTCTTCAATTGCTCCAGAGCCGTTCTCTCTCTTTTGGTCATATTCTGGAATCCCCTCATATTGTTGAAGTTGATTCTTTCCACTTCTGTGAGGACCGCTTGTTCAAATGCCAGGACATTGCAGGATATGTTCTGGTTCGGGGAGAGAAAGTGGACTTCTTCCGTAGTCCAGTGCTGGTCCGGTCACTGTCCAGTGTTTCGTTTTCGCCAAAATAATCTTTCAGCTTGATCTTTCTGAAGAACTGAGCTAATTCAGTGTTGAGGAAGAAAGGGTCGTTATTTGGGGTGGGGACAAAACCCAAGCCTTTCGCTAGAACCGCTTCTTCTTCTATGCTGAGGCTATGCGTACTCAGGTTTACAACATTGGTTATTCCCTGGTCGTTGTTATTGTTGAGCCTCTGCCCCTGCTCCGTGTCACTGCGCCGCTGGTTGACGCTTCGTCTTCCCATTGGATCCTCGTTGTCCTCCTCGGTTTCTGTATGCCTCTTCCTCTGCCTCGGCCTCGGAATAAAAATGGCTGCTGTCCTTGGTGGGGCCCGAACCCTGGGGGGTAAAATTGCTGTGGCCAGAAGCCGAATGGCTGCATCGGTGGCGCAAACATTGGTAAGTTAGGGTTCCGGTATCTCCGTGTCTGCTGCCCTCCTGTGCTCTCATCGCTGCTGCTGTTGCTTCTCTCTTCCCCTGAGCTGTAAGTCCAGTTTTGAGGTGTAGGTCTGAAGCGTGGCTGACGTCTAGGTGCAGGTGTTTGTTGGGGTTTGTCATAGTATTCGTCCGTTGTGTAGGGGTACACCGTCTCCCGCTTGAACTTCTGGACATCCTTCTGTAGTTTGGTTATTTTAGATTGGGTAAGATATTCCCTGTATGCTGACTGGTCACTGTTTATCTCTTCAAGCTTTTTTTTGAAGACGGTAATGTGAACTGATGTTTTCAAATTACTCTCACTCTGCTGTATCTCAACTAGCAGAGCATCTGCTAGTTGTCTGGCTGTGCTGATGATCAACACCAGCCAGTCCTTGGTGCATTTCCATGCTATGCTCGACCAATTAATCCTAAATTCCTTGTTATTTAGGAACAGTTGGGGTTCATTTGTGACCACGAGTCCCCGTGGTGCCGTGTTCTTTCTCAAATATTCCGTCATAAATGCTCCATGTAGAGCCGTGCGGATTTGTTCTTTCTTCTTTGCTGATAAAGCCTCCCATTCATCTGAGTTCTTGATAGTTTGTGAGACTACCGCCTCCGCCAGAATTGATGGGGTCCTCAGTATGTCTGCATATGTGCTTTCATCGAAAGCCAGTTCAGTCTCCATGGTCGAAATATCAGGGTGATTAGACCGGGTGAGATGTTGTCTTAGCCCACCTGTTTTTTAGCGTAATTTGCGAGGGTCGGTAAAGGCTTAACCTGACCCTCTGGTCCTTTGTGACCACGTTTAGAGCCCCAGTACGTTCCCACAGCTCGAAAGCTGCACAACAGTCCACACACACTAACCCCAGCAATGTTGCTGAGGGTGGGAACCAGAGGCACGGGGCCAAAGGGCGAGCCAGCCTCCACTATCTCATAAATACACAAAAGTGGGCTGCCCCTTGAATCAATTCCTATGTATCTACAGAGTTCTATAGAAATGCACTACCAGTGGGGGCATCTCATAAAAAGTTACGGACTGGCCTCACACACCGCCCGGTGTCATGCTTCATCATCGGCTGTCCTCGCCCTCTAAAAACTTGGTTTGATAGAGGGCGGGCATACACCTGGAGACAGGGATGCACTTCTAAATCTAAGTGATGGCCATGGGGGAGTGATAAGTGATTTAAAAAACATTACATTAGTCCATGTGCTATGCTTTATTCAAATGGTAAATGTATGGTGGTTAAAAACTAAGTGAACGGTGGTATGGGATATTATTCTCCCTTCACCGTATGAAATACGGTCGACATGTTTCTGCTTAGGTGTCCCCAAAGGGTACGTAGCATTCTTCAGGACCTAAAAAAGGGGTGGGGAAAGGGGGGGTTATATACCCTATGTGTTCACTTCCTTTTAACTAGTGAAAAATGGAAGGAAAATCCTGTCGCTAGATCAGGGGAGGGGTTAAAAAAACACTATGTAGGTGGATACTTCCCTCTTGGTATAGTACCACTGAGAGTAACTCTGTAGAGAAAGGAAAAACAAAAACAAAACATACAAACCAAACCGTGTGAGTATGTAAACAAATAGTTTATAAACATCATCCATCCCGCGTCATACCTATAGCGCACGTGGTGGTGTGAAGTGGTCTTTATGAGACACGTGGCAGGTGCAACGTGTACTCACACCGTTAAAAAGTGGTTGTAAACCAACTCTTACCCTGTATTTCTACCCTAAACGCTCCATGGGAGGGCTGAGGTGGAAGGACCTACTTAGACTTTCTGTAGGGAAAAAACACATAAAATCACTACTGGTAGTTAAGGGTTAGTCACCAGTATTCAGAAAAAACCAGGACCAAGGTTCCTAGTTAAAGCAAACATAACAAGGTGAAATCCAGAACTAATGGACAACCTATTCATTCAAGTTCACACCAGCATTCCTTCAGGCATACTCTTACTGTCTAGTTTCAGTGCTTCCAGCCGTTCTTCCCGGAGGCGTCCTCTCTGTCTCCCCGCTGATGGTAAATGGTGAGATTCAGAGGGTTTTTATACTAAAGAGCTGTGACTAATTAGTGAGCTAATCAGTGTTAATTGGGCCTGTTAAGTGAGTTTCCTGTGTCCCTCTACGGGACTGCCTGACCGCCTGGTGGGAGGCGTAACTGTAAATCGCCCCACCCGATTGGTCAAAACATGCCTCCAACACTACCAAGGCCATTAAGATAGTAAACAATGGGCTTGTGAGGTTTGTTTCCTGTGTCCCTCTTGCGTGAGCCTGACCGCCTGGTAGAGGGTGTGTATTCAAAAAGGTTACGTTCGGCATTGGTCAAACGGCGCCGATACCGATGTTATGGTCCTTCCCCTTCCTGCGGGAAAACAAATGCAGTTACGAGGTCATTAGCTCCCATGTTTGTGAGGACGCCCATGTTCATTACCGGGTCTGATCAGTCTCCCGGTATTTGAGCATGCACTGAAGTAGTGGGAAACCCGCTACCGCGCATGCGCCTAGGTGTATTCCGTGAGACGCTTGCCCTGCTATGGCTCCTATGCTTGCGCACTGATAACTACCAGCGTGGATTACAGCAGGGGCCGCTCGAGATCCCCGTAAAGTGAGGGGATACCCCAAGAGTTCTAAACACTGTGAGAAAAAGAAAGCAACATTACTCTGTTCATAATGGGATTACGGGCCAATGGTACCTCACTTGTTATATGTGTGAAGTACATATTAATGATAGTCAGTGATGGTAATTGCTACAGCTGGTATCTATGTTTGATAACATGGGTTTACACAAACCAATGTGTTCCCCATGCCAGCTTGATCTGTTTGAATTTGCGAGCATAACAATGGGCCCACTCTTAGTGAACTACTTAAAATAAAGTAGAGGGGTAGCAGTAGAGAATAGTCCCTACCAATGTTCCCTCTAATTTTTTTCCTCTGTGTGCGGCAGTGTAAGGTCTCTGTGCGCTGCAACCAAGACTATGTGCGCCAGGAACCAGACCGCGCGTGGTGGTGCAGCGCCAAATATCATTCCAAACTTTTGCTTAAAACAGTGAAAAGAGTGCATTTCCACACATGCAGCGCCACATGAATGGTCTTAAAGCAGGTTTTCAATTTAGATACACATGCCATGACATGAATTGGTTACACATTTGCACTTTCCTTACATTTAAATTATGAAATTTTAAAATTCGGACCATATTTGCCTACATTTTCTTTCAACAGCAATGGTTATATATTCTTTTAGTAGCAGATCTCAGTGAACTACCGTTGACAGAATGTCCAGATTGTGAAAATTCGGCTTCTAGTGCCCTGTGGACCACAGTTCCCAGAATCCCGAGTGCAGAAACCCTCCGCCTCCAGTGTCAAAGAGCTTATAAATTCACAGGCTCGGAGATTGCCTTTGGTACAATTAACATCCTTTTTGTGCTACGGCAGCAGTTCTAAACAATGCAATGCACCCCCTCCTTGGAAAAAAACCTACAGAAAGGTGCGTTTTATAAAGCAACAACCTGCTGCGTGCTTGTTAGTAAGTGAAAACATCTCTGATGGGGAACTGGGGCTGGTATCACAGAACGTTCTTCTAACCCACGCTCCAAAGTTAGTGTTTGGTTACTTAAGCATTGCGATTGACATCTTTGCTCTCGCTTTCTCTCTTTGAACCACCACGGACTGCCTGATTTTCTCTCGTAGAAGCCAGTGTGTCTGTCCTTTTACCCTCTCCTTGCCAGTTTATCTGCAGACGGCTGGATCCTGGCTTGACCAAAAACATTCGACTAAATACAGCTATTAGTCTGTCTTGGGGAATAGCTATTGGCTATAAGTAAACTAAATATTCCCAATTAGCTGCATGCCTATTAAACCATGTTTAGCTGAGTGAGCACAAGCACTTTAGCACTGGTTAGCAGTGGCAAAGTGCAGAGTCCTAAGGCCAACAAAAGCAAAAATCCAGTACAAATTGAGGGTAAGTAGGCGAAACATTGTGGGGAAGACCAACCTAAGGCTGACGGGTCTAAAATGCAGTAATTCACAAAACCTTGGCAAAATCCCACAGTTTGTAGAATTGTATCCATTTTTCCATTGACAATAGTAATGATCAACCCTGTTCCTATTAAGTTTCATGAAATCTATATTTGATGTTTTGTAACAACAACATTTTCATTGAAAAATCTTTCATCAACTGGGATGATCAGGGAGCCTGCTGCTGTTGGTGTACCCAGGCACTCAGTGTCCCATATTGCCTTGCTGCACAGATGAAAGGAGATGGGGCCACATCTGATTCCCCCATGCTGCACACTTTCTAGCTCTCTTCCTCCTCCTGCAGCATGGGACATGCACGGGCCACACTAGTGCAAAGCGGCCGGCCAAGGGCCGGCCCGTCCTGCAACCGTCAGCACCAGAAAGAGCCAGGGCAAGACCACCCCACTTGGCTCTATCATCAGACATCTACTGTTGTTCTTGGTAAGAGTGTTTAGTATCCTTTGGGTTTAGTTCTACGATAGCATATGTCTGATGGCCTGTCTGACAAGACGTTCATGCATCCTCTGAATCAAGAGGAGAGATTGCTGGGTGCTTGCGGGTGAGCGTGGGCCAATGCTCTGTTGCTGTGCGGTAACCCTCGACCCAGACCCTTTTTTCCTCATGGCCTTTTATCAGACTAATCCTTGTTCTTCAGCCTGTTGGTTTGGACAAGAGCAATTGTAAGGTGTACTCCAGACACTTGGACCTTTGCATTTGGTCCCCTATTTAATTGAAGTGAAATGAACCAGGGTGTTGCTGTATGGCTGTGGATTTTGCCACTTGCATCCCATGAGGGGGTACAGTAACAATTATGCAGGGAGGTGCCAACGCTGAGGATGGGATTGAAGTCATCCCTGACATCATGCCCACAGCACTGTTGTCAATCTGCGGCACAGGCCAGTTGTACCATTTCTATCATTTGAGGGGGTCTCTGGGCCCCAGTGACACTTGCGTTAGGAGGCGCCAATACTGAGGAGGGGATGGTGTTCTCCCTTACAATGTGCTTACAGCATCGCCAATTCGTGGTGCCGGACACTCGCAGCACATAAGTGGCCTAATGATTTTTAAACTCTGTGTGTGACCTTTGATCACTAAATTGCTATGCAAATTGACCAGAGTGCCCTTGGAGTCCATTGATTTTAAACTAGCCCTCTTTTGCAAAACTGCTTAAGACTTCATTCCAAAAGGGGCCCATCATATTACGTGAAAGAGTAATTTCTAATAATATTCCACTTGGGCGTATTTTGAGTGTTTCAAGTTGACCCACTTGCAGTCTGCCCATTCGAAATCTCAGTGCCTCGCAGCTGTGCACTGTTAAGAAAAGAAAACAAGCATTGGCATAGCCAATAGGTCTCGCCTTTGGGACCTTATAAGTGTTTCGGTATCCAGCACAATATCCTTGGTGCAACAACATCAACTGTTGCATGGCTAAACACTTATAAGGTCCCAAAGACGAGACCTATTGGCTATGCCAATGCTTGTGCTATTTGCTCTTGACTAAACTGAGCAGAGATGTTTTAAGGCATGGGCAAAGTGGGCCCCGGCCCAGGGTCCCAGCCTTTCAGGGGTCCCCCAGATTGAGCCAGCTCTGTTAAGCAGAGAGTCTTGCCTTAATGACCTTAAATAATTCTTAAACAGATTGTTTTAAATATCTTTCCCCTTTAATTTATTTTAGTGTGGGTGGTGTAGTGGAGTCTATTACAGACATTTTGCAGAGAAATGCTTCTGTTTTTCAGCACCATGTAACATCCATTAAAAAAATACTTTCGATCAAAACAGGACCTCACATATGAGAAATGGGAGAGGTCACAAATGTTATTTGCAATTAATATTAGTTAGCTGCTACTGTTTTATAATATTAAAAATACACACCACTATCCCTGAATATTAGATGGAACACATTTAGAATTTGGACCAGTGTGCCTGTGCACTGTCAGTGACCAGGCCAAAGAGGAAATGTAAGAGCTGAAATTGGATCAGAAATTCAAAGCTATTCTGAACAGGGGCCCAGAAAATACGCTTGGCCCAGCCCCCGCACCCTCCCCCTCCCGAAATCCTTAAGATGTCCCTGACTGTGCAAAAAACGTCACTTTAAATAATGTCCAATACTTACATTAATTTCTTATGAAGTGTCCCCCGTAAATATTACGTTGATAACATTTTTTTCTTAAAAAGAGATAAAGTTTAATCCTTGCAGTTACTTAACCATTTACGTACCAAGAACGGTATACAAATGTGACTTTTATGGCGAAGAGATGGGGTAGAGTTTTTTTGGGCTCAGGCGCTAGTTTCAACATTTTTTCCTTGCATGGTGAGAAAGTGTCTCTTTAAATGCCTCACGGTGTGAGCCTGTGCTCACGGGACGCAGCGTTAAGTGTTTGTACAACCCATTCACATAGCTGCCAAGCGTCGGCTCATTCAGGGTAATTATCAGCCCCATTCAGGGCCCCGTTTTAGGAGGGTCACACCTGGAAAAGAGCAGTCCTCACCGCTGCATTACAAAGGGAAGGGCTCCAGTCGCCAACCTGTCTGCAGAGAAGGCCAGGCGAGGGAGGGTGTGGATGAGAGCCAGGCCCGCAGTTAGGAAGTTCTCAATTACCACACCAGAGACAAGATTATTTTATGGTCGTGACGTTTGACAGTGTGAAATGTAAGAGGCTGTGAAAAAGATGAAGGTGTTTTTGTTCACCTGAAAAGGGAAAAGTTTGTAACAATTTACGCATATCAAGGGTGTCACTTACCATAATGCAAGCTTGGAAAATACCCCCTGGTTAAAAGTATAAGGCAGTCGTAATCTCCGGAAAGTGGGCTGCTCGCACTCTTGGGTCTGCTCCGGTGTCACTGCACCTGCTGCACAGTGGCCACGCACCTGAATGTATTGTTGCTGCTTGATATTTATAAACCGAATGCACTGTGAACAGCATGACACGGGTAATGTTTTTATAATTTTAAAGAGACTCTATACTATATTTACAAAAAGAACCGAATTTTGTTGTGGTTTATTTTTAAATGACAGGCTCAAAAAACTCAATGTGCTCGTTTGTACTGTCGAGCGACGGCGGTTGTTGACGTGGAAAGCAGGTCGGATATTTTGGCATCCTTCTTCCTTCTCTCTAACTTGAATGATGCAGAGCAGGGGTCGGGCTGGCGCCTGAGTGCCATTACCTTCAATTAAGCGCGCTCTCCTGTCTCTGCTGTCAGTGGTCTGGGCTAGCGCAGGACTGCTCCACTTCTGTCTATCATCTGTCACTTCAACGCTTCAACGCCTGCGGGACTGATTGTGGGCCTTTGAGTTAGTATTCATGTTAATTGCAGCGCACGTGTGCACTGCAATTAACATGAATACGGTCTCGCAGGATCAGATGTTGTTGTGTGCGCGCTAAATACAGCACACTGCGTGCTTGGTTTGACTTCGGTGCGCGCGCGCGCTGGCGCGCGGCTTATTGGGAACAGTGGTCCCTACTCTATTAGGCCAGCTTTCTTGGAGTTGGTTGTTGACTAAAGAAGGTGTGCATGGTCAATTCTATACATTTTCTATTTCGCAAGTTGCAGCCATGGTATCTCATCATTTAAGCCTTTATCATCGCTGCGAAGCCTGTATACCCAGCGCTGTTCTCGGATATGGAGTTGTCTAGAGATATCAGTCTTTTGTTTATTCATAACCTCAAGCACCACCCATCTGAGGTCCAGGTCGTTGTGGCCTTTCTCCGTGAAATGTTTTGTCAGTTTGGTGTTGGTCTTCCTGCACCTAATCGTACTCCGGTGTTCGCTGATCCGCATCTTCACCTTCCTGGTGGTCATCCCGACATACTTCAGGTTACATGGACAGGATAGAAGGTACACCACACCTTATGTATTGCAGTTGCTAAAATGTTTTAGCTTCCAGGGTCTCTCTGTACCTATGTCGACTTCTTTTGTTGTGGTGGTCAGCCGGCAGCACACACAGTTGCCGCATGGGTAGTGGCCTGTTGGTCTCGGTTGGCTCCACAAAGTCATCTGATTCTCAATTTGATCATTGGGAGTTTTGGAGTGTACCAAGGTGTCCCTCAAGTTCCTACTCCGTTTGTATGCGAATAGTGGGGGTTCCCACTTCTTGTTCCCGCTGTTTAAGATGGCCCATTTTTTCTTTATAATGTTCTGGATTCTGTTCGACACGGGCGTGTATGTTGCAGGAAGACCAACACCAAACTGACGAAACATTTCACGGAGAAAGGCCACAACGACCTGGACCTCAGATGGGTGGTGCTTGAGGTTATGAATAAACAAAAGACTGATATCTCTAGACAACTCCATATCCAAGAACAGCGCTGGGTATACAGGCTTCGCAGCGATGATAAAGGCTTAAATGATGAGATACCATGGCTGCAACTTGCGAAATAGAAAATGTATAGAATTGACCATGCACACCTTCTTTAGTCAACAACCAACTCCAAGAAAGCTGGCCTAATAGAGTAGGGACTATTCTCTACTGCTACCCCTCTACTTTATTTTAAGTAGTTCACTAAGAGTGGGCCCATTGTTATGCTCGCAAATTCAAACAGATCAAGCTGGCATGGGGAACACATTGGTTTGTGTAAACCCATGTTATCAAACATAGATACCAGCTGTAGCAATTACCACCACTGACTATCATTAGTGTGTACTTCACACATATAACAAGTGAGGTACCATTGGCCCGTAATCCCATTATGAACAGAGTAATGTTGCTTTATTTTTCTCACAGTGTTTAGAACTCTTGGGGTATCCCCTCACTTTACGGGGATCTCGAGCGGCCCCTGCTGTAATCCACACTGGTAGTTATTGAAGGAAGGTGGAATCTGACTATATGGTTGCCCCCACTTTTTTTATGGTGTTTTGCTGGTTTATGACTTAGTTGGACTGGGATCCTGCTATTCAGGGCCCCAGTCTATCTGCTTTCTCTGTAAAATGGTTTCCATGTGCCTTAGGCACATCACTGATTGGAATCTGGAGTGCCCTTATTAGTCCCTAGCATATGGTATACTATGTACCAAGGGCATAGGTACCTCAGAGGCCTGCCAGGGGCTGCAGCATGTATTATGCCACCCCTGGAAAGCCATCCAAACTGACACCACAGGTCTGCTACTGCAGCCTGGGTAAGGTAGTGCATGCACCCCTTACTGTGATATAGGTTACCTATATCACTATATACATACACACATATAAACCTATAAGTCACACCTATGGCAGGCCTTATCAATCCTGAAGGCAGAGTGCGTGGTTCCTATGTGAGAGGGTGCCCCTGCATGAGCAGGGCCCCTCTGCAGCGGTCAGAGACCCTTCTCTGATGCTGTTTGTAGTGCAGCCTGACCATATACTCTTAAGCGCATTATAACCTCGCGTTAAATGCTAACTTTGGAATGGCTGCACCTAAACATGTCGTGTTTGGTGTCAAACATCTTGGAATACTACCCCCCGCCAATTCTGGCGGCGGGGGTAGCATTCCACCCTTCTAGAGGGAAAGACATGTTAACTCTGACTAGTCCGGTAACTTCTTTCCAGAGCCCTGGCATCACAAAATGGATGCTGCTGCCACAGACACGAGTCTGGCCTCCTGCTGCTGGACGAAACTCCGGCAGGGGAGGCCTGGACAACAGGTTTCCTGTCCCAGGGAGGTGTGACCACCTCCCCAGACAGGATAATGTGTATTGGGGCTGGGCGGGAGCACTTTCGGGTGCTTTGAAGTCCTGCACTGGGGGCACACTTGGTGTCCCTAGTGCATATCCCAGTTCAAACCGGATCAGGGGCTTGCAGCCCCTGCTTTGGCGTGAACTGGACAAAGGGAAAGGGTGTAGCCACCCCTCTGCCCTGACCCACCCATAGGTGGGGCCACAGAGTAGTCCAACCCCTATCTTTAGAATAAAGGTAGGAACCCAGTCCTTAGGACTTTAGATTATACCTGGACGAAACTCTGAAACTGAATCCTTGACCTTCGACGCTCTACGACAAGATTAGAGGACTGAAGAATCTCCCTTGGGGTCAAGGAGTGACTCCCCTGCTTGGCAGGCACCAAAGAAGCATCTGTCCGGTTCGCATTTCTGAAGCTCCCGTCGGACGCCGAAGTCATCGCATCACCAGAGGTGGATTCTCAGACTTCCCCGAGGCTACCCTGAGTCCCCAGCAAAGCTGAGGCCCGTGGCTATCGTGGGTGACTTGAGACCGTGACCCCTGGACACCAAGCACATTTGCAAGTGCATCATCTTCTGGGTCTCCCAAGAAGTTGTGCTTTGGGCTCCGAGTAGCCCTAGCCTCCAGCACCACCTGCACCGAAGATCACTGGCCCCCACTCCACGAGTGTCCTGTAAGCCAGCTCCACGTGCGGCGTCACGAGGCTCCTTCGCGGTCGCTAGCTTGTTGGCTAGTAGCCCTTAACGAAGGCCAATCCTTTTCTTACTTGGCATCCTGGTTGCTCCAGGCCTGCCCTCACTTACCCTTGCTGGGTGAGTTCCACAGACCTTGCTGGTCTGCACCATCGACGATCTACATCTTCACCGAGACTTGCCGTTGCCAAGGCTTGTTGGGTCCAATCCGGTCGCCGATACCTCAGCACTCGACAGACATCGTGTACCAGCCGGAATCTTGCTCCTGGTCGCCAACAACGCCTCCTGGACCTCGTGGCTGAAGAGTCAAGATGACCGTCAACGCACCTGAAGCACTCGACATCGGTGGGCATCTGTCCATCGCCTTCCTGGTCACTGGCTAGTGACCCAGACTCTGTCCCCTCTGCTTTCAGGTTCTTCAGAACTCCGATCCACTCTTGGATCCACCCGGACACTTTTCTCTTGGCCGCCAGCAGCACTTTGCAGCAGATCGCCATTCGAATCGACGACGAAACCCGACCCCGAAAGGCACCTATGCACCCGGCTTCCCTGGGTGAGGTAACACGAGTACTCCGGTGCTCCCGTGGGTAGAGACTCTTCAAAGTCCTAGATCTCAAAGGGTTTTGTCCTAGTCCTCTTTTAAGTGTCCCTTTTCTCTATTTTCCTGATCCCGACTTTCTCCATAGAAGTTAACGGCGTATCGCGGTTGTGTATTTACACTGCACGGGTCTCCCGTGGGTCCCCTGTGTCACTACCTTGGGTGGTTCCTTGTGGTCCAAGCACTTCTAGAGGCTCTAGGCCTAGTGTCTAGTTCAGTCGTGGTTCGCATACCACTTTATTGGTATATGGTTTGGTACGCCCCTAGGGCCCAAACGTGTATTTGTGCTATTACTGTGAATTAATAACTTATAACTTATGTACTTCGAACTCTAGCCTCATAAAGAGACTAGAGGGGTGTGTTTAGCAATAAATACATATATTTTGAATATATACCTGGTGTGGTGCTCTTTCATTTGATCACTCAAGAGATTATAGACTGGTAAAACAAGCTGCTTTACATTCCTTCAAGACTTAGCCTGAAGGCTGCTCTCCATAGCTACCACTAGGATAGCTTTCAATAAGGTTGTCTTTAACCTATCTCCAATAAGGGGTTGTTTGGACTGGTGCAAGGTGCCCACTATAATTAGTGGACAGCATATACCAGGCCAACTTCTCACATTGGTGTGCAGCGTGTGGGATTCCAGCTTGCTATTGTTTTACCAGATAATCTCAATTGAATTGATCAACTGAAAACCACTAAAGGTACCTAAGGTACATATAATTTAAGCTTAGAATACAGTAAGTTCTACTGAACTTAGAGTTGTGTGTTAAGGGATAGCACAACCCTTTCTACAACTCAAGAGAGTTTAGTAGGCCACACTAGAGTAGGTAGTGCATACACCACACCACACTAGTAATGTCTTTAAGGGCAGGATCCAAAGAATCCTTGCAGGAAGCCATTGAGCTTCCACCCTCCAAGTATGATACACTCCCATTCTTGGAATTGAGAGCTTTATGTAACTTGAGAAAAATAAGGACAGGCCAAAGCCCTCACCACCCAACACCTCAAGGAGTTGTTGGTGGCTTATGACCTTAGTAAGACCTGTAGGGACTGAAGGGGTAGGAGCTGAGGGTGTGGCAGAAGAAGAGGACGAGGCCAGGGGTACCAATACCCCCAGCCCCCCCTCTGAAACTGGCCAGGAGGGTGACAAGGACCCTGACCTGGAAAACCCAATCCCTCCTGTGGACGATGATGAGGATGATCAAGATGACACCCTCTTTGTCCCCCCAGGAAGGATTAAGAGTGTGCCCAGGAAGTCTAGATCTCCTTCTCAGGAGTCTAACCACTCTGGCACCTCTATAGGGAGCTCTGTCTCCTCTCACAGGAGGGAATCCTCTCATGAGAGAAGAGCCAGACTGGTCCAGTATGAGGAAACTCAGCTGGAAATCAGAAAAAGCAATTGGCTTTAGATAGGGAATCCCTAGATCTCCTTAGAGAGAGAAGAAAGTTGGGACTAGAGTCCCATGGTGGCAGCAATATCCCTAGAGATAGGGAAAGGTCTTATGACCATAGAAACCTAAACAAGATTGTCCCTCCCTACCAGAGTGGGGAGACATCCACAAATGGATAACTGCACTGGAGAGGGCCTGTAAAGTTCAGAAGGTCCCCCAGAGGCAGTGGGCAGCAATCTTGTGGCTCTCCTTTGCAGACAAAGGTAGAGACAAGCTCCTCACTGTAAGAGAAGAGGATGCTGACAATTACACAGTCTTGAAGAGTGCTCTGATAGATGGGTTTGGCCTAACCACTGAACAGTATAGGTTGAAGTTCAGAGACACCCAAAAAGCTCAGACTCAAGACTGGGTTGATTTTGTAGATTGTGCTACAAAGGCTCTGGAAGGTTGGATACATGGCAACAAAGTGCATGACTTTTTAGGATTGTACAATTTGATTATGAGGGAGCAGATCCTTAATAATTGTCAAAACCAGCTTTTGCACCAGTATCTGGGGGACTCTGATCTGACCTCTCCCCAAGAATTGGGAAAGAAGGCAGACAAATGGGTCAGAACCAGAGTAAAAACTAGAAATCAGGGTGGTGACCAGAAGAAAGATTCTACTAAGTCCCAAGAGAAAGGTGGGGATAAATCTAAGGATAAGTCCCCTACAGGGCCCCAAAATTCCTCTTCTGGGGGTGGGTCCCAAACTCCTTCCTCTCCTGAAAAGAAACCCTATTGCCATGTCTGTAAAAAGCCTGGGCACTGGAAAACTGATCCCAGTTGCCCCAGGATTGGCAATAAAGAAAATGTTCCTCCCACAACTACTACCACCCCTCCTGGTACTACCAGTAGTAATCCTCCAGTTGGGAGTAGTGCACCCAAAAAGCTGGGTGCTTTTGCAAGAGGAACAGAGGGGAGCCCTAGTTTAGACAGGGACCCCTCAACAGACTCCTCTGACTCTGATGGTGGTATAGGATTTGCCACCTTTACCATGGGTCCCACAGCGTTGGGCAGGTACAGATTGGAGCCAATAATTAATGGTCAGAAAGCTGTGGCATTTAGGGACACAGGGGCTAGTGTCACCATGGTGGCAGGGAAACTAGTCCCCCTCACCAGTTTTTACCTGAGTTTAAGTACCAGGTGACCAACATTGATGGTGTCAGAACAGATCACCCCATGGCCATAGTCAATCTCAGCTGGGAGGGGGTCACAGGCCCAAAGAGAGTGGCAGTGTCCCCCACCTTACCTGTAGATTGCCTGATGGGCAATGATTTGGAAATTTCAGCCTGGGCTGAAGTTGAACACCAAACCCATCTTAGGATGTTGGGCGTCCCTGTAAAGGTTAGTGGGGCTGTGATGGCCACAGCCCCAGCCCAAGAATTTGGAGAGATGGAGCCTGAAAGAATGGCCCACTCTCCCCCAAAAGAGAGCACCAGGGTTGAAGAAAAGTCTTCTTCCCCCCAGACAGTAGGTAAGGGTCAGCCTCCTCAGGGAACTGACCCTACCCCTAGTGAAGGAACTGCCACAGAGTTAGTCAGGCCTGGCCTGACCACCCCCCTGATGGCAGAGGACCCTTCCAAGGTGGTACCCAGTCTGGAGCAGGTAACCTGCCCCTCTCTACCCTGCCTCAGTCAGCTCAGGGCTGCAGAGGTCAGGGAGGTCAGTGGACCCCCCAGGGCCCCCTGTCCAGAGGAACCCCCCCATCAGCAGATTAGGGGCACCCAGTCTAGTAGCCCTAGCCAGGTGAAAATTCCTCCACACACTGAGGGATCCCCCATACCTCTATGTAGGGACCTCCCCCAGAAGGACTCTGGTAGGCAAGGGCAAACCTGGGACCAGAAGGTTCCAAACCTGCCATGTCCCTCCAGTAGTCCATCCAAAGGGACCCAACCCCCAGCTGTAGGCAGCCAAAGGTTGACCCTTAGAGCAAAGTGCAACTCAGTCATGAAAAGACAGGCATACATGGTGACCAGTGATCTGAGGAAGCTGAGGCCAACATTCCTAGGGCCTCACTTCTCTACCCAGACACGTCACCAGCCTTGTACTTTACCTAAGCACACCACAGGTAGTGAATCCCCATGGTGGAGACCCTCTCATACCCTTAGGGTGAGGGATTGCTTAGTGAACCATAAGACAGGGGGCAACCATGCTAGTGCAGGTGCTTCCTTATATGACCACTTAGTCAATGAAGGCTCAACTGGCCAAGGTTAGCCTTATCTCCTTTCGTTTGGGGGGTTATGTAGGAAGGTGGAATCTGACTATATGGTTGCCCCCACTTTTTTTATGGTGTTTTGCTGGTTTATGACTTAGTTGGACTGGGATCCTGCTATTCAGGGCCCCAGTCTATCTGCTTTCTCTGTAAAATGGTTTCCATGTGCCTTAGGCACATCACTGATTGGAATCTGGAGTGCCCTTATAAGTCCCTAGTATATGGTATACTATGTACCAAGGGCATAGGTACCTCAGAGGCCTGCCAGGGGCTGCAGCATGTATTATGCCACCCCTGGAAGGCCATCCAAACTGACACCACAGGTCTGCTACTGCAGCCTGGGTAAGGTGGTGCATGCACCCCTTACTGTGATATAGGTTACCTATATCACTATATACATACACACATATAAACCTATAAGTCACTCCTATGGCAGGCCTTATCAATCCTGAAGGCAGAGTGCGTGGTTCCTATGTGAGAGGGTGCCCCTGCATGAGCAGGGCCCCTCTGCAGCGGTCAGAGACCCTTCTCTGATGCTGTTTGTAGTGCAGCCTGACCATATACTCTTAAGCGCATTATAACCTCGCGTTAAATGCTAACTTTGGAATGGCTGCACCTAAACATGTCGTGTTTGGTGTCAAACATCTTGGAATACTACCCCCCGCCAATTCTGGCGGCGGGGGTAGCATTCCACCCTTCTAGAGGGAAAGACATGTCTAGGTGCAGACTAGTCCGGTAACTTCTTTCCAGAGCCCTGGCATCACAAAATGGATGCTGCTGCCACAGACACGAGTCTGGCCTCCTGCTGCTGGACGAAACTCCGGCAGGGGAGGCCTGGACAATAGGTTTCCTGTCCCATGGAGGTGTGACCACCTCCCCAGACAGGATAATGTGTATTGGGGCTGGGCGGGAGCACTTTCGGGTGCTTTGAAGTCCTGCACTGGGGGCACACTTGGTGTCCCTGTGCATATCCCAGTTCAAACCGGATCAGGGGCTTGCAGCCCCTGCTTTGGCGTGATCTGGACAAAGGGAAAGGGGTGTAGCCACCCCTCTGCCCTGACTCACCCATAGGTGGGGCCACAGAGTAGTCCAACCCCTATCTTTAGAATAAAGGTAGGAACCCAGTCCTTAGGACTTTAGATTATACCTGGACGAAACTCTGAAACTGAATCCTGGACCTTCGACGCTCTACGACAAGATTAGAGGACTGAAGAATCTCCTTGGGGTCAAGGAGTGACTCCCCTGCTTGGCAGGCACCAAAGAAGCATCTGTCCGGTTCGCATTTCTGAAGCTCCCGTCGGACGCCGAAGTCATCGCATCACCAGAGGTGGATTCTCAGACTTCCCGAGGCTACCCTGAGTCCCCAGCAAAGCTGAGGCCCGTGGCTATCGTGGGTGACTTGAGACCGTGACCCCTGGACACCGAGCACATTTGCAAGTGCATCATTTTCTGGGTCTCCCAAGAAGTCATGCTTTGGGCTCCGAGTAGCCCTAGCCTCCAGCACCACCTGCACCGAAGATCACTGGCCCCCACTCCACGAGTGTCCTGTAAGCCAGCTCCACGTGCGGCGTCACGAGGCTCCTTCGCGGTCGCTAGCCCATTGGCTAGTAGCCCTTAACGAAGGCCAATCCTTTTCTTACTTGGCATCCTGGTTGCTCCAGGCCTGCCCTCACTTACCCTCGCTGGGTGAGTTCCACAGACCTTGCTGTTCTGCACCATCGACGATCTACATCTTCACCGAGACTTGCCGTTGCCAAGGCTTGTTGGGTCCAATCTGGTCGCCGACACCTCAGCACTCGACAGACGTCGTGTACCAGCCGGAATCCTGCTCCTGGTTGCCGACAACGCCTCCTGGACCTCGTGGCTGAAGAGTCAAGACGACCGTCAACGCACCTGAAGCACTCAACATCGGTGGGCATCTGTCCATCGCCTTCCTGGTCACTGGCTAGTGACCCAGACTCTGTCCCCTCTGCTTTCAGGTTCTTCAGAACTCCGATCCACTCTTGGATCCACCCGGACACTTTTCTCTTCGCCGCCAGCAGCACTTTGCAGCAGATCGCCATTCGAATCGACAGACGAAACCCGACCCCGAAAGGCACCTATGCACCCGGCTTCCTGGGTGAGGTAACACGAGTACTCCGGTGCTCCCGTGGGTAGAGACTCTTCAAAGTCCTAGATCTCAAAGGGTTTTGTCCTAGTCCTCTTTTAAGTGTCCCTTTCTCTATTTTCCCGATCCCGACTTTCTCCATAGAAGTTAACGGCGTATCGCGGTTGTGTATTTACACTGCACGCGTCTCCCGTGGGTCCCCTGTGTCACTACCTTGGGTGGTTCCTTGTGGTCCAAGCACTTCTAGAGGCTCTAGGCCTAGTGTCTAGTTCAGTCGTGGTTCGCATACCACTTTATTGGTATATGGTTTGGTACGCCCTAGGGCCCAAACGTGTATTTGTGCTATTACTGTGAATTAATAACTTATAACTTATGTACTTCGAACTCTAGCCTCATAAAGAGACTAGAGGGGTGTGTTTAGCAATAAATACATATATTTTGAATATATACCTGGTGTGGTGCTCTTTCATTTGATCACTCAAGAGATTATAGACTGGTAAAACAAGCTGCTTTACATTCCTTCAAGACTTAGCCTGAAGGCTGCTCTCCATAGCTACCACTAGGATAGCTTTCAATAAGGTTGTCTTTAACCTATCTCCAATAAGGGGTTGTTTGGACTGGTGCAAGGTGCCCACTATAATTAGTGGACAGCATATACCAGGCCAACTTCTCACAGTTATCAGTGCGCAAGCATAGGAGCCATAGCAGGGCAAGCGTCTCACGGAATACACCTAGGCGCATGCGCGGTAGCGGGTTTCCCACTACTTCAGCGCATGCTCAAATACCGGGAGACTGATCAGACCCGGGAATGAACATGGGCGTCCTCACAAACATGGGAGCTAATGACCTCGTAAGTGCATTTGTTTTCCGGCAGGAAGGGGAAGGACCATAACATCGGTATCGGCGCTGTTTGACCAATGCCGAACGTAACCTTTTTTGAATACACACCCTCTACCAGGCGGTCAGGCTCACGCAAGAGGGACACAGGAAACAAACCTCACAAGCCCATTTTTAACTATCTAAAATGGCCTTGATAGTGTTGGAGGCATGTTTTGACCAATGCCGAACGAAACCTTCATTGAATACACACCCTCAACCAGGCGGTCAGGCTCACGCAAGAGGGACACAGGAAACAAACCTCACAAGCCCATTGTTTACTATCTTAATGGCCTTGGTAGTGTTGGAGGCATGTTTTGACCAATCGGGTGGGGCGATTTACAGTTACGCCTCCCACCAGGCGGTCAGGCAGTCCCGTAGAGGGACACAGGAAACTCACTTAACGGGCCCAATTAACACTGATTAGCTCACTAATTAGTCACAGCTCTTTGGTATAAAAACCCTCTGAATCTCACCATTTACCATCAGCGGGGAGACAGAGAGGACGCCTCCGGGAAGAACGGCTGAAAGCACTGAAACTAGACAGTAAGAGTATGCCTGAAGGAATGCTGGTGTGAACTTGAATGAATAGGTGGTCCATTAGTTCTGGATTTCACCTTGTTATGTTTGCTTTCACTAGGAACCTTGGTCCTGGTTTTTTCTGAATACTGGTGACTAACCCTTAACTACCAGTAGTGATTTTATGTGTTTTTTCCCTACAGAAAGTCTAAGTAGGTCCTTCCACCTCAGCCCTCCCATGGAGCGTTTAGGGTAGAAATACAGGGTAAGAGTTGGTTTACAACCACTTTTTAACGGTGTGAGTACACGTTGCACCTGCCACGTGTCTCATAAAGATCACTTCACACCACATCGCGCGCTATAGGTATGACGCGGGATGGATGATGTTTATAAACTATTTGTTTACATACTCACACGGTTTGGTTTGTATGTTTTGTTTTTGTTTTTCCTTTCTCTACAGAGTTACTCTCAGTGGTACTATACCAAGAGGGAAGTATCCACCTACATAGTGGGTTTTTTTAACCCCTCCCCTGAACTAGCGACAGGATTTTCCTTCCATTTTTCACTAGTTAAAAGGAAGTGAACACATAGGGTATATAACCCCCCTTTCCCCCCCCGCTTTTTTAGGTCCTGAAGAATGCTACGTACCCTTCGGGGACACCTCAGCAGAAACATGTCGACCGCATTTCATACGGTGAAGGGAGAATAATATCCCATACCACCGTTCACTTAGTTTTTAACCACCATACATTTACCATTTGAATAAAGCATAGCACATGGACTAATGTAATGGTTTTTAAATCACTTATCACTCCCCCACGGCCATCACTTAGATTTAGAAGTGCATCCCTGTCTCCAGGTGTATGCCCGCCCTCTATCAAACCAAGTTTTTAGAGGGCGAGGACAGCCGATGATGAAGCATGACACCGGGCGGTGTGTGAGGCCAGTCCGTAACTTTTTATGAGATGCCCCCACTGGTAGTGCATTTCTATAGAACTCTGTAGATAAACATAGGAATTGATTCAAGGGGCAGCCCACTTTTGTGTATTCACCTATATGGAATATAACAGTTCTCGTCGTTCTTCTTCTGCAAGTTCTTCACTTTCAAGTGGACTTGGGACTCCTCTGGTGTGACTTGCGTGGATCCAATTCGGCAAACCTCCACACTTAACAGCAGTCGTCATCACCAGAATTACTTGATAGGGACCATGCCACCGTGGTTCTAGGCAAGGCTTCCTAACGTGCTTTTTCACAAGCACCCAGTCCCCAGGACACAGATCATGTCCTTGTTCTTGCTGTGTTGTCGTTGCAACTTCTCCAACCTGGTGAGACACAGAACGTACCACATCAGCCAATCCTTTGCAATAATCCAGTACCAAATCATCAGTAATGTTCATTAGTTGATTTGCTGGGACTGTTTGCTGTCTCATAGCCCTGCCCATCACAATTTCATGTGGGGACATTCCTGGTCTTTTGTCAGGGATACTTCTCAAGCTCATCAACACCAATGGCAGTGCATCAGGCCATTTCAGTGTTGTGGATGAACAAACCTTAGCCAATCTAGATTTTATTGTGCCGTTTATCAGCTCAACAACACCTGCACAAAGCATCCAAATTATTTCATTGTTGAAGTGCGTTCGTCTATGTGATTCCAATGAGACTGGGAAACCGAACCTAGGTATTATCTCTCTAAGAAGCAATTTAGCAACTGTTAGACTGTCATTGCGTCTTGTTGGCTCAACCCAACGAGAAAACTGACAAACAATCACAAGAACATATCTTAATCCCTGGCAAGGAGGCATCTCAATTAAATCCGATTGCATTCTTGTAAATGGACCTGCAGCTTTTCCAATTCGTCCCATACTAACCACTGTTTTTCTCCCTGCATTCTGTTGTTGGCATATAGCACATCTTTGACAGAAACTTTCTGCAATAACCCTGAATTTTGGAATAAACCATGCTTGACGAAACAATCTAATCATTGCGTCTCCACCTATTTGTGTTGGATCATGGTAGACCCTTGCCATCTGTGATAACAGGCTATCTGGCATTACTGGTCTTCCGTCCGTATAAATCCACACTTCATCATCTGATCTGCGTGTACTGTACATCCTGATTTTATCCACCCATTTTTCTCTGAATCACTTCCTTCTTCCTGCAGTTCTCTCACCTCATCCCAAGTTTCAACAGATGAGAACATCAACCTGCATTCTGTTTCGCCAATTTGATCAATTTGTTGGTCCATATTAATCAAATATACATTCAAAGCACAAAATCGTACAATTTCGTCAGCATACCTGTTGCCCAGTGTGGCATATTCACAACCAGAGCGATGTGCTGTACATTTTACTACCCCAATTTGTGCCGGCAATTGTAGTGCCATTAGTAGACTTTACACACTCTCCGTTTCTGATTGGTGAATCCGAAGAGGTAAAATATCCACATTGAGACCACAACTGCCCAAAATCATGGACCACCCCGAAGCCATACTGGCTATCAGTGTATATCATTACTTTCATTTGTCTTGCTAAGCAACATGCTCTAGTAAGAGCCACCGGTTCAGCCACTTGTGCAGAACTCACTCCTTTCAACCATGATGCTTCAATCACATTTGCCACTGTGCAGATTGCATATGCAGCTCGCAAACACCCTTCAGAATCTCTTAAACATGATCCATCCACAAACAGTACAACATCAGACTCAGTCAATGTTGATATCAGGTCTTGGTTTGGTACACAACTCAGTCACATCCAGGCAATCATGATCAACTTCATCCATAACGACTTCACAGCCTGGTGTTGGTAACAATGTTGCTGGATTCAAAGTCATACATCTTGCTATTGTCACATTCTCAGCTCCCAATATCACCTGTTCATATTTTGCTAACCGACTGCTTGTAAGATGCTGTGTGTGAATTTGTGTTAACAAAATCTCAACTGAATGTGGCACATACACTTTCAAAGCATGTCCCATTACAATGGACTCACTCTGCTCAAGACTCACACAGGTTGCAGCAACTGCTTTTAAACATCCTGGTAATGCTACAGCAACTTGATCCAACGTGGCAGAAAAATATGCCACTGGCCTTCGTGCTGTTCCGTGAGTTTGTGTTAGAACTGACAGTGCACAACCATCACGTTCATTGCAGAACAATTCAAACTCTTTGTTAAAATCTGGCATTCCTAGTGCTGGTGCTCGACAAACAGTCTCGCAACTCCAGAAATGTTTTCATGCTTTCCACATCAAGATGTATTGGATCTGTTACATCTTTGTGTGTCAATCTCTGTAATGGCTTGGCAATCAGCGATAAATTCATAATCCACTGCCTGCAATATCCAACCATTCCCAAACACATTCAAACTTCTTTCTATGTTTTTGGCGGATTAATTCGCATAATAGCATTGATCCGATCTTGAGAGACTTTCCAAATTCCCTTTTCAATGACATGGCCTAAATAAAGAACTTCTTTCTTACAGAATTGCAATTTCGCAGGTGACACTTTATGCCCACCTACTGCCAAATGGTTCAGTAGATCAATCGTATCTGTCACACAGTCTTCTCTTGTTTTTGATGCCACCAAAAAGTCATCTATATATTGAACCAAAACTGAGTTTTTAGGCATTACCAATGACTCCAAACATTTCTTCAGTATCTGATTGAAAATTGAGGGGCTCTTAGTATACCCTTGAGGAACTCGGCACCCGAACCGGAACGCAATCAAATATTGGCTATCCGGATGTAAGGGTATTTAAAAAAAATGCTTGACACAGATCGATTACTGAAAACCACTCTGCATCACATGGGATTTGATATAGTATCACAGCTGGATTTGGTACAATTGGACAACAAGGTATAACAATTTGGTTTCCCTTTCTCAGGTCCTGTACGATCCTATATTTCCCATTTGCATGGACTTCCAAGGATTTCTTTAAGTATTCCTTGCTCAATTAGCATCTCAATCACAGGTGCCACTCCTGCAATCGTCTCAGGACTCATTTTGTACTGTCGTATTCTTGGAAATTCTGCATTTGGCTTTACTGTAATATGAATCGGTGCAACTCCTTTCATCAATCCGATATCTTTTCCTGTAAAATCCCACACATCAGACAACACCGTATTTCTCAACTCAACAGGCAAATCATTCACTGTAAGCAGTGGATACAACTCATTCACTTCTGTTCCCTGCCTTGACATCTTAAAGATCACGTCCTCATCTTTTGTATGAAATGCTATTCCATCTGGGGTACAGTAAATGGAACAATTCATTTTGCACAGTAAATCTCTACCTAACAAATTAACTAGACTGGTGTCACACACAACAAATTTGTGTAATTCTTAAGAATTTCCGATTTGAACTTTCATTCGTCTCGTCACTGGTGTTTTAACCAATTTATTTGACACTCCTACAACTTGGATTGTTTCTCCCGAGAGGGGTAGGTTTGGGATTTCCACAGTTCTCACAGTGGAACGGGTAGCACCAGTATCTACGAGGAATGTAATGGCATTACCATCAACCTCGCCATCCACATAGGGACCTGTCTGATCTACCTCTAGAGATGCGCCAAGAACGCACTCTTCCTCCCCCCTCAGGCAACGTCATTGTGATGTATCTGAATCATTTTCTTCTGTCTGCATTAAGTATTATGAAGCCCCCTGCACATTTGAATTCATTTGACCATTGGTATGAAAGCCCACATTCGTATTGTACCTTTGCACTTGACCATTCAGATCCTGATTTGGCATAGGAGCTTGTGGTATTTGTAAACCCTGTCCTCTATTGTTTGCTACCTGCATTTGTGAATTCTGATTTTACATCTGATTCATCTGCGCTCTATTCATCTGTGCCTGATTCGTCTGCACCTGATAACCCTGATTCTGCATTTGGCCCCCATTTCCTCCCTGTCCTGTATTATTTTGCAGACTCTTATACTCGGGTCGCCAGTGTCCAAATTTACCGCAAATATGACAAGGATACTTCTTTTTCAATTCTTCTTTATCTTTGAAATTACCTCTACCTCTTCCTTGTCCCATCGGAATCATTTGCGTCACAGTATTGCCATTTGAAACTACACCTTTCATTCCTGTAGTAGTCTGACCATTGTCCTGAAAATCATCAGGCGAATCAACACTCAAATATCCCCCATCTTTGCTGCTCTCATTTGGGCCAACATTAATTTTTCTTTTAATTTCTTGCGTCTCATTTCTATGTCATCTCCACAATATTTCGCATAACAAAGTATTTCGTCAACTGATTTACTCTGCCAACAAATCAAATGCTGCTGAATCATAGCACTTATTTCAGGTCTCAATACATACACAAACCTATACACAAAATGTCCCATATCTTTCTCTGTGATATTCTCTATACAACTGTACTGTTTAAATACTTGAAGAAGCCTCTCATAATATGCATGCACAGATTCTTTCAATTCTTGAGTAGTTCTGTCTATTTTCACCCAATCTGTTTCTTTTGGAGAAATCTTCCCTTTCAAATACGTAATGACCAGATTATATTTTTTCAAAACCTCTTCTGAAGGTGCTCCCATTTGTGGATCTCTTGGATATTCTTTTTTCGGCCAGTCTACAGCAATTTTACACTCAATCCACAAATCTGCTGGAACTACAATATCAAAATGGCCTTCCAAATCAACCCACAAAACCTTTGAAACCTTCGCGAATCTTTCTACTTGTCTGTACCACTCAACAGGCTTTTCTCTCAACCTAGGGATATCATTCGTAAATGATAATATGTCCTGTCTTGACCAAGGAACATGCACAAATTCACCTCCTGGTACCTCTCTCATTGGGTATGCTGTAACCACATCTTCCGATACTGACTCTTTCTCTGTCTCTCTTACAGGGTACAATGGCAAAGCAGCTTTTGTTGACACACTCACTTCATCCTTCTTTTTTGCCCATCTCCCTTTCCATCTGTCTAACTCTCCCCAACGTCTTAATGTAGAAATCAGTTCTTTAATCTGTAACCGTCTCCCTGATACATTCAGATTTTCCAAATCTTTCTCTGTGAAATCCAACCTGTATGTCTTTTGTGAAGCTTTGGACTTTTCAATATCCATTCCGTACATCTGTGCAACTTCAGCAAAAGTCTCATGTAAGCTTCTTGCTTTTCTCGTAATATTCTTACACAAGATAACAACTCATCTTCCTGATATTTACTCAATCTTTCTGGACTAATTATACCTGCAATCATCTCTTCCAAATCTCCTTTCAATTTATTCACATCTATGTATGCATTTTTATTTTGACCACTACAACCAGGAGCTATCTCTCTAATCCAATCATCTAATTCTTCTGGAGATGGACCCAATGATCTCTGTACATTTTCACTCATTTAATTTCTTGACCTATTAGGTGTCTGTGTATTCATTCTTCTCTCAACCTGCATCAATCTCTTAGGGTCAAGATTTATAACTCATTTTGGTGTTTCATTCCTTTCTGAAACATCAATCAATTGTTCCACTTGTCCTGCCACTACACTCACGTTCGTACCACTATTTTCATTTGTTCTTATTACATCACTATTATCTGTGTGATAATATTCATTACTCTTTCCTGGAACAGTTAATGCATGTACTCGAGTAAGTCCTTGCTCATTATACATTGGAACTATGGGACCAATTGTCACTGGAACTGATAAAACATCTGGGTTCATTATCGTTTTCATTCTCAGTAATTCTTCTCTATTTACACTTTGAATCTGACTCACAACTTCGGGCTATCTATTTATTAGCCCTTCAATCTGAATTAAAGGAGCACTGGGTGAAACACTCGAAATACTTGCACTCGCATTTGTATCAATCTGTTCTTCCTGATATGGTGGTGGTCTGTTCATTAATAATTCATTCAGAAAATCCTCACCAAAATCATCTGTACTATTATTTATATTAGCATCCTTCTCTTGTGTTTCAATATTTTTCTTTTTCTCCTTATTCTTTTGTCCTTCAGTCGACTCAACTTCTCTAACTGGAAATATCCTAGTTCCTACCACAGTATCTCTCCTCCACAATTTTTTCCGAGCATCCCATTTTGCTTCAGAATACCTACTGACTGTATTTTTGTATCTATTCTGTTGTCTGTCTCTTTCTCTTTTATATGCTTCGTAATTTCACTCTTCAAGAGCTTCGTACTGCATAGGTCTTGGATTTGGACTCAAGTTGTTCATTCGTCTCCTCAAGTTTTCTAAAATCTTAGTATTAAAAGTACCATTTGCTGGAAATGCCAAATTACCATCAGGTTCTGTATATTTCATCCAATTTTCTAACCAAGTACAAGTATCATAACCTTTTTCTATTGCCATAAATGATGCAGGTGTACCTTCGGGAGCTATAGAAACTCCTTCTCTAATCACTATTGGCTGATCTTTGCTAAACAATGTTTTCAACAATATAATTATCTTCATGTTATCTTTTAAATCTGCAAAGTACTTATTAGTAAATAAATCTACAAACTCCCTTCCGTGTTATGTTTCTCTGCTTCCAATCAATGTTATTTACGCTGACCAATATCAGCGTGACTCACACTAACTAGCAGCGGCACTTTTGGTGATGTATACTCACCACTATCCAATACCAGCGTGACTCTTTGTTACGTCAGGACTACTCTTTCTACAGACCCTCCCTTTACAAAATCAGAGTTAATGTCTTTTCAAGTCTTTAACAAACAAACACGAACTACATAACGCAGCTTGTCTGCTCCACTAAAAGAAATACGAAAGTATTTTTATGTACTCTAAGAAATTTCTATACTTCTATACCTCGACCATCGCGATTATGCTCTCTTACAAATGGATAATTCTTCGGGACTTCCCCAGTTGTGCTTTCTAAAGTAGCCCAAATAAACCTCCACTACTTCATTCAACAAAGTTCCCTGTGCAGTAACTTTCAGTTTGACGACCTCCTAGTACCGCTTCAACAGCAGACAACGCACATAAAGCATAGTGTATGCCACATTAAGGCAGAACTTAGGCTTATCCCGGGATCTCAGGCCAACGACGGACCCGCTAATTCCATTGAGATTCAACAAACCTCAACGTGACATAAAGGTACGAACTCACATATATCATAAATTCTCCTAAATCTGTCCTGTCTTAAACTCCGTCTCTTCATTACCTAGTATTTTAGTCTAAACTAGCCATCCTCTGCTACCAAAAACTGATGCAGCGGAAGCGTTGGGGGATTTTTGTCAGTTTACCTATCCACACCAACCACTATACAATACTCGGAAGCGTAACTCTAATGACGGGCCCATAAGTCATTATCACACAGTTAGCAATATCAAAGGTCCTCCGATGAATCTTTGGTAGAGCTAAAAGGGACCAAATAATGAAAGAAGGGATGCTATTTCTCCACGAGGACCTACAATTAAGAAATACGCTAAATTTTAGACATTCATAATATATTCAAATAACTCAGTAACTCAGTAATGAAGACAAACACTATTCTTTTCTATTAGTTTTTGTTGATATTTCATAATATGAATGGTCAAGTACAAATACAATTTAGAATGTCATAATTTGATTCACAAAATACAGAATAGATTCACAATAATCACCACAGATCATTTACGAAAACATCACAATTTAGATATAGAGTGAGAGAGAGAGAAAACATCAGTGAAACAACGATTCACTCACGAATTGGAATACTAATGCACAGCGTGCAATTAGTCTGAAAAGCTAATTCCACGACCGTTAAGAGTATAGCAAAGGCAGCTTCACCAGCCGATGATGTGCAAAGTCTCTAGGAAAGTCTCTTAGGTACAGCAGGTTCTGCCAGCCAGAGAATCAAGAATCAGCACGGCATGCATCATAACACGAACGCAGGACAAGTCGAATCTTGTGAACGAGCCGAGGAACACTTTCCCACAGAAATCTTTACAGTACGCTACTTCCTTTCTTCCGATAAAATGTTGCACTCTCTCTCATCATCAAGCCTCTCTATCGGTTATTTACGATGATATGATCATCTACTAACAGTGACTTTACTACTATTTTCTAAACACCCTTTGTCTAAATATTGTACAACTTCCAAGAGAGGAAGAGGAAATAAACCTGGTTACAAATGTATACTAAATCTAGCAATGGTTACATTTATGTCATCTACAACCCTCGCCTAGACAGGAAAGAATTCTAAAAGAGTTTTAGAAACAGGCTAAATATCTGTACTCTAAGGAAGCATTTGTAACATTTGAAGGACAGGAGCACGGGAAGTACATCCTCTAGCATTTCTAAGGCCTACATTATTTTGGCAAAACAGAGAATAATTTCTGAAATCTACACTACTTTACCGAAGAATAAAAGCTTTTTCTTTGTCGTTTATTTTCTGCAGTTTAGGAAGACAGAATAACATTCAGTTAGCATTATTCTCATCATGTTGACTAAGAAAATCAAACTATCGCACCTTGTGCACATTTTACGTGTTGTACTCTCTCGTATTATATATTAATAATTCACACACATTTATTAAAAAGCATGCATTAGAGTGGATTTCATCAAGCAGATTTTATTTACAAAAATCGTGCTCCATCAATAGCATGTAGACTTTGCGGATCACCGAAGGAGGACTTCATTCACATGGTTTGCATATTCCTCTACCTGCAAAATGTTCGTGTCACCTTGCTAAAAAGCACTACAACAATAAAGGCATACACACTTGCAGGGCTGCAATAATAGAAAGCTTGGACCCTTTAGATCCCCAACCGAACTGCAAACTGATCAAATATGTACAGCTACATGAAAAAGTGATACAAATAACCATGAACTGAGAATCAAAGGGAGACTGGGGACAATTTTCTGCACACAGATGTAATTTATTGGCACAAGCAGTCCTGCCAAGTGTCACGCACCAGGCGTGACGCTAACGCATTTCAGTGTGGTGTTCCGCATCACCGCACTGAAATGCATTTGTCACGCATTTGCGCACTCTGCCTGATGCGCTGAAAGTTGGCTAATAAACCAGGGTGCAGAGCTTCTAGCGCGCGTTGCGGCTGTGGTGGTGCGGCTCTGATCTGTGTGGGGGCGCTGCCCTAGTGAAGTTGTGCGTTATTACTGGCTCGCCTCTGGCGCCCCCATGATTACCTCAGGCCGGAACAAGGAAGCAGGAAGTGAGGCTCCCGCCGCGGCCGGAGTGAGAAGCCGAGCGGAGCGGGCTGCCTGGGGCGGTGGACGAGTCTCGACTCTCTCTGACTCGCGACTCCTCGCAGAGTGTCACTCATCCAGATCACTATGATAGCAGCGCCGCATTCGAGACTCCTGTGGTGGCTGCATAATTCATCGGGCGCGCAGCTGCGCGGCAGCGTGTGTGCGGGGACAGTAGTGGCGCTGCACACCAGTGCTGCAGCACAGGCATCATGTCGTGCGGTGGCGGGCGCCGGCGGCCGACGAGAGGCAGGAGGCCGAGGCGCACGCAGAACAAACAACTCACAACTCTGAGTAAGTACTTAAGTACTAGTTCTACGCTCGTCGACTGGAGACTGTGTCTTGACTTTAATTTCCAGACTGAGAGGCACAGTGACAGTCAGCCTGCTCACAGTCTGGTGTGGTGGTCATCACGTCGTCGCTCAGCTGCCAGGCAGTGTGTGTGAGACTGTGAGTCGTGTGTGTGACTGTATGTCGTCGGCGGGCCGCGGCCGGGTTAGGTAAAACCACCTTTTGTCGCGCCGCGCCACGGGTAATGATATAAGATAATGAGAGTGAATGGCAGGTCGGCAGTCGTGCAGTGAAGTCTGAATACTAATACACTGAGCAAAACAAAAATACCAAATTCAAAATCCCTGACAGTGACACAAGAACTGGACCCCTGAGCACTTTCGAAAATGAGAACTGTGTGTTGTTAAATGCAGGCTTTGTGCGCATTAGACAGTGTAAAAAGTACAGTGATATCTATCACAAACGCACAGCCTTTGAGAAACTATTATCAAACACGTGCAGGTATGTAGGACTGACTACACATTGCATGATTTTTGCTCGCGAGAAAGTGTCACTCATAGTCGCTGAAATGTCACTCATAATTTCACTGAAATTATGAAAATGTCACACATGGCAATCTGAAACCTTGGCAGCTATGCACAAGTGCACTCAGCGGCTGTCTTTACTCTGTATATTTGTTTCTGCAAATTCCTTAGTAATAACATAGTAACCAGACGGGCCTGTGACAAAGTCTCAAAAGCACAATTGTGATATATGTTTTATGAAGATGTCACCAGTGGGGTAGCTAGCCACTCTGCCGCCCGTGGCAATCTCAGCCTTTGCCTCCTGCGGCTGCGCTGAAGAGCGAGGGGGTGAGGCAGTGGCGTAGCTAGGCACTCTGCCGCCCGTGGCAATCTCAGCCTTTGCCGCCTGCGGCTGCGCTGAAGAGCGAGGGGGGGAGGGTTGCTGGCGCTAAATTCTGCGTTAGCCGCTCCCGCCGCAAACCCATGTAAGAGGGGGGAGGAGCCGCCCCCAAAACTCGTGCCACCAGGGGCGGACCACCCTCCCCTCCTGGCCCCCCCTTGTTACGCCACTAGATGGCACAACTGCACTTATTGGACAAACCAACTCTTTTAACAAAACTCTTTTTAACAAAAAAATGTAATTGCTGATTTTATAATATTACCTCCAACGCGCCCTTGTACGCTGATAATGAATGTATACTAATCTGTGCGAGTTAATTAGTAACACCAAACAAATTAGGCTGGTTTGTGATGATGATTAAGTGCACTTAAATTGTGGATTTTTACATTTTATAATGTGCAACTTGTTGCTTTTATACAATTAATGTATCGGTTCAACTAAGTCCGCACTATTATTGCATTATTCTCTTAAGCTCTTTTGACTTTTATTATGCTTTTGCATTAATAACATAATTACGGTTTTAATTATGCAAACAATAAACTTGAATTCATAATGCAATCCATTAAGCAGATGCTCAAGTGTGGCGTTGATAAGGGTACCATGTCAACTTTGAATTGCGAAATCGGGAAAAATCGTTTCTCACTGCTTATTCTCATAAAGCAATGCCAGTTAGGAAAATAGGTCCCATTTTTTTGTTTAATTTCTGGTTGGCTAAAGTGCATGGTTGCCATCTAGTGTCAATCTCAGATATTACACTTCAGCTTTGTTCCAACAAATGCCCTCAGCAACAGGCCCGTAGAAATATATGGCATTTCCTTCTAACAACCCCATCCCAGTATTTTACAGTTGCGCATTTCCACGTTTTGTAGCAAGCACTGCAGCTTAGCAATTTTCCCCAGGTATATTTCAGGAGTTCAGATTTGCTGAAAATTAACCAGGGCAAAAACGCCTGATGAAAAGCGGAAAATGCGAACTTTTGTGTAGTAGTCACCAAAACCCGCACTATACCAAAATAATACCTGATACATTCTTAACACCCCAGATTTGATTGCGTACAGTATTCATTGCATCCGATATCGGGCATTTTTTTTATTTATTTTTTTATACAAGAAAACATTCTATAATGAAGGCCATCTCCTGTTTGAAGCAAGTGAAATCTCTTGGTGGAATAACAGTGTTTCTGCTGTACTCATTTTCCAATGGGCCCAATAATCATTGTTTTAAGGATTTAATATAATCTCTAGCATTGATCCTTACACCGAGATGGCGAGGGAAGAGGTGATAGGGTCAACAACCGTATAAGCTGCTTCCTTATTGGTCTTTACTGCTGAGCACATGTAACAAAGGCATTTACAAGTGATTTCTACTGATGGAGGAACAAAGTATATTTCTTGGTTTCTGCATAAAGTAAGTGACGAGTTGGGTTACACAGGTACATAACTCAAATCCCAATGTTCTGTTTTTTAGGATGTATTTCCGAGTAAAACCAAAAGGGCCCCTTTCGTGAAAAAAATCAAAGTACTGGCAGAGGTTTAAACCTCCATCTAAGCTTAAATTCGTGATTTTATGTTTTAATTCACCAACATTCCCAGTAAAGCACCTGTAAAACTCTGCTAGGAGCAGCCCGTGTTTGACTTTCTGTACACCTCATAGAATTATGGCGCCCCACTACCAAATTTTCTGTTCCACGCTGCACAGGTGAGGAAAACACCCCCGGGTCACTGCGAGCGCAGGATGACCCTGACGAAGAAAACAGTCAGCATCGGTCTGTGTGTGGTGCCTGGCAATGCGCCGACTGAGAGTGCTTGAGTCAGAAGAGCTCTTCATACTGTCATCTGCGCCGATCCGTAACCAATGAGACAGGTACACAATAGGGCTGCTCCACTCCCATGGACAGTGCATGATCCCTTATGAGGATGACAATAAATACCAGGGGATTCCTTAGTACTCGTAGAGTGTTGGCCAGAAGAACAGACTGTGAAGAGGCCACGGAAGAACAGAAAATAAGGCTTTCAAGATATTCCTAAAAGTTCATAGCTTTGAAATCTGTCCTAGGGTCAGGGCTAGCTGATTCCCTAAAAATGTTGTTCCCTGAAATCGGGATGAGGGGCCAACAATACAGGATTTATTGGCTGCTGGAATTTTAAGCAGTTCCTTGTCTTGTGGCAGATATAGCTGACATGGAGGAGAAAAATCATACTGTTCCAGGTGGTAGTAGAATTTGTGGATGAGGTAAAAAAGATTTAAACTCAAGTGCAAGCCAAAGTTTATAACTCCCCCTTTAATTTACTCGCACTACGATTAATATTGTGCAAAAAGTTGATAAAAGGAGATGGAATAATTTGGCATGAAAATCTCCCTGCCCCCAGTTTTCCTGTGTCGAATAATATTTGGGACAATTCAAAAAGGCATTTATGAATATGTGTAGATGTAATCATGAATCATCCCTTCACATACTCTTAAATGCAATTGAGAAAGGTACGGGTGTTGATCTAGGCCTAAACTTTTAGGAATACAATATCTATGTGTGAACATTTCTATGCAAGAACCTCATAGATCTGACAAATAAAGAGAGGGAAAAGCGATATACCATATAGAAATGTGGCCTTGGGTACCAAATATAGAACAAGGTCCCCAGTGGAATCCGTTTTTTAACATTTTTTAAATAAGTATTTGCTGTGGTAACCTCATAACACCAATTTTTCTAATTAAGAGATATAAATGTATGACCTTCTGATTATTTGTTGCACATCATTTTAATCATAACAGTGATCTTGGTAAAAATAAGTGTGGAACCGCATAGTGACCCTTGAATACATGGGCAAAACAATATCTATCAACAAAAACCTCAATGGGGTGTATGGTTAAGATCCCTTGCCTGGGAGGGCAGAGAGATTATCAATATAGAGGTAAAGTGATGCACTCTCCCTGGTCAGACCTTACAAACAAGTATCCCATACCTGATTTCTGTTCTCTGAGGAAATGAAATAGGCCCTCTAGTTATTACCCTGCTGGTAAAATAAATTTCTTTGGTAGACCCTCACCCACTCTAGTAGTAGTGGTATGCTTCATCACCGGGTCTCATACTGGTCTGTAATAGTGATCCAGCGGGTTACTAGCAACAAGCATTCATACACAGAATACTCACCTGGGCCCATACATTCATACTACGCTAGCAATTTCCGCTGGTGGGTCAGTTGTACTCTTATCAATATCCCTGCTACCAATTACTTTTCTGATTGAAGAGTAATGACTTACCAATGGACCCTTTGATAATTGGGAAGTTTAAAATGAGTGACATTCATTATAATTCATAAATTCCTGAAATAATCACTGAGTCAGGAAGTTTTAAAATGTTTATCTAAAGTTTTAGCAGAGTGAAATACAGAACCACATGATACTTAATCATATATCAAGGATGAAGCACAACAATAATCAATTATCGATCAATGACGGTCTCTCAGAAAGAAGAAGATAGAGACAGCAGCACAGCTAAAGGGTGCATTTATATTTACCTAAAGGTGCGAGAACCAAACCCCTTGGCCAAGGAGTTGGAAAGACAGGTCCCAAGAAAGATGAAGATCAAAGACCTCCGGACCCGGTTCAGGACAGGACAGGTGACCTCTCTATCAACGACGCCAGCGTCGTTCCCCTCTCTGATACTTCGCTTCTCCTCGATTCTCCCGTGTCTTCCTTCTAATGGAATCCGCCGCCCCCACCTCAGGACCTCTCTGGACAGCGGTTCAGCCTGCAATCGATCAGCTCACTCTCTGGTTCTCCAAGCTGACAGCCTTAATGTGCGCTCTTGTGCTCTGCTCTGTGCTAACTAATTAACTAATTCTATATCTATTATACCCTTCTACACCCATGTACCTCCCCTAAATGTTGCAAATTTATGGGCCCACTACTTCTGATTGGACGGGGACAGGGGGTTGATCCTCACACCATGTCAATTTAGTTCAATTTCTTTAAGCCCATTGTTTTAGAATACCGCCCCTCACAATTAATACATTTGCTTTATTTCCCACCCGTCTCACGACAAAGTTTATTACAATGTTTATATAAATTGTTTCTTTCTGTAGGAACATTGTGGGTACAATAGTGTTGACCACCAGGTCATGGCCTTGGACGACGTCCAAGTTGACTTCATCGTTTCCTCTGGGTAGCCTTGCAGGGCGCATGCGCAGAACCAAGGTCTCTCGAGCTGCAGTTCAACCAACCCAGTCCCATTTACGAACTAATAAAAGTCAAAGAAGAAAATATTAAAATCACAAATAAAATGCTTTCACTGTATACCCATTATGTCTACTCTATTCCCATTTAATTATAAATCTATCCCGCATTAATAGCATTAGATTTTCACAATTTTAATTGCAGCATATGCGCAAGCTGTAGCACGTGAAAACATTAAGCAGCCATTTTAATACCCACTGCGCAGAAGCAAAGGTTTCCCTCCAAGCAAAGAAAGACGTCATACCACGTGATATGGTTGACACATGCGCACTGAAATTCCCGTGCTTTAGCGGCCATTTTGGATTTAGACAAGCGTTATTTATTAGTTCAAACACATAGGCAAGCTTCTCTAGGATGATGTTTATGTGTGCATCGGTTAGTAAAGACATTACAAAGATTAATAATTAATACTGTGAGAGGATTGCTTACGAGCAAGTCTCATTGTGAGTTCTTGCTCCATCAATAGCAGGATGGGCTCAAAGATATTCCAGGGAGCACTTTGAATATTATTTAAGCTGTGGTCTCAAATAGATAATAAAAATACCTCAATCAACCTAGGTATTCATTTAATAATGGTTGTTTGGGTATAAATAGAGTATAACTCAAGTATATGTGGGACAGCTCATTGTTAGGTCACCAGACAGAAAATACCCCAAAGAAGTTGTACTTGGAGAAGGTAGAAAACAGGCCAATAGAAAATATAGATATGCGGAAAAAGAGCAAATGCTTCTAAAGTTAGGCAAATCAGTTGTGCGGAACCAGCCACAATAGGACCAGCCCTGGCAGCAGCACTTACCAGTCAGTAGAAGCAGAGATAAGGACCTATCATGTGCAGAAGCAAGCTGTTTGGCAAGTGCAGTTGGTACGACTATTTCACTAACACTTAAGTCCGCTCTCTGCCTACTTGTCACATTTGCTTACCTATATACACTTACCTTTTCGATATTTCAATCCTCAATATTTTTGGCATGATATTATGGCAGTCAATATTCCGAAATACAACCACATTCTACACCATAACACAGCCTAACCATGTTATTAAAATATTGTAGACAGCAACCTGATATTCATTTGATTTTTTTTCTTCTCCATCTGCTAGTTCATGCGGCAGCAAATGCTCAAAAAATACCTGTCGTTCAAATCCTAAACTATATTCCAATAAAAATCTTTTCCTTTTGGAACTGCATCCGTTCCCCCATTGTTCCTACATATATTTCCAACTCTCAACCAAAAGCAGCTCAAAGTCTCAAATTCCCACTAGCACAATAGAATCCACCCATTCTGATGACTCAAAAGGCTTTATAATCCCTCAATGACACATTTCCCTCGACATCCTAGACAAATCTTGTCTAACACTAAGTGAAACATTGCGTAATTTATGCTAGACATGATGGACATTCTCCTTAAGTCTGATTTCATGTTGAAACCTACAACCCTACCTAAATGTTCTTTGACACATCCTTGTATTTTGCCAGAACTTCTTCAATACCATGTGTTCCCCCAGGGCACAAGAGATGGTATTTTCAGTACCTGTACGCAATATCATGGAACTATTTCCATGGTAACGCACACCTAATAAACGTTGCCCCTTTTATAGTTATGTACACCTTACCAAAGAACTGGTTGTTTTTAAATTGAATGAAAGAAATCATATAACCATCATGTTAATAAATTTGCCTCAATTTGAAAAAAATATCATATCAGGTTGCCGAAGTTCTCTATCATGCCACTTTTCTTTGAAAACATATTTCACCAATAACAATGTTTGGGGAAGCTGAACTCATCCATAATAATGCAACTCTTTGGAGGAATGTAAAGTCATTCATCCACTCAACTGATTTCTGAAATAAAAGAACATTTTCCAAAATCTATATTAGGAGGGGTGGGTACATTTGTGACTCCGGAATTACAGTACCTTTGGAATCCAAATTGCCTTTGTTGTTGTCCTAGATAGAGTTGATCCTCCTAGAGTTGTGTTTGCATACATTAGCAAAATGACCCAATTTGTGTCACATAGAGCACACCTTCAAAATACTAGGACAACATTTGTTATTAGCTGCATGTGATGTTGAACCGCGACGAAAACATATGCGACCTGAGTCATTCCTTCTTCTTTGCCTTTGAGTTTGAACTCGGAATCATCAGGTAATATTTTGTTTTTAATTGTGTAAATGTCATTATGGGGAGATTGTAACTCTGTTAGTCCTTCGACTGTGCACATATATATTTTTAGACTCTTGCCTACTGTTTCTTTATGTCGAAGAAGTTGCTCTTGAATTTTTTGTTGAAACAATGGACACCCAGGGGTCTTTGGGGGAGCCGCCGACCAACGGAAGGCGTGCGCCCCGGGGGTTTAGGGGCAGTGGTGCGGCCCGGAGCCCAATTGGGCTCGGGTTGTGTGTGTTTTGGGCTGGAGGTGCAGGGAGATATATAATCGGACATTTTGTCTGCCGTGTCACCATTTTCGGTAAGGTGATACGGCAGCCGGTCCGAGGGGCTTTTTGTGCATTTTCCCGCCCTCCCTTCCCCTTTTTTGGAGGGGGGGGGGTGGGGTGGGTGTAATGATTTTTGTTTTCGCCGGGTACGTCTCTTTTTTCTTTGAGGGTTTTTGGGCTCCTTTGTTGCAAACAGGTGTGCTGTGGGGACGAAGATGTAAATGGTTGTCGCTGGAAGCAGGTGCAAGGCGTGTTTTCCCTAGGGTTTTTACAGGTTTTACAGGTTAAAGTTATGGTGGGCCACAAGTTAATCCGGGAACAAGCAATAACGGGAAGTTAATTAGGAGAGGTTTAGGTAGGCAGAAGTTTTAGAGATAGGTAAGAGGTTACAGGATTAAAAGTTCAACAGTTAAGGGTTGTAAACAGTTGCAAAGAATTGGAGAGGGGGGATCCTTAGGGGTGGGGGGAGGAGGCAAGATAGCTGGAAATTATAGCGAGGATTAGTTTTGTAAGGCAAAGGCCAAGGTTAATGTTTTGTAAGGTGCACCTGTCTTCAATAAAACAGCCTTTTTCACACTTAAACAAGAGTTTTGGTGGTCTGTGCTGCGCCCCCCTCTGGCCCAATCTGGTCTCTATATAAACCCAAAGTTCCATCAAATTCACACTAAGATGCTGACACTCTTCGAGCTGCAACACAGGAGTTTATCCAGGGTCGGATTGGTAAGGTGGGCACTCGGGCAATGGCCGAGGGGCCGGGTTTCCGAGTTCCAGCTGTGGGATGCTTTTTTGGGCAGCCTGGGGCCGATTTGGGTGATGTCTGTGTAGTTCAGATGCCGCCAGCGGCCCAGTGGGTGCCCGAGTGGCCTTTATGGAGGCAGATGGGCGTCCATTACCTCCCTTTTATCAATGGGCAGAGGTGTCACTCCCTTTCTGTCGCTGGCCGGCCCATTAATGTATGCATATTGAGCAGGGGCAGAAGTGGCCTCACTTGTTTTCAGGTGTGTTTCACCAGTGTGAACTAATCCGTGTATTTTTTAAAAATCTAAGTAAAGTTAAGAAAACATGCCCCTTTTTTTAAATAAAACTTCGCGGAAGCAGTGTTATGCGGAAAACGCAATATGCAAATGTGGGCCACTTTTTTTTAGCGTGCCCGGGCCGATTTTTAATCCCAATCCAACCCTGACAGTTCATTTGGAAGTTGAAACCTGGTACACAATTTGTGCCTTTCCATTACGAAATGAGGTTCATCAACAAATTGAGTTCACCTCTGCCGGCATCTTCACTATATCCATCGTAATCACCTACAGCTACACCATTTGGAAACTGGACTCCCGGGTAAACCTCCTTTCCTAGGAGAGTCAGCAATAGAGCCTTTTTTCTTTCTTTGTCAAAGCTCTTGCCATCCATAGCCACTGAGTAAATGTTATATCATTTGACTCTTTCCATTTCATAGTGGGTTTGCCTGGGAGTCTAGGAAATAGAGCAGTGGATTACACAGCATGGTGGGCCTAGATGAGAGGTAAACATCGCATACAGTGTGTGAGGGCATGACACTGACTGTGGGTGAACTTTGCACAGTATAAAATGATAATTTCACAGACCAATGCAAATAAGTTCTTAAGAAAGCAGTCAGAAAAGCCAAAATATACTCCACTGTGCAACAGAAAAAATGACGGAGATAGCAGACTTGCTCTCTCTGTAATAAATATTTTATTTATATATTTTTATTTAGCTACTTGGAAGGTGCGAAGATTACCCAAAAAGCTATCCTGGCACTAAAACAGTATCCAACTTCCTGATCAAGCGTGCAAGCTTAGCGGGTATAAAGATACTTCTTGAGTAACTTTCTGAATTGGCACAAACCAGCAACAGAGCAGAGAAAAGAGGCATGCTGTTCCAAAGGCGAGGGGCCAGCACCGAAAACACTCTGGCACCGACTGTGAAAGTGTGAATTTGGGCTGAAGAAGAAGATGTGATTCCGGGGAGCGTAACAAGAGCAGCGGGTGATATTGCAAGTATGTATTCTGTAAATACATTATGAATAGCTCCATGTGCAATGCGCAGAGGCTAAAGAACCCTCTTAGGCAGCGGATGCCAGGGTAGTTTACCCAGGGCAGCTGGGGCTGAGGAGGAGCGAGCGAGACCAAGAACCAAGCAGGCAGCCACAGTTTGAATGCAATACAGTTGTTTGACCAGATAGTCGAGGAACCTTAACAATAAAGAGTTCCAATTGTCAAGACGACTCGGTATAGTATCTTGGACTATCAAAGAGCGGTGTGATGCAGGGAGCAATGAAAGACCTTCCTGCAGTGTTTTCAATAAAGAAAAGCAGGTGTCAGACAGTTTGTTTACATGAGCGTTAGAAACAGATCGTTATCAAATTGATACCCTAACCTCCTGACAACTGTAGATGCCGTTAGTGTAAACTCATCCTGAGTTGGCCAAAAGTCCTCAGGGAGATGGACGAGGGATCTCATTTCTGGTGCAGCAGATGACCTTGGTTTTATCTCTGTTAAACTTGAGGGCATTGAAGGACAGCCAGCAGGTAATTTTGCCCATGCAGAGATGGAAATTCTCCTACGGAGCGATGAATCCATGGAGATAATGATCTTGGTGTTGTCCGCATAGTGCATGAAGACGGCACTTTAATCGCAGATCAGCTGAGTCAATGGCCTCAAGTAAATTATGAAAAGCGCAGGGCTCAATAAAGAGGTCTGTGGGACTCCCTGATTAATAGATATAGATTCAGATTGGAAAGGAGGGAGCTGACTCGCTTGGGCAATGCTATGGAGATAGGATCTGCACCATTGTAAAGCTGTGCCCCAGCGCCTATTGCAGCCAATCAGGAAATCATGATCTCATGAGATATGGTGCCAAAGCAGCCGATAGATCTAAAAATACAAGGGCAGTAAAGTTGTCCTTGTCGGCTGCCCCTCTGAGATCATCCAAAACAGAAACAGAAGCTGTTTCAGTTCGGTGAGAAAGACAGAAACCTGGCTGAGCCGGATCTAGCAGATTCTTACTCCCAAGATGAGTAACCCATGTCAGGATTTTGACCGGGAAAGGAAGCAGTGAAATAGGACGAAAGCTGCTGAGAACGGTGGGGTCGGCAGTAGGCTTCTTTAGTAATGACACCACCCATGCTTTCTTCAACTCGGCGGGTGCAAAGACGGATGTCAGAGAAGCAATGCAGATTCTATGCAATATGTATGCTAAAGCAGCAGCCGCAATTTGCCAGGGTATCAGAGGAAGATGATGAGTGGGAGAGTCAGATGAAATTGAGGGAACAAGTTTCTGAAAGCTCTCCACAGTTATCAGACCAAAGTACCTAAGTGAAGATGACACCATACCAACTTCCATATAAGTCAATGCCACATTCCAACTTGCCAATACTTTGGGAACTCCCTGTATGGAGGTCAGATGGATCAGACTGCAAATTATTAATTAAACTGGTTATTTTAGGAAGGCATGGCCTAGCGGTCCAACATGGCAGATGCGCTTTAGGCAAGCTCAAGTAGCCTATAACTTCATCTTCCATAATCCGGCCGGATTACCTGCATTATAATCTCGTACTGCCTCCCATCTCTTCCTATAACTGTTGGGGCTCACCATCTTGAAGGGGAGCAGCGACGGAGTGCGGAGATGCCTGGGTGCTGTCCTGCGGCCTGCTGAAGGTTTGGCTTGCTGCGAGGAGGGATCCGGTGGCTGCATCGAGCCACGGTGGCGGCGGGAAACCTGCCGAGGTGGGGCCACTCTGGGTGCCTGTACCGCCGGGATCTGCTGGTCATCCTGGTGTGGCTGAGTCGGGGTGTGGCCTGATCAGGGCTGTTGGAGATCGGGCGAGCCCCTGGATCGGCCATTTTGGAGCAGTGCTGGAGCCGGCCTATGACTTTGCCCTGGGGCGACCTGTGGCGCCGACCTCACTGGTCGCTTAGAGGCGGAGCGAGCCCGTGCTGTCCGGCTGCCATTCTGGTAGCTGCGGAGCTCCGTATGCCTGACCCCGCTACCAGCTGAGCCCTGAACCTGCACATCGGACAGGGCCGCCTGAAGGTGGGACTAAGAGGCGGAGGAGCACGACGGCGCCCGCGGTGTACTTTCCGCCTCCTAGGCGCACAGCCTACAAATTCCCATGTTTTGGTGGCCGAGCCGGGCCGCTGCAGCATCGTTGATCCGGCTGGTGCAGGTATGACCCGGGCACCCTGCCCGCAATGATCCTTTTTTTCGACCAACCTGGAGGTTCCCTACGACTGGTACTGTGGCGATGCCTAGCTGATGCGGGTGATGTGGCTGGGACCCCGGGCTTGGGCAACGAGGCTACGAATAGAGACTAAGGAGGGGAGAGGCCTCAAGGAGACTCATATTGACCCAGGGAGATACAGAAAAGCGTACCAATGGAAATGACGCCAGCCTAAGTGATCCTACCACAGGTCCTACCTACCCTATGACACGCCGCAACTGGCGCTGGGCTGCTGCTGGGCCTTGCTGGCCATCTGCTACTAGCGGGCAGAAGTCGATCTCCCACTGACATCGCTCAGAGCTTGACACAGGTGAGGCACCCATTAGGGGGGTGGGGGTGCACTCCTGCCTGCGGAGGCGGTCAGGCTAGGCCCCGGTGTGGCTTATGGGTGGTGAGTCCCCCCCCAGCCTATATCTGATGAGTATCTCCTCTCCTCCCCTCCTTACACCCGCAAAGACACCGGGTATTCCCCCCTGGTCTGCGGTCCCATGTGCCGCCTGTGATGTCTACATAAACCCTGCTCTCTCACATGTGAGATTGGCGGCGACACAACTCGACTGCTGCTTGGAGGGGTTTGGAAGCTCCGGGCTGTGAGTCCCCCACAATGACAATTGCGACAAACCAGCCAGCTCCGCCTCTAAACAAAGCAAGATGGACCGCTACACATGAGCCGGGCCCCTGCTGCTGACCCCGGAGGACCGGCGGGTATGGCACCCGACAACGTGACATTGCTAGCAGCCATCACTCAATCCAGAGACATGCTGGACGCCAAGATAGGAGCAGTCGGCTCGGACGTGATGCTGCTGTGCCAAGTCCTGCGTACCACAGTTGAGTGACTCACAGAGGCTGAGACAAGAGTCTCTAGTGTGGAAGACATAGTGACTACCCTCCAAAAGAAAGTGGATACCCTTGAGACCCTCACAAGAGGTCTTGCAACACACGTTGAAGACGCGAGGGGTGAATCCGCAGGAACAACCTTCGATTCGTGGGCTTTCCGGAGAGCTGCGAAGGCGTAGACGTAGGAAAGTTTCTGGCCAAGTGGATAGTAGAGATTCCGGCTAAATCCCTTTCCCCCTGCTTTATAATCGAGCGAGCCCACTGCGCCCGGGTGAAGAAGCCCCCTCCTGGCACCAAACCTCAGCCTGTTATTGCCAGGATTCTCAACTTTCACGATCGCTACAATATCCTTAGACAGGCCAGGCTGCAAGATTCTCTCTCCTTTGAATCCCAACACATGATATTCCCGGACTACACCAGGCTGGTCCAGCACCAACGTCAATCCTTCATGGCGGCGAAGGCTCGCCTTGGAGATCTCTAGATCTCCTACGCGCTCTTGTTACCGGCCCACCTACGAGTGATATATAGCTCCTGCACACCCTTCTTTGGCACTCATGAGGAAGTTCTTGCCTGGACAGATGAAGAGGTACGCGTAAAGCCCCATATGTCACCTCGGCTCGACTCGGACTCCTCTTCCACTGACCTGCTCCGATGACAGCCCAAGCTCAAAGAAAAATGCTGCCATAGATCGAGGTTGTCGTGGCGATCCAGAGCCCGCAGCGAAGATCGGACAGCGTCCCCTCAAGTCTGACAACCCTACCCGCATTGAAGTGTTAGGACTTTGGCTGCCCAAACAGAGGCAAACTACAATGCTCTGCCCGACTATCTAGTATGAAGGTTTCATTGAATGCTTACACATTTGGAGAGATACCCTCCGACACCTTCGGTGAGACTCCATGTTAGTGGGACGGTTTATAGGGATCCATTGGATGGACCTTGTCTCCGGCCCCCGTTGGGGTTGGGATGATGTTTCCTCCACAATAGATGCTTCAACGGTTTTGAGTTATTGGGGTGGGAGGGTGCGGGTGGTTGCGAAAGGTCCATTGTTACCTGTGTTATATCAGTAGTGCTCAATTTAAGTGCTCCCCATGCAGCGACCGCGCGCAGGACCTGTCCCTTAGATACTTGTCACCCACCTAGATGACAGAAGTAGATGTCAGTACTCCACAAGGTAGGCTCCAAATCACCAGCTGGAATTTTCGGGGCATGCTGGAAAAATTGAAGCAGGGGCGGTACTCCGACAGGCTAAGCGTCTTGGGACACACATTTTGTTGTTACAAGAAACACATTTACTGGGCTCTAAAACTCCCTGTCTGTGCCAATTTGGCTACGCCAAAACCTTCCACTCAGGGTTCGCTAGAGGCTCCAGAGGCATAGCCATTCTGATCTATCGCAGAGTTCCATTTCAATTTTCGCGATCATGAGTAGACACACAGGGTAGATATGTCTTCATGACAGGTTCAATTCACGAGGAGACGGTGTTCCTGGGCAGCGTATATGCCCCCCCACCACTCACTCAGGCCCTGGTCGAGCGATTGATGAATAACTGGGCGAACATACCTGTTGGGATGGGGGTGCACCCAACTCATGACAGGTGACGCGCTGCCAGAGGGTTGGGGGGATGCGCAAGTCGCATCTGTGGCCCCTGGCTGATGGGATGGGGTGGGTGGATGTCTGGAGGACACTTCATCCAGCTGAACATGGCTTTACATACTACTCTCATGTCCATGGGTCATTCTCTAGGCTCGACTACCTATTTGTACCCTCCACTCATATTCACAGAGTTTCTGATGCCGCGATCTTGCCTAGGGGTCTTTCGGACCACTCTCCAGTGTCACTCGGACTCCGGGCATGCCCAGACCGTCCTCCTTCCATTGCCGTCTTTTTCCCTGGCATTTGCAAGACCAACAACACAGGACTCACATGCATCAGGCCTTGACTGAATAGTTTGTCCTCAATACAGGGACCGCTGCCTAATCCACGATTCTATGGGAGACCATGAAGTCAACCCTTTGTGATGTTGATATCGCATTCTGTACTGTGAGGCACAAACAAAACCGAGAACAACTTCTGCAAATGGAGGCTCGCATTCTGACCCTGGACCGGTGTGGACGGAGGGAGGGGGAGATCTGGTGCGTCGTCAATTAGCTCTAGCGCAACAGCAGTATCAAGGGGAGTTCTTGGAAGAGGCACGAAACACCTGGCTGGCCCCCGGCAGCCGTATATACCAATGGTGTGACAAAACTGGAAAATTGCTGCATCGGCTGTGCAAACACGCACTGAAGCCGATTCATATTCCCTTTATTCGTGATCCCAACGGTGATATACTCACCGATCCCATGGCAATCACTAATAGTATTGCCGACTATTATACGGCGTTATACGCCAATAGCGACGCCCTGCTGGATGCCCAAATACAGAAATTCCTAGGTGACCTACCCCTGAAGGCCCTATCGCAGTACGGCTCCTGGAGGGAGTGCTGCGGGGCGGCGGGGGAGGGGCAGGGTGGAGGGTAGTAAACTCCGGCTTACGGCACAACTGAGTTAAGCACATAAATAAATAAAATGAATTACATTGCGCACGCTGCATCGCAATCGGCAATGCAGCACGCGCAATGTAATTCGTTTTATTTATTTATTTATGTAATTAACTCAGTTCGGCCGTAAGCCGGAGTTTACTACCCCCCACCCTGCCCCTCCCCCACCCCGCCCCGCCCCACCGCCCCGCAGCACTCCCTCCAGGAGCCGCTACTGCCCTATCGGACACGGCCAGGACGCTACTCGATGCCCCCCTTACAGTCGAAGAATTAGCAACCGCCTTAGCTGATTTGAGCCCAGGCAAAGCTTCTGGTCCAAATGGTTTTCCCTGTGAATTCTTTAAGGCTTATATGCTGCAATTAGGCGCCCAGTACCTCCTAGCGATACAGACTGCCGTAGAGGAGGAGCAGCTGCCCCCAGACTACAGACACGCTGAAGTTGTGTTTTTTCTTAAACTAGGCTGACCCCCAGACTGCCATTCCTCCTACCGTCCAATCTCTTTATTAAATATCGAAGCCAAACTACTCACCAAAGCCCTGGCCAATCGGCTCATGCACCACATAGGTGACCTCGTCCACCCGGACCAGGCTGGCTTCATGCCCCGCCATGCAACGCATCATAATATCCACTGTGCCCATAATGCCATAGCTGCGGTGGATCGCCAGGGTCACCCGGTCGCCCTGTTACTAGCAGAAATCGACAAAGCCTATGACTCAGTCAGTTGGACTTACTTGTTTGCGCTCCTGCAACATCTCTACATCGGCCCCCGATTTCTCTCTTATGTCCATCTGCTATATACAGATCTCACTGCTTCAGTGAGTGTGGCTGGCTCGATTGCTCCCTGGTTTCCTATTCGGCACGATACTCATCAGGGTTGTCCCCTGTCCCCTGTCCCCTGTCCCCTCTTTTATTCGCCCTGGCCATGTATCATTGGCCGCTTGGGTCAAATTTGATGCCTTGATCAGTGGCTTTGAATGGTCATGGGAGGTTCTGACTACATTGCGCTATATCCCTATGATGTTTTGTTTTTATTTATAAAGTTTTATATAGCGCGAACCTGACCCACGAGGGTATCGGAGCACTTTACAATATACAATTATTTAACCTTAGAAGGTTGAGGTAGTATACATACATTTTCCTTACTGACCCACATAGAACTGGCCCTCGGCTCCTTCATATCATGCAGGTTTTTTGGAGAAACGTCCAGTCTATATATGAATGCCAGCAAATCTATTCTTTGGCCGTTGAGGGGCGCACAACTGTGGTACATGGGCAGCCAACCTGACTGTCACCACCGAGGGACTGTGATATCTGGGTGTATTTAACCACAAAAACCTGGAAGTGATCCAGGGTAGGGAACTAGAGGCACGGGGTATTAGGAGTAGGCAGCCTCCACATAGAACTGATTAACACAAAAAGCCTCTCCTAATTATTGAGAATTGCTATTAAGTCTTTTACGTGAGTGTAGACATCTCACAAAAAGTAAAAGACTGGTCTCACACACCACCTGGTGGCATGCTTCATCATTGACCAGTCCTCGCCCTCTAAAAACTTGGTTTGATAGAGGGCGGGCATACACCTGAAGACAGGGATGCACTTCTAAGACTAAGTGGGGGCCCTTAACAAAAACAGTGAAATTTAAAAAGCCATTACGGATGTCAAACCTCCTTTTAATATGACTGACATCTGTATGGTGTTTAAAAGGAATGATCGGTGTGTTGGGGATATCATAGTCCCCCCACCGTATAACTAACGGTCAACATGTTTCTGCCTAGTGGCCCAAACGGGTCCGCGGCATTCATCAGGACCTATCATACACCAACGGGCTCCTACCTTACCATTCAATATAGGTGAGGTATCCACTAAGTGGGGTGATTAAGATCACACACCACAGAGTTGCGGCTAATTTGTTCCAGCCTGTGTGAATAAGAAAACAATAAATATTCGACAAAATAGCAACATAGTCACACCTTTAGTAAAGGTCATTCAAAACGCCACGTACACATGCAGAACAAGTGAGTGGCTATAAGTGCAACAAACCGTGTCAGTCATCTGTGCACTTAAGAGTAAAGGGGAGGCTTGATCCCCAAAGCTTACCCTATTCCCTGGGACCTACTTGCCCCATAGGTAGAGTGAGGGAGGAAGACCCCTTAGGTCACGGGCCCTAAAATGAGGAGAAAAAGGAGAAAAAGGGAAACATCCAAAATGATCAAAGTGAATCCAGAATATTCCACTGTAGAGAAAACTCGAAACAAGTGATCCAAGGTCGCTTGTGATGGAAGGAAAAGCACAGTGTGCGTAAAAACATATACTGCATACACCCATCCAAACCATTCATACTCTTACTGTTAATGAAAGGATCTCCCGCTGCTGCACCTACGACTGCATGCCTCACCTCCTCGCTGGTAAATGAGGAGAGTCAGGGCGCGCTATATATAGTGATGGCGCATGGGCGTGAATAATTAGGGTTAATTAGCTTACGTCCGGTGTCTCCGAAACCCAATGGTTATTGCTGCCTGACCTGTAATTTGCCTGACGTCCGGTGTCTCTGAAATGCCATGAAAATTGCTGCCTGACCTGCCTGGTAACCAACTCAGAGAACGTGTTTGGCCCCTAGAGGGTTATCCAAGGGCGGGCACAAGGGAGCGGCCGTATTGTCAGTGATGAATGACGCCGTCCGGCCCAGTCTGGAAATGCTTTAGTATACGCATGCGCAGATGGAGAATCTCTGTTCCTAGATAGATGAATACAGCCCCGCCCAACGTGGACGGGAAAGATGTAGGACCGCCCCACGTAGTCGCGACCTACTCAAGTATGTGCATGTATTCAGACGCTGCAAATACTTATGCTAGTAGCGCGCATGCAAAATAGATTATTCTAGACTCCAGGTTCTCTAACAATGTGAGTCTCATGGGCCTATACAATATAGATGAGGGTGACACTTAGAATCTCGGCCATGCCTTATCTTACTTCAGCATGATGTAAAGGCCAGAATGTGGCAGGTACTTCTGGGGATAAAAATGTGGTTGTTATTTCAGTGTTATTTGGCGCGACCTACTCGATTGTGTGCATGTATTCAGATACTGCAAATACTTGAGGTCAAAAATATTAGTTATTCTATAGTAGCGCGATGTACAAGTAACACGCATGCGCAGTGGGTGATTCTAGACTCCAGGTTCTCTAGCAGTGCGAGTCTCATGGGCCCTTCGTGTATAGGTGGAGATGACACTTTGAATCTAGGCCATGCTTTATATTACTACAGCATAATGTGAAGGTCGAAACGTAACAAATGCTCATGGGGATAAAATGTGGTTGTTATTTTGGTGGTACCCCCAAAGGTAGATACTGAATGTTGTGATGATATGGAGAATCATGACTTGGGTGCAGATATGCGTATATTGTATAATACTCAGTGTCGACCCAGGAATTTATGATGAGTATGCATCAGTTATAACGCCATTTGAAGCCAAGGGATTTCATCGTTCAATCCTTTATCCCAAGTCCGTAATCTGTACACCCACCGTTGCTCTCTAATGTGGAGTGGTCTGGTCAGGTCCATTCTGTGTTTCTTCATAACCTCTAGAACCACCCATTTAAGGTCATTGTCCTTATGGTTGAGTTCCAGGAAGTGCCTTGTGAGTTTGGTGTTACTTTTCTTGCACCTTATTGTGCCTCGGTGTTCATTGGTTCAGATTTTAATCTTCCTGGTTGTCATGCCCACATACATGAGACTGCAGGGGCATATAAGAAGATAAACCACGTTTTCCGTATTACAATTGCTGAAGCTGTTCAATTTCCATGCGTTCCCAGTTCCTATATCGACTTCTTTGGTGGTTATGGTCAGTGGACATGCAACACAGCCTCCACATGCATAGTGACCTGTTGGTCTCTGGGTGTTCCATAAAGTAATCTGATTCTCTTCTGTTTGCGGGGGATCTTTGGCATGTACTAATGCATCCCGGATATTTTTACTTCTTTTAAAGGCAAACAAAGGAGGCTCCCAATGGTGATTGGCACCATTCAGGATATGCCAGTTCTTTTGAATGATCTTCTGTACTGTATTAGACACGGGTGTATATGTTGTAACACATACGAGGCGGTCTGTTTTTTCTTGGTTTGTATCCTCAAGAAGGGCCTCCCGGTTATGATTCCTAGCCCTTTTTCCGGCTTTTTAAATCATTTTTCTGGGGTAGTGTCGATCGAGAAGTCTCTTTTCAAGTTCATCCGCCTGGGTCATGAAATTCTCTGTTTCTGAACAGTTCCTGCGAACTCGCAAGAATTGACCTACTGGTAGATTGTCCCTTAATGCTTTGGGATGATAACTCTCGTATAATAGAAGACTGTTCTTATCCGTAGGTTTTTTATGCACTTTAGTACTGATGCCCTCTTCTATTAAGCTAATGTCTAGATCGAGAAAGACAACATTCGTCCTGCTGATGGAATGCGTGAACCTAAGATGACGGTCTTTCGTATTTACCCAGTCTATAAAGCTGTTGGCTGTGTCTTCATTTCCCTGCCACACGACGAAAATATCGTCGATGAAGCGTTTCCACGTCTTGATTTGTTGAGTGAAAGGGTTATCGGCATTAAAGATGTAATTCTCTTCAAAGTGATGGACATAAAGACATGCTAAACAGGGAGCAAAGGTACTGCCCATTGATGTTCCGGTAACTTGATGGTAGATGGTTTCCTCAAACTCGAAATAGTTCTCTGTAAGGGCAATCTCAGCACATTCCATGACGAAATGGCGGGGGGTGAGGAAGTCCCACTCAAGGTTCAACAGGATTTCTTCCACTACTGCCAGTGTGCGCCTTTGTGGGATACTTGTGTATAATGCTTCTATGTCCATAGTGATAAGAATATCCTCTGTTGTGTTAATTTGTAGATCACGCAGCAGACACAGTACATCTTTTGTGTCTCTGAGGTAAGATGGTGATTTCTGTACTAAGGGTTTCAAGAACCAATCGCAAAATTGCGAAAGGGGCTCCAAAATGGACCCAATGCCAGAGACTATAGGCCTTCCTGGGGGTGGTATTCTTCCTTTGTGAATTTTGGGTAAGATGTAGAACCTTGGTGTTTTGGGATTCTCACAGATGAGGAAATCAGCTTCCTGTTTCGTAATCCAATCCTGGCTTAGGGCCTCGTTTACTATAGTCTGGATTTTCTTCGTCAGCCGAGATGTGGGATCTTCTGTATGGATCTCGTAGCTGGTGCCATCTGAAAGTAAACGATTGCACTCGTCCCTGTACATAGTTTTATCCATAAGGACAATTGCACCGCCTTTATCAGCCGGTTTGATGGTAAGTGTGCTGTTGTTTTTCAGATTTTCTAATGCTTGTCGCTCTGGTTTCGTAAGATTTTGAAAGCCCTTTTCTTTACCAAAATTGATCTGTTCTATTTCTTTAAGAACTCTCTGTTCAAATGCCAATATATGGCAAGGGATGGTGTGGGATGGTGGAACAAATGTGGATTTTCTCTTCAAGCCTGTGTTAATCATTTCAGGCTGTTCTTCCCTTATGTCACCGAAGTGGTTGCGGAGTTTAATCTTTCTAAAAAACTGGGCCAATTCCGTGTTAAGTATAAAAGGGTCGTTCATAGGTGTAGGTACAAAACCCAAACCTTTCGAGAGGACTTTTTCTTCATCTTCGGAGAGGGTATGAGTGCTCAAATTAACGATACTCGTTACTCTCGGCTCGTCGATGGACCGTTCCCTCTCCCTCTGCTCCTGGTTCCCATTGCGACTGCTTGTTGGTCCTCCCATTGTACTCTGGTATTCTGTTTTTTTCTTCCTTTTCCCCTCCCTCGGCCTCTGTATAAAAAAGGCTGTGGACCTTGAGGGAAGCCAAAATCTGCAGGGTAAAAGGGTTGCTGCCAAAAACCAAAAGGTGGCATGGGTGGTTGCATCATTGGATTGTGGTAGGTCTGCTGTCGTCTTCCTTGATGGCCATCGGTGCTCTCATCACTACTGCTTCCGCTTGTACTCCTCTCGTCTCCTGAACTGAAAGTCCAGTTCAGTGGGGTTGGTCTAAACCGAAGTTGTTTTTTGCTAGAGTATTGTTGCGGGGGTTTCTCATAATACTCATCAGTGGTATATGGATATGTGGTCTCCTGACTGAACTTCTGGACATCTTTTTTAAGTTTTGTGAGTTTTGACTGGGTGAGATATTCTTTATAATCAGTGTGGTCTTTGTTTATTTCATCCAATTTTTTCTTAAATACAGTTAGATGTACCATCGTTTTGAGTTTACTCTCGCTTTGTTGGATCTCAACCAGGAGTACATCTGCCAATTCCCTGGCTGTGTTGATGATAAGGACTAACCAGTCTTTAGTGCATTTCCATGCAATTCTTGACCAATTAATCCGGAATACTTTATTATTAAGAAAAAGTCTTGGTTCATTAGTGACCACCAGACCTCTCGGGGCGCTATTCTTGCGCAAGTACTCTATCATGAAAGCTCCATGCAGAGCTGTCCGGATCTGCTCTTTCTGTCATCATACCTGGGTGTATACGTGTCCACCTCTCAACCTATCTCATGGGAGCATAACTTAGCTCCATTGACAGAACAAGTAAAGGCGGAAGTGAAATCCTGGTCGCATTTGCCCATGTCACTTTACGGACGATCCACCATCTTCAAGATGGTCTCCCTTCCCCGCCTTTTATACCAATTGCAGAACCACCCATACCCGATCCCCGCAGCTTGGTTCCGGCAGGTGAACACACTCTTCGGTCAATTTCTGTGGGGAGGGGTCATGGCCCGAGTGGCTTTTCGTACCTGCTTCCAGTCCACCTACTATGGAGGCATCACAGCCGCAGACGTTCAGTCCTCTCATGCGGCCTCACACCTGCAAGTGCTTAATGAATGGTGGTACTGTGCCAGAGACAATACCGCTTATGCAGTGGAGCGCTGGATAATGTGTGACACCCCTCTCCACACATATCTTTATAACCGGTCAGAGTTCCGGGCTTTTACACCTGAGTCAAGAGTGGTGCTCCATCTGTGGAGACAATCATTGCGGCAGATGGGGTGGTGGGGACGCCTAAAACGAGAGACCCCTCTATGGCACAATGGTCTCCTTCCCTAAATGGCCAATCTATTCTGGTTCCTGGGATGGGACAATATTGGCATATCCTCACTAGGTGTGGTCATGCGCGTCTTGACCCTTAAATCCTTTCAAGAGCTCCAACACGAATTCGCCATGCCACGTAACCAATTCTATAAATACTTGCAAGTTCGTCATGCCCTGTCCCCCACCTCAAAAACCTGGAGGCTCTTCCGGAGTTTAATTCGCTAGAAGGCAAACTACTTATGGGAGAACTGGGTGATCACAAAATAACTAAGATATACCAGTCCCTAATCACCAATAGCACCACCACATTAGCTACCCTTTAAGCTGCCTGGCAGGGAGACTTGGGACAGATAGATGAAGACGATTGGACCGAGGTCCTAGAGTACCCACGGGGTGCAGCTAACTCCTCTTGCCTGCGTCTTATTCAATTCAAATACCTGCACCGTGCATATTACACTCCGCACAGGCTCTGGAGAATCAGACTGGTGGCTTCCCCCACCAGCCTAAGATGCAGCAATAGTGAGGGCACCTTTCTCCACGCAAAATGGTTCTGCAGCGCGCTTGCAAAGTTCTGGCGGGGGGTAATGACATACTTGACCGAGGTTCTGGCCTGGGTTCTCCCCATGTCCCCAAAACTAATCCTCCTACACACCACAGATGCGATTGGATGCAATAGGTACAAACGACACCTTCTGTTTCTGGGTCTTACCCTGGCTAAGCGAGACATCACCAGGCTCTGGAAAGCTAGCTCCCCCCCTGCTGAGTGTATGGACGCAGGGCATGGACTTTTACATGGGCTTAGAAATACCGATATTCAAGGATCGGGGATGCCCTCAGAAGCATCCCAAGATTTGGCAACGAAGGGCTGATTACTGAGTCCTCACTCTGGAGCCTCTGACCTCTGTGGCAACGCAACGCAACTGGAAAGTGAAACTGGATAAGGGATATTGCTTTTTTGGACTGCTTTGTAATTTATATCCATTGGGGACATGCGGCTGTGGGAGAGCTAATTTTGGGGAGCATAGGTGGGACACTGCATACCTAGTTGTTTTGTTGAATGGTATTTTGTCATTAATATGTATCAAAGTAGATAATAATGTCATGTCAATATGCAGTGACCTGTATAAATGCGGATTGGGCCTGTTGGGTCATAATGTGGCAGAAAATACAATAAAATATGTTGTGAGAAAAAAAAACCTGGTTATTTCATCCTCGAAGTAAGAGGCACAGTTGTCACAGAGTGATTTAGTAATACTTGTCAGGTTGGCCAAAGAGCGGGAGATGAAAAAATCTTTCTTGAACTATTGGCTTCCAAAAGTATCTTATTGGCATAGAACTCAGCCTTAGCAGAGGCAATGAGCTGAGCTTTTCATAAGTTTTAAGGGCACCATTAGGCAGAGATTTCAGGCCTCATTTACAAAATAATTGATGCAGCACGGTGCCCCCAAGCCATTTTGCTGCGCCAAGCTGCATAGTTTTGAAAGCACAGGGATGCATTGTATTAACAACAATACGACGCATCCGTGTGCTTTCCCCTGTGCTGGAGGAAACAAATGATGGACGGAATGCTGACAATGCAAACATTCTCCCCCAGTCAAAATATCTGGGTTAAATCCATCGTTCTTTTGCCCACTACGCCACCCCAGTTTGGACCCAGCCATATGCAAATCAGCCTTGACCCTGTGCCCCATGGGAACAGTCCAGACCGAACTGCCAGGCCAGGTCCTCCCTGGACCGGAAACAAGCATCCTGGGACCGGTTTCAGGGTATGTCACCCTTCTTCAGCCAGGCTAGCTTGAATCCAGTGGAACAGTGAGCAAGGGACCCACGTCTGGGCATACCCATCCCACTTAGGGCGAAAAGTGTTACAGCAAACAAGTGATGGACGGAATGCTGACAATGCAAACATTCTCCCCCAGTCAAAATATCTGGGTTAAATCCATCGTTCTTTTGCCCACTACGCCACCCCAGTTTGGACCCAGCCATATGCAAATCAGCCTTGACCCTGTGCCCCATGGGAACAGTCCAGACCGAACTGCCAAGCCAGGTCCTCCCTGGACCGGAAACAAGCATCCTGGGACCGGTTTCAGGGTATGTCACCCTTCTTCAGCCAGGCTAGCTTGAATCCAGTGGCACAGTGAGCAAGGGACCCACGTCTGGGCATACCCATCCCACTTAGGGCGAAAAGTGTTACAGCAAACAAATGATGGACGGATTGCTGACAATGCAAACATTCTCCCCCAGTCAAAATATCTGGGTTAAATCCATCGTTCTTTTGCCCACTACGCCACCCCAGTTTGGACCCAGCCATATGCAAATCAGCCTTGACCCTGTGCCCCATGGGAACAGTCCAGACCGAACTGCCGGGCCAGGTCCTCCCTGGACCGGAAACAAGCATCCTGGGACCGGTTTCAGGGTATGTCACCCTTCTTTAGCCAGGCTAGCTTGAATCCAGTGGCACAGTGAGCAAGGGACCCACGTCTGGGCATACCCATCCCACTTAGGGCGAAAAATGTTACAGCAAACAAATGATGGACGGAATGCTGACAATGCAAACATTCTCCCCCAGTCAAAATATCTGGGTTAAATCCATCATTCTTTTGCCCACTACGCCACCCCAGTTTGGACCCAGCCATATGCAAATCAGCCCTGACCCTGTGCCCCATGGGAACAGTCCAGACCGAACTGCCAGGCCAGGTCCTCCCTGGACCGGAAACAAGCATCCTGGGACCGGTTTCAGGGTATGTCACCCTTCTTCTACCAGGCTAGCTTGAATCCAGTGGCACAGTGAGCAAGGGACCCACGTCTGGGCATACCCATCCCACTTAGGGCAAAAAGTGTTACAGCAAACAAATGATGGACGGAATGCTGACAATGCAAACATTCTCCCCCAGTCAAAATATCTGGGTTAAATCCATTGTTCTTTTGCCCACTACGCCACCCCAATTTGGACCCATCCATATGCAAATCAGCCCTGACCCTGTGCCCCATGGGAACAGTCCAGACCGAACTGCCAGGCCAGGTCCTCCCTGGACCGGAAACAAGCATCCTGGGACCGGTTTCAGGGTATGTCACCCTTCTTCAGCCAGGCTAGCTTGAATCCAGTGGCACAGTGAGCAAGGGACCCACGTCTGGGCATACCCATCCCACTTAGGGCGAAAAGTGTTACAGCAAACAAATGGTGGACGGAATGCTGACAATGCAAACATTCTCCCCCAGTCAAAATATCTGGGTTAAATACATCGTTCTTTTACCCACTACGCCACCCCAGTTTGGACCCAGCCATATGCAAATCAGCCCTGACCCTGTGCCCCATGGGAACAGTCCAGACCGAACTGCCAGGCCAGGTCCTCCCTGGACCGGAAACAAGTATCCTGGGACCGGTTTCAGGGTATGTCACCCTTCTTCAGCCAGGCTAGCTAGAATCCAGTGGCACAGTGAGCAAGGGACCCACGTCTGGGCATACCCATCCCACTTAGGGCGAAAAGTGTTACAGCAAACAAATGATGGACGGAATGCTGACAATGCAAACATTCTCCCCCAGTCAAAATATCTGGGTTAAATCCATCGTTCTTTTGCCCACTACGCCACCCCAGTTTGGACCCAGCCATATGCAAATCAGCCCTGACCCTGTGCCCCATGGGAACAGTCCAGACCAAACTGCCAAGCCAGGTCCTCCCTGGACCGGAAACAAGCATCCTGGGACCGGTTTCAGGGTATGTCACCCTTCTTCAGCCACGCTAGCTTGAATCCAGTGACGATTTGCATATGGCTGGGTCCAAACTGGGGTGGCGTAGTGGGCAAAAGAACAATGGATTTAGCCCAGATCTTTTGACTGGGGGAGAATGTTTGCATTGTCACCATTCCGTCCATCATTTGTTTGCTGTAACACTTTTCGCCCTAAGTGGGATGGGTATGCCCAGACGTGGGTCCCTTGCTCACTGTGCCACTGGATTCAAGCTAGCCTGGCTGAAGAAGGGTGACATTCCCTGAAACCGGTCCCAGGATGCTTGTTTCCGGTCCAGGGAGGACCTGGCCTGGCAGTTCGGTCTGGACTGTTCCCATAGGGCACAGGGTCAAGACTGATTTGCATATGGTTGGGTCCAAACTGGGGTGGCGTAGTGGGCAAAAGAACGATGGATTTAACCCAGATCTTTTGACTGGGGGAGAATGTTTGCATTGTCAGCCTTTCGTCCATCATTTGTTTGCTGTAACACTTTTCGCCCTAAGTGGGATGGGTATGCCCAGACGTGGGTCCCTTGCCCACTGTGCTACTGGATTCAAGCTAGCCTGGCTGAAGAAGGGTGACACACCCTGAAACCGGTCCCAGGATGCTTGTTTCCGGTCCAGGGAGGACCTGGCCTGGCAGTTCGGTCTGGACTGTTCCCATAGGGCACAGGGTCAAGACTGATTTGCATATGGCTGGGTCCAAACTGGGGTGGCGTAGTGGGCAAAAGAACTATGGATTTAACCCAGATCTTTTGACTGGGGGAGAATGTTTGCATTGTCAGCATTCCGTCCATCATTTGTTTGCTGTTCCCCTGTGCTGGTGCGCAATTGGCTGCCATGCGCCAACGCATGCACCCTTGCGTCATGTTGCAAGGGTGCCTGTGTTGCGGCGATGATTATTTTTGTGCAGGAAGGGACACCTTCCTGCACAAAATCAATCATTGATGGCAATTGCCTATTTCTATGCATGCTGCAGAACCCAGCAAGCATGGAAAGAGGAAAAAACTAGGAGAAATAAAAATATTTCTCCTGGTTGTGCCACTCCTATGCCTCCCCTGGGGAGGTGTAGGATTCTGATGCATTCCCAGCTTTACAAAACTTTGTAAACCTGGGAATGTGTCAGGTTCCAAGGATGTTGCGTGGGAACACCCACAGCAACACCCATAGAAATAAAACCAGCTCTGATTGAACTCCTCAATGTGTGTAATACTAAACAAATGGCGTGAAACTAACCGTGTAAAACTAAAAAGGGGTAAAATGAAAATTGCGCAAGCGTGTGCTGGGAGTGTTGGAGTAGGCCGCAAATGCATATGCAAAAGTCGAGGGTTTATTTTTCACTAACAACTAGAAAATAATAAGCAGCGCATAGAAAAGAAAGCGAATGAAAGCATTCAAACGAGCGATTAATAGTGGAGTTTTATAAAATGATAAATAACACTTGTATTTGTTTTCCCTAGAAGTGTACTTACTGCCCTGCAGAAAAGGCCCAAGAGTCTTTTTAGAGTTAACATGACATATTAGAAATGTAGAAGGGAGAAAGAAAATGTGATGTGTCCTTCGCAAGTTCCTGATGATGGCCAAGGTTGCGCAGAGAGGACATTGATAAAAAGGATGAAGCTTCCTTGCCGAGCGGTGCACGAGGACATTTGTACCAAAAAAGATACATGAGTGAGATGGAGAGACGAGCAAAACACGGAAGCCAGATACTAGAGTTTCCTATCTTGAAAGTTGATTATAATGTGCGGAGTTAAACAATGGGACATTTTTTAATATGAGACACGTTGAGAGTGGTGTGACTGTACACCCCTTGTTTTGACCAATGAAAACTAATGAAACCATGTGAGATGATACAATGAGGGTTGGACCTTTAGTGAGTTTAGAGTATAACTAGTAGTAGCAAGAGGGTGGGGTTGGAAGCACGTTTTCTTACTTTGAGAGAGGAGAGAGCTGTGTTGCTGTTTCCTAATTCTATTGCCTGGCTGTTTGTTCTGCTGATCCTGACTCTTTGACTTTGCTCCTTATCTCTTCTTGAGGAGCCTAGCTTACTCTCATGGCCAGAGGGTAGCTTTTCAGATTTCTGAAACTTTGTAAGATCGGTTAGTATGTTATTCTGAATTTGCATTAATTTATTTGCAAATATCTTTATCCTTTTGGGGCACATGCATCAAGGTATGATTTTGCGAGTCCTTAATTGCGATTATTAAGGAATCGCAATTAAGGACTCGCAAAAGCCTATGCATTTAGGAATCGCTATAAAAATAGTGATTCCTAAACATTCCTTAATTGCGACTCGCAAATTGCGAGTCGCAATTAAGGAATGGCTTACCATTCATTCCTATGGGCCTGCAGGCCCATAGGAATGAATGGGAAATTACATGCGCAATTTGTGAGTACCAATTGGTACTCGCAAATTGCGCATGCATTTCAAGGTGCAAGGTGTCAGAAGGACACCCTGTTGCACCCTGAAATTGTGGTGTGCACCCATGTTGCGCACACACATGCCGCAAGGGCATGTGTGTGTGTAACCTGAAACTTTGAAAAATGCACTTTAGTGCATTTTTCAAAGTTTTTGCAAATTACCGAACAGTCTAATTTCTCGGTAATTTGCGGCCCCAAATAGCGTTATCGCTATTTCAAAGTGCTTCTTGCATTGTATTTAAGGATTCGCAAATTGCGATTCCTTAAATGCAATCGCAATTTAGGAAATCGCAAGAAATTGCGATTACCTAAATTGCACGTCCCCAACACTTTCATGCATCGCAAAAGGCCATTTTGCAAACGCAAACGCCCGATTTTTGTGAATCGCACCGTTTGCGCTCGCAAAACCTTTGATGCATGTGCCCCTAAGTCTCTACGCATATCCACTCACTCATTGCGCTGATATTTGAGATGTACTATTGATGTTTATTTGCTAATCCCTCTTTGTGTGATGAGTTATGATTCGAGCTATATTGTACTTGATGAGCAAATCACAATTATTTAGATAAAGGGGCACATGCATCAAAAGTTTTTGCGAGCGCAAACGGTGCAATTCGCAAAAATCGGCCGTTTGCGTTCGCAAAATGGCCTTTTGCGATGCATGAAAGTGTTGGGGACGTGCAATTTAGGTAATCACAATTTCTTGCGATTTCCTAAATTGCGATTGCATTTAAGGAATTGCAATTTGCGATTCCTTAAATACAATGCAAGAAGCACTTTGAAATAGCGATATCGCTATTTGGGGCCGCAAATTACAGAGAAATTAAACTGTTCGGTAATTTGCAAAAACTTTGAAAAATGCACTAAAGTGCATTTTTCAAAGTTTCAGGTTACACACACACATGCCCTTGGGGCTTGTGTGTGCGCAACATGGGTGCACACCACAATTTCAGGGGTGCAACAGGGTGTCCTTCTGACACCCTTGCACCCTTGAAATTGCATGCGCAATTTGCGAGTACCAATTGGTACTCGCAAATTGCGAATGCAATTTCCCATTCATTCCTATGGGCCTCTATTTGCAATTTGCGAGTCGCAATTAAGGAATGTTTAGGAATCGCTATTTTTATAGCGATTCCTACATGCATAGGCTTTTGCGAGTCCTTAATTGCGATTCCTTAATAATCGCAATTAAGGACTCGCAAAATCATACCTTGATGCATGTGCCCCAAAGTCTTTAAACTATTCAAAGAGTTTGTCATTATTAGTGTAATTGAACTAGGTATATGAAATGATTATTCTTTATGTTGATATATTAGAAATTCTGATATTATTTTGCCAAACCCTAATTAACTATAAAAGATTAATCGCCAAGAAAAGGATAAATAGGATGGACAAATTGGTAAGTTTGGTTTAAACTCACCCAGCGTACAAGGGACTGTAGGGTACTTGAATTGGGTCCAGATGATAACATTTGTCAGTTCCTGAACGCTGGATCAGTTTTTGTAGCAGACCTGATGGTTTTAATTAATTAATTTGGCAAATTAATAGGTTGGAATTAATGATTTTAGTTATTAACATATCGTACTGTTGTTATATGTAGTGGTCCGTCATTGACCTTAAGAAAAGGCTGGCATGGAATGGGCTAAGATCCCGGGATGGTATTAGCCTAATGGGCAAGGTTTAGTGTGGCATACACTAAGTACTGGTGTGATTTTAAGCAAATAAACGAGGTTGTTTAATATTGCATAGGGAACTCTGGAGTTAGTATAGTGGAGATTTATTTGGGTACCTTTAGAAAGCGCAGCTGAAGAAGTCCGGAGAATTTTGGAGTGGAGTAACGCTGGTCGATATTCCGCTAGAGGCGAGAGATTTCTTCATTTGACTGGATCTATCTCTTTCTTTAGTGGGGCAGACAAAGCAGGTTTGTTTTGTGTCGTTTCTTATTTTGTTTTTTCTTTTGAAAAAGGGTTTGTAATCTACTGCCAAAATATTTTGTAAAGGGAGGGTCAGTAGTAGGAGTTATACTGACGTCACAGAAAGCCGTGCTGGTATTGGTCAGCTAGTGTGAATCATCACAAAAGGGTGTGTGTTGCCATTGGTTGGTTGGTGTGAGCCGCGCTGGTATTGGGCAGCGTGAACGAATAGCGTGTGAAGAAATACGGAATAGAGTTTTTCTTGGTTTGTCTGAGTTTTAGCGTAGCAGAAGAATTAGAATGAAGTTATCGAAAATGATGAGGACTTTATTTAGAAAGGATGAGTCTATACCTATTACAGAGGGAATTCCTGTGCCACCTGATGGTACGCCTGCTTCTTTTATGTCAATAGAACAAGGATATCATACGTGTACATGGTTGGAGAATTGGGTGAAGTATACAGAAGGAGATGGGAATATGACATTTCCAGAACATGGTACTTTTAACATGAGGGTCTTGGAGAACCCGAGATATCAAATGAATCAATTGAGACCAAATCCTAGACCTATGCAGTACAAAGCGCTTGAGGAATGGGAGCATGAGTCATATAAGAAAGACAGAGACAGATCTCAAAATAAATATAGAAATACTGTGAGTAGATATTCAGAGGCAAAATGGGATGCTCAGATGAAAAGATGGAGGAGAGATGTGATTGCAGAAGGTGAAGGTCTGTATCCGGTTGTTGTAGTAGAGGATCGGATTTGGGGTAAATGTGAGGAGAAAAAGAAAAATGTAGAATGTACAGAACCAGATCCTAATGAAATTGATGACGAATTGTTAGATGAGATGTTATTAAACAGACCTCCACCAAATCAGGAAGAGCAGGAAAGAACTACTCCAAATGCTCCATTGATTCAAGTTGAGGTTCCTCAGCCTTCGTAAGTGAGAAATACAAATGTAATGAGTCAGGCAAAAGATGATTTGACACAAAGGATTACTCAATTAAATTTGAATGCAGAAGCTTTATCAGTTCCAGTGACGATTGGTCCTATAGTTCATTTGTATAGTAAGGGTAAAAATATTTCACAACTGCATGCCTTGATAGCACCTGTTAATAATGATAGGGTTAAAGGTGGTGCTGAAATGAGCACGGTTGGAACATTGATTGATATTACAGAGAGATCAGGGGAAACCCCAAAGCGAAATGTACAAATAGAACCTAGAAGACTGGTACAGAATGTGAGAAAAGTGACACCTTCTTCAGGGGGTTCAGTAGGACCATCAACAGAAGAGTTAGATGAATGGATTAGAGGGATGGTGTCCCATAAGGTGAATACAAGCATGGATGTAAACAGATTAAAAGCAGATTTGGAAGAAATTATTTTTGGTACGATTAGTCCAGAGAGATTGAGTAAATATCAGAAAGAAGAGTTGTTCTTGTGTAAAAATATTACGATGAGAGCAAAGGGTCTTCATGAAAGGTTTGCTGAAGTTGCACAAACTTATGGAGTTGACATTGAGAAATCAAAGGCTTGGCAAAAGACAAATAGATTGGATTTTAGTGATAAAGATTTGGAGACCTTGAATGCTTCTGGTAAAAGGTTGCAGATTAAAGAGTTGATTAATACATTGAAACAAAAGGGTGAATTGGAACGTTGGAAAGGCAGGGGGATGGAAAAGAAAGAGGAAATGCTTGCAAATAAAGGAGCATCATCTATGTATCCTGTGAGGGAGACGGGGACAGGGACAACAATGACTGAAATGATATATCCAATGAGCGAAGTACCAGGAGGTGGATATGTTCACGTTCCATGGTCAAGACAAGATATACTCTTTCACAAATGAGTTTCCCAGATTGAGAGAAAAACCAGTTGAATCTTATAAACAAGTTGAGAGATTTGTAAAGGTCTCAAAATTTTTGTTGAAAAATTTGGATGGATTGTTTGATATTGTGGTTCCAGCAGATTTATGTACTGAGTGTAAAATTGCAATAGATTGGCCAAAAGAAGAATATCCTAGAGATGCAAAGACTGGAGCCACGTCAGATGAAGTGATGAAAAAATATAATCAAGTAATTACTTACTTGAAGGGAAAGATTTCACCAAAAGAGACAGATTGGGTAAAAATTGATAGGACGACTCAGGAGACAAAAGAATCAGTACATGCTTATTATGAGAGGCTTTTACAGGTGTTCAAACAGTGTAGTGGTTTTGAAAGCATAACTGACAAAGATATGGGACATTTTGTATACAAGTTTGTGTTCGGTTTGAAACCGGAAATTAATAATATGATTCAACAGCATTTGATTTGCTGGCAGAATAAAAGTGTAGATGAGATACTATGGTTCACAAAATATTGTAGTGATGATATTGAATCGAGACACAAGAAGTTGAAAGAGAAATTAATGTGGGCACAAATGAAAGCAGCACAGAAAGGCGGAAATTTTGTGGATTATTCTCAAACAGGTTTTTTAAGGAAAAGGTCAGAATCAGAATATTCAAAATGGACAGATTTCTAACATGGGAGGTGTCATGATGAATGGAGGTGTTCTTACTCACGGAAAGGGTAGAGGTAGAGGTAATAAGGATGAAATGGAGAAGAAATTTCCTTTTCATGCGTGCGGCAAGTTTGGACACTGGAAACGCGAGTGTAAGGTTTTCCTAGAAAATAATGGAATGAATCAGAATTTTAATGAACAAATGCAGAATGAGGTAAACCGGAATCAACAGCAACAGCAGCAGCAACAGGTAGTTACACAGGTACAAATACCTCAAGCCCCAATGCCAAATGATGTGAATGCTCAAGTACAAAGATACAGTGCGAATGTGGGTTTTCATACAGGATAACGAGTTGGTAAAAATCAAAATGTACAAATGGCTTCACAATACTGGTTGCAGTGCCAGGAGAGTGATTCAGATACATCTCAATGACGGTGCCTGAGGGGGGAGGAGGAGTGCGTGTTTGGCGCATCCTTAGAGGTAGATCAGTGTGGTCCTTTTGTGGATGGAGAAGTTGAAGGTAATGTTGTTACATTCCTTGTAGACACTGGTGCTATCCGTTCCACTGTGAGAACTGTGGAAATCCCAAACCTACCCCTCTCGGGAGATACTATCCAAGTTGTAGGTGTTTCAAATCAGTTGATTAAAACTCCAGTGACAAAACTAATGAAGGCACGCATTGGAGACTTTAGGGACTTGCATCGTTTTGTGGTGTGTGATACGAGTCCAGTAAACCTGTTAGGTAAGGATTTATTATGTAAGATGAATTGCACCATCTACTGTACACCAGATGGCATTGCATTTCAAACACCAGATGAAGATGTTGCGTTCAAAGTGATGTTGGCAAGGCAAGGGACAGAAGTGAATGACTTTGTATCTTTTATTTACAGTGAAAGATTTGCCTGTCGAAATGAGAGACACAGTGATGACTGATGTGTGGGATTTTTCAGGGAAAGACATTGGATTGATGAAGGGTGTTGATCCTATTCAGATTTCAGTCAAACAAGGTGCAGAATTTCCCAAAAAAACACAATATAAAATGAGTCCTGAGACCATTGCAGGAGTGACACCTGTAATTGAACAAATGATTGAACAAGGCATTTTGAGAGAGATACTAGGGAGTCCTTGTAATTCACCTATTATGGGGATTAAGAAACCAAGCGGGAAATACAGAATAGTTCAGGACCTGAGGAAAATTAATAAGATTGTGATACCTTGTTGTCCAATAGTGCCAAACCCAGCAGTGATCCTTTACCAAATTCCTTGTGACGCAGAGTGGTTCACTGTAATTGATTTATGTCAAGCATTTTTCTCGATACCCTTGCATTCGGACAGCCAATATCTTTTTGCATTCCGGTTTGGAGACCGTGTCTTGGCATGGTGCTGAATTCCTCAAGGGTATACAGAGAGTCCCTCAATTTTCAATCAGATTTTGAAAAAAGTTTTGGAGTCCTTGGTGATGCCAAAAGACTCAGTACTGGTGCAATACATTGACGATTTACTAGTTGCATCAAAGATGAGAGAAGCATGTGTGACAGATACAATTGCTCTACTGAACCACTTGGCAATAGGTGGGCATAAAGTGTCACCTGCTAAATTGCAATTTTGTCAAAAAGAGGTTCAATATTTGGGACACAAAATTGAAAAAAGGAGTCAGGAAAGTATCACAAGATTGAATAACTGTGATCTTGCAGATGGATCCTCCCAGAACACAGAAAGAAGTTTGAATGTTCTTGGGTATGGTTGGATACTGCAGACAATGGATCAGTGGTTTTTCACTGATAGCCAAGCCATTACAGAGATTGACACATAAGGATGTGGTCAATCCAATTGAATTGGATGAAGAATGTATGAGGGCATTTGTAGAGTTGCGAGACAGCCTTTGTTGAGCACCTGCATTAGGAATGCCAGACTACAGTAAGGACTTTGCACTATTCTGTTGTGAAAAAGATGGTTGTGCACTTTCAGTCCTAACACAAATGCATGGAATGGCATGCCGTTCGGTAGCATATTTTTCTGCTACCTTGGATTCAGTGGCTGTAGCGTTACCAGGCTGTTTGAAAGCAGTGGCTACCACTTGTGTGAGTTTGGAGCAGAGTGAATCGATTATGATGGGACATCCATTGAGAGTGTTTGTGCTACATTCTGTTGAGATAATGCTGACACGGACTCGGAGACAGCAACTTACAAGTAGTTGATTGACAAGGTATGAGAGAGTGATACTGGGAGCAGAGAGTGTGACTGTGACAAGATGTACGAATTTGAATCCAGCTACATTGCTACCGAGTCCAAGTTGTGAGGAAGTGGTGGATGAAGCAGATCATGATTGTCTGGATGTGACTGAATTGTGTACAAAACCAAGGCCAGATATAAAAGACACACCATTGCCTGAATCTGATTGTGTGATGTTTGTGGATGGATCTTGCTTGAGATATGAAAAGGGCATTCTGCGTGCTTCTTATGCAGTTTGTACAGTGGCTATGGTTCTTGAAGCTTCATGCTTGAAAGGAATAAGTTCTGCTCAAATGTCTGAGCTAGTGGCATTGTCCAGAGCATGTATAATTGGTAAAAATCTGAGAATAACCATATTCACTGATAGTCAATATGGTTTTGGGGTGGTGCATGACTTTGGACAATTGTGGATGCAACGTGGGTTTTTGACATCATCAGGTTCATCAAACCGGAACTATAATAATGTGAAGGATTTGCTAGTTGCATTACAATTGCCCAAAGAGATTGCTGTGGTAAAGTGTTCAGCACATAAATCTGGAAACGATTATGTGACAAATGGCAACAGATACGCAAAAATCTGATACAAATTGTCATCTAATGTTCTCTTCTGTGGAGACATGGGAAGAAGTTAGACAGTTGCAGGAAGAAGCTAATGAGGAGGAAAAAGAAACATGGATCAAAGCAGGTTGTACACGAAGGGCTGAAGATGAAGTGTGGGTGTATATAGACGGGAGACCGATAATGCCAGACAGCCTGCTATCACAGATGGCAAGGATGTATCATGGCTTAACACATGTAGGGAGAGATGCGATGATCAGGCTTTTCAAACAATCTTCGTTCAACCTAAAGTTCAGGGCTACTGCAGAAAGTCTTTGCCAGAGGTGTAACTTGCCAGCAGCAAAATTCAGGAAGAAAGACAGTTGTCAGTTGGGGACGAATTTAAAAAGCAGCAGGACCATTTACTCGACTGCAAGCAGATTTTATAGAACTGCCCCCATGTAATGGTCTGAAATATGTGTTGGTTGTGGTTTGTCTGTCCTCTCGTTGGGTAGAAGCTTATCCAACAAGAAGAAATGATAGTCTAACAGTTGCTAAATTGCTACTAAGAGAGATTATACCAAGGTTTGGATTTCCAGTCTCTTTAGAAACAGATAGAGGAACTCATTTTAATAATGAAATAATTCTGATGATTTGTGCAGCATTGCAAATTGAGCAAAAACTACATTGTGCCTATCGACCAGAAGCATCAGGCGTGGTCGAGCAAATTAATGGCACCATTAAGTCAAGGCTCTCAAAAGTATGTGCATCTACAGCACTGAAATGGCCAGATGCTTTACCTTTAGTTTTGATAAGTCTGAGAAGTATTCCTGATAAAAAGAATAGATTATCACCCCATGAAGTGATTATGGGGAGAGCAATGAGGCAGCCAACAGTTCCAACACATCAACTGATGAATATAACTGATGATCTAGTGCTTGATTATTGCAAAGGATTGGCTGATGTGGTGCGTACTGTGTCTCATCAGGTTAGAGAAGTTGCAACCACAACACAGCAAGAACAAGCACATGACCTAAGTCCAGGAGAGTGGGTTCTGGTGAAAAAACATGTGAGAAAGTCGTGTTTGGTACCACGTTGGCGTGGGCCATACCAAGTGATACTGGTGACAGCGACAGCAGTGAAGTGTGGTGGCTTACCGAATTGGATACACGCAAGTCACACAAGATGAGTCCCAAGTCCACTTGAAAGACCAGAAAAAATGAAGAAGAAGAGCGAGAACAGGTTGAGAGTCAAGGAGAGCCTGAACTTGAACAAAGTCGAATAAAGTGGGCACCAGCTACTGGGTCTCATGAGACTGTTGTCAATGCCAATGAAGGAGAAACTTTGATTCAAGAAGAAGCGCTAACAAGAAAAGAAGCAAACAAAAGAAGTTGTGAGCTTAGTCTTGAATCTGGTGAAACTGTACAAGTGAAAACAAGTCAAGACAAGGAGATATATGGCCAAAGGGAGTGAAAAGACTGAAATAAACTCTGAAAGAAAAAGTTCCAAACGCAATAATTGAAGTATCGAGCCAGACAGAACAAAATGACTCTGAAGAAGATACAGTTCGGAGGACAAAAAGAGTAAGAGTTCCAAACAAGAAGTACACAGCACCTGAATGGACATATGTGGTGACTGAAACAGTTGAAAACACAGACCAGTGTGGAGAAAAGACTGTTGCAGAGTCAAGCCACAAGAACTGTTATGAACCACCCTAAATGAAGTGTGTCAAAAAATTGGGGTGCAGAAGATTGAAAAATAACTCAGAAGAGTGCAGAAAACTAAGCTGGAATTGAGTTGAGGGCTGTGAAAATATATATATATATATATATATATATATATATATATATATATATATATATATATATATATATATATATATATATATATATATATATATATATATACATACATATATTCACTGAAAAAACCATAGGTTTCAGGCACGTTATAGTTAGAAATTAGCATTTAAAAAACCTTAGAAATTCACTGAAAAAACCATAGGTTTTAGGGACAGTTATAGTTAGTTGGACATTTCACTCGTACAAAACCATAGAAATTCCCCCGTTATAGTTAGTTCAGCTAACTATAACTCGCGCCCCCGCAATGCACTGCTGATGACGTCACATATTACATCACTCATGACATGGTCAGTGACATCACTAATGCTAATTTCTAACTATAACGTGCCTGAAACCTATGGTTTTTTCAGTGAATTTCAAAGGTTTTTTAAATGCTAATTTCTAACTATAACGTGCCTGAAACCTATGGTTTTTAAAGTGAATTTCAAAGGTTTTTTAAATGCTAGTTTCTAACTATGCCTACAGAGGTAGGACATGTGAAGAAAGAAGAAAAAACGCACAGAAGGAAGCAAAAGAAATGCAGGAAGAAGCAACAGAAGTCCACAAAGACGAAGAAAAGAGCAGGAAGAAGCAAGACATGTGCAGAAAGAACCAACAGAGGAGCAGAAAGAGGCCTTGTTGCAAAATCATCCTGTGCCCACAACTTTTTCAGACGGGTACTGGTGGTAACTGACTCGGACTAACCAGGCCTAGAGCCAGTGCTATGCTAAAAGACACTTAGAATACAGTGAAAACACCTACATACACTAGGGAACACTATGCGTTGGGGTACCCCTGTGATTAGCATGACCTCCTCTGTAAGGCCCTAGTACATAATAGGGCAGGGGGGCCACGCAGCCCCCCTCCTTAAAAAAATTAAAAAATGTGGCCATGCCCCGGAGGATGGGGTCCCCGGGGCCGGAATTGGCCACGGGAGCGGGGCCACGCGGCCCCTTTCCCGTTCAGTTTTTTTTTTTTTTATAAAAAAAGGGGTCAGGCCCTGGGGGATGGGGTGCCCAGGGCCCAAAAAAGGAGAAAAGAAGGAGGGACACACAGCCCCTCTTCTAAAAAAAAAAAAAAAAAGACGCGATCGTGCCTCAGGCCCCGCCCCCTCCCTTCACCACTATGCAAACGCACCCCGCGGCATGTTTTAAGTTGGGGGATAAAGTCCCCTTGAATCCTGAGGGTCCCTGGGGTCCAACTAGCCCACCAGGTACCTCCAGTAAGTGCCACAGAGCTCCATTGCAGAGAGGTGTAAAAAGGGGCGTGGCCTGCACCACCTCTCTGCAACGCAGCCCTGTGGCGCGCACTGGAGGTACCTGGTGGGCTAGTTGGCCCCCAGGGACCCCCAGTATTCAAGGGGAATTAATGCCCCAACTTAAAACGCGCCACAGGGCACGTTTGCAGAGTGGTGAAGGGAGGGGGCGGGGCCTGAGGCACGATCGCGTCTTTTTTTTTTTTTTTTTTAGAAGGGGGGCTGTGTGTCCCCCCTTCTTTTTTGCTTTTTTGGGCCCTGGGGACCCCATCCCCCAGGGCTTGACCCCTTTCTTTATAAAAAAAAAAAAAAACTGAACGGGAAGGGGGCCGCGTGGCCCCCCTCCCGTGGCCAATTCCGGCCCCGGGGACCCCATCCCGCGGGGCATGGCCACATTTTTAAATTTTTTAAGGAGGGGGGCTGCGTGGCCCCCCTCCTGAGGCCTCTATTGGCCCCGGGACCGGCCTTTTTTTTTTTTTTTGTTTTTTAAATTTGGGGAGGGGGGCCGCATGGCCCCCCTCCAGGGCCACTACTAGCCCCGGGGACCCCATCCCCCGGGGCAGGCCCTATCCATTGGGGACCGTCGGGGGAGCCCCAATGCCCCCACGGTCCCGCTGGCTCCCCGCGTCCTGCAGGAGCCGTCATTGCTTTTCCACATGGGGAGCTGCTAACATGCAGCTACCCTTGTGGAAAAGCAATCTGCTTTAGATTTTGGAAGAGAGAGCAGGTTTCCTGCTCTCTCTTCCAAAATCCAAAGCAAGTTTGCTATGGCAGGACGGGTGCCGCGAGGCTCCCGTCCTGCCATAGCAAACAGCAGTGTCCCGGGGGTGGGCACCCCGGGACACTGCAGGAGCCGGCCCTGGTGGTCCCCAGGGCCATCACAGGCTCCAGGAGGGGGGCCCCGCGGCCCCCTCCCTTCACTTGCACAGCCCCGGGGAGGTGGTGGTCCCCGGGATACGGGGGTCCGCTACGGACCCCCAAATTTAAATATTAGTGCCCCAGGGAGGTGGCGGTCCCCGGGGCATGTGGGGGGGCTCGAACCTCCCCCACACAGGTATATATATTTTTTTTTAAAAGAAGCCCCGGGGGGTGGCGGTCCCCGAGGCTGCTTGGGGGGCAATGTGCCCCCCGCAATTAGAATTGATTTAAGCCCCGGGGGGGTGCGGTCCCCGGGGCTTGGGGGGGCCTTAGAGGCCCCCCAAGCTCTAAAAAAACAAGCCCCAGGGGGTAGCGGTCCCCGGGGCAGTGTGGGGGGATTGGGGCCCCCCCACACATTTTTTAACTGCCCCCGAGACCTGGCCCACCCGGGGGCTTCAATTAAACAAAGCGCGGGAGACCACGCTTCATTCTTTTTTTATTTTCACGGCCGGATTTGCGCACCCAGCGCGAATTCGGCCGATTATTTTATTTTTTTAAATGCTTTTTTGGGCCCTGAGCAGGCCTAGAGGTTCAGGGTGTTTCTACCCTGCCCCCTTTTCTTGTTTTGCGCCTTAGTTTTTCTGTTTTCTTGTGCCTCGGTTACCGAGGCACAAGATGGCTGCCAACACTTCCTGGTTTGGAGTGTTGACAGCCAATTAGCATGAAGCTCGTGATCGGGAGGGTGCGCGGCTCCACCGCGGCCATAGATATCGAAACTTTTATTTTTTGAATTTCTCAGGAACTACTGAACGGATTAACACCATTTAAAAAAAGGGCGCTTTCTGAACCAAGCACTATCTTTTTGCCAAATTTGGTGTAATTCCGTTCAGCAGTTTTGGCTGTAACCGTGTCTAAAGTTTCCTATGGGAAATTGATTTTTTGACCTCTATTTTTTTATTTTCTCCGCAACTACTGAACGGATTTACACCATTTAAAAAAGGGCGCTTTCTGAAGCAAGCACTACCTTTTTGCCAAATTTGGTGTAATTCCGTTCAGCAGTTCGGGCTGTAGCCGTGTCTAAAGTTTCCTATGGGAATTAACATGGAGAAAACACGTTTTGGGACCCCCCTTTTTTCTCGGCCCCCGCTTGCCGAATCACCCCGAAACTTTCAAGACAGGAGCTGACCGGAGCGCCCCACTAGTTTTGAAAATTTCGCGATGATTCGTCATCCGGCGCCAAAGTTATTGGGAAAACAAAAAACGCTTTTCCTATGGAAACTAGGTCCTAACTATAACTATCTACTGGCGATATATATATATATATATATATATATATATATATATATATCACCAAACAACTCCTCCTTTCTGAAGAAGCAGAGGCCACTCGGGCAAATACTGCAGGAAGCTCTTTATTGGACTGAAAATGGGCATGATGCATTTCGGCCTTCTCGGCCTTCGTCGGATGCCTCTGTGTCCAGGTTGCTCTCCCACCCGCGTTTTCAAACGACCTGCACCTTTCCCATTGGCGGGAACACGCTCCACCCAGATTGCTTGCTTGTACACCAATTGCAGCGGATGTAGACTACAACTCCCAGAGTTCACTGATCCAGGTAAGTGTTACATGGGGTTTTAACTGTAGTGCCTCATTAGGCTGGCGAAGTGCAGGGAAATAACCGCGATGTGGCCAAATGTTAAAGTCCCGGTTGGTATGCAGTCCTATGGCTTCCTCAAGTCCCCATCACGTTCTAGCCCCAAGATTCAAGTGTCCGCCGGGCAGGGGCAGGAAAATATATATATGAGAGGGGTGAAGCAAGAAGGCTTAAGGAGTGCTTTGATACACTATACACAATTTTTCACTATTTTTCACTATTTTGGTTTTTAGTTTTTTTTAATTAGTTTTTTTAGTTCACATTTTTAATTTAAATAAGAAAATGCAAAGGAAAATTTACTAGAGACTGGATAATCAAACCAAAGTTTAAGACGTAGATGTATTAATGCTTGCTTTATAAGTGTTTTACTACTAATGATTGTTTGGTTAACACTGATTGTTGTTGTGCCTTATTTTATGTACCCTACTAAAAATAATATTACTAATAGTGTGTTGAGTGAAAAAGTAGATGTGGGAAATCTTAAAGAGGAACCACAAACTAATATTAAAAAAATAACAGGTGATAATATATATCACCAGGATAACTCCATTAATGATTTTTCGTTAAATGTTTTTACAAAATTGTTGTATGAGGATGTTGACACTATGGATGTGAGAAATTGTTGTGTGTGCATGCAATTACCTTCGTCTGTGTCTGAAGGGGTGACCTATCATCACCTGCCTTTAACTTATGGAGTTTCGTGTAGTGTATTAACAAGTCTGTTCTATGAAAAGGGTAATTTGCAGTATTACTACTCAAATTATGATTTAGTGTTTTCTGAAGTGCCAATTAGAAAGAATATGAATAGAGTAAATAGTGCAAAAAATACTGAATATATGGGAGAATTCTTTCATACAACTAAAACAATAGATACTGTATATGCACATCTTAATAATTTAACCTGTAGTTTGCGTCAGGAGGAAATTGAGTTTATAAATTTGGTAGTAGATAGAAGACAGAATTTTAAGGAAAAAGCTGCTGAGCAAAAGTCTCGAGTACCTCCTTGGGCTTTTAGAGAAGGTGATTATAAAAGGGTGAGACATATGCTGCAATGACTCTGGATTGGCATCATAGGGGAAAGCTTTGCTTACTTAGACTAAAAACAGATTTTAACAATTATTTCATTGGTTCCAGTGAATGTGATCATGTTTCCCTAATTACAGGAGGTTGGGGAATAAGAGGTGGTATGGATCCTGTTTTCCCTGGAATATATTATGTGTGTGGTAAAAATGCCTACTATAGGTTGCCTGCACATTGGTATGGATGTTGTTCTATGGGGATAGTGTTTCCTAAAGTCTATCATATAGATAAGAGTCATGGAATTAATTAAAAGAAGGGTGACCCAACACAAAATTAAAGGGGAATTAGTGCTGCAGAGATTGTGGGTGATATTTTTGGAGCATTGATACCTTCAGTTGGGGAAATTGTAAATTCACATAAAATTAGAAATTTGTCCACAGTGGTTGATCGATTATCAACAGACACTGCTGGTGTGTTCTTGATGATTGATACGGAAATGGTTGCTATGAGATCTATGGTCTTACAAAATAGACTTGCTCTTTATGTATTATTGGCAAAAGAGGGCCGAGTCTGTAGCATGTTGAAAATTCAACAGTGTTGTACTTATATCCCTGACAAAAGTAAGAACCTGGAGGGATATATTAAAAATATTACACATTTACGGGAAGATTTAACTGAACTGAAGGTTGATGGTGCTTGGGAGAGACTTGGTAAGGGTTTCTCCTCAGTAGGTAATTGGTTTGCTACTTTTGGTAATAGCTTCCAAGGGAGAATACTAACACCTATAGTTGCTATAGCTACTGGGATACTAATGCTGGTATTAATATATAAGTGTTGCAAATGCAAGAAACAAACGCTGGATACTAAACGAAGAGCAAGAAAGAGAGAAGAGACAGAATTAGAAGACAGAAGAGGAAATTGCTATGAAATAGTAAAGGATATAGATGGAGTTATGTTGAATAAAAGAGAACTACTGCTTTCTAAGTGGTATAAATGATGACAATCAGATTTTTGGGTAGTGTTTTTATGATGGCTTAAGTCGCCATTGATGGAGCAGGATATTCGCGAAATAAAACCTGCTTGGATTGAACTCCTTAATGTGTGAAATACTAAACAAATGGCGTGAAACTAACCGTGTAAAACTAAAAAGGGGTAAAAATGAAAATTGCTCAAGCGTGTGCTGGGAGTGTTGGAGTAGGCCGCAAATGCATATGCAAACGTCGAGGGTTTATTTTTCACTAACAACTAGAAAATAATAAGCATTGCGTAGAAAAGAAAGCGAATGAAAGCATTCAAAAGAGCGATTAATAGTGGAGTTTTATAAAATGATAAATAACACTTGTATTTGTTTTCCCTAGAAGTGTACTTACTGGTTTGCAGAAAAAGCCGAAGAGTCTTCTTATAGTTCACATGACATATTAGAAACGTAGAAGGGAGAAAGAAAATGTGATGTGTCCTTTGCAAGTTCCTGATGATGGCCAAGGTTGCGCAGAGAGGACATTGATAAAAAGGATGAAGCTTCCTTGCCGAGCGGGGCATGAGGACATTTGTACCAAAAAAGATACATGAGTGAGATGGAGAGACGAGTAAAACACGGAAGCCAGATACTAGAGTTTCCTATGCTGAAAGTTGATTACAATGTACGGAGTTAAACAATGGGACATTTTTTAACGTGAGATACGTTGAGAGTGGTGTGACTGTACACTCCCTGTTTTGACAAATGAAAACGAATGAAACCATGTGAGATGATACAATGAGGGTTGGACCTTTAGTGAGTTTAGAGTATAACTAGTAGTCGCAAGTGGGTGGGGTTGGAAGCGCGTTTTCTTACTTTGAGAGAAGAGAGAGCCGTGTTGCTGTTTCCTAATTCTAAGGGCTGGCTGTTTATTCTGCGGATCCTGACTCTTTGACTTTGCTCCTTATCTCTTCTTGAGGGGCCTAGCTTACTATCATGGCCAGAGGGTAGCTTTTCAGATTTCTAAAACTTTGTAAGATCTGTTAGTATGATATTCTGAATTTGCATACATTTATTTGCAAATGTCTTTATCCTTTGTCTCTCCGCCTATCCACTCACTCATTGCACTGATATTTGCGATGTACTATTGATGTTTATTTGCTAATCACTCTTTGTGTGATGACTTATGATTCGATCTTTATTGTACTTGATGAGCAAATCACAATTATTTAGAAAAAGTCTTTAACATATTCAAAGAGTTTGTCATTATTAGTGTCTTTGAACTAGATATATGAAATGATTATTCTTATGTTGATATTTTAGAAATTCTGATATTATTTTGCCAAACCCTAATTAACTATAAAAGATTCTTCGCCAAGAAAAGGATAAATAGGATGGACAAATTGGTAAGTTTGGTTTAACCTCACCCAGCGTACAATGGACTGTAAGGTTATTGAATTGGGTCCAGATGATAACATTTGTCAGTTCCTGAACGCTGGATCACCCCTTTCACGCAGAGTAATGCGTGAAAGGGGCCCATATTAACAAGGCCATGAAAAGTCACGCAGGGTGACTTTACATGGCCTTGTAAATATGGGCAGGCACACTGCCCCACCAGTGCGTCAATAAAAGTGACACACTGGGGGCGCAATGGCCCTGTAAATGAGGCCCTTCATCTCTAATTCGTACTTTATACGCCATAATTGTTTAAGCTTTTTACAATTAATCTTGGCTGTTCTCAACGTGTCATTGTACTTGGGAACAGTGGTTCACTTCCTAAACATTGTGCCTCTTGGGAAGGATCTCATTAGGGGCAGATTCCATCCGGTGAGTGTAAGCTGCTACCTAGTCATCCACCCCAGAATCAGGTGGAGGCCGCAAACTTGTCTTTGCTAATGAATTCATTAAGGCACCAACATCTACCTTTGCCCAAGGGAATAGCAATGTTGCGGGAACTTGCCATGAACAGCTAGGACAAATAGCATGACAGACAGTAAAATCAGACCAGTGTTAAACAGGTTGATGTACTTATTGTCAAAACAGATCCAAAACACAGGCCTCACGTGCCTGGTCCATACCATATGGAACTACAATTCCCAGAGGTCTTCGTTTAGAATGTGAAATCAAGAGGCAACTTATGATGTCCCTTTTACACTGTTCCTGTGAAGGCTTGAGGGATGTGGTGACAGAGAATATGGTGACGCCGAAAAATCCCCTGCAGCAAAATGAAGCAGTCCTTCTCCGAGGTAGCAGAATGGTGGCAGGATGCAGGAGGCAAAGACGGTGTTCTGGTGACTGATGTACACACAAATCGTTGCCAAATTGTTAAAAGATGAAACGTTCACAGACAAGGGTATTGGGGCTCTTTTTTCAGTGACCCCCAGTCGATGACCTCTCTAATGTTCACAGGTTTAAACCGCACTTGAAAACGAGCATGAATGACAGATGACACAACACAGGGACTTGAGCGCAACACATACATAGGGAAAGGTGCACGAGGAGAACAAAAGGACAAGACACAGGCGCATCTGTTCTTCCGCACCGGGCAACACAGCCAATGGCTGAAGTAGGCTGACCATTGTCCAATGAATAATCTTCTACCACATGGGCAGGGCCGGGCTGGGAACCACAAGCAGCCGTGGCAATTTTGTAGGATGAGCCACCCCCTCCCCCTGGGGAGGGGTGTTTGGGTGGGGTGCAAGTGTGAAACACTGCTGCTTTTAAGATTGGGAGTTGATATTGCACAGCTATGCAGCAAAACAGGCCCTCAGTAACAAAAAACTGGGTCCCACTGCTATAAAGCCGGCCCCCACCCTTCCAGCCTCCCTGGAAAACGCCTGATGCCTGCTATGGCCAGTCCGGCCCTGCACATGGGATTGTCAGAGGGGGTAACTAACACCAAAGCCTGTGCCTACTCTGGTAATCATAGATTCAATATAACAAAGTACACGCCTACAGGATTGAGAACAGCATTATAATAATTCAACATATCCTTTTCACAATAAATAAGCCAGGCCAGCTGCCTCTGCCATACTGTTTTATAATAAACAAAGCAGACCTATGGAAACCGACATAACTTTTCGCAATGAACCAATCATACCTATTATCAATGGCTTGTCAACATACCCACCTCAGACTTCCTGTTTTGAGCATAAGCTTTCCCATAAGGCAAAGCAAGCACTCTTTTTCCATGGCATTATACACCTTCTGCCTAATAGTGAAGAAGACCAACAGGTGGGCAGAGCCTGAGCCCATAAATCAGTATTGCTTTGTCAGCCTCTTCTTCTTGTGATCATGTGACTTCGTCTCATGATTACGTAAGGTATAGAAATCGCTGCTCTATCAAGCAGACCTAAAAACGCTCATTGAAAGTTATATCACAGGATAAATAAGGAGAAACTATGCCATAAAGTAATTCCATGAAATAGTTCCTTTATCACTTAATCAAAATTGGAGTGCCAGAAAATAAGATAGCATCAGAATGGATGTTGTTGTATTCCAGGGAGCTCCATCATATGTCCTGGTGTCATGGGCGTCCGCAGACATTTTTCCAGGGGGGGTGGAAAGTTTAACGTTATCACCATCCTCCAACATGATGTGTGCCAGGTGGGGCACAAGAAACACTGGGGTGCAGGAGGAGCCATGGGGGGCAGACAGCAGGCCGCATATGATCTCATACACCATAGAGTTGTTGTGACACAGCCATCTCTTTCTTTTGTGGCCTTTGATAGATATTATCCCTTCTAGCAGTTGGCAAAGAAAAAATCAGAGCTGCAGGCAGGAACGGCTCTTGGCCAAAGGTGAAAAAGCGCAGGCATGCAAAGGGTTGAGAAACATGATGCAAAAGCTTAATGGAAGGCTTAAACTGCCATTGTTTGATTAGCAATTTCTAATCTGTTTTTATGTCACCCCTATTGAATGCACCACATTATTCATACACACATGATCAAGGCAGTGAAGGCACTATAACTGCATTATAAAAAAAAAACATGTAGAGTCAGTCTGCATTTGGTGTTAACGTGCACAAACGAATGAGAATTAAAATATATGACAAATATATTTATTTTGGAAATGTATTAACTTAAATATATTCAAATAAATAAAATCAAATATATTACCTTAAATAAAATAACAGCTGTTCTCATCCAAATTGGAAAATAAACCTAACCTAGATAACTGTTGCAGGAACTGCAAACATGTACAGTCTTGCTGAAATTTAACAGTCACATTTTTCAATGAGAAGTTTTATACAGTTTTTGTTCACTGGTTTGTGTAGTGATTTCGAAAAAGGAACTGTAAATGTCTGTAGTCTTGTGCAAATTTATCAATTACTTTGTCAATCAGCTGTTGTTTGTTATCATCAATTTTTGCTCGATTTCTGCTCATCATGCACAAACCTGATAAGCGATCATCTGACATTGTCGACCTGAACTAGGTTTTCACCCTTCTCATTGTGCTGAAAGACCTTTCCACTGTGCAAGTGGTCACTGGTAATGTGAGAGCAATGAGAATTGCTTGCTGGCCTGATGGAAATAAATCTATGTGGTTTAGCAAATCTAGAAATCCATTGTCAAACTGCTCATCCTTCGTTGACCAGATCTGAAACATGTGACTGCTTCGGCTTCCAGGTTTTCAATGTCGTAAATTTCTCTGATGTTTGCAATATGGCATTTGTATTGCTCAAGTGTCATTTTTGCCATATGTTTTGGGTAAAGTGAGAACAGACTCAAATCTTTCTTGTTTTCGTTGCCAAACCAGCTTTCTAATGATGCGATGATAGAGTCCATGAATGGCACATAGATAGACTGGCGATAGTATTCTTCCACAAAAGAGGAACCAAAATTAGAACGAAATACTTGCCGGCCACACTGTATGGGAACACAAAGTTCGATGTTCAGTTTTTAGCGTTTGAACGTTTGTAAAAAATGTCCTTAAATTGCTCTTCTGCTTTTTGTCTGTGATCAAGGAACACAGTCAGAAGGTCTTGCACGTGATTACACACCTTGAGGATATCAAGCTGAACAGCTTAGAGAGCCTGGCTTACAGATTACAATCTTGATGAGTAATCCAAAATTATGGACAAGCAAAAGAGAAAGCTCACTGTGCTGGAGGAACATTGCAATTGATATGCATCCTGCCATGTTTTCCCTGATGCTGTAGTGACCAGTAAGCTTAATTGCTAAAAAATATCTTGAAAGTGTGAGCTAAAAATTCAAATGCTCTTGTATTTTGCTGTCCATCATGTTTCACTCAGCAATGGCACATAAGGAATAAGAGATCTTCTTTTTGGACTCTCACGGAAAAACTTGATGATGGCTTTCACTGTGCCAATAGAATTCCGTGTATCAGGAACATCATTCCGGTCATTAACAACCAAATTGAGTTTGTGCAGCACAGTGAGCAAAAGCAGCTTTAGGATATTTTCTCTTTATTATGGCTTGAACGCTACCTTCCTTTCCTGCCATTGAAGAGCATCCATCATATCCTTGGCCATGGAGTTTTTCTAAGTTTAATCCAAATTTAGAACATGTATCCATAATCAAATTTGCAATTGAGATAGCATCCATTTGTTTTAAGGTTGCAAATCCAAGGAATTCTTCTCTGATGACAGCTACGGTGCTACTTGTTGTGCCTACAAAACGTACTCCAAGTGACATCTGTTCTTTTCTGGATATGTCAGCACTTTCATCAGCAATGATTGAAAATCCATTTGACATATTGACTAAGGATGCTAGATCTTCTCTCAATGTTTCTTCACATAATGTAATCATTTCATGTTCAACTCGAACTGATGTATAACGTGCATTAACTGGTGCATTTTCCAGATGGTTCTTTAGGAACACATCTCCTGCTTCAATGCAAAATTGGTACAAACTTTGCACATTTCCAGTTGTACTTTTTTTCCCACGTAAAGCAATGTCATGTGTGCCACAAAATAAGAGAGTAGACAAAATTGGAAATAACTTTTTCTGATTTTCTACAACATGCCTTTTCACAGTGCTGTCTATTTGGCAAACAATACTTGTTTCCGGTTTCTCTCTGATCGCCAAAAAATGAGTTGCATCCACTTGTGCGTTTTTATGCCAAGACGATAAAACATGCTTGCGTGCACTTTCATGGAAGTCTTTATATTTATTGAAAGACATAGTTATGAATGCTCCTTGTATCCCATGATGAACTGGCTGTGGAAAAACTGTGCAGAACTTGCAATTTGCACCTTTCAGTTGTGGAGAGTAGCTAAGCCATGGTGAATATTGATTAATCCACACATGACGGAAACAGCGTGTTCCACCTGAATCCTTCTTGAAGTCATAGTTTTCTGGTGGATTATACGTATTTATTGAAAGATTGTATTTTACATCATCTGTTAAATTTTTTGCTGAATTAAAATACAATCCAATATTATTTACAGGAGCATCAACATCATGGCTAGATTCTGTTGGAGCTGAAGTGGAATAGCACATCTGCTTGTGCTTGGTTCTTCTGCCTCCTCCTGTTCACCATGTTTAGATTTTTTTCTTGCTTCCGTAATATCAGATTCAACATCATACAATTTTTGTTTTGAAAAAAATGTGCGGATGTCCATTTCTAAAAAGAAATGGGGATCATTAAATACTCTGCTCATCATCAGGCTGGCTGTATTGAATAAACTGAGTTGTAGATGAGCTGCAGGGAGTTGAAAATTCCCTTTAATCTCCTGCAAGGAGAACCAAGTTTTTCTTGCATCATACATAATTATATAGGTAAGATGAGATTTGTGAACGTTAAATAACTCACCTACAATGCACTATTTATTGAATACATATAGCCCTGTATGCAGTAACCGAAAAACAAGACAAGGCTACCGCTCGAACTGCTGAACGGAATTACACCAAATTTGGCAAAAAGGTAGGTCTTGGTTCAGAAAACGTTCTTTTTTTAAATGGTGTAAATCCATTCAGTAGTTCCTGAGAAATTCAAAAATAAAAATATTGATATCTGGTGGCCGAGGAGGATTTGCAAACCCTCCCGATCACAAGCTTCATTTTGATTGACTGTCAACACTCCAAACCAAGAAGTGTTGGCAGCCATCTTGTGACTCGGTAAAGCCGAGTCTCAAGATAAAAGGAGGAAAAAGGATAAAAAACAAGAAAAGGGGGCAGGGTAGAAACACCCTGACCCCCTATGCCTGCTCAGGGGGTCCCACAGGGACCCCCAGGGCCTAAAAATGCATTTTTTTTTTAAACGGCAGGATTCGCCCTGGGTGCTCGAATCCCGCCGAGAAAATTAAAAAAAACGAAGCACGTGTCCCGCGCTTCGTTTTAATGAGCCCCCGGGTGGGCTAGGTCCCGGGGCAATGCGCTTTATATATGCGGGGGCCGCTTAGGCCCCTGCAGCCCCGGGGACCGCCACCTCCCCAGGGCTTTATTAATAATGTGCGGGGGCACGTGGCCCCCCTGCAGCCCCGGGGACCGCCACCTCCCCGGGGCTTGTTTTAAATTTATAGTGTGGGGGGGCTCGAGCCCCCCCACACTGCCCCGTGGACCACCACGTACCCGGGGCACTAATTATTTAAATACGGGGGTTCGTTGCGGACCACTGGCCCCGGGGACCACCACCTCCCCGGGGCTATTTTCACATTGGGAGGGGGCAGCGCGGCTCCCCTCCTGGAGCCCTCTATGGCCCTGGGGACCGCCACCCCCCAGGGCCGGCTGAGGCAATGTCCCGGGGTGCCCACCCCCGGGATATTGCAGTTTGCAATGGCAGGGCGGGAGCACAGGTCCCGCCCTGCCATTGCAAACTCTGCTTCGCTTCATGGAAGCGAGAGTTGGAAACCTGCTCTCGCTTCCATGAAGCGAAGCACTACTGCTTTTGGACAAGGGGAGCTGCATGTTAGCAGCTCCCCTTGTCCAAAAGCAATGCCGGCTCCCACAGGAGGCGGGGAGCCGGCAGGGACCGCGGGGGCATTGGGGCTCCCCCCGCGGTCCCCAACATTGAGGCCAGGCCCCGGGGGATGGGGTCCCCGGGGCCAGAAGTGGCCCGGGAGGGGGGCCACTTGGCCCCTTCCCTGTTTAAATTTTTCTTTTTTTAAATAAGGCCGGGCCCCGGGGGATGGGGTCCCCGGGACCAAAATTCGCCACAGCAGGGGGCCACGCAGCCCCCTCCAAAACTAATAATAAAAAAGCAGGGCAGGCCTCGGGGGATGGGGTCCCCAAGGCCAAAGAGGCCCAGGGAAGGGGGGCCACGTGGCCCTCCTCCAATCAGAAAATATATTTTTTTTAAAGTAAACGAGGCCAGACCCCTGGGGATGGGGTCCCCGGGGCCAAAAGTAGCCCAGGCCTCCCTCCCGTAATAAAATGTAAAAAAATGACACACAGCCCCTGCTAGCCCACCAGGTACCTCCAGTAAGCCCCACACAGTGGGATTTCTGAGAGGTGGTCTGAGGACACGCCCTTTTTTACACCACTCTGCAAACGCGCCTCTTGGTACATTGCTGTTGGGGCGATGAGGTCCTCTTGTGTCTTGAGGACCTCAGGACTGAAGTCGACTTCATCCCCCGAGCAGCCGTGCTGTCATTTGAGATGTTATCAGTGATGTCATGAGTGATGTCACTGACCATGTCATGAGTGATGTAATATGTGACGTCATCAGCAGTGCATTGCGGGGGCGCAAGTTATAGTTAGCTCAACTAACTATAACGGCCGAATTTCTCTGGTTTTGTACGAGTGAAATGTCCAACTAACTATAACGTCCCTGAAACCTGTGGTTTTTTCAGGGAATTTCTAAGGTTTTTTAAATGCTAATTTCTAACTATAACATCCCTGAAACCTATGGTTTTTTCAGTGAATATATATATATACAGTACCAGATGTCACTTGTCACAGCACCAGACTGCACGCACAGCAGTTGCCACAGCCGCACCAGATTGCACCCAAAACACTTCCCACAGCACCATCAGCAGCTATAAACCCACAGCACTTGCCAAGTGTACCTTGGCAGTGGCATTGGATGGCATCCACATCATTCACCAGATATAATCCCACATCACCAGGTATAACCCCACCACACCAGATAATAAATCATATAACCCCCAATGTCCCCATGGTGGCACAAAATATAAACCCATTGCTTTCTCATTTTTTTCTGCTCTGTCCTTTCTCTCCCCTGTTTTTCTGACTGCTTTCTCCTGCTTTTTCCCCGGCCTCAGTTCCACATTTTGTGATTACAAGCAAATCACTTAATCTCCCCATGGCTGCCCGCATTTACTTGGCTGCCCGTCCACCGGGCGCTGCTTGCCCCGCTGAACTCTGTTGCACAGATCCCCTCTTCCACCAACTCTATTTTTCCAATTTTTTTTGCACAGTTTTATGTAGGGCCAACACCACCGAAAGGTATTGGAGCGCTTTACATAAGCACCACCCAGTGCTTAATTTGTGCCGGTGCTTTCCAGTGCTTAGCACTGGCACTTATTTCTTAGGGCCGGGTCTACGCGCAATATCAACTCACTAAGTTCCCTCTGTCTCCCCGGTGAAGAGCTGATGTTGCACGGTAAATCCATGCCTGCCTGGGTTCATTGCTGGCTGGCTTTGTCCGTAAAATATTAAAATTTGGACGTCCCGGCCTCCCGACCTATCATGAGGCACACGTACACGCACAAGGGAACCACTTTGACCGTGATGCGGAAGTGGTGCGCTCAGGACAGGAGACGCTATTCATCATTCAGTGGATATAACCGCAAACACAGAGCTGTAGTCTTGTCATTTTCTTCACGAGCGCTCTGAGCACTCGGTGCTGTTCAGTGGAAGAAGTGTCCTTTTTCAGGTTGGTGAGCTTCAGAGTGTGAGCAGCATTAAAAGTGCACTGCATGCTGTATTTAAACAGGTCAGAAAGCCCTTGCATATGTTGTTTTATAGTTACCATGGATCAGACTATTTGTAGCACATTCGCTTCTTGTACAGTGGTTATTTATAAAGCCTCTCATGCAGTAGTTCGTAACCTTTCTTGAAAACTAGAAAGCTGTCAGGTCGCTTTTATTGAAAATGTTCCCAAAAAAATGTCTTAGACGTTTGTGCAGCCTGCGTGTTTGTACACTGATTTTGAGAACATTGGAAAGGGGCGACATGGGGTTCTAAGAGTTAGTTCCTTTGTGTTGGGAGTGGAGAACTCTCGGAAGGCAGGCTGGTGCCATATGCACTTAACGGAAATAAAGTATTTCTTGTTGGCACGAATCTCTGCAGAGTAAAAATGTGCATATGCGTGCTGTTTTTCTTTTAGTCTGAAAACCAAACTTCTTCAGATTTACATTATTTTATAATCACATAGTATAGGGTTAAGACATAAAATTACAACAAACTAGTTAGTTTAAAATGTAGTTGTTCAAGGAGGCGTTTACTGACTACTACATTTTTCCCGTTGATCTTCAAAAGATTCTTTTGCCAGTGAAGAGGAAGATTAAAAAGGTTTATTTTCCATATAATTGCGTGCTCCACAGATCAGGAAGATGTAATAAAACTTGTTCGCTCATGATCTAGCACCATTGATTGCAGTGGCCTAAGTCGGGGCCACTGGAATTATGGAACAATGGAGCCCCAAATTATGGGGCAGAGCTAGCAGTAATAAAGAGCAAATAACAAGGCACATTCTGCAATCCTATTACTTTGCTATTTTCACAGTTTAGGACATAAATATTATCTCGGAAAAGGATTCACCTCTTTAGTATCAGTTTAATACTTGGCTAACAGTTGGCAACTGTAAGGTTGACCAGTTCACATTTGTAAATGCTTCGAGGGTCTGCCACCATATGGCTTCATGTTTGATGGGTTTTTTTTAAGTAACACTTGAGTTGTCAAAGTTAGAAACACATTTTTGTTGATGGGTAGATGATGTAGTAGATGATGGATCATCTGACAGACGCAGTAAAGCCATAATTATGTGTAAACCACTACAGCTGCAGAAACACAGAATTCTAGTGGCCCCACTTACACTGCATGCCACCTACAATAAGGGTCACTGACCCATCTCAGTGTTATTTGTTTCAATGTGCTCCATCGGTCAGCGAGTAAAATGCAAATGCTCAGCAAACTGAATAGTCTCCTGTGAAATGGTAGCCAGGATGAAATGTGTAAGTCAGGGATGCCACCAAAGAACAGGTTTGCTGGAATTTTTTTTTTTTTAAACTTTAGCAATTCTATGTTCCCTTCTTTATGTACAAAACTTTGGGCCTCTTTAGAGTTTTGATGTCCTGTTCACTAAACTCTTGCTTTCCCTCCTCTATTTAGAGCCTGAAGGAGCACCATGTTTCTAATGGAGGAGCCTGTGCTCGCTCCGACGTAAGAGCTCTTTTGATGGGTAGCTCATCTCCCATAGTTCATCACTCAATCTATGTCAAACTGTACATCCTATTTAGGACAAAAGTCCTGCTGTAGATTTTTCCTGCTCTAGAGAATCAGGGCAAGCCTGTCCGTTCCGAACGGGAAGCCAAAGAAATGACCCTCTTGCACGGGTAGAACACTCCCTGCATGCCAAGGCCATTTTTTCAGTAACTAACTTGAGCTTTTGCAGTTTGTTTTTGAAAAACAAAACTTTGACCATTCAGCATGGGGCCTGCTAAGTAAAGAGCTAGTGCTTTCTGCGCAGTCACCACAATGATAGCTTTACAGAGATCCCTTACTGCTTGTCAGAGAAATCTATAAATATGGTGGGTGGACATCCTCCAGTGAAGCGAAGGACCTGCCTCCGTAGACCAGGCAACCATTCGACAAGCTCTAAATAAGCCCTTAGTCTTTAAATGAGTTGGGAAGAAGTTAAACCACGTTTCTCTTGAAATCAAATGATCTAAATGTAAGTGAGAATGCAAATTGCTGTAAACAGAGGGTTAATGGCTATGTAGTGGACTTTTTAATACAATTTCTGAATTGTGAAATATAACTGATGACAGGCCCTTTATGGCCTTTTTTTCAGTTTAAAGAAATGTATTTTGGATACACCAGGGGCCATTGAGTTAAACCAATCAATTGCTTGCAATTGTCTCAACTAAGGTCACTGTCATACATTCACCTGTTGCAACTGTGAGAGGTATAATGTTCATGGCAAGTTTTTAAACTTGTTAGTTTTAAGAGTAAACACAAACGACACTGAATGAAATGGAAGTGAATGAGATCAGAGCTCCTATGGTTTGCAGTCTCCCATTGTGTAATTTAGTCAATCTGAACCAATTGCTCAAGTGTGCCAACTTACAGTTGGGAAGAAAGCAGCTAATGTACCTGTACTAAAAGAAACCCAAACAGAAGAAAGAGTACAGTTTTCATTATGGGTACAGAATTAAATGAACTGGAAGTCATGTGACTTGTCCCTGATTCTCTCACACTCTACAATTTGCTTGTATGTTGATCAGAAACTAGAGAAGTGGTTCTTAACCCTTCGACTTCTGTGGACTCCCACTTAATCAGAGTCTGGGGACTGCCACTGAATCATGATTGGAATTGGGCACCCCGTCGTAAGCAATTTTGATGATGAACCGCAAAACAATACACAAAACAGACAAAAGCATTCATCGAACAAGTACACATGATTAAATATTTTGTTTAATTCACAAACAAATATATAAATACAATTTTGATGGGAATTTTGGAACTTTCGTAATTCAACTGAAGCCACACTTCATCCATATTATATGCTGTTTGATGTACTTGTACAGACTGCTCCCATGAATAAATATGAGGATACCAATTTATATGTTACCCTCCAATTTCAAATTCCTTCACATTTAGAGAACATTTGAAAAATGTCAATTTTACATCATTTTGCTTCTTTATTTATGCTCTCTTTACTGTTCTGTAAATATTGATAATTTTTCTAAGCAGTCGTGGACCCCCTAAAATTTGCTTTCTGGATCCTCAGTGGTCCCTGGATTACAGGTTAAGAACTACTGGATTAGAGGATTGCTCAGCATTGTGTTACAATAAACCTAGTAGTAGATGGCTATGTTCCATGCCTCTACTAACAAGATGTAGTTGAAGGATACTTATTGCTCTATTGCTCCATTAAGGGACTGGATTGAGAGCAAGGATATCTGGTGTATGCACAAAAGTACATACTTGCATATCTCAGTGCTGTTACCTGTTGCACCCTATCCTGATCTGACCTTTCTGTCTTGCTTTGTGTTTCTTCACTTCGTCCCTGAGGTGCTTATGTGAAGAGCCAGGTCTTCAGCTTCTTGTGGAACTCAAGAAGTGAGGTGGTGGCTCTGATGTGTTAGACTTGTGGATGTGAGTGGAGCCAATAAAAGAAATGGATGGAGCCAATAAAGGAAGTGGGCAGAGTCAGGGAAGTGGGTGTGGCCTCCTAAAAATAAATTTGAGCACCTGCACTTAATTTTTTACAAATTAAGCACTGGCACCACATGTTACTTTTTAGTGCAATTTTATATAGCGCTGCCAACAACCAACGCCACCCAAAGTATTGAAGCGCTTTACATTAGCACTAGTTACTTTTTTTGTGCAGTTTTAAAAAACGCCAACACTGCCCATAGCTATTGAAGCACATTACATAAGCACCAGTTACTTTTTAGTGATGTTTATATAGGACCGCCAACAACCAAAACCGCCCAAAGGTATTGGAGTGCTTTACATTAGCACTAGTTACTTTTTTTGTGCAGTTTTAAAAACCGCCAGCACTGCCCAAAGCTATTGGAGCGCTTTACATATGCACCAGTTATTTTTTAGTGAAGTTTTATATGGCGCTGCCAACAACCAACACCACCCAAAGTAGTGGAGCGCTTTACATCAGCACTAGTTACATTTTTTGTGCAGTTTTAAAAAACGCCAACACTGCCCAAAGCTATTGGAGCGCTTTACATTAGCACCAGTTACTTTAAACAAGGGCACATTCATTTTTGTAGGCAATGCGAAATTAAGTGATTTGCCCCATTTGGGAGTGCTTTCTCATGCTATTGCCTTATGTTTTAATGCTTTTCCCTTCCTCTCCTCCTGTTTTTCTGACTGTTTTCTCCTACTTTTGCCCCATTTTTTTCTGCTTTCTCCTTCCTCTGCCCCATTTTTCTGAGTACTTTCTCATGTTTTTGCCTGGTTTTTTACTGCTTTTTCCTTCCTCTCCACTTCCCCATTTTTCTGAGTGCTTTCTCCTGCATTTGCCATGTTATTTACAGCTTTTTCCTTAGTCTCCCTGTGAGAAGTTGGCCTGGCATATGCTGTTCACTAATTAAAGTGGACACCTTGCACCAGGGCAAATCGACTCTTATGGTAGATAGGTTTAAGACAACCTTTTAAAGAAAGCTATCCTAGTGGTAGCTGTGGAGAGCAGCCTTCAGGCTAAGTCTCGGAGGAATGTAAAGCAGCTTGTTTTACCATATAATCTCTTGAATCACCAAATGAAAAGACACCACACAGGTATATATATCAAATATATATGTATTTATTTCTAAATAACTCTCTACTAATCTCTTTATGAGATTAGAAGACAAACATATGCACAAATCAACGTTTCTCAATAAGTTAAGCACAAAAGATGGCTGGGGCCCTAGGGGCGTACCAGACCATATACTAAGTAAGAGACTTAGAAACAACGACTTGCAAAGAGACAAGGCCTAGGGCCTTCAGAAGTGCTGGGGCCTCACGAAACCACCCAAGGCAGGTAAGTAAAGGACCCACGGGGGACGCGTGCAGTGTGGATACACAGGCGCGAATCGCCGTTAACTTCAATGGGGCAAGTCGCGGTTGGAAATAAAGAGTTTTAGGATACTTCGGGAGAACCTACAAGCAAGTCACTTACAGGGTAAGTAGTTCTAGGGCCCACACCCCCAGGAGCACCGTAGTGCTGGAGTTACCTCACCCAGGGAAGCCGGGTGCACAGGTGTCCTTTGGTGTCGGGTCGCGGCGTCGTTTTCAATGGCGAACAAAGAAGACTTGCTGCTTGCGGGAGCTGAAGAAGTGTCCGGTGGAATCCAAGCCTGGATTCTGAAGAAGGATGACCTGAAAGCAGAGGGGACAGTGTTCAAAGTCACTTGGCAGTGACCCGGGGCAAGGAAGATGGATGCCCACCGTCGTCGGTCGCTTCAGGTCGGTTGCGGGTGCCTTGACTCTTCAGCCACGTGGTCCAGGAGGCGTCGACGACGACCAGGAGCTGGATTCGGTGTGTCCCTCGACGTCTGCAGCTGACTGCGGTGTCGGCAACTCGATAGGAGCCAACAAGCCTTGGCAGCCGCAAGTCTCGGGGAGATGAAGAAAAGTCGATGGCACAGACCAGCAAGGTCTGAGGGACTCACCCAGCGAGGGTAAGTCAGGGCAGGCCTGGAGCAACCAGGGGAGCCCTTTGGTTTGGTTAAGAAGTCTTCTGGGGACCCACAAGCCAGCGGGCAAGGGTTCGCGAAGACGCCTCGGGCGGAATCACTCAACAGGGGCCCACGGTCACTCGGGACGGTGTAGGCCTCTGATCTTCGGAGGGATTCCTGCTGGAGGTCGGGACCACACGTGGTCCAAAGCACAAGTTCGTAGAACGTTGTGAAGGGGTTGCACTCGACAATAGTGCACGGTACCCAGGGGTCGCGGTTCCTCGTTACTCGTGGGGTCCACTTGCCTCAGCTTCGCTGGGGACTCACGATGGCCTGGGAGAGGTCAGGAAATCCACTTCTTGGGCTGCAGGGACTTCGGACTCCGGCGGGAGCGGTGTAGTTTGCGACCGTCGTTGTCGTTTTTGGTGCCTGCCAAGCAGGGGAGTCACTCCTTGACTCCAAGGGAGATTCTTCTGTCTTCCAAAGGTAGTGGAACGTCGAAGGGCCAGGATTCTTCTGTAGAGCGTCGTCCAGGGGTTATCTGCTTTGCAATGGCAAGGTTCCCCCTCTTATACTAAAAAGAGGGGATGGACTAGCTCTATGACCCCACCTATGGGAGGGTCAAGGGAGGGGTGGCTACACCCACTTCCCTTTGTCCAGTTTCGCGCCAGAGCAGGGGCAGGTAGCCCCTGAGCTGGTTTGAACTGGCATATGCACAGAGGAGCCTTCTGCTCCCCCAGTGCAGGACTTCAAAGCACTCTAAGAGTGCACCCACCCAGCCCCAATACACTAAACCCTGTCTGGAAGGTGGTTACACCTCCCTGTGACAGGATGCCTATTGTTGGGCTTCCTCCACTGTGAGTTTCGGTCATCAGCAGGAGGGCAGCCCAGTGTCTGTGACTGGTGGCATCCATTTTGTGATGCCAGGGCTCTTTAGGATTCTACCGCGTTTCCACAGCAGGTACATGTCTTATCCCTCTAGAAGGGTGGAATGCTACCCCCGCCGCCAAGATTGGCGGGGGGTAGTATTCCAAGATGTTTGACACCAAACACGACATGTTTTGATGCAGCCATTCCAAAGTTAGCATTTACCGCGAGGATATAATGCACTTAAATAGTATATGGTTTAACCGCATCCACAAACAGCACCAGAGAATAGACTCTGAGAGCTGCAGAGGGGCCCTGCTCAGGCAGAGGCACCCCCTCACATAGAAGCCAAGCACCCTGCCCTCAGGATTGATAGGGCCTGCCTTAGGGGTGACTGATAGGTTTATATGTGTGTGCAGGAGAGATATAGGAAACCTATATCTCAGTGAGGGGTGCTAGCACCACCTCACCCAGGCTGCAGTAGCAGGCCTGTGGTGTCAGATTTAGACTGCTTCCCAGGGGTGGCATAACACATGCTGCAGCCCCTGGGAGGCCTGTGAAGTACCTATGCCCTTGGCACCTAAGGTACCATATACTAGGGACTCATAAGGCACCACAGTATCCAATCACTAGTGCACCTAGAGTGCACTCCATGTCGTTTAGAGAGAGCAGATAGACTGGGGCCCTGAATAGCAGGGTCCCAGTCCAACTAAGTCATAAACCAGCAAAACACCATAAAAAAAGTGGGGGCAACCATATAGTCAGATTCCACCTTCCTACATAACCCCCCCAAACGAAAGGAGATAAGGCTAACCTTGGCCAGTTGAGCCTTTATTGACTAAGTGGCCATATAAGGAAGCACCTGCACTAGCATGGTTGCCCCCTGTCTTATGGTCCACTAAGCAATCCGTCACCCTAAGGGTATGAGAGGGTCTCCACCATGGGGAATCACTACCTGTGGTGTGCTTTGGTAAAGTACCAGGCTGGTGAGGTGTCTGAGTAGGGAAGTGTGGCCCTAGGAATGTTGGCCTCAGCTTTCTCAGCTCACTGGTCACCATGTATGCCTGTCTTTCCATGACTGAGTGGTACTCTGCTCTAAGGGTCAACCTTTGACTGCCTACAGCCGGGGGTTGGGTCCCTTTGGGTGGAACACTGGAGGGACATGGCATGTTTGGAACCTTTTGGTCCCAGGTTTGCCCTTGCCTAACAGAGTCCTTCTGGGGAGGTCCCTACATAAAGGTATGGGGGATCCCTCAGTGGGTTGAGGAATTTCTACCTGGCTAGGGCTACTAGCCTGGGTGCCCCTAATCTGCTGATGGGGGTTCCTCTGGACAGGGGGCCCTGGGGGTCCACTGACCTCCCTGACCTCTGCAGCCCTGGGCTGACTGAGGCAGGGTAGAGAGGGGCAGGTTACCTGCTCCAGACTGGGTACCACCTTGTAAGGGTCCTCTGCCATCAGGGGGTGGCCAGGCCAGGCCTGACTACCTCTGTGGCAGTTCCTTCACTAGGGGTAGGGTCAGTTCCCTGAGGAGGCTGACCCTTACCTACTGTCTGGAGGGAAGAAGACTTTTCTTCAACCCTTGTGCTCTCTTCTGGGGGAGAGTGGGCCATTCTTCCAGGCTCCATCTCTCCAAAATATTGGGCTGGGGCTGTGGCCATCACAGCCCCACTAACCTTTACAGGGACACCCAACATCTTCAGATGGGTTTGGTGTTCAATTTCAGCCCAGGCTGAAATTTCCAGATCATTGCCCATCAGGCAATCTACAGGTAAGGTTGGGGACACTGCCACTCTTTTTGGGCCTGTGACCCCCTCCCAGCTGAGATTGACTATGGCCATGGGGTGATCTGTTCTGACACCATCAATGTTGGTCACCTGGTATTTAAACTCAGGTAAAAGCTGGTGAGGGGGACTAGTTTCCCTGCCACCATGGTGACACTAGCCCCTGTGTCCCTAAATGCCACAGCTTTCTGACCATTAATTATTGGCTCCAGTCTGTACCTGCCCAATGCTGTGGGACCCACGGTAAAGGTGGCAAATCCTATACCACCATCAGAATCTGAGGAGTCTGTTGAGGGGGTCCTGTCTAAACTAGGGCCCACCTCTGTTCCTCTTGCAAAAGCACCTAACTTTTGGGTGCACTACTCCCAACTGGAGGATTACTACTGGTAGTACCAGGAGGGGTGGTAGTAGTTGTTGGAGGAACATTTTCTTTATTGCCATTCCTGGGACAACTGGGATCAGATTTCCAGTGCCCAGGCTTTTTACAGACATGGCAATAGGGTTTCTTTTCAGGAGAGGAAGGAGTTTGGGACCCACCCCCAGAAGAGGAATTTTGGGGCCCTGTAGTGGACTTATCCTTGGATTTATCCCCACCTTTCTCTTGGGACTTGGTAGAATCTTTCTTGTGGTCACCACCCTGATTCTTAGGCCTTACCCTGGTTCTGACCCATTTGTCTGCCTTCTTTCCCAATTCTTGGGGAGAGGTCAGATCAGAGTCCACCAGGTACTGGTGTAAAAGCTGGTTTTGACAATTATTAAGGATCTGTTCTCTCATCATTAGATTATAAAATCCTTTGAAATCAGTAACCCTACTGCCAACCAGCCAACCCTCCAGAGCCTTGGATGCACAATCTACAAAGTCAGTCCAGTCCTGAGTCTGTGCCTTCTGGGTATCTCTGAACTTCAACCTGTACTGCTCAGTGGTTAAGCCAAACCCATCTATCAGTGCACTCTTCAGGACCTCATAATCATCAGCATCCTCTTCTCTAACAGTGAGGAGCTTGTCTCTACCTTTATCTGAAAAGGAGAGCCACAAGATTGCTGCCCACTGCTTTTGGGGGACCTGCTGTACTCTACAGGCCCTCTCCATAGCAGTTATCCATTTGTGGATATCATCCCCACTCTGGTAGGGAGGAACAACCTTGCTCAGGTTCCTATGGTCAGGGACACTGTTGCTGCCACCAGGGGGTTCTAAACCCTCCCTTCTGGAAGCTCTCTGGATCTCCAGGGCTTCTCTATCCAGTGCCAACTGCTTGGTTCTGAGGGCCACTTTGGCTTCCTCATACTGGAGCAGTTTGCACCTTCTCTCAGAGGAGGTCTCTCTTAAGTTAAAGTATGAGCTCCTCTCTTGGACAAATTCTCTGCCAGAGTGATAAGAGTGCTCAGATTCCCTGGAAGGGGATCTGTGCCTCTCATCCACTCTGCCAGTTCTCTTAGGGAGAACTCCTCTGTCCTGTTCAGGCTCCTTGAAGCCTGGCCCTTCAACCACAGAGTCTTGGTCATTCGGATTGTCCTCATCTGACCCAGATACTATGATTGACCCACCCACTGATTCAGACCCCTTAGCTCCTAGAGCCAATCTAAGGTCATCTGCTGTCAGCAGATCTATCAGGTGTAGTGTTGAGGGACTCTGTCCTAGTCTCAGGTGTCTGTCAACACACATGGCTCTCAAGTCAGAGAAAGCCATGTCCTTATACTGAGGCTGAGTGGATCCACTGGGTCCACCCTTTAAGGACATTCTAGTGTTGTGCAGTGTTGTACTACCTACACTAGTTTGTGGCCTACTGATCCTAGCTTGAGCTGTGGAAAGGGTGTGCTATCCCTTGGCACACAGCTCTAAGTTCAGTAGAACTTATTGATACTAAGCTTGACTTTATATGTACCTTGAGTACCTATAATGGTTTTCAGTTAGTAATTCAAATAGAGATTTTCTGGTAAAACAATGGCAAGCTGGAATCCCACACGCTGCCCACCAATGTGAGAAGTTGGCCTGGCATATGCTGTTCACTAATTAAAGTGGACACCTTGCACCAGGGCAAATCGACTCTTATGGTAGATAGGTTTAAGACAACCTTTTAAAGAAAGCTATCCTAGTGGTAGCTGTGGAGAGCAGCCTTCAGGCTAAGTCTCGGAGGAATGTAAAGCAGCTTGTTTTACCATATAATCTCTTGAATCACCAAATGAAAAGACACCACACAGGTATATATATCAAATATATATGTATTTATTTCTAAATAACTCTCTACTAATCTCTTTATGAGATTAGAAGACAAACATATGCACAAATCAACGTTTCTCAATAAGTTAAGCACAAAAGATGGCTGGGGCCCTAGGGGCGTACCAGACCATATACTAAGTAAGAGACTTAGAAACAACGACTTGCAAAGAGACAAGGCCTAGGGCCTTCAGAAGTGCTGGGGCCTCACGAAACCACCCAAGGCAGGTAAGTAAAGGACCCACGGGGGACGCGTGCAGTGTGGATACACAGGCGCGAATCGCCGTTAACTTCAATGGGGCAAGTCGCGGTTGGAAATAAAGAGTTTTAGGATACTTTGGGAGAACCTACAAGCAAGTCACTTACAGGGTAAGTAGTTCTAGGGCCCACACCCCCAGGAGCACCGTAGTGCTGGAGTTACCTCACCCAGGGAAGCCGGGTGCACAGGTGTCCTTTGGTGTCGGGTCGCGGCGTCGTTTTCAATGGCGAACAAAGAAGACTTGCTGCTTGCGGGAGCTGAAGAAGTGTCCGGTGGAATCCAAGCCTGGATTCTGAAGAAGGATGACCTGAAAGCAGAGGGGACAGTGTTCAAAGTCACTTGGCAGTGACCCGGGGCAAGGAAGATGGATGCCCACCGTCGTCGGTCGCTTCAGGTCGGTTGCGGGTGCCTTGACTCTTCAGCCACGTGGTCCAGGAGGCGTCGACGACGACCAGGAGCTGGATTCGGTGTGTCCCTCGACGTCTGCAGCTGACTGCGGTGTCGGCAACTCGATAGGAGCCAACAAGCCTTGGCAGCCGCAAGTCTCGGGGAGATGAAGAAAAGTCGATGGCACAGACCAGCAAGGTCTGAGGGACTCACCCAGCGAGGGTAAGTCAGGGCAGGCCTGGAGCAACCAGGGGAGCCCTTTGGTTTGGTTAAGAAGTCTTCTGGGGACCCACAAGCCAGCGGGCAAGGGTTCGCGAAGACGCCTCGGGCGGAATCACTCAACAGGGGCCCACGGTCACTCGGGACGGTGTAGGCCTCTGATCTTCGGAGGGATTCCTGCTGGAGGTCGGGACCACACGTGGTCCAAAGCACAAGTTCGTAGAACGTTGTGAAGGGGTTGCACTCGACAATAGTGCACGGTACCCAGGGGTCGCGGTTCCTCGTTACTCGTGGGGTCCACTTGCCTCAGCTTCGCTGGGGACTCACGATGGCCTGGGAGAGGTCAGGAAATCCACTTCTTGGGCTGCAGGGACTTCGGACTCCGGCGGGAGCGGTGTAGTTTGCGACCGTCGTTGTCGTTTTTGGTGCCTGCCAAGCAGGGGAGTCACTCCTTGACTCCAAGGGAGATTCTTCTGTCTTCCAAAGGTAGTGGAACGTCGAAGGGCCAGGATTCTTCTGTAGAGCGTCGTCCAGGGGTTATCTGCTTTGCAATGGCAAGGTTCCCCCTCTTATACTAAAAAGAGGGGATGGACTAGCTCTATGACCCCACCTATGGGAGGGTCAAGGGAGGGGGTGGCTACACCCACTTCCCTTTGTCCAGTTTCGCGCCAGAGCAGGGGCAGGTAGCCCCTGAGCTGGTTTGAACTGGCATATGCACAGAGGAGCCTTCTGCTCCCCCAGTGCAGGACTTCAAAGCACTCTAAGAGTGCACCCACCCAGCCCCAATACACTAAACCCTGTCTGGAAGGTGGTTACACCTCCCTGTGACAGGATGCCTATTGTTGGGCTTCCTCCACTGTGAGTTTCGGTCATCAGCAGGAGGGCAGCCCAGTGTCTGTGACTGGTGGCATCCATTTTGTGATGCCAGGGCTCTTTAGGATTCTACCGCGTTTCCACAGCAGGTACATGTCTTATCCCTCTAGAAGGGTGGAATGCTACCCCCGCCGCCAAGATTGGCGGGGGGTAGTATTCCAAGATGTTTGACACCAAACACGACATGTTTTGATGCAGCCATTCCAAAGTTAGCATTTACCGCGAGGATATAATGCACTTAAATAGTATATGGTTTAACCGCATCCACAAACAGCACCAGAGAATAGACTCTGAGAGCTGCAGAGGGGCCCTGCTCAGGCAGAGGCACCCCCTCACATAGAAGCCAAGCACCCTGCCCTCAGGATTGATAGGGCCTGCCTTAGGGGTGACTGATAGGTTTATATGTGTGTGCAGGAGAGATATAGGAAACCTATATCTCAGTGAGGGGTGCTAGCACCACCTCACCCAGGCTGCAGTAGCAGGCCTGTGGTGTCAGATTTAGACTGCTTCCCAGGGGTGGCATAACACATGCTGCAGCCCCTGGGAGGCCTGTGAAGTACCTATGCCCTTGGCACCTAAGGTACCATATACTAGGGACTCATAAGGCACCACAGTATCCAATCACTAGTGCACCTAGAGTGCACTCCATGTCGTTTAGAGAGAGCAGATAGACTGGGGCCCTGAATAGCAGGGTCCCAGTCCAACTAAGTCATAAACCAGCAAAACACCATAAAAAAAGTGGGGGCAACCATATAGTCAGATTCCACCTTCCTACACTCCCCCATTATTATGACTGTTTTAGCCTGCTTTTGCCCCGTTTTTCCTGCTTTTGCCTTGTTTTTTTACTGCTTTTTACTCCCCCCCCCCCATTTTTCTGACTGCTTCTACCCTGATTTTTACCTTCCTCTCCTTCTGTTTTCTTTTCTTTCCCACGTTTTAGCAATTAATCAATACAACCCAGGCCAGGCAGCAAACTAAAACATATAGCTGGCTGCCACCAGGAGACAGGCTTTCTGTTTGCAAGCAGTAGTAGGCGTGGGGTGGTTCAGAGGTTGTCAAACATCCCTATAACTTCAAGTTCTGAACTTGAAGTAAAAGTGATGATCATTGATTTGAAAACCCAGGCCCTCTCTGCAGTGCTGCACAGGACAGAGGCTGCTTCTCTGTCTGTACTCTCTCTCCGTCTGACTGGAGAGGAGCCTGCGCAGTGTGCACTTGCTGGGGGCCGGGGGCAGGTCGGAGTCGGACCATGATTGGTCCATCTCTCGACATGTCAGGCGATGCGGCAGGCAGCTATCATTGGTAGTGCTCAGCTACCCAATGACAGTGCTGCCTCGCCCGCCTGCAATGATGCCTGAGCCTCAGGGTGGCTGATGAGAACCGCGGCCGGGAGCAGTCCGATGTCATTGGTAGCTGAGCGATATGCTAAGTTTCATTGGTAGTAGCATAGCACTCAGCTACCAATGACAGGCACAGTGAGGCACCTGGCACCGCCTCTGCACACACTCACAATGGCGCCCACACCGCCCAGCCGTACTAGACTCTCTAGTTACAGCCCGCGGTGCGGCCAGGTGCCATTATTTTTTGTAACATCGCTAGCACTCCAGCAGCCCAGTGAGTCACTGGGCTGCTGGAGTGCCAGCGTTACAAAAAATAATGGCGCCGCACCATGGCACTACGGCCCACACCGGCGATTCGGGGGGGGCAAGCGCCCTTCCTTCCTTGCCCCCCTTCCCCCGCAGACACCTATGCCTGGTGCTTCAATATGTATCTGAGAATAGTTCAGCTGTGAATTAGTATTTAGGATTAACGTCTAATTGTAACTTCACAATAATTTTGACTTTATGATATCCCCAGAACTCTCAAGGCGACAGATATGGTTCCTAAGGGCAGGGTTCTGAAATGCTACTAACAGTACCCAGCAAAATTCAACCCCAAAGGTAGCAGTGAAGGGACATTTATTTCTATGCCCATCTGGAGCTGGATTGCATACATCATGTGCACCTCTCGTTATAGCGGAGGTCATGGACAGTGTAGGAACCACAAAGATGTCATTGATGGTCATGTTTGTGCAGCTTCTGGAGATGTTTTGTATTTGTATCTTATTCTGCAGTTGAGCTGCAGCAATATTGTGGCGCATGTGCATCTCAGGCCAATGAGCGGGCCGCTTTGCAGATATTCAGTTAGCTGCACAGCACTTCACTGCTTTTTGCCTAGGTTTGCGCTAAAGAAGAATCACATACATACATACATGCATACAAACATACATACATACATGCATACAAACATACATAAATACATGCATACACACAGCTGTGCATTGTGACAGTCTCCCTGGCAGTCAAGGAGAAGCTCCTCTCCTCGCTGGGCAGTTCAGTTCCTCTTCTGCTCATGTCACAGTAGCAAGGTCCTCTATAGCCCAAGCCTGTACCCAGCCTACAGTGAAATCAGCCAGCAGCAAGGTCCTACCTGTGACAAACATTGTCTACATACTTATGTTCAGATTCCCTTGTGGCTCAATGAAAACCTAGGTACTAACGCAATGAGACTAGTATTTATAATGCATTGTACCAGAAGTGGGAAACCTGGTCTAATCAAAGTATTGTTTTATTCGAAGCTTGAAGTCTTTCTGCCAGTCACAAGGAAGTACATTCTTGGCCATTCCTGTGTTCTAATGCCCCTACTGACGATGGAAGTCACAGGTCAGTCAAAAATGGATATGGCCATTTCATATAATGGTGCTTGAATAGAGCCTCTTTGCCATTGTCACTCAGCTGCAGAAGAAATGTTGGAAGGGGATGGAGTCACTGAACTCAGAATAAACATACTTTCAAAATGGAAGATATGATGATTTTCTCCACACCCACCAGTATTGGTTTGGGAGCATTAAAAGAAAAGAAAAAAGAGATAAGGCATCGACCATTGACAAGTTTACAAGGCTTCTTCAGTGGGTGGCACAACCAGTACTGCAGCCCCACTAGTAGTATTTAATTTAGAGGCCATGGGTACGCATAGTACAATTTTACTAGGGACTTACAAGCACTTTATCACTGGTTAGCAGTGGTAAAGTGCACAGAGTCCTAAGGCCAACAAACACAAATTCAGCAAAAATAGGAGTGAAGGCAAAAAGTTTGGGGATGACTATGGGGACATTCAGAAAGCTTCCCTGGGAATGTGTTGCTTACCATTGACTTTGTGGTTTGTAGCTCACATTTTCTGGCTTTCTATTTGCTGGCTTTATTTATTTTAGGCTGTCCAGCCTCAGTTCGTCCCTCCCAAGGAGCAAAGCCTTTTCACACTACCTCTCCTTGTATTCTTCCTCCAGTGCTCCTTTCTGTAAACAGGCCTGTAAATCTTGTTCTTATCTTGCCACATTTGCTGTGCATTCATAGACAGAGGTCAAATGTCAGGTTCTGTCTTCCGAGGGAGCTTGGTGTTTACTTTACTTTCTCTTAATTCAAAGAGTGAGAATTTATGTAACAATCTTGCTGGATACTAGTGGTCGGAAAGGGTGTTTTTTCTGAATTTAAATGAACTGTGCAAATATTTCAGAATATGTCTGAATTTGGAAAAACCAAATGAAGCACATTTTGTTAATTCTGAAGTGTGTTCAAAACAAATACTTTAAAATGATGAAAACAAACCAATACACTAGATGATGACATTTCCACACATTATTGTTTGTGCACTGTATAGTTTTATTAGTAAAACTGTATGTCTGTGCAAATGTAATGGTCATTTCAATTGAAAATGTGTTGGCTGCAATTGCAGTGTGCTACCACACAATGCGTACTCCACTCTGTGCCACTCCATTCTACTCTGCACCATTCCACGTCACAGCACTCTAGTCTGCACCACTCCACTTTACACCACTCTGTGCAACTGCACTCTGCGCCACTGCATTCTATACTCCACTCTGTACCACTTCGCTACACACCACTTCACTCTGTGCCTCTCTAATCTCCTCTGCACCACTCTACTCTATGCCTATGCACTCTACGCCACTCTACCCTGCACCACTCCACTTTTCACCACTGCACTCTTCGCCACTCCAGTCTAGGCCACTCCAGTCTACTCTGCCCAACTCCACTCTACGCCACTTTGCAACACTGCACTCTACGCCAATTCACTGTATGCCAATCTACTTTATCTACTCTGCACCACTGCACTCTAAACCATTTTACTCTGCGCCATTACACTCTATGCCAGTCTGCTCTACACCACTTCACTCTACCCTGCAGCACTCCACTCTAGGCCACTTCATTCTACTCTGAAACATTCTACTCTATGCCACTGCACTCTATGCCACTCTACTCCACTCTGTGCCACTCCACTCTATGCCACAACACTCTACACCTCTCTACTCTAAACCACTACACTTTACGCTGCTGCACTCTACACCGCTGCACTCTACTCTGTACCACTGTAGTCTTTGCAACTGCTTTCTACGCCACTACTCTCTATGTCCCTCTACACCACTGCACTCTATGACACTCTACTTTACAACACTGCACTCTCTGCCACTGAACTCTAGGCCACTCTACTCTACATTACTGTACTCTATGCCACTCGACTCGGTATCACTGCACTCTACGTCACTGCACTCTCCAGCACTCCACTCCTCACCACTCCACTCTAGGCCACAATGCTCTATGCCACTATACTCTACTCTACACCACTCTATGCCACTGCACTATACTCCACTCTGCACCACTGCACTCTATGCCACTGTACTCTATGCCACTGAAGTCTATGCCGCTCTATGCCACTCCACTCTACTCTGCACCAATCTATGCCACTGCACCCTACTCCACTCTACTCTGCACCACTGCACTCTGTGCTACTGTAATCTATGCAACTGCACTCTATGCCACTCTACTCTGAACCACTCCACTCTGCACCACTGTACTCTACGCTGCTGCACTCTACTATGCACCACTCTAATCTACACCACTGCATTCTATGATGCTGCATTGTACGCCGCTGTACTCTATGCTGCTGCACTCTATACCACTGCACTCTAAGCCGCTATACTCTGCAATGCTCTATGCTAATGCACTCTACACCAGTCCACTCTACTCTACGCCACTCCACTGCACTCTATTCTACTGTGCACCACTCTAATCTATGTCACAGTACTCTACACTACTGCACCCTACGCCAATGCACTCTACGTCACTGCACTCAACACCATTGCACTCTATTCTGCACCACTGTACTTAACACCACTCTACTCTACGTCACTGCAATCTACGTCAATACACTCTGTGACACTACACTCTACGCCACTGTACTCTGAGCCACTCTACTCTGTACTACTGCATTCTATGCCAATGCACTCTACACCACTGAACCCTACACCACTGCACTCTACTCTGCATCACTCCACCCTTTGCTACTGCACTCTGCAGCACTAGGCTCTACACCACTGCACTCTACGGAACTAGATTGTACTCTATGCCACTCTACTCTGCAGCACTCTACGTCATTGCACTCTGTGCCACTCTACTCTACTTTGCACAAGTGCACTCTATGCCACTGTACTCTACGTCACTCTACTATACTCTCCACCATGCCACTCTGCACCACGGAACTCTACACCACTGCACTCTATCACACAACACTCAAATCTACACCACTGCATTCTACAATGCTGCATTGTATGCTGCTGAATTCTATGTAACTGCACTCTACACCACTGCACTCTACCCCATTATACTCTGTAACACTCTAAGCCAATACACTCCGCACCAGTCCACTTTACGCTATGTCACTCCACTGTACGCCACTGAACGCGACTCCACTCTATGCCACTCCAATACATGACAATCTATGCCACTCCACTCTAAGATACTCTACACCACTAACTTTTAACCATGCTGAACAGCAGCCATGCTGGTGTACAACATGGCTGAAACACATTGGCAAAAGCCACTCTCTTGCAGAGGTGAGACCTATTAGCTTTGCCAATGCTTGTTATTCTTCTTTTTTCCCCTTTAAGCACTACATGAGAGTGCATGTTTTATTCTGCTGTCTCCCCTGTGAGCTCCTTCTACCCCACCCCCAGTACTCACAAGTACTTACAATCTCCCCCTGTAACCTATGCCACTAATGCTCTCTTCTGTTTTACTTTTTAGGTCTCGGCTAGACAGCGCATGCGCTGTCTCAAAGAGACATGTTGTGTTCAATCTGTGGGCTTGAGCCCACCCATAGGCTTACCATTTGCTTGCTCCATCGTTACTCTCATATTCTTTGTCCCCATTTGTCTATGGTGTGTATGTGGCATGCTTCTTCTTGTGTTTAGCCCTCTACCAGAGTATGGGCCAAGTACTTGTGTCCATCCACTGCTCCCGTTTTAGGAACTACTTTTTTATTTGTGTTTCAGCATTCCACACAAGCGCTCTTGTTCCCATCTCCTCCCACCTGCTCCCATCCCAGTGGCTTCTACCTGTTGCAATGTGCGCGGCAATGGACCACGTAGCCCACAGATCTATTGTCCACAACTTTTTTTTATTTTATCAATAAAATAAGGATAGTGACCGCTATAACCTTCCAAGGAGGGCTTATTCTCTACTAAACTCCAGCTCTGCTCTGTAGCATTACGCGTCACTGTACTTTCGCTTTACTGGCTCGCCTGTACTCCCACACAACCCACATCGATCAGTGCCTCTGTTAGTCGCTCTGTTAGCTGTCAGTCAGAGGGGGTCCACAGAAGTCAACAGGTTAAGAAATGCTGCTTTATGGAATCTTTTTCCGAAATCAATATTGAATTGAACATATTCAGTCACTCATTGGAAGTTGGCTGGAGTTACTGTTCTGAATGAAATGCCCCATTTTCTGCCAAACGGGAATTAGGTTTAGTGGTGTTCCAGCTACACTTACACTTGCTACAGTCAGGTCGAAATGTGGCTAGAAAAACACATATGGAAATCGGCCTGGTAATACAGATTTCTACATGTTGTTCCACATTCCAAATGAACATTTTGGCGATAACTGCTAGTACACGGTCCCAAATATATTACCAATACCCCGATATCGGTAATCTCATGTCCGTGACTACCACCCGAACTGAGGGCCAATTTGTAACAAAGGCCTTGGTTAGTTAAAGCGGAAATTAAGTTGCATGTTCACAGACTAGTTGGGTTTTAGTGTTACTGAACAGACGCCTCGCTGTGAGATATTACTGACTGAACTATTATCTGCAGCTGTACTCGTTCAAGGCAGGCGCTTGCACTAACTGCCACTGTTGACTTTAAAGCTGCGAGTCACTGCTCTGCTGCTTACTTACTGTGTGTCCTTAGGCGATCATCTCATAGGGTGACTAGATTTTGAGAAACAAAAACCGGGGCAAGTAGGACTAAAGCCTTTAGTCTTTACTTCTATATCTGTCCTGTCCCGTTTTTTGCATAGCCTTGTAAATATGTGCACATACACACAAAATAGGCTAGTAAATATATGTGTGTGTTTTTATAGGTGTATATACACACATACACACTGTAACTGTGAGTGTGTATATATATATATATATATATATATATATATATATATATATATATATATCCAGGGTTGCCCAGATACAAGGACGCACTCCTCTTCAGGTAAGTTTCAAACTTTAATATCAGAAAACAGGCGGCTTCCCCTCCCGACCATCAGTCCTTGGCCTGACGCGTTTCCAAGCATTCTTGCTTCTTCCTCAGAGGCCAGCGCTTAGTAGCCTTTAAACAGCTTCCAACCACATCGTTTCCTGCGTGCTTCAATTAATTGGCCTCTGGTGTGCCTCCCGATGGGATCTCCTTCCACAAGGCACGCTGGAACATGTACTTTTAATTATATGCAAATTTTACCCTCGAGTGGGTTTGGTTACTCTTGCGCGATTTTAGGACACATTTGAAACCCTTCAGTGGGCCTCCGGATGAGACTACGCCTGTTTTAATAGTTCTACCTTCTGTGCCAGCATATCAAGCGGATCTGGTTGGAAGCTGTTTAAAGGTTACTAAGCGCTGGCCTCTGAGGAAGAAGCAAGAATGCTTGGAAACGCGTCAGGCCAAGGACTGATGGTCGGGTGGGGAAGCCGCCTGTTTTCTGATATTAAAGTTTGAAACTTACCTGAAGAGGAGTGCGTCCTTGTATCTGGGCAACCTTGGAAATATAAATATATTATATATATATATATATATATATATATATATATATATATATATATATATATATATATGTATATATATATATGACGTGATTTGTGTGCATTCCGGACCGCATTTCCCACAATGCACAGTCTCAAATGAGCTTCCCATTGGTGGGTGTGTAATATAAAAATGGCGAAGTGGGTCTAATGTTTACACGCACCGTCTCCGTTAAAGCTTCTGAAGAGAAGCATCAGGAGCTTCGAAACGCGTCAGGCAATTCCAATACGGAGCGGCTCCTACAAGCGGATCCTCGTCCTTGCCTATCATGAAAAAACTGCTGGCCGAGTGCTGCTCACCTGAGGGACAATCTTTGGGATGGATTAAATACTACGGAAGATTTATATACATGGTTGTAAGCAAGGTAGTGAAATTGTTTTAAATATCTAACATATTATTGGATTTTAAAATAATAGGTTTATATATTTATGGTTTTTATTGTATACCTCCTCCCTCTCATAACAGTTTCTCTGTCATTAGTGTTCATGGGCTCATGACACAATGACATTGTATACACGCACGGTGACACTTTATATACTGTAATTATTATGCTGGCTAGCATAAAAACACTTTGCACTTTATATGCACTAATTTGCACTTTATCATTGTACTGTATAGAATGATACAATAATTGGTAACACAACTAAACAAGCATTGGCATAGCCAATAGGTCTCGCCTTTGGGACCTTATAAGTGTTTAGCCATGCAACAGTTGCATAACTAAATACTTATAAGGTCCCAAAAGCGAGACCTATTGGCTACACCATTATAATCGCGGCACCCGCGCTTTACTTTAACATTAAAAGTAAAGCGCTTTAACATTAAAAGTAAGCGCGGGTGCAGCGATTATAGCAAAAGTAAAGAATAGATTATTTTTCTATTTCTTTACTTTTGCTACAATCGTGGCACTCGCGCTTTACTTAATGTTAAAAGTAAGCGCGGGTGCTGCGATTATAGCAAAAGTAAAGAAATAGAAAAATAATCTATTTCTTTACTTTTGCTATAATCGTGGCACCCGCGCTTTACTTTCAATGTTAAAGTAAAGCGCCAGTGCCGCGATTGTAGCAAAAGTAAAGAAATAGATTATTTTTCTATTTCTTTACTTTTGCTACAATCGCGACACCCGACATGAGAAAGAGGATTCTGCGCATGTCCTCTCGACACTAGTGTCTGCTGCGTGAATCCGAGCTGCGTCAGCAGGGGGCCCTCAAGCCGGGCTCAGAGGCCCGGGGTCTTCGTGCATGCAGATGTGAGCGGTCGGCGCTGTCCTCGGCCCTGGAGGCCTCTGGGCCTGGGAGGAATCCAGCGCCTCTCTGAAATCAGGGCGATGTGCCTGAGAAAAAGAGCCGAGGGACAGCGAGTGCTCCCGCAGCGGTGGGGACACGGCCAGTCAGGGGATGAAGTGTGAAGGGGGTGTGAGGAAAGGGGGGTCACGTAAGGGAGAGGGGAGGACGCGTGGGATATGGGAGAGGCGGGAAGGGGGGGGGGAAAGAGGTGCGTAACTGAAAAAGAGGCGAGAGGACAACGTAGAAACCGGAAAACGAAGAAGAGAGAGGGGGCAGAAATATGAAAGAAAATAGCAAAGAGGGGAATGGAAAAATAGGAGAAAAATAGGAATGACGAGCAGGAAAGAGGAGTGATGGGGAGGAGGCGAAAATTGATGAGACGGGTTGAAAGGAGAAGGGGAATGAAAATAAAGGAAAAAGGCAATATTATAGGAACACAGGCAAGAGGTGGAGGAGTGGAGATGGAAAAGTGGGAGCAAGGAAGAAGCAGCGTAGATAGGAAACTAGGGAATACCGGTTAAAAATGGGAGAGGTGGAAATAGAAGGGAGAGAACAACGAGCTAAAGAGGTAAACTAAAATCGAGAAACGGTAGTAACATGAGAGACAGTGGTGTGGAGTAGATGGGGAGAAGGGGATAGACTAGGTGGAAAATGGAGGGCGAAAGGAAATAGGACTGAGGTTGTTTGGAGATAAATAGCACAGGTAGAACAGACAGAAGGAGAGAAAGGAAAGTAATATAGGGCAAAGAGAGAAATTTAAAAGGACAGAAAAAGAAAAGAGGACGAAAGAAAAATACGTAGTGAGAGAGAACGCAGTAGGAGGGACGAAAAATGAGACCGAGTCAGGTCAAGAGGAGATTCCGGCATGAGTTACAAGAAAAAGAGCGTGAGAGTGGCCAAAAAAACACGGCAGTAAGAAGGAAAAGGGGCGAAAGGAAACAGTGAGTTTAGAAGGCGTGTTTGAAAGGAAGGTTAAAAGAAACAGGGCGAGAGACGAAGAGAAAGGAATACGAGAGATGGGAAAAGAAAAACAATGAATAAAACGTATGCTTTAAAGAAGAAGGAGGTGTGTAAAGAGAAATTAAGATGGTTAAAGGCAAAGAAAAAGAACACGAAGGAGAAAGGGTGACATTAGTGAGAAGGGGCAAGAAGAAACGAAAGAACGATAGAAGTGGTGATACAGTTAACAAAACAGAAAAAAAAACATTTAAAAAAGATAGAAAGAGTTAAATACATGAAAGGATAAAATAAACAGAATAAAACATACTCCAGCAAATAATTAAAAAAACAATTAGAATGTAAAAAAAAACTAAGTGGTTCAATTATAAATAAAATACACGAGAAAGAAACAAGCATTGGCCGCGCGGCCGTGAAACTGACACGGCCGCGCGGCCGTGAAAGTGAAAGTAATCGTGAATAAGCGGGTTTTGAAAGTGCAAACAGTGGCTTTTGCTGGCGACCAGCTTGCGTTCACGCGAGCGTCCAGATGGCAAGGAAGCCATATGGCGCCTGATCGCGCGTGCACGCTCGCGTGAACGCAGGCTAGTCGCCAGCAAAAGCCACTGTTTGCACTTCCAAAACCCGCTTACTAAAACTCTCGCCAGAGCAGCGCATGCGCTGGCTCAGGCGAGACCTAAAAATCAGGGTTAGGCCAAATATTTAACCATCTATTGACACGTTAAAATGCAAACCAGCTGTAACTCAAAAACTAACATTTATAATAAGGAAACCAGTTATTATATATATAACAAAAATAATGTCTTTTAATGTAATCATGGCATGTTTTTAACTTGTATTTATACAGTTATTCATATTGCATATTTGCACAATGCATCGGTTTCCTAAATACCCTTATATATAAAAATAGGGTATATCCATATTATATCGATGAAGACAATACGTTATCAGTATTTAAGACGTCGTTGGATGAGAGTCGTTTTATCATATTTTTACTGTGTCTTAACAAATGTATTTTACAGATATAACAGCCAAACCCGTTTTATCATTTTATAAATTGAATTATTTTATTAAATGAACAAATTCAATGAAATAAAATATGTTGTATCATAACAATGTTATACCTATAAGTAATGCAGTACTTGATGTTGAAAGTATGTTTTTTATGTTTATTATATCAATTTAGCACACTGTCACTTTAAAAATGGGAGAAACTATGTGGCAAGTCATGTGATCAAGGGCTCTGTGAAGCCCGAAACGCGTCATGGCGGCCAATGCACGAAAAATAAAATAACGCAGCACAAAGAAAGTGGTGTCTGTTCCGTTTTTCCTTGCAAGACAAGAAGGAGAAGGAGTTTCGAAAAAAAAAAAAATATATATATATATATATATATATATATATATATATATATATATATATATATATATATATATATATATATATATGGTAGAACCTCCTCCACCCTGAGTCCCCCTTCCCTCCTACCCACCCTGTCGCCCCTCTGCTGGGAGTATGCAGCCATCCCCCTCCTGTGCTGCCTGACAGAAACAGATAAATTAATTAAAACATTTCAGTGTTCAGAGGCGTGTTAACTTTCAATTCTGATTTGCAGAATAACCTGACCTTTGTGCCAGGACATTTACTTAAAATTAAGAAAAGTGTTGGGGCATCGGGACAGCCCTCTGAAAACCGGGAGTGTCCATGGAAATTCTGGACGCCTGGTCACCCTATCATCTTATAACTCACGTTCTAAAGTCGTCAGTTTGAGGATATCTGCGCATTAGTGCTGCAGAATTACTTAGAAACATCTATATGCTGAAGCTTCTTTACACGGAGCCCGTGTTTGCATCTATGTCTGTGTGCACACAAGCAATGTAATAATGATTCATTGGCATGACTCTGCATACAAGTGTTGCCAGTGGTGTATATTCTTGAGATATTGTTAATACCCTATGCAGTAGAGGAGAAAATGTACTGCTGCTTGATTCATTTGGGCCTGTAAATTGTGCAAAGGATTTGTGTCAGACTACCCTTGTGCGTTATTGTAGCAGCCTTTGTATAGCTCCTTTTACAATTAGAGTTGCATCGTAGCAGTTTCTTAATCTGGGCACAATTTTCTAATGATTCTGGGATTTTGGCCTTCTGGATGCCTTATGCTGGCGTGCATCCCGCCTTTACTTCCCCACTATTTACGTCTGCTACGCCCTCCCTTAAGAGCAGTAGTATCCAGCTATCAGAGCGCCTATCAGTGCACTACTCATGTTTTTCGCTCTACTGGCTAGCCTGTCCTCCTACACAACCCACTTGGATCAGTGTCTCTGTTAGTCGCTGCAAGGATAAGTAGTGGGATTTGCTGGGTTCACTTACCGGCTCTGGAGAAAGTGGTTTCTCTCCCGGGTTCAACAAGTGTAGGATGAGAACTGGACGTACTTGTCGTATTAAATACTTAAATATATAGCATTCACAATTGTTAGGGTGTGTTATTTGGTGCTTGGAAATGAGTAATAACATTGACAATGCCAATAGCTCTCGGATTGCCAAAACCTATTGCCAATGCTTGTTTATGAATATAGCGTGAACTCTGCCACCGGTTATAAATTATGTGCCCTGTTTCACAGGATGTTGAGCTGACACTGGCACTGGAGCCTGGTTCCCCAGCTCCAACGTCGGCTGTCCTGTTCGAAAGGCTACATCAGCTTCTCCCTGCCCCAGGACTCTGTATTGCTAATCTCATCCCTGCCCTCCATTGCTTAAACCCATTCCGAACCGCTTTCCATTTAATTTTCATTAGTAAAGTACAGTAGCGGCAGGCATGGCTCGCGGGTGACTCGGGGCGGGCGTGGGGGGGGTGCCGCGGGGAGTGGGGTTGCGCAGGGGGGGTCATAAATAAAAAAACAAATAAAACCTAACTTTCCACCGGGTCCTGTGTCTTCTCTGCTTCTGCTCCTGCTCCTGCTCTCCTGCTCTTCTGCCTCCGACAGGAATGGGAAGCAGGCAGCCAGGCTCCCTCCCCTAAGCCAATCACAACGTCTGCAGTGCCGTGACACAGCGCTCAGCCAGGGCTTAGAGCGATGGGCATGTTCTCCATGCAGGCTGCAATGCCTGCATGGAGAAGGGCAAAGTGCGCATGGCTGGTTTGGGCGACCCGAGAGGGCCAACAAAACAGTCTTTGCGCACTCAGGAGAGGGCAAACCATGGGCAAACCACTCCTCCCTGCCTTGCTTGGAGAGCAGAGCAGCCCCACACACCCGGCCGCCCTCAAATCAAACATAAAATGGTAATAACTAAAAGTTATTACCATTTTATGTTTTGGCTTCTCACACTGCGAGAAGTCATTGGGGCGACGCTCCTCCGCCATAGCGGAGGAGATGCCCCTGGTAAAGTTAACAGATCCTTAAGCCGAGACGTGTTTAATCTACCGGTGCCTGTTGCTAAAGTTGCTGTTTTTAAATGCACTCAGTGTAAACTGGTTTTAATATTTCTGGTTGTTTTAGGACACCGGTGGATGTTCGCGGTTTGAACATGTGGTTTGGCACCAAATACTTTTGGGTCGAAAGTGCAGACTGCAATCTTGAAACAGGAAATTATGTTTATATTGTGTAATTTATTTATTGAATAAGGTGAAGCTCCCATCACAAAACTGATTTCTCATAAGGTGGCGATATTCTGTTTTCAAAGATATGCAAAGTTCATTTGTTTATAGATTGTGCAAGCAAATACGTGCAGATGTTTGCCAGATACATTGCCACGTGTCACCCTGGGCATGCGCTCTGTGTTGCTGTGGGAGCTCGCCTTAGTCGCTTCTCTTTGGGGGTGCCCGGCAATAAGCATTGGCAGAATGAGTTAACAAGTACCAGGGCGATGGGTGCCAGGCGCTGCTCTTTTCCACGTTTTAATTCAACTGAGCGAGGGCTTCACCAGGACGTCCACCTTATATTTATTTTACGGAATAAAAAAATATATGGAAACAGGTAGTCCACCAACCTCAAAAATAGTGCTTGAAAAAGATAATAATGCAGCAGATTTCGGTCCGATCTTGTTGTCCTAATGGCGACGGAGACCAGAGCGTGTTGGATAGAACAGCCCAGCGGCAGCTGCTAAATCAATTGATTAATGGTGTCAAATAAGGGTTGACTAATGAATAATCTTGGGTTCCCCGATCCCCAACCACGAAGAAATCATTAATCTTTGGGCCCTGACCCACGGGCTCTAAGATCACCCAGCCTGTCCTGAGGTATCGTCTTTTGGGATGTTAGGTTTATGCCCCATTCCTAGGGGTTGAAGCTAGGGAAGAGAGGGCTTGAAATATTGTTTTAAATAAAAAATAGATAAAATCACTTTGCCAAATGTATTTCATTTTCTGTTTGGAACTGACCATTTTAATGACAGTAGGGCTCAGAGGAACAGATTGTTGTATATAGCATAACCCTTGACCCTAAAATCCCTCAGCACACCCAACCTCTTTAGCATCTCCCCCAAACAGGGTGCAGAGTGGCCAGTTAGCTGTTGGTGGTGAAGCAAGGTGTTTCCGAACACAGCCCAGGCGCCTTGAAGCTCCCCCAATCCTCCTTAGCATATCCCGCAGTATAAGGTGCAAATCGAGGTGTTTCTGAGTGCAACGCAGGCACTTGGAAGCGCCCATACTCCGCCTTCGCATTTCCCGCAGAATAAGGTGCAGAGTTGCCAGCTTGCTATTGCACAGAGTGGTGTTTTCGATCACAGCATGGGCGCCCAGAAGCCCCCAAACTCCTCCTTTGCATTTTCCGCAGCATAAGGTGCATAGGGGGCATCTTTTTGGTGCAGAACGAGGTGTTTCACAGCACAGTCCGGGCGCCTCAAAGTCCTGCCCAAACACCTTCTTTAGCATCTCCTGCAGTATGAGGTGCAGAAAGGGCTTTGCATTGTATTGTACTATACAATGACTGGCCATACCCCAACACACCACACTATAAAATACCATGACAGGCCATACAATAAAATGACAGGCCATACCATACCAAATCATACCAGACCACACTATACCATGACAGGCCATTCCACACCATACTATACAATGACAACCCATACCATACTGATTCATGACAGGACACACCATACCATGCCATACCATACCATGACAGGCCATACCTTATCATACCAAACAGTTCACGGACCACACCATGACAGGCCATACTATACCAAAACATTACATGCCATATCATATCATACCATACAATGACAGGCATATACCATGCCATAGAAGACAATGCATGCCAAACCATAATATACAACGGCAAGCCATACAATAATATACAATGACAGGCCATACTATACCCAGGGCCACTGGAATTATGCGGCAGGAGAGGGCCAAATTATGCGGCAGGGTTGAGTAAATTATGAGGCAAGAAATGGCAAATTATGCGACATAATGTGGCACGTTTTGTAATAATATTACTTCATTATTTCGTAATTTTTAAACTTGGTAACACTGTATGGGCATTGAGTGCACCTCATTAGTATCAGTTTAACACTCAAATATAGCTTTAAGTAACAGAAAGGTGATCAGTCCAGCTTTGCAAAGGACCTTCCACTACGTGGCAACACCTCACTGCATTTTTATTAACTTTTGAACCATTTGAGCTAGAAACAATTTTTTTTGTTAAAATCTGCAGATTATGCCACAGATGATGGATTATGTGGCAAATGCGTAAAATCTATAATAATACAAAAATCACTGCACAATCGCATAATTTCAGTGGCCCTGACCATACCATACTATGGAATAATAAGCCATACCATACCATACAATGACAAGCCATGCAATACCAGGTGACACCATTGCACGCAGTGACAGGCCATACTATACAATACCATACAATGACAGGTCATACCATACTATAAAATGACATACTATGCCATATCATACAAAAGAACAACACAAAAGTTGGCAAAGCCAATAGATCTCACACAGGCGAGACCTATTGGCTTTGCCAATGCTTGTTCACTGTCTCAAGGCTGGCCTCTCATAGACTAAAACAGGTTTCCCTTATTACATTTAATAAGTGATAAAGTCAGTCTGGGGACAACTAGAGAAACAAGCATTGGCATAGCCAATAGGTCTCGCCTTTGGGGCCTTATAAGTGTTTAGCCAGAGCTATTGACTTTGCCAATGTCTTTAAGCTCTGCTGTAGAGAAGTGTGGCTGCTGTGCAGCATGCTGAAAAGTTTTAATAAAAAAGTGTCAGAATCATTTTAGTTACCTTATATATGACCAAGAAGGCATTATGAACAACTGAACGACCATATTAAAAAAAGTATTTACAATAAAAAATGTCCTCAGTTTTCTTGTGTTCGTGCAATGCTGGCAACTTGTTTCTGCCTATTCCAATGGTTGTTTGTTAAAGCTTTTTTTGAGGGGCATAAACAATCGGAGGGTGAAGGTTGGGAACTAGTACCTGTATTATAACACTAGCAGCGGCCAGACGCTAGGGGAGAATCAACAGATGCCAGATTCCGAGAGCAGGCTGAGGTGGTGCTGAGTGATGCTGAGGTGGTAGTGGTGGTGGTGACTGGTGCGGAGACGATGCTGAGCTGATGCTGAATGATACTCAGGTCTTGCTGAGTGATGATAATGTGGTGGTGTACTAGTGCAAAGGCGATGCTGAGTGATACTGATGTGGTGCTGAGTGATACTGATGTGGTGCTGAGTGATGCTGTGGTGGCGCTGAGTGATGCTGTGGTAGTGCTGAGTGATGCTGTTGTGGCGCTGAGTGATATTGTTGTGGCCCTGAGTGATGCTGTTGTGGTGCTGAGTGATGCTGTGGTGGTGCTGAGTGATGCTGTGGTGGCCCTGAGTGATGCTGTGGTGGCCCTGAGTGATGCTGTGGTGGCGCTGAGTGATGCTGTGGTGGCGCTGAGTGATGCTGTGGAGACGCTGAGTGATGCTGTGGTGGCCCTAAGTGATGCTGTGGTGGCCCTGAGTGATGCTGTGGTGGCGCTGAGTGATGCTGTGGTGGCGCTGAGTGATGCTGTGGAGACGCTGAGTGATGCTGTGGTGGTGCTGAGTGATGCTGTGGTGGTGCTGAGTGATGCTGTGGTGGTGCTGAGTGATGCTGTGGTGGCGCTGAGTGATGCTGTGGTAGCCCTGAGTGATGCTGTGGTGGTGCTGAGTGATGCTGTGGTGGCCCTGAGTGATGCTGTGGTGGCCCTGAGTGATGCTGTGGTGGTGCTGAGTGATGCTGTGGTGGCGCTGAGTGATGCTGTGGAGACGCTGAGTGATGCTGTGGTGGCCCTGAGTGATGCTGTGGTGGCCCTGAGTGATGCTGTGGTGGCACTGAGTGATGCTGTGGAGATGCTGAGTGATGCTGTGGTGGCGCTGAGTGATGCTGTGGTAGCGCTGAGTGATGCTGTGGTGGTGCTGAGTGATGCTGTGGTGGTGCTGAGTGATGCTGTGGTGGCGCTGAGTGATGCTGTGGTGGTGCGCCTGAGTGATGCTGTGGTGGCCCTGAGTGATGCTGTGGTGGCCCTGAGTGATGCTGTGGTGGCACTGAGTGATGCTGTGGTGGCGCTGAGTGATGCTGTGGTGACGCTGAGTGATGCTGTGGTGGCGCTGAGTGATGCTGTGGTGGCCCTGATCGATGCTATGGTGGCGCTGAGTGATGCTGTGGTGGCGCTGAGTGATGCTGTGGTGTCGCTGAGTGATGCAGTGGAGGCGCTGAGTGATGCTGTGGTGCGCCTGAGTGATGCTGTGGTGGCCCTGAGTGATGCTGTGGTGGTCCTGAGTGATGATGTGGTGGCGCTGAGTGATGCTGTGGAGACGCTGAGTGATGCTGTGCTGGCCCTGAGTGATGCTGTGCTGGCCCTGAGTGATGCTGTGGCGGTGCTGAGTGATGCTGTGGTGGCCCTGAGTGTAGCTGTAATTTTATGCGTTGTATTATATATCTGGATGCAATGACAGAAGCAGCAAAATACTAGTCGGGCGGCAAACCATATATGCTAAGCGCAGGTTTTTAGCTTACATGTTTTTGAGCAATGCCCTTAAGTACATCGACCACGCCCCTTTGTCTTTGACAGACCGCCCCCCCCCGTTTTTTCATCCCACTTAAACCCCTGAGTATTATCTATGAGTCAGATGCACACTAATTACTTTCAGCAGCATCCCTGGTCTCAAAATCATATAATTCACGTGAACTCTTCTCAAGTTTCTTTGCGCAACCCTTAGCGGTCGCACTATGTACGAGTCCAGTCACAAAAGAGAGCTGTGTGACACTGACACTTCCGGACAGGTTATGGACACGGGTAGAGATTTAAGGGCAATAGGAGCCCATCACTTATGCGTAATTAGGGTATGTAGTGTACAGGAAGCGACGTACGCGGAACACTGAAAAGTAAATGTTCCCTCATGTTTAGAACAGGCATGGAAAGTGCAGGTGTAGAGGAATCCTCTGACGAAGCGAAGCTGAGGACCCTCGAGGAGGAGGGGCCAGAGGTTCAGGGGAAGGGGAATGAGCCATCCCTGCAGGTGGAACAGCAACCAGGTCCTGTGGACGAGGAAAAGGAGCTGCGGCGTGAAACCCAGGCTCTGTGGGAGATGTATGGACATTGAAAGAGGACGAGTCTACACCGGGACGGCCAAGTAGTAGGACTAGACTAGTCCGTGCTAGTAACATTTTGTAGAAAGAGCAATGAATGCATAAGAGTTTGGAGTGGTAGGACTCTGGCAAATCAGTGTTAGTTTAAAAACAATTTTCTCGCAAAGCGGCTCCAGTTATTGGCGGAGCGTAAACGAGCTGTCAGCTACACGGGGTGGGTGGAGCTGCTTTAGATTTTTTTTTGTTGCCCGTAGACGCGCCCCGTGAACCTACGAACAGTGTAGTTTGATTTTTAGTATCTACAGCGTCTCAAATCATGCACGTAGCAGGGCGCTTGCAAGTGTCACAACACATTAATCAGCATCGGCGGCAATCGTTCTATTAAAGATAACCCTTGCTAAGATTGGCTGCCCTACGAGCGCACGTCTTTATGCCTGCGCAGTTAGACAACAGTGAAAAGCACTAGCAAAGCCAATAACTCAGTATTGAGAGCCCGATGCCTATTGGCTTTGCTAGTGCTTGTTTCAACTTTTGCAGTGTTTCAACATTCATTGCTTGGCCACTAGATGGCAGTGTCCGGCAGCCAATGGAGATTTTGAAAAAGAGAAATGATGTAATAAGCAGTGGCGGCTCTCGTGATAACCTTTCAGGGCTGTTTTATGCGTAGATGACTGCAGTTCCTCGAATGCACAGTAAATTGGTTGTATAAAAACAATTAAAATGTACATTTTTTGTTACAACTTAATTCAAGCCAGAATCATCTGAAAATGTTTCGAAGTATGATTTTTTTTTAACAAAGTCAGTAGGAAGTATAGCACAAACAAACAAGCAAATGGTGCGCGTGAAAGTGATCGCGAGCAAGACGTGCGGCCGCGACCGGGAGTTGTGTGCGCGCGCACGCGCAAAAAGGACATAAAAAAAACCACGCAGGCTGGCGAGTGGTGTGCGGCTGTGCGCGCAACATGACGAGAGAGGAAAGCCATATGGCGCCTCTGCTCGTCATTGTGCGCGTAACCGCACGCTCTATGCCAGCCAAAAGCGTGTGGTAGGACTTTTAAAAGCCCACACACTAAATGTCTCGCAGAGCAGCGCATGCGCTGGCACAGCGAGACCTAAAAACTACAAGATGTCAGACAAGGGCTAGAAATGCAGCATACTTTGGGATTATCATGACCTCAGCACCATCACAAAGACCCCGCAAGATGATGAGCTCATGGATAAGTTGGACACAGCAAAGTACAGTTTGTTGTGAGCAAAACAGCAAAGCATCTTTACATTTGACCCTAGTTACACCGGATTGCACTAACGCTAAGAAGAAATTGTGTTTTCAGTGCTTGAAGGGCTCGACCAAGTCACAGGCATGCTTTTTTTAGGTCGAGCCTAGCGCAGCGCGCATGCGCTGCTCTATGGGAGGCTTCTTGTGAGCACTCCACACTGTTCCTAAACTTCTCCGTGGGAGTTAGTTAACTCCCACATATTCTATTGGCCTTTGCGTGTTGCTTTCAGTAATGAAAGCACGCAAATGGCCAAAGACGGCAGCATGTCCCGCCTTTCTTCCAAAAGTTAACGCCCACGGCCTAAGGCTCTCAGGAGCGAGCAGCGGCGCGCTGCATTCCTCATCGTGGATCAGGTTACTGCAACCGCTTTCACTATCGCGTGCATCGGCGGGCACGATGCCAGCTGCATTCATTACAGCACGGGCACCACTCTTTAATTATGTTTATTTATACAATGCGCCCACAGCGCGCTTCACATTTAACCTGGCGGCCGCGTGCCTTTGTTTTGTGCAACCGACTACGCAATATTTTACTGTGTATGCTTTCTAAATTTACCACTTCCAATAATATCTCTCTGTGAGGGAACAGCCTACCTCTGCTAATGTAGCCTGTTCAGCGAACGGACCGGACGCTACTCCTACTAAAAACAGTGCATGAAGCAGGAGAGCGGATTGCAAACAGAGCTGAGTGTTTCTGTGGCTGTGATGGGAGCAGGCACAGTGCTGTAACATGTTTACACTGTGGGCAGAGACGCTGCCCGGGGCCAGCCTGTCATCTGCGCCCCTCACCACAACCTCTCCGGAGAAGGCGGGGATGGGGATCCTCTACTAGGCGCTGGGGAGACCAAGGTCGCACCTCCACGCCCTCCCCCACCCTCCGGCTCACCTCGGTGACAGCTCTCCGTTGGAATGAAGTGGGGTGTCAGGCGCCCTTTCCGGGTTCCCCAGGAGCACCGGGTCTCCTTCGCGGGGCGCAGAGGGGGGGGCCTTAGAGATAGGGTGTCTTAGACGGAGGGCCTCGTCTCTGTGGCTCAGAGGCTGGGATTGTATTTCGAAATATCCGCCATTTTCACCTTGTCATCCCCCGCCGCCGCCCGCACCGGAACCAGCTGGGAGACACCCCCGGAGCAGGGAGCCAAGGCGACCGGGACTCACCCTCCGCTCGGCTCATCTTGGTACACACTTAGCCGCACGCTCTCAGTGTAAGTAGAGCACCCCCACATACAACCCTGAGACATAAATATTCAGCGCACTATAGAGCGCTGAATGGTAAGGAGGCAGCGCGCTTTAGATACAAAATATGCCAACATTTTACTAGCTCAACATACAGATTTCACAGTTACGAGTTGATTTTGCCAGCCAACTTGTAAGGGTCATAGTAAGAGTGAAAAAAAAGGACAGTTTATAAATAAGAAAAATGTTGCTAACAATAGGATCTTTTGCGTCAAAGCACTCAAACTAGGAGCTAGCTGTCAGTGCACTCGAAATGTACTTGTGCTTAACGCACAAAATCTCTAGATCAAGACAAAACAGCATCAACCACTTCCACGTGCAAATGGAGTGAGGCCATGCTAGCAAGAGTTCACAAGGTAACACCAATACATTCACTTACAACCAAGTGGAGCAATTGTGGAAGAAACCACATAACTTTAGGTCCGGATCGGATCCAAAGTCCACATTGCAAACCTCCATCTTCTGAATGTCACTCCAGTAAACATTTGGCTTCAGATTCCTAACATCCTTTCAAAAAAGATTTCCATTAAATGCATCTGTCTGGACTCAAAGGAATTGCTGTTTTTTTGCCGCTGCACTGGCTCCCCGTCGACAGGAGGATCACCTTCAAACTCCTCATCCACGCACACAAGGCACTCCACAAAACTGGCCCAGCCTACCTCAACAGACGACTCTTCTTCTACGTCCCCACCCGCCAGCTCCGCTCCGCCGACCTCTCCCTCGCCACCGTCCCTCGCATTCGAAGAACAACCACCGGCGGCAGATCCTTCTCACACCTCGCCGCCAAGACCTGGAACACCCTTCCACTAAGCCTACAACAGACCCAAGACCTGCTGACCTTCAGGAGGCTACTCAAGACCTGGCTGTTCGACCAGTAGCAGCATCCCCCCCCTTCCCTCTCCCCAGCGCCTTGAGACCCTCGCGGGTAAGTAGTGCGCTCTACAAATTCTGTGATTGATTGATTGATTGATTGAATCTCAGGGACATTTCAAGAAATGGACGAATATGCTTGGCACTTCAAAAAGCCAAGGGGAAAAACGGAAATATGAACATTAACTGTGACAATACAACAGAAATATAGCGAAGTAAACATAAATTGGTTTGGGTAACCCTCACAGTGAACGGCTACTACATGTGAAGTTCCATCGCCTCGCTGGCTTAAATTAAGCTATTGGCCTGCAACTCTTGGGTCTTCAAATCCATAAATTGTCATGATGCCACAAACAAAATAAAAAAAATCTATATTTTATACCAATATTGCTGCCAGCCCACTTTGTGCAATGTATTTAGGTCTTCTATCAGTCTTAGTTTACAACATAGAGGCTGATTCCTAAAAGCATTTACACGTACTGGAAGTAGTTCTACAGGAGTACTCATATGTACCCTTACATGCCTTTGTGAATCCGCCTGAAACATCAAACATGGTAATAGAATGGAAATATTCATATTGTATTCCTATACAAGTAATGAAGTAGAAAAGACTGTCTCCTTGCGTTGGACGTTTTGGAGCCGATTGGGACCTTATAAATGTTTAGTTATCCAGCACAATATCCTTGGTGCAACAACATCAACTGTTGCATGGCTAAACACTTATAAGGTTCCAAAGGCGAGACCTATTGGCTATGCCAATGCTTGTTCTTAAAGAGCTCATCATCCAAGTGCCAGAGACTAGTGAAACAAGACAAGGTGGCCTGCACTGGAGCAGAGTCCCGCTCGCCTCAACATACTGCGTAACCCTTTCATCCGAATAATTGTACCACAGATGTTCCATTACCTGAGATGCCCTCCCCTCAGCCAGCGTGACTGAGCTGCTGCTGACAAGTCACGCTCACACTCTGATCCTGTGCATGGAAGCATCTCGGGGTTGACGTCATTCTCAGAAATCGTCATCATATCATGCAGTGATGCCCTCTGGTAATCAGGGTCTAGAGCCCTACTGTCATGAACCCCTCTGAAGTCCAATAATAGCTCATTCTCAGCAAAATGGGGACATACTAGGGCGTTTATTTACAAGAGATCAGTGCTCAGTGGGTAAAGAACGTCCACGCCTAGTGGGGGCTAGGTATCCCTAAAAGTATAATGATTGCTTCATGGTCACTCTTCTGTCTTCAGTCATCAAAGGCAAAGCTCTACGTGCCACTCATTGGCATAGGTATCTTATTAAGTTGCAGCACTGCAGAGGCCTTGCGCTTCACCCAGTGTGTGCAGAATGTGAGAATGTCTGAGCCTGAAGACACCCTCAGTGAACATCTACACCTATTCATTGGCCTAGTGTGGATAAATGTCTCCAACTACACCTACACATAGACCCACCTGCACACCCCATGATGCTATAACGCGAGCATACGGTTTCACAAATGTTTCCAAGAGCCAGACTAAAAAAGCTGGATAAGGTCGATATAGAGGAAATGGTATCCTCCATGGTCGTCTCAAGCATGGGTGCACGGCAGTGGTTAACATCAACATGGGTCAAATAAAGCTTTCGAGAAGGAGTAGCATATTACGCCCACTTTCAATTACCTCCTCACTGACCTGAGTCTAGCAAGATGGCTACCCAAACTGGATCTCAGCAAGATATGCCAACAACTACTACTAGAGGAAGAAAACCAACATATCACCACAGTCTGAGAGCGTACCTAGAACTCAGTTTTTGCATCTCATCAACCACCAAAGTCTTCCAGAATGCAATTAGGGAAGCTCTTGCCAGTCTAACTGGTGTCATGAATGTGAGTGATAGCACTCTCATCTATGTAGCGACTGTTAAAGACTCTCATTAGAGTCTAGAAGCTACTCTACACACACAGTCACAAATAGTTATTTGCGTATGTTTATACTGGAAGATGCTTGTGCAGACCCACAGAAGGAACAAAACATTCGCACAGCCCACTAACCACATACCATCATGCCTTACATACCTTCCTTGAATGGCCACGTACTGCAAAAGGGTCTTCCCAAATCTGATTACACTAACTGAACCATTGAGCCATTTGTGAAACTTACACTTTGCTGCGTTCAGAGTGAGACCTGCATCAGCAGGTAACTAGCATACTTGTGTAAGAGCCTTGCCATGCTCCTTTTGCGTTGCTCCAAATAACAGTGTGTCATCACTGAAATATTTCTGCATCTGACGACACTCCAAAACTCAACCATTTGTATCTGATCAAACCAACATGAGTCGAAAAAGTAGTGACGTACCTGTAGTTTTCTTCCAGCTCGAGTTGATGGTCTCCCTTGTTCAGGTCAAGATGGGAGGAGACTTTGGCACCGTTCAGTTGCATGATCATGTCCGCAACGTGTTGACCAGGATGTCTTTGTCTCAATTGCTTTGTTGGCCTGGTGCATATCAACAAAGATGTGCACTGCACCTTCACTGTCCTTTTTCGGCACCACCACTACAGACCACTATGGACGAAACCCATGGAGTAGGATCAGTGGAGCTCTCAATGATGTCAAGCTTCAGCAGCATTTTTAGTTTTTTCTCAACAGCTTCTTGCAAGTGGAAAGCGACTCTGCGGTGCCACTGGGCAACAAGGCGAACGTCCTCTTTGATGTGAAGCTGCACCTTCATTGTCTTGGGCTTGCCTAGGCCATGAAATAATGGGGGGGACTGACTCACAACTTCAGATTGAGTGTGGAGGCTGCAATTGAGAGATATCAGTCCCATGTCAGCAGCGGTGGCAAACCTGAGAAGGCAGGCACTGGACGAAGCTCCTTGAATTGGCGCTTGCACTGATACTGCTTTATGTTTCAATGTCGCAGTGAATGACCCTTGACCCTGCAATTGTTTAGAAGCAGCCCACATATATACTTTCATGTTTGACAGCTTGAGGCATGGCACAGGAGATAGGCTGTCAAACTTTTTGACTGGCATGATGTTAATCGACGCACCACTGTCTATAATAAAGGTTATGGGGCAACCATTGAATTTTATTGTAATCTTGGGACAATATCCAAATTAATTCTGTTGTTTTATGTGGTGGTTCATCTTTGTCTTTTGTGCTTCTCTGAAAGCAGCCAAACCTACATGTGCCTGTCGTTCATTGGTCGATGCCATCATTGCACATCCATCTTCTTCAAAGGATATGTTAGCCTTTAGACCAGCTAGCTCACAGTGCCACCATAAGCCCTTTAACCTTACCAAGGAGAAAATAGTTTCTGGTAACTATCGAACATGACAACCCTTGAACCTTCAGGGATCGTGGAAACAGTACAGTACTTTTCGCTCAATCAATCAAATCAAAGAACATTTATAAAGCGCACGGCTACCTCGGACGAGGTATCCCAGCGCTAGCGCAGCAGACTACAGAGTTTGAGGCTCGAGCAACTATTCCCCTTGCTTAAAGAGCGAGGTTTTCAGCGCCTTTCTGAAATCCTGCTCTGAATTCAGCATACGTAAGTGGTGAGGAAAGGCATTCCAATGTTTGGTGGTTCTAACCAAGAAATACCTATCCCCTTGCCTTGCTTTTGAGAAACCGGGGACAGCAAGGTAACGCCGATGGTTTGATCTTAATTTCCGCTCCTGGTGGTACAGGCTAAGCCGCTTCCTGAGGCAGCCAGGTCCCTTACCGTGAGGGGCACGGAAGGTGAAGGTGAGGGCCTTGAATTCGAACCTCCTGGCTACCAGGATCCAATGGAGTTGTTTAAGGTGAGGGGAAATGTGCTGGCACAGCGGGACCATGCGGCGCATTCTGCACTGTCTGCAGGCTTTTGATCAAGAACCCTGGCATTCCCAGGTTAGGACAATTGGCATAATCAAGGTGGGAAGTCACCAGGGTATGAACCGTGATCCTCTGGCTTTCTTCCGGCAGGAAGCCAAGGAATTTTCCTGATAGCTCCATTCTTACCGAAGCAGGCTGCCAAGACTTGCCGGACTTGTGCCGAGAGAGCCAAATCCTTATCCCATCTGACTCCAAGGTTTTTGACCGAGTCCTTAGGGACGAGTGGGGAGTCAAACTCCCCAGGCAACCATAGGCAAGGAGAGGGGGGGGGGGTGCTTGATTAAAGAATAAGACCTTTGTCTTATCGGCATTCAGTTTCAAGCAGTTTTCATTCATCCATTCTGCAATGTCTTTCAGGCAGTCTTTAAAAGAATCAAAAGCTGCCGTAGAGTAATCTTTGAAGGAGAACACCAGCTGGGTGTCATCCGTGTAGGAGACCACCTTGACCTCTCTCCTAGAAATGAGGGCTGCCAGCGGGGCCTGGTAGATATTGAAAAGCAGTGGGTTTAAGGCAGAGCCCTGGGGCACTCCACATCTGAGTGGTTTAGCTGAGGAGATGAAAGGGCGGAGAAAGACTTGCTGGCCACGGCCTTTAAGATATGAAGAAATCCACTTGAGTGCAGTCCCCTGTACTCCTATCTGTTTGTCTTTCCAGTAAGATTGCATGCGACACAGTATTGAATACCGCTGAAAGGTCTAATAACACAAGCATGGTTGAAGAGCCGCCATCCACTGACAATCGAACTGAGTCTGCCACTTCGAGCAACTCAGTTTCCATGCTGTACCCTCCGCTCAGTCACTGCGTGCTCACTAGGTCTCAGAGAGCTACACAGAATAAATGATGGGGACGTTTTCAATAAGCATTTATTGAACCAGCGTCATCCTAGTATAAAACATGTTTGCTACGACAATCATTAGACAGAAACAGATATATAAGAGTATAAGCACCGTTAGAGTAAATAAAAGGTAGAATTCTACCACAGTGCTAAAACAGTAAATATATGCAGGCATATCGATACATGGCAGTAATCAAGCGTACTCCTATGTAACCCTGGGCGGAGCAGGCGTAGTGCCTCTACGCGAAGTTCCACGGAGTTGGAAAGCAACTCCGTGGAACTTCGCTCCGCGCCCTCACCCCTCCCAAATAATTAAAAGTAATTAAAAGGCACTTACCTGCCCCGTGGCTGCCTTCTCCTCGACATCACTGCTCTCCTGCCTCTTCCTCGCCATCCTTCTTCACTAATAACCCCTATGTTGTACGTCTTGCGCGTGCGCGCACGCGTAAGACGTACAATATAGGGGTTATTAGTGAAGAAGGATGGCGAGGAAGAGGCAGGAGAGCAGCGATGTTGAGGAGGAGGCAGCCACGGGGCAGGTAAGTGCCTTTTAATTACTTTTAATTATTTTGGGAGGGTGGAGGGGCCGGCTAACTACACTCCACCACGGAGTCGTAGTTTTGCCTCAACTCCGCGTTTGCAACGGAACGCGGAGTAGGCAAAACTACGTAAACTCGGCTGGTGGAGCTTAGTTACCCGCCCGGGTTTACTCCTATGATGCAAACCCTACCTAAGTGTACCTAGCATGTATGTGGGTGTAAAGCCAAGAATCCCCTAGGAAAGAGCCAACCCCATTACCTGATGGGAGAGAACAAAGGACCCTGTGTTGGTCTTGAGTTGGACACCCCGCAAGGGATGTCAGACCATTGCATGTTGTAGCTTCTGCAGGCCCGGACCTCAGCGTCTAGTGTCAGCGTGGAAGCTTCTCCTCTGCCTATCTAGTCTTGGTATGGGTCTTTTATACCATAAAGATAGCCTCGGGGTTCCTTACATAATCGATGTGTTGTGAGTACGATTATGTAAATGAGCCTAGAATAATACCTGCGATTATGCAAAGTAGTTATTTTGCCCTAGGATGAAGATGACCATGACATTTACACAGAATATGTTCATGCTGTTACGTACGTCTTGTGCGAGGACTTTTTTAAGAATCCTCATGCATAATAAATGAGGCTAGTTTCAAGGAAACCGATCGACATTTACTCAGAACATAACTGGGTAAAAGATTGGTATACATTGGGGTACATAACACCCACTCCTCATTCGAAGGTCGATAAGGTCAACTAATGCTAAAATTTGCCTGTTTAAAAACCATAAAAACTTTGTTATAAAAACTAGTGTAAAAATATCGAAAAACATGGTATATGTAAAAAATGATGCCATAAAGATTTAAAAAAGCTCTATAAGTCCTCCAAATAGTCAATAATCTGTTAGACCAACCGAGCACATCGAAAGCCATAGTGCTCAGTGAGAGCAGGAGAGAAAAATAAAAGAAAACAATGTTTTCAAATTCCAATTTGGCTTGTTTTTGAAAAAATCCCAAATTGTTCCCATCACATGGAGAGCCAAATGTTTGTGTCCTGTGTAGGAGATGCAACATCACTGTTGCTTGCATTCGCAGACGAGGGTCCCTGTAACACCTCTTGTATCAGGTCAATGGAGCAAAGGTGATCATCTTCAGATCCCATAGCAGCCACCGAGGGAACACTCGATACCTGTGTGCTTGTTGCAGAGCTGCTGTCTGGTCCAACCGGATCTGAAGCATTCCATGGCCGCTCTAAGAATTCTGTCATCAACATGGGAATACATGAGGACATTGTAACACATGGGCCTTTAGGGGGTCCAGTAGTGCGTCTATGTCCAGTGGCACAACCGATGGAAGGGTCAGACATATGTCCAACAGGCATTCGAATCCGCAGAATAGGCAGTGGAGCACAGGCAAGATGCAGCCAACCCAGACTGGTCTGAATGAAAGGAACTAATGCTCGCTTAGCTTCCGAAGCCGAGGTGTGCCCAGATGAGTACCATGGGTTCATGCCAACGTTGCACCAGGAGTGCTTTTTCCATCTCTGGAGGAACTGGGCCGTCCATTGCATAGCAGAAATATTAAAACAAAAAACCCACTACAAGTAGTAAGACCAGCGGAAGCCCTCCAAAAACGCTTCCCAATACGGATTGTATAAATGCTGGAATAACTCAGAAGATTGTCTGCAAGATGCTTAATAGTCCAGAACCTATGCTTTTAAATAGGTGCACGATACCCCTCGTATCAGACATGTTAAAGATACAATGAACTATTTCCCCAAAATGGAGCTGGAAGTTCGTACGGACTAGCACCTGTAGCTCAGCTGAAGACCTTGCAACCTGGAGATCAAAAGTCTCTCGGGCTGAGGTTAAGGCCACATCCTTCTGAAAAAGCATGGTTTTCAGTCTGCTCAGAGAATTAAACCGCATATAGGAAACATTTAATGAAGGCCATAGCTTTGCCTCCCTAACTGTGTGGGTCGGTGGAAACAATACTTGCATACAACAAGTAACCCTGGAACTTACTGTGACTAGATATGCGATGCCTGTTACCATCCCACAACAACCTTGATCATTCAGCATCAAATAGCTTACATTCGAAAGCAGCTTGAACACCGGATGAATCACGGCGGCTGGGGAAACCCTTCAAGTGACACGATAAGTTAGCAACAGAAGCATTACAGGCTCCGTGAAGTAAAATATCCTTGCAAACTAGAGACACACTTAAAGCAATTTCACAGTCTAAATCGCTGAGAAAAACTTCAGTGTCCCCATTCATGCATCTAAATCTGTACAGTAATTCCCAGTACTCATGTATCTATCCCTCTCCCAACGCTTCATACCTGCCTACCTGCTGGTAATGTAGACAGTATTGAAATTGGAATGTTATGACTGGCAATGTAATATAGCCATGGATTAACCATTCTGTGGAAGGTGACTCAGCCATGGTAAAAGGTAATTGGTCCGATTTTTCAAAGTGCAGCATTGTATATTTTGCATCTCTTTGTGCCATTGACATCTGTCTTTCCGTTAGATTGTATGCAGAAAACAGAGTTGTGCCGTTGATGTAGCACCAGGGCACGTGGCCAGAATGCAATGATTGTAGCGTCCAGCTTAATAATAGAATGGATCGCAATTGCGATTGTCCATGTTGTAAAATAGACAAATCCTGTTCCATTATATCCAATGCAGAAGACACAATGTTACCCAGTCGATAAATCCTGGATGATAGTGTGGTTATGCCATTGTCGACCACTGCCAAAGCCTTTTTTATGTTAACCCTATCAATCTCATGCAATCTCTCAGCAGCCTCCTGTTGAGAGATTTTCCATACTTCGTTGTAATTAGCAAATAAAAAGCGCTTTTGACGTGGCTTCTGGAGACCTAACAAAAAATTCCTAAGATCCATGTCATCTGGGAGTAAGAACACGTGTTGTTTCACCTGGGACAGTGTTGAGGTTTTAAGCACTCTAGGCATAACTTCCCAACACTGTAAGATGTCACCACCCCGTGTGTTATGATTGTACATAGCGCTGGTCAAGCCTATGGATATTAAACCCTTCTGTGGTACCCTGAATCTTGACTGGCACCTATGTGTCGAAAGGCCAAACCAACCATCCCTTCCAAATGGGGTCAGATGAATTGTATGAACCATCATATAGAATAGCATCCAACGTATCCTTATTGTGTTGTTTGTAATTTTGCCAACCCTCAAAGTGTGTAAGTGAGGGAATCCGAGGTGTGTTCAAGTCCTTGATCTTGGCTAACCCAAGACCTGACGTCTGTTGCACTGTGTTGTTCAGAAAGATTACCTGATGTGGTATGAGGCATGGTCTAAATAAAGCGATATCAAAGGGGATGATGGACGGAGCGCTTGAGCAAATCAAACACTCACCCCCAGTCAAGTGATCTGGGTTTAATCCATCATCATTCTTTAGCTCACTCCACCACCCCAGTTCAGACATGGCCATATGCAAATCAGTCTGACCCTGTGCCTCATGGGAACAGTCCAGCCCGAACTGCCAAGCCATGTCTTCCCTGGACCGGAAACAAGCATCCTGGGACCGGTTTCTGGCTATTCAGCCATCATCAGCCAGGCTAGCTTGAATCCAGTGGCAAAGTGAGCAAGGGACCCACGTCTGGGCATACCCTGCCAACTTAGGGCGAACAAAGCGATATCAAAGGGGATGATGGACGGAGCGCTTGAGCAAATCAAACACTCACCCCCAGTCAAGTGATCTGGGTTTAATCCATCATCATTCTTTAGCTCACTCCACCACCCCAGTTCAGACATGGCCATATGCAAATCAGTCTGACCCTGTGCCTCATGGGAACAGTCCAGCCCGAACTGCCAAGCCATGTCTTCCCTGGACCGGAAACAAGCATCCTGGGACCGGTTTCTGGCTATTCAGCCATCATCAGCCAGGCTAGCTTGAATCCAGTGGCAAAGTGAGCAAGGGACCCACGTCTGGGCATACCCTGCCAACTTAGGGCGAACAAAGCGATACTGGATTCAAGCTAGCCTGGCTGATGACGGCTGAATAGCCAGAAACCGGTCCCAGGATGCTTGTTTCCGGTCCAGGGAAGACATGGCTTGGCATTTCGGGCTGGACTGTTCCCATGAGGCACAGGGTCAGACTGATTTGCATATGGCCATGTCTGAACTGGGGTGGTGGAGTGAGCTAAAGAATGATGATGGATTAAACCCAGATCAGTTGACTGGGGGTGAGTGTTTGATTAGCTCAAACGCTCCGTCCATCATCCCCTTTGGTATCAGCTTTGTTCGCCCTAAGTTGGCAGGGTATGCCCAGACGTGGGTCCCTTGCTCACTTTGCCACTGGATTCAAGCTAGCCTGGCTGATGACGGCTGAATAGCCAGAAACCGGTCCCAGGATGCTTGTTTCCGGTCCAGGGAAGACATGGCTTGGCAGTTCGGGCTGGACTGTTCCCATGAGGCACAGGGTCAGACTGATTTGCATATGGCCATGTCTGAACTGGGGTGGTGGAGTGAGCTAAAGAATGATGATGGATTAAACCCAGATCAGTTGACTGGGGGTGAGTGTTTGATTAGCTCAAACGCTCCGTCCATCATCCCCTTTGGTATCGCTTGTTCGCCCTAAGTTGGCAGGGTATGCCCAGACGTGGGTCCCTTGCTCACTTTGCCACTGGATTCAAGCTAGCCTGGCTGATGACGGCTGAATAGCCAGAAACCGGTCCCAGGATGCTTGTTTCCGGTCCAGGGAAGACATGGCTTGGCAGTTCGGGCTGGACTGTTCCCATGAGGCACAGGGTCAGACTGATTTGCATATGGCCATGTCTGAACTGGGGTGGTGGAGTGAGCTAAAGAATGATGATGGATTAAACCCAGATCAGTTGACTGGGGGTGAGTGTTTGATTAGCTCAAACGCTCCGTCCATCATCCCCTTTGGTATCGCTTTGTTCGCCCTAAGTTGGCAGGGTATGCCCAGACGTGGGTCCCTTGCTCACTTTGCCACTGGATTCAAGCTAGCCTGGCTGATGACGGCTGAATAGCCAGAAACCGGTCCCAGGATGCTTGTTTCCGGTCCAGGGAAGACATGGCTTGGCAGTTCGGGCTGGACTGTTCCCATGAGGCACAGGGTCAGACTGATTTGCATATGGCCATGTCTGAACTGGGGTGGTGGAGTGAGCTAAAGAATGATGATGGATTAAACCCAGATCAGTTGACTGGGGGTGAGTGTTTGATTAGCTCAAACGCTCCGTCCATCATCCCCTTTGGTATCGCTTTGTTCGCCCTAAGTTGGCAGGGTATGCCCAGACGTGGGTCCCTTGCTCACTTTGCCACTGGATTCAAGCTAGCCTGGCTGATGACGGCTGAATAGCCAGAAACCGGTCCAGGGAAGACATGGCTTGGCAGTTCGGGCTGGACTGTTCCCATGAGGCACAGGGTCAGACTGATTTGCATATGGCCATGTCTGAACTGGGGTGGTGGAGTGAGCTAAAGAATGATGATGGATTAAACCCAGATCAGTTGACTGGGGGTGAGTGTTTGATTAGCTCAAACGCTCCGTCCATCATCCCCTTTGGTATCGCTTTGTTCGCCCTAAGTTGGCAGGGTATGCCCAGACGTGGGTCCCTTGCTCACTTTGCCACTGGATTCAAGCTAGCCTGGCTGATGACGGCTGAATAGCCAGAAACCGGTCCCAGGATGCTTGTTTCCGGTCCAGGGAAGACATGGCTTGGCAGTTCGGGCTGGACTGTTCCCATGAGGCACAGGGTCAGACTGATTTGCATATGGCCATGTCTGAACTGGGGTGGTGGAGTGAGCTAAAGAATGATGATGGATTAAACCCAGATCAGTTGACTGGGGGTGAGTGTTTGATTAGCTCAAACGCTCCGTCCATCATCCCCTTTGGTATCGCTATGGTCTAAATAAGGCCTCAGTTACCGGAACTTGACAATCTTTGGTCCCTCAGACAGATTTTGTGTCTATAGTGTCCCTCTAAAAGTCGAAACCCTGTAAAGACAGTTGGGAAATAAAGGAAGCAGAGTATATCAGCTTTGTATTAGTGAGCATATTTTTCTTTGCAGGTGTAGGTGCAAGCTTATAGTGATAAGATGTCGGGTCTGAAGTGTTAAACCCAGAAAAATAAGCAAACTTCGGTGCAAATGTAGCTAAACTACCTTTCAGCGGTGTTGGGCAATGTTCCCATTGATGGCAAGAGAAAACATTACGTGGGATATTTACTTTGTGCAAGAAATGATGACCATAGTGTTGGTAATAAAACATGGTGTCAAAATTAGATATATCATCATACAATTCATCATTTGAAAATGCAGCAGATTGTTCTAAATCAGACAGCATAGTATTTACAGTTTCAAAGTCCCAATCATCAGAGAAAGTACTGGAGGTGATGATATCACTTAGAGAAATTTTAAACAAGTGTGGTATTTTCAAAAGTTCAGTTGGATAATATACATCATATGAAACTCTGTCCCAAACTATTCCTTCAGGAACTGGAACTGCTGTAATGTTCACAAAGGACAGGTGTCTCTGTTCACGGTGTGATGATGCATGCGGTTTCAGGACAAAGTTCACATGTTGTACTGCAGAGCGTTCTGGGAGATAATGTCCATTCAGGAGCACGAAAAAGACAGTCACCACACCTATCCAGAGGACTAGGAACAGTACACCAATTGCAATCCAGAGCTGTAGCCATAAGTCTTTTTCAGCCAAAGGTAGGAATCACAAATTATTTTCTGGTGGGGAACGGGTGGTGGTGGTACCACGGGTTCACTTGGATCCAATGAGAAAGTATCAAAATCGATGAAGTAGCCAGACGCAGCTCGAGATATCTTTGGTAGCTCAGCAGGTTTTGTGGAACTGGCAGATGACTCGTGTCGAGACATATTCACATAGATATCGGTATTTGGCCAAATTGAGATCTGTGTTTCATTTGTAGTTTGTTGCTGTTCGATTTCAAAAGGTACAAGTTCCAATTAATTGTTGGTAACTCCTTCACTTCGTAGAGTAGAGTCTTCAAATGTTATTAATCTTTCTGTATGGTAGCGAGAAGAGTTCTGGTGCTACCTAGGAGACCACGCGGCCTACTATTCAGTATCGGCCACATAGTGTGTTTTGATCAGATAAATTGAGACAAATCCCTTTTCTTTCTTGCCGGCAAGGGGCGGTAGAAGTACTGTTTTTGTTCCTTTGACAGCCAGGACAGGTACAGGTGCTCTGTAAGATGGCCCAAATTCTTTTTTGTCCACAATCTTTTCTCTGACCAGGTCCCCAATCTTCGGGACCCAGTTCGGTCTTGCCAGAACAGCTTTCACTTCCCCAATGGCGGTGCATTTTACTTGGACGTTGCTTTGTAATGCCCGGAATTTATTGAGTTCCTGTAAAACAGCCAAACGATCATTGATGTCAGATGGTTTTTCATACGCCACTGTGCTGCCACAGTAGAGGTCATGGACCAACATTCTAATCCCGAACAGGACTTCGTATGGAGTACGGCCTCCCAGGGAACTTCTTGGAATGTTGGTTTTTCCTCTCCTCAATCGAATATTCCTCGGGATGATACGGAGAGGAGTACCCCAATGCAACACCCAAACTTTCCATGGCTTCTTTGTCAGCCTGTGAGCTAAACGCAGGGCCACGGTCAGAATGCAATGTGCCAATTGCATATGTCCCAATGAAGACTTGCTAATCCAGTTCAGGCATCAGCCAAGCGCTGAGGCCAAACCCACAGGAATCTAGAGCATGAATTCCCTGCCACCAGGATTTACCTGTAAGCCCCATCAGATTGTAAGGGGCCACAGTGGTCCAAATAGACACATGCAAGAGGTCTGTCTGATATCAGTAATGGTGTTTGTGGTGGACATGCTACGGTGGATACCTTTCATCTGCTGACAGATGTCGCACTTCAGGCCATAACCCTTGGTCTGTTTAGTAAGACCTGGCCACCAATAATGCTCCTTCAGTAATGAAATAGTTGCAGTGATACCTGTGTGTGCTGAACCCAGACCCTCCTGTGCAGCTACAATTAATCCTAATCTGCGATCCATGTTTGGTATTACTGTAGCCCCCACTCCTGGAATTTGACCATACGGAATATTTTGCGCATCTAACTTGTAGGAGTGCTTGAGTGGAAAACATTTTGGCAAGGCTGAGTTGTTGTTGCGCGTAGCGTTCACAGCTATCATTATCTGTCTGTCTATCCTCGTGCTAGAATGAGTGATTGCAGCAGCAGTTCGCACTGTTCCCTTCAACGTGCACGCCACCACGTGGATGACTCAATGTGTGAATTAAATGAGCCCGTGGCAAGCCTTTTTTCAGCTCTGCAACTTGTTCCCAAAGCAACTTGTGCTTTATTGTGCAACCTTTGGAATCTCGAAACCCATTCTGGCCCCAATAGTGAAGATATTCATTATATGACTGGACACAGTAAAACGCAATGCACACAATGAGTGTGGGGAATTCCAGATCCGTATTTTTTAGTGCCAGCATCAGGACTTTAAGTTCTGCCAGCTGTGCCGTGCAATCTTCTAGAGTCTGTGTCTGTGTATGCTAGGACGGAACTTGCCTTCCCGCATACGTCCCTTCACAATCACACATGCTGCGCTGTATTGCTATTTGCTTCCTACGGCAGGCTGGTCGGATCCGTAATTGTAAATGATGTATTCATAATGACCTAGAAGCATTATTTCATTCAGGAGAGGATATTCTTGTTCGTACTGCAGGAATACTTGTGTTTTTAATGTAGAATCAAATTTGTAATCTACATCTGTTGCAGTGAGAGAATTAGCCCATTGTATCCATCGCGCATGCAGTGCTTTTGCCTTTGGAACACTTGCTTTGGTAAAAGCCTTTAAGGTTGGTACCGGAGTCACGACAATTATGCGTTCTCCCTGAGCTAGTACTCTTTCTCTCACTACAACAGTCTGTACTGCTGTCAGTATCTTTTCAGTGAATGCAAAACGCATTTCAGCGTTTGTGTACAAATGAGATTTGTATGCAATGGATACAGTTTCGCCTTCATTGAAGGTTAGGTAAGTGTACCCTGATTGACCCGCAACTACACGGATCACCAAATTCATAGTGTTTACACGTGTGTGTTTGGAAGCTATCATGTCACCTTGTACGGAACAGAGAATTTCTGTGTGTTCCTGCGTCCAATGTTGAACTGAAAAATCAGGTCTAATTAAATCGTAGGAAGGTTTTACCTTTTCTGCATAATCCAAAATGTATGTTAGACCAGAATTTAGGAATCCTAAAATGGAGTCTTGGAGGTTGGAGCAGTGCACATTTTTCTAAAAAATTAGCTGCCAGGCTTTTTCCTTCACTTGTCAACTCATATCCTAAAAACAGGACATTGAGGTGGGCAGTTTTTGATTTTTTAAAGTTACATTTGTAGCCCACAGTGGGGAATCCCAAAATTATGTTGTTCACCCTGTGCAAGTGATCCAATAACTCATCAGTCAGATAAATATCATCTACATAGGACAATGCCTCCTCATCACAATATTGAAGTAATTCTGTTACTCTTGCTGAGAACAACCCGGGGCTATTTTTATACCCTTGTGGCAGTCTACAGAATTGATGCTGAAAATGCTGTCAAATGTCTGCTTTCAGGTGCTATATTTTGGCAGAAGAATCCATTTGAGATATCTAGTGTTGTTTTGTATTTTTTCCGCACAATGTTATTCATTTATGCGGCACTGTGTGCATTTTGTACTGCAAATGTTTTTGTGCATGTGTTCAAATGTCTGTAGTCTAAAAACTAGACGGTATGAATTGTCGGGTTTCATTACGGGAAACAAAGGATTATACATGGAGGAGGTGCAAATTTCAATAACACCTTCGTATTCAAGTTGACCTAAGATCTCCCTGACCTGTTTCTTTGCGTCATGTTTTATTGGGTACTGCCTCTTTGGTGTAGGAGTAGTTTTAACTGGGATTTCATGTTGAGGTGACTCAGCATCCCACCCTACATGATTGTGGTAAAGTGCGGGACCTAGCGCTAACGCCCACTCCTGCGCGTATGTATGTTTGAGTGACTCTGGAACGAGGTCGGAGAAAGACGGTAATATTACTTCTTCCCCTTTAAGGCAATCCGTAACGAACTCAGACAACCAATCTTTTTCAGCCAAAAAGAAATTGTATACATATGTCAGGTCCTCCCAAAAGAGAACTTTCACTTTCCTGGGTATGTCCCCCTCCATTTGGAGCGTTATTTCATATAACTGATGTGGGACACTTACCCTTGTATCAGGTGTCTCCTCCGTGATATGTTCATTCAACGCTGCTGTCACCGGAATTTCCATCAGGTTCTGGCGAGCTATTGTTACTTCTGCTGCGCTGCCTAGCATTGTCAGAGCCCATTCCCTGTTCAGTAGTAGAGTCCTCAGTAGCCTGGGCATTTCTTATTTTAAGGCCAGCTACTGTAATGTAGTCTGAAGTGCGATGTGTGTCTCTTGCCTTGGCTCGCTCTTCTGATCTGTGTTCTGACCGTCCTTCCCTCTCTGAGTTTTTAGATGAAACCTGAAAGGAACAAGAGGAATGTGTATCAGTATCCTGATACCTGTCGGGTTTTTTAATATTGTATCGGTTTCTAAGGTTATATTTTCTAACAGAGGGCTCCTGTTGAGGAGACCCACCCCGTGGTCCTGATGCATTCTGCTTATTGTTTTCTGATTGTTTGTTGTCCCATTTCTTTTTAGAAGAATTGGGTGCTTGCTTTGAGTTATCCTTTTCAGGATTACCCATTAATTGTGGCTTCCAAGGTCTAGCTCCCAAGTAATCTCTACCCGGCGAACCATAGGTTTCTTAAACAATCTTAGGTAATTCTCGCTCCTGTTGTTCAGGAGTGACCTCAGACCCTCAGGCGTTGGCGTATAGCCATCGCTGCTGCCTCCCCTTTTATGTTAGCTAACATAATTGTGGATACCTGGGCATAATTGCCTATCAATTTCATCCCCAAGTCCAGGGCAGGTTCCGCCCCATACTCAATCTGTATTTGTTTCAATACTTCTGGTATGACTGCAATTGAGGGGGTACCATGAGTTCTGGTATAAACTGCAGCGAAAACTGTACCCCAAGTGGTACAACCTTCTATCGGGGGAGCTATTCCCATTGGCAAGCAAATTGTCAGTATTCTGTGTTTTTCCTGCGGGCCCTTGTGGGGAAACACTGCCTCAAGCTGTGTTATTTTCTGAGCTATCCAGAACGGTATCTGCTTACGCGTAGTGGGCATTCGTCTCATACTTGTGTTCAGCGTTTGTGGGCTAATTTTATCGCTGTCCCTTGCAGTTGACCAGCTTGAGTGACCCTTGAAGGTTGAATTGTAAGTGTTCGCATTACGAACTGTGTAAGATTTCTGTATAACTTTACTATCTCTTTGTAAAGTGTAAGTAATTCTTCTGCTTGCAATGTTTCAAATTCTGGATGCAGTATGTAAGCAGCCTGGATCCGCCAGGTCGCTCATTGTTAGACATTATGGGAGGAAGTGTTTAAGGAAATGAGATAAAATTTTGCACAATGCAGGGAACTATAATCCTTCAAGCTTGAACAAACCTACTGCCAATACATAGGCTATACCTACTCAGCTGCGGCAGATTTTTCCCTTCCCACTCCAGACGTCTCTGTGTAAATGTGAGTAGGGGTCTCTGAGAAAGCACGACTGAACTACTCAAATTTGACCATTAAATAATAAATAAACCAACGTTGGCAGCGCCATGTCATGTAGTTCCTAATAATACATAGGATCTGCGCATTTGACAACATAAACTAAGGGATTGGTGTCCAGACTGATTCCAGACACCCCCAAAAGATATGTTAGCCTTTAGACCAGCTAGCTCACAGTGCCACCATAAGCCTCCTAATATTACCAAGGAGCGAATAGTTTCTGGCAACTATCAAACATGACAACCCTTGATCCTTCAGGGATCATGGAAACAGTACAGTACTTTTCGCTCAGTCACTTTGTGCTCACTAGGTCTCAGAGAGATACACAGAATAAACGATGGGGACGTTTTCTATAAGCATTTATTGAACCAGCGTCATCCTAGTATAAAACATGTTTGCTGCAACAATCATTAGACAGAAACAGATATGTAAGATTACAAGCACTGACAGAGTAAATAAAAGGTGGAATTCTACCATGGTGCTAAAACAGTAAATATATGCAGGCATAGCGATACAATAGCAGTATTCAAGCGTACTCCTATGATGCAAACCCTAAGTGTACCTAAGTATACCTAGCATGTATGTGGGTGTAAAGCCAAGAATCCCCTAGGAAAGAGCCAACCCCATTACTTGATGGGAGAGAACGAAGGACCCCTTTTTGGTCTCGAGTTGGACTCCCCGCAAGGGATTCCAGACCGCCGTGTGTTGTAGCTTCTGCAGGTCGGGACCTCAGCATCTAGCTTCAGCGTGGAAGCTTCTCATGAGTGTCCATGATAAGAAAAATGTGCCTGTGCAGCTCTAGACTTGTGTTTCTGTAGCCTCCTGAGTCTTACCCCCTCCTCAGCATCAAGAATATCTGTACTGGTCATCTTTCATCCTTTGCTGATCTTAGAAAATGTGAGCCAGCTTTTTCTTGCTTTGAAACATATGCTGCCCCTACACATTGCTAGATGTATATCACTGTAAAAGGCTAAAGTTAAGGATTTTATTAATTGTTATGTCTTCAAAAGCTGAAACTGTTTCTTATTGCAGGAATCCTTGTCTGAGTTATGTTGCTTACCTGTCAAGCCATAACACGCCATGTTTGAACAGACCTCAACTCACAGGTAACCAAATTAAACCTGACCATGGAGATTTGTATAAGTACTGCTGTGTTTCAGTCTCAGGAGGAGTATCGTGGCTGACTGATATCATCTCCTTGTCAGTTAACACACTATCTCAGCATTGCCTAAATAAGCATATATTCTGTTTTAACTTGAAAACATTGTTTTTTCTTTGACAGAACATGGTGCCTCTGTCCTCGGCGGACCAGGCTCAGGCCTTTCATCCTCGGCCTTCTTCAGGACCACAACAATATTGCTATAGCATTAGTGAAAAACAAATATAAGTAAGAAAAGGTTGGAACAGATACAACCTAATCACCCAGGTGAGGTGAGGCTTTTTCTTCGTGCAATACGGATGCTAACAGTAATCCGTCACTTGCAGAGGACTTGTATATCCCTGAACACAGGTGATTAGGTTGTATCTGTTCCAACCTTTTCTTACTTATATTTGTTTTTCACTAATGCAGTAGCAATATTGTTGTGGTACTGAAGACGCCGAGGATGAATATTTCCTCCGTGGCTGAAACATGTTGACCCTTGGTTTCTACTCACAGACAGTTATTTGTTGAAAACTGTCATTGCACTGTTTTTAAGCTTGAGCCTTGAGAGATACCAATTACATTTTTTTTCTCTCACTGTTCAATTTTAACTCACTATTTTCACTACTTTGCACTGCACTCGTCACCCCGACACGAACCAATTGCTCACATCTGTAGGATCTATCATAGCGTGTTATATCGCTACAAACTAAACATCATTAAAACATCCGTGAGCTCCCCTTTCCTTTTGAAAGGGTTGTAGCCCTTAGAGACACTAGCGTGTCACTAGGAGGAGACCCAGATGATGAAGCATGTCACCAATGGTGAGTGATTGGAATCCGTCCTTTTTAAAGGTATTTCCTTGTAGCCTGTCAAGAGGTGTATAGGTTGCGGTTTCTTTAGATCTCATGTGGCTCATACACACAGACACTTAGTGCTTTTGTATTAATAGACCCGTGGATATTGTGGTTTGTATGTAGCTTGTTAATGGGGAATATATCCACGCCAGGTCTTTAAACATTCCCTCAGACCCTTTCTCTATGCTTTTAGTTTTTTCTTAATGCTGAAAAGGGCCTCACACGGCTGGATACCATCTTCAGGAGGTCCTGCTGAAGAGGATTTGCTGCTGCGGAGAAGAACATATCAGAGATGCAGCAAAGTCAATCCCACTGGCGATACACCTTTGTTGGATCGGCTTGCAGGTAGGTCCTGGTCTCCTGTCGGTACTTAGAGCAGTTTTTGGTAAGAAATGTAAGTTCCAGGTTTTGGTTTTTGGTAGGAGAAGGTCACTTTAGCACCACACCCAGGGTCCAGGACCTGAGGGGCGCCATTTATGGCCAGGATCCATTCCATCAAGGACCAGCAGCAACAGGCTGGTAGGTTGCAGGGTCTCTGGAGCTTGTCTCACAGGTAGCCAGCCAGCTAGCCCTTGGGCTCACTGTAGTGGCCCTGGATTCAAGGAGCAGGTCCGATCTTCCTCCCTCAGGCAGCAGGGCAGTCCTTCCAGCAGCAGGGCAGCAGAACAGCCCTTCTTCTAAGTATTTCACAGGTCCAGCAGTGATCTGAAGAGTGGTCCTGGGGATCCAATATTTATACCTGGTAACAGTCTTTGTGTGAGGGGACCCCCTGTCCTACCTCCACATTTGATTCTGGAAACTTCTTCCCATTCCAGTGTCAAGAATCCAAACTGGCTGGGGTAACAAAAGGCTGGTGTCAGGTCCCTTCGCGTGTGCTGGAGGAAAAGCCCTTTAAACTGTAAATAAGGGATAGCCCACCCTGTCCACGCCTAGCTTCTTTTGTGTTATTGTTTGGATAGAATACACACACCAGTAGAGTCATTCACAGTCCTATGGCCCAGGACACTGGCAGAAGGCACAAATGGTTAGGACAAGAAGATGCCAATTTCTAAGTGTGGCATTTTCAGAATTGTGAATTAAAATCCAACTTTTAAATTACAATTCATTTGAATCTAAACAGGATATATCTATCTGCTCTTGGCAGAACCCCTTTTAGAGGGCTGCGGGCATGCTGGGACTGCTGGGCCCTACCATGGAGGTTGAGCACTTTTACTCCTGGCAGAGGCCCGACCTACTATGGATCCCGCTCAACTGGGCTAAGTATCCCTTCTGCACTTGACTCTTGAAGGAAGTGACCCGAAATGGGCCACCCGGGTCACTCGCGACCACCTCTCGGCCTTCCCAAAAATGAAGAGTCGGGACGTCAGTGGAGAATACAATCTAACACCTTTATTAGTAAATACACTGCAGTGGAGCCCGGTCTGACCAGCCTCATGGGATAGCTGTCGAGGGACTGACTTCAGAACACTTGGTAACACAAAATAAGCCTTCCAACACCTCTCAAGTCCCGCCCCCGATGGAAAAATACAGCTTGAGCAAAATCTGAACAAAGAAGGCACAGAGGGAAGAGCTACCACCTGCAGAAGGGGTACACTTTATCAGGCTCCCAAGGTCATCTTGCTCGGTCTCAGCTCTCTCTAGTGTGGGAGCATGACTATGTTCAGGGATAGGCATGCAAAGCTGAATAAACTATTCTCTTCGTGCATCTGGGTTCCAACCTTGAATAAGATAAGAAGGAATTTCTGAACAGCAGCTTCTGCTGAGGCAAGTAGAGAACTGGGGCACAGAGACCGGGCCTTGCTTACAGTGTAACATAGCAGCTACAGAGAGGAAAATTGCGTCTCAGATGCTAACTTTAGCCTGCACAACATTAATAAGGGCTGATCAGACACATTTGCAATAGCGATCAATATAAAATTGCTACATGAATGCTAATATAACATGGTATATGGCATGGGGGACGGGGCAATGATGCATTCGATTCTAACAGACCCTCCTTTTAGCATTCATTGCTAAGTTTTTATTGTGGCTATCAGGTAAGTGTCTTTACAATTCTAATGAAGGGGAAAAATGGTGGTTGAACCATTTGGATAATCATCAGCAATGTTAGATACACATATCAATATTCAACAAGCATTGGAAATGCAATAGGTCTCGCATTTGTTGGAGCTGGAGCTATTGGCATTGTAAATGGCAATGTTTTGTACTTTACAATAGGTCTTGTATTTGTTGGAGCTATTCACATTGTAAATGGCAATGTTTTTTATTTATCCTTGGGGTTTTATATAGCGCGAACTTAACAGCCTCAGTTGTGAATTTCGATTCATCAAAGTTTTGTGAGCCCTGAAATTTGCACAAGTAAAGTGCTAACAGTATAAATATGGGCACTGTTTAATAAACGAAGCCACTGCAATACAAGAGCAAAGGTGACCGAGTGACTGCTTCTGGGTTGACAGAGTTGCTTACAGTCACTGCCCGTTAAAGCTAGCTAGCCCGCTACTATGAGTTTATCAAACTTAATGCTATGTTTTCTTATGTTATGTTATGCTATGCAATGCTATGTTTTGTTGTGTTTTGTTATGCTATGCTATGTTTTGTTATGCTATGCTATGTTTTGTTATGCTATGCTATGTTTTGTTATGCTATGCTTTGTTTTGTTATGCTATGCTATGTTTTGTTATTCTATGTTTTGTTGTGTTTTGTTATGCTATGCTGTGTTTTGTTGTGTTTTGTTATGTTATGCTATGTTTTGTTGTGTTTTGCTATGCTATGCTATGTTTTGTTTTGTTATGCTATGTTTTGTTATGCTATGTTTTGTTGTGTTTTGTTATGCTATGCTATGCTTTGTTATGCTATGTTTTGTTTTGTTATGCTATGCTATGTTTTGTTATCTATGCTATGTTTTGTTTTGCTATGCTATGTTTTGTTATGCTATGCTTTGTTTTGTTATGCTTTGCTATGTTTTGTTATGCTATGTTTTGTTATGTTTTGTTATGCTATGCTATGTTTTGTTGTGTTTTGTTATGCTATGCTGTGTTTTGTTGTGTTTTGTTATGTTATGCTATGTTTTGTTGTGTTTTGCTATGCTATGCTATGTTTTGTTATGCTATGCTATGTTTTGTTATGCTGTGTTTTGTTGTGTTTTGTTATGCTATGCTATGCTTTGTTATGCTATGTTTTGTTTTGTTATGCTATGCTATGCTATGTTTTGTTATGCTATGCTATGTTTTGTTTTGCTATGCTATGTTTTGTTGTGTCTTGTTATGCTATGCTATGTTTTGTTATGCTATGCTATGTTTTGTTTTGTTATGCTATGCTTTGTTATGCTATGCTATGTTTTGTTATGCTATGTTTTGTTGTGTTTTGCTATGCTATGCTTTGTTATGCTATGCTATGTTTTGTTGTGTTGTGTTTTGCTATGCTGTGCTTTGTTATGTTATGCTATGTTTTGTTGTGTTTTGCTATGCTATGCTTTGTTTTGTTATGCTATGCTATGTTTTGTTGTGTTTTGTTATGCTATGCTATGCTTTGTTATGCTATGTTTTGTTTTGTTATGCTATGCTATGCTATGTTTTGTTATGCTATGCTATGTTTTGTTTTGTTATGCTATGCTTTGTTTTGTAGTGTTTTTTTATGCTATGCTATGTTTTGTTTTGTTATGCTATGCTTTGTTATGCTATGCTATGCTTTGTTATGCTATGCTATGTTTTGTTTTGTTATGCTATGCTATGTTTTGTTGTGTTTTGCTATGCTATGCTTTGTTATGCTATGCTATGTTTTGTTGTGTTGTGTTTTGCTATGCTATGCTTTGTTTTGTTATGCTATGCTATGTTTTGTTATACTATGCTATGTTTTGTTGTGTTGTGTTATGCTATGCTATGTTTTGTTATGCTATGCTATGTTTTGTTATGCTATGCTATGTTTTGTTGTGTTTTGTTATGCTATTCTTTGTTTTGTTATGCCATGCGTAGCCAATGTAATTAAGGGCGTGACTTAAAAACACCTAAGCTAAAAATCTGTGCTTAGCATAGTATGCCGCTCGACTTGTATTTTGCTGTTTCTGTCATTGCATCCAGATATGATACAACAAGTAACATCATACCTACAAGTCATGACTATTGACTTTGTCATTGGTTGTTAGTTGCATAAGATAAATAAGCAGCAACTATGGCTTGTATATAATATTGAAAAAGTTTCGACTTAAAGCCCTTCTGACACCATGACAATGGACCGCCTGTTCCAGGGCACAAAACAGATCCCGATAGAGACCCGTTTCGAGGCCCCCTTTAAAAAACTGCCAGTGCTCAGCACCGGTGAGACCTGGCCCTGAGTATCAGTGGTATAAAGAGCTCTAATTGAGCAGAGCTCTGAGTGAGTCTTGACGGAAGCTGAACTAGATCCTTCTCAACTTCCAGTAGTTCTAGTACAGAGATCTCAGTACCTGTGGGTGTTCCAACAGGCATCTCAGTTTACTTGGATGTTGTCAAGGAAGGGCTATGGTTATCGCTGGTTCTTATCACGCTAAGATAACCGTCCTGTGTTGTAGAAGAAAAGCATTCTAGGTTTGCAGTGACCAAATTAAATGCGCATCAGTACAACAAACAGGAACAAAACAGGTTTAGTGCCATCTTCCCAATGTATGGCAGCCTTCACTGTCATTAAATCAGCAGAAAATATTCCCAACCAGACTTTATTCTGCAGTACATGACTCCATGGCCACCTCACGTGCCCCAGTGATCCGTGGATTTGTTTTGGCCTCAATATTCCGTGGCCATTGCTTGACTTCACGAAGACACACTACTTCCAATGACAGCACTTCCCCACTACAGCTTTCCTTACTGTATTTTTGAATTATACCTTTTTCTGAAGGGCTTCACGACTTCTGCCAATGCATTTATGACTGACGTTACTTCATCTGTGGCTCGTTGTTTCAACTATTCTGAGATGTCACACTTGCCTCTTACGGTGCACAAGGGGTGTAACTGGGTACCAATAAAGCTGAGGGGAATACGAAGGTTTTTGGGACATTCTAGAAAATTAAGACATATGTGATTATGGGTGGTTATCCGTTTTTAAAAACCACAATTATTTTAGTTCGCTGGCTGATACCACTGACCAGTACCCCACTCAGTCAACCCCGCCTGCCTAGGGACTTGTGGAGCAGCGGTCATTGTGGTCTCTCACAGAAAGAGGGCTCGCTCTTTACAGAGAGCGCGTTCTCTTCAGTGCACAAGTTATCTCTGTCCGGGGGGGGGTGGGCACCTGTGGGGTGTCGATGCTCAGGTAACAGTTGTGTGGATTAGAGACAACGAGCGGTGCCTGCCCCTGACAGAGCACGCATTCCTCGGCAGTTCAGAGGCACTTGCCTCACTTTCACAACACCCCCCCCCCGCCTCCCCTGCATTTCCAGGCACTTTACATAAATGCCGATGGGATCAGGGCCCCAGAGACATCCCAGGGGGCTGAGGCGATCCAGGGGCGCGCCCTGCCCAGGGTGGCTTGGTTGGATCTCTGGGCGTACCTCGCACAGCATTCCTACACTGGTGAGATCAGATCTAGTTTTCTTCGCTGCGATTTCGTAGACTTTTTCGTAAACATGCCCTCTTTATTTAGGTGTGTTTGATACAGCGCAGCCATGCCTTTTTGGAGCAGTGTACATAAACAGGAACAAAAAAACTAATTACAAAAATAAATAAATAACATTAGTTAGCAAATCGTATTGCAGGAAGTAAGGACTTGTGAATGGTGCCCATCGGGCACGCAGGTGAGGGCTAGAGTTCCCTGGACTCCCAAGAAGGTTCGCCTCGAGAGGCGGCAGAAAGCCACCCACTGGCAACTCCTGTAAAACACCCTGAGTGACAGGCCGCATGACAGTCTCGGAGGCAGGAGCGCTGGTGGTTGCGGGCCGATGACGAGTACACGGGCACTGGTTAAAACAAGCTCCGAATTCTTGTCTTTATGGGGTCATGATGAGAAACACATGGCCCCATAAAGATAAGAAAGTGCTTCACGACAGCCGTGAAGCAGGCCACCGAGTCCAAATGCAAGCCAAAGGGAGGCAACCAAAACACCTCATTTCCAATGGCAGGCCACCGTTTAGCATAAACGGTGACGCCGGCCAATGGAAATGAGGGGCGGGGCTTAAAGTCCTCTTCTCAAAGTCCTCTCTTACAAAACCCCTCGCGGGGCCGGAGCAGGGCTCTGCCCTGCAACGCCACGCGAGACCTAAAAATGCCTTCATCAATGGACATCAAATTATGAACAGCCTGTACCATCATGGCAGAGGGCTTAGCTGTTTGTTCTTGAACTCTGGTCTTGGGCGTTAACTTTTGTGTGCAATAAGTACAACAAGCTGGAAGGCAATTAATGCACAGACAACAAGTGAATATAACACCTGCAATGGCTACTAAGAATAAGAGTATTTTCCAGCCCCATGTTGTTATAAGACCCCAAAACCACCCAGACAAGGACCATGTTCCATTCTCCTGGTGGATGTCAGATGCTATTCTGTGCAACTTTTGTATTGCTGCATAGACATTGGGAGCGTGGTCCGGTATGTACACACAGCAACTACTACTGATGACGCGACAGGCCCCACCCCGATCAGCAAGGATGACGTCTAACACCATCCTGTTTTGAAGGGCAACGAGTCTTGTAGCCTGAAGTTCAGCTGTAATGTTGGTCAGTATTCCTGCTGTGGTGTTGATAACTCCTTCTACAACCCTCGTGAGTCTACGTATACTACGGCTGTTATGCATGGGGCCTTAAAATGGCAAAATACCCTTCATGGCATCTGTAAATTGCTGCAAGGTAGTGTCAGTCCAATCTATATCTTTCGTGTCGAGAACCCTTCTCACTCGAGACAGATACACACTCCTGCATTGTAATCTGTGGTCTCTGTGATAATTGGACAGTGCAATATACACAGGGGGCAAGAGGAAGGTCACGTAGCACACACCAGACCACCCCCTGGGAAGTCATACGTAAGCCTGGGACCCACAAACGAAGTACACGTTGTGGGGTGGAAGCAATGGTGGACTACTAGTCGTGTTTAAATCGTAAGTATAGTTGCAGGTACTCACTCCTACTGGAACCCGTCCAAAACCTTGGACACAAAAACTAGTTGTTGTATTAATTACCGGTACTGGCATTGCCTTGTCCTGAGTAATATTACGTAACCAAAAGGACCTGAAATATTCAGTAACGTTAAAGTCCTGAAAATCCATCATCTCATTCTGGAGCCATGTTACATTTTTCTTTCTTTCATAAACATTCATGCAGGCATCGGGATGTAGAGTATCAGTAGTCCCATCCCTCCCCGGGGTAAATCCTTGGTGTGTTGCTATATAACCCAATACAGCCTCATAATCAAGGTATGTTATATTCATTGCATCTGAATGATAATGGATATATACCATGGTGAACAACTGGAACCAGGCTTCACAGCTGGTCAAATAAGAGAAGGGCAGTGACAGTAACAGGTCATTCTTATGCATCACTGAGGGGAGTAAGCCACAAACCCAACAATTGGTGACATTGGTGGTATGGTGAGCCTGATGGAGCATTTGCAGGAAGACATTGTCCACATAAGTCTGTCGGTGTCTTTCCTTATGAGGGGCCAAAGTGACAAAGACGTGTTCAGGGGGAACAGTAGGAGTACCAATCAGGGAATGCACAGGATGTCTTTCTTCAAGGAACCATATAATCCCTAACACTGCTACCAAAGCAACGAAAACTATTACTAGGAACACTATCTTAGTCTTGGTGGGCCAGCTCGACCATGTTGGACTATATTGGTCAAAACGGGGTGCTGCAAAAGGCTGTTCTTCTTCCATAACAATGCGGCCTAAGGGGTACATTTTTATATATCAAACTACCAGAGGAAAGTCCATGCTATGGAGCCAGGTATATGAAAGGGGGGGAAAAAAGGAAAAAATTTAAATAAAAAACACACAGTTCAGTGTCTGTAGACTCTTATTGTTCATCAACAATGGCGCTACCGAGCACTTCGCGGTATGGCTGCACGATCACAACCCTTCCTGTCTCTTCGCTCAGGATAGGGCAGCTTCCCTCCTGGGAAGGCACCCCCCACTTATCCTGTCCAGTGTCTCAGACAATGCACCAATCTCCCTTTCCCTAATCTCTTGTTGGTACCACAGACGAGGTACATGGACCCTATTCTTCATCCAGAAGTCCATGCCTACTAACCTCACTGTCCCTTGGGTGCACTGTCCCTCCGCGGGGACGCAAATTGTACCTAGCCACTCCAGGCACTGTCTCGTCACGAAAAAGGATCTTAAATTCAGAGGAGGCAGGGGACTGAGTCTCAAGCTCCTCCGGACCAGATGGAGGAGAAACCTGGGCAGCCCTTATTTCTGGAGGGACCGCCTCATTCAAAGCAGCATCGTTCTCCGCTTCCATCTGTGCCCAGGTCAATTGGGCATCAGAAAAGGGGACAAAGTGAGGCACCTACTCCGTCTCTTGGTCTCCTATGCCTTCACGGACCCATTTGTCATAAGGGGGAGGGAGTGGGACTCGCCGGCAGTGAGATGAGTGAATCCAGTGCTTCCGGCCGTCCACTTTCACTGCCATCCGCGTGGCAAGCAGGACCAGCAGGAGCCCCTTCCACCTCGGCTCCAAACACCCTTGCCTCTGGTAATTTCGGACCAAGACAAAGTCGCCGGGCTGGATGCTGTGCCCTAGCCCCTCAGGTGTTGGCGGGAGTGCCTCGTGTATCTGTTGATGAATAGAACGCAGATTTTTAGTTAACTCACATTAGTAATCTACAAGTAACGGGTATTCAATCTCAGAAAAGTGGCGTGGGTGGGGGACGCCCCATACATTTGCGGGGCACCCGAAAACGACTTCATACGGGATAATCCTATTCTAGAATGAGCTGTAACTCTCGTGGATAATAGGGCAAGGGGTAGCGCGTCTGGCCATTGCAATCCCGTGCTCTCCCTGATCTTTGCCAGCTTCAACTTGAGAGTACCATTGTACTTCTCAACCAAACCGGCCGACTGGGGGTGATTCACTGCATGAAACTTCTGCTTAATGTGCAAACCGTCGCACACCAACTGAATCACCTTTGCATTGAAGTGACTCCCATTGTCACTCCAAATCAAACGGGGCAAGCCGAAGCGCGGGAAAAACTCCTTCAAAAGGGCCTTTGCCGTCGCTATGGCTGTGTTCTCTTTAGTGGGGTAAGCCTCAATCCATTTACTGAATGCACAAACAACCACCAGCATGTATTTCAAGTTGTTAACTCGTTCCATTTCAATGTAATCCATCTGGAGAACCTCGAAAGGGAAAGAAGGGGGTACAAAATTACCGGGAGGTGTAGGAGTACCTTTCCCAGGATTATGTGTCAGGCAAACCATGCAGTGCTTCACTAGATGAGCCGCTACTTTAGGGATATTGTCATTTCGCCATACGAGATCCAATAATTTACATATCCCTTTCGCACTAATGTGGGCTGGGCCATGTGCCATTGTAACTACAGGGAATACATATGCATCTGGTAACATCCATCTTTGCTTTTCCGATTTATCGGTCCAGCACCCCTCCTCATCTAAGCGTCCCGTACTCTCCTGCCACGTTGCCAGCTCCTCAACTGGTGCCTCACTCTGAATTTCTTTAACATTTTCCAATGTGTCCTCAAACATCCCGTTTTCAGGCAACCATCTAGCTGGCCCTGCCACGAACATTCTCTTCATCTTGGACCTGGCTGTCTCTTTAGCTGTCTGGTCTGCAAGCGCATTTCCCCTCCCCACATCATCAGTAATCGCTTTATGAGCACTACACTTCACTATTGCCAATCTTTTGGGAAGTGCCAGGGCTGACAAAAGCCTGTGTATCAGAGGGCCATGTTGTATCTTTGTGCCGTGGGAAGTCAGGAATCCCCTCTCCGCCCAGAGCCGCCCACAATTATGGGCTACTCCGAACGCGTATTGGCTGTCAGTGTAAATATTGACAGCCAATCCCTCACTTCACTCACATGCTTGCAAAAGAGCAACCAGCTCTGCAGCTTGTGCCGATTGGTAGGGAACACGTGATGTCTCAACTACAGTGTGCAGCGTAGTAATAGCATACGCTGCGGTTGTGGTGCCATCTGACAATTTGAAACAAGAGCAATCGACATATAGTTCCCCGTGCAGGTCAGATAAGGGAACGTCAGTCAGGTCTACCCATCCCTTCGTCGCCTCTTCTGTCCGGAATAAACAATCATGGACATCTGTGTCCTCATTTTCGGAAGGGAGGGGTGGTAACATGGCTGGGTTCAGAGTGGCACATCTTTTAATTGTAATTGGTGGCGCAAAAAGAGTCAATTCATAGCCAGTCAGACGAGCACTGGTAAGGTGCTGCGTCTTTGTCTTGTTCAGAAGTGTGTTCACAGCATGGGGTACCATTACTGTGAGATCAGTACTGAGGACGAGCCCTGCCGATTGTCGAATAGAGACAGCCACGGCCGCGGCTGCTCTTAAACAGCTCGGGAGGGCTCTGGCGACAGTGTGAAGAAGGGCAGAGAAATAAGCACACGGCCTCTGCTTACCTCCAAAGGCCTGTGTTAACACAGAAAGCGCACATCCAGCCATTTTGTGGGCATACAACACGAAAGGTTTCTGGTAATCTGGCGTGCCAAGCACAGGTGCAGAGCAAAGCGCGACTTTTAATTGCTCAAAAGCTTGCTGACATTCATGCGTCCAGGGTAAGGGTTCATGCACGTCTTTAGTTGTTAGGCGGAGTAAAGGCTTTGTTAGTAAAGAATAACCAGGTATCCAGTGACGACAATACGAGGTGAAGCCTATGAAAGCACGCACATCCCTCTGAGTATTGGGGACGGGTATCTTAACGATGGCATCAACTCGTTCAGGTGTTAGCCTCCTTCCCTCCTTCGACAGTAGGTGACCTAAATAGGTGACCTCCTTTCGACAATATTGAAACTTTGAAAGGGACACGTTATGTCCATGCTGTGCCAAATGGAGCAGCAATTTGACTGTGGCATCCTTGCAACCCTCTTCAGTATCGGAGGCCACCAACAGGTCGTCCACATATTGCAATAATACGTTACCTGAGGGAAGAGAGAGGGAATCCAACTGACTTTTCAGGGCTTGACTATATATACTAGGACTTTCAGTATACCCCTGGGGAGCTCAACAGAATTGGAAGCTCCTGACGGCCAATGTAAAACCAAAAAAGGTGCCGGCTATCCGGGTGGATGGGGATGCTAAAAAAAGTATTTTTCAGGCCAATCACAGAAAAGAATTTGGCTGTAGAAGGAATCATTGTTAGGAGGGCAATAATGTCAGGCACCACCGGAAACTGAGGGACCACTATTTTGTTAACCTCCCGCAAATCGATCACAAAGCAATAGACATCTTGTTGAGCAGTAGGGGAATCCAATGGTGTCTTTTTAAGGATGGGGAGAATAGGGCTATTACACACGTTCGCAACTTTCTCCTCAACAACGCCCGATTTGATCAAGTCCTGTATAATCTGCAACAAAGCCCGTTCCCCCGCCTGTGGTATTTTGTACTGGGGAATACATGGTAGCACAGCGTTATCTTTAATCGTAATAGAAACTGGTGGTATTTGCAACAACCCTACGTCCGTATCCCCCGTTGCCCACAACGTGGGCGGCACGTCTTTAAATTCAGCAGAAAGCGGAGCATCTTTTGAAAAACACTGTTTGGTACTTGCTACATCCGGTCCTATTGTCATATAAACACCATCTGGAGAACATGAAATTGTAGCATGCAACCTTTTCAACAAATCTAATCCCATTAAATTTACTCCGCAATTCATTGTTAATAAGAATGGCGAGTCCACAGTGAAAGGGCCAATAGTCAAAGCAAGAGATTCGGAGATGGGGCTCATAACCGGTACATCTGAAAAACCTACCGAGACATTGTTATGGCCAGACAGGGCTGCCCCGGGGACCAGTGAACGAGAAACAGAGTTATTCATTGCACCTGTATCCACCAGAAACTTCTTAGCTGAACCATGCAAATCCGCCATGACGTGGGGACCACGCTGATCTACAGGTATCTATACTGGTCCCTCACCCTGTCCTTGGCTGTCCTAGTTATAGGACATCCCTGACGCCTCATCCAGATCATAATCGTCGTGATAGTACTGCCTTCCCCGGGGGTCATCAGAATAGTTCTGATCAGAGCGACCTCCCGAGGATGCACCATCCTGGGCCTCATCACGAACGCTCTCTCCACGACCCCGTCCACCTGCACCCCGACCTCTTGGGGCCACGACCTTCTGCAACAAGTCCGGAGACTCACTCCGCCAGTGTCCCTCCTTCCTACAATACGCACACTGGTTCGGTCCCACTGGAACGCCACTTCTGCCAGTGCCACGCAACCGTTGAGCCGGACCAGCATCCTCTGCCGGACCCCCTTGCTGCCTGTTGCATTAGTACCTTAATCTTCAACTCCTTAGTCTTCTTCTCCACCTTCTCCTCATTTTCCCTATGCTCATAGTACTGAGCCATACTCAATATCACCGAAGGGGAGGAGGTAGTCCAGGTGCTCTCAGAAGCCTGTAACCGAGTCGCGATCGCAGGAAGCAGGTTCGTATCAAATCTGTTAACGAACAACCGGACCACCCCCTCTATCGACAAATCTTGTCCACTGAAATCCAGAAACACCCCTTCAAACTGAGTGAAAAAATCTGACACACTTTCATCTTTCTTCTGACGACATGCCCTTAACTTATCCCAATCTACTCTTCTGAGCGGGATGAGAGAATGCATGTAAGTAATGATACGACTCGGCAAAGCCAGTATCTCGGCCTTAGGCTTCTCACCAGGCTTTCGCTCCTGATCCCATGCTCTAATCTCATTCCAAGTGCCACCCAACTCCACAACATGGTCCTGCGTATGCACCTGCCTCCATATATCCACTGGTACCAACAACCCGAAAAACATCTCGATATCTGCCAGCGTCATCACGGTCGATGAGGCGGCCTCCGTTAATTCTTTGTAGTATGCAGTTGGGTTTTTTCTAGGGTCCAGCAGCTGACTCTTAAGGGCTAACACCTCACTCCTTTTCCACGGTGTGTAAACCCATTGTTCCTGAAAACGGGCCTCTACCCGTTGTTGAATAATAACATCCTGCGCATTACGCCGTTCTGGAATCTCAGGATGGAAAATAGGATGCACCTCCCTCATCGGGAATTGTGACACAATCGTCGGTGTTTTCTGATGCAGTCTACTTGATAACCAATCATCGTTGCAACATTACTAAAAACATCATTAGGGGCCATGTCAGTAGCATATACACGGTCCCGAATGTCATAAATTATTTGTGGTGCCACACCACCAAAACACTGTTCCCACAACCCTATCAATGTAGCCGACATATGCTTAAGAGCATGCTGCTGTACAAACGGCTCAAAATATTTCAACACACTCCACACGTCCTCTACACTGTAGATCGGACTCCGTGTCCACTGTGCAGCCTGGTCAGCTACCATCTTTTACTCCTCGTCTCCCACATCCGATCAAATCAGCACCCGCCCCATTCGCTGCCGTGCCGCAGCCCAATTCCCCTCGTCCCAACCCCCGCACCGGTGTCACGGCACTCAACGATGCCGGGGATGAAATGTCTGGGAAAGACACAATGGATAAAGGGCCCGGCACCAATGTTAGTAATGACTGAGTCGAAGGGGTGAGAGAAGGGGGGGGACATGAACGGGGACAGGGGACACAGCAGAAAGGCCTGCAGCTACTGCGCCCGCAGCTTGCGAAGCCAGGGAGGAGGCAGGCGGGCCGTAGCTGAAGCAGCCGGGTCAGAGACAGAAGGGCCAGATGCAGAGACAGGAGAGGCAGAAGACTAGGATGTCGGAATAACAGGATATATCCTCTGTGGGGCGTAAGGAGGTGGGGGCCGGGCTTCTAAGAGTTCATCCACAAAGGCATCACCTTCCTCTCGGGCGACATAGGACTTATCACATTGCAATCGAAACTTCCTACCAGCACACTCTATACCCTTTTCTATTTTCTCTCTATCGTAGGCTACTGCTTTCTGGGTTACTGTTTGCATTTTCCCTCTCCGGGCCTCCTTCTCTGCTCGCATGCGCCTTTGCCTAGCTTCCTTCTGCCAGACCTGGAGTGAATCAAACATCGACTGCCTACTTCTTCTGGCAAATAATTTATCCTGCAAATAGTTCAATTTCTGTTCATCAAAGGTACTTGTCGGTGGCCACTGAAGCTCGGCATTGTCCCTCGTATATTTGTGCCATAATGTACTAAACATAATAGAGCCAATGCCGTGCTTAGTATACATATCAAAATTCGGGGTGCCTTCCGGAGGCGCAGGTTGCCTCTCTTCCAGCCGAGCTTCGGCAGAACAACAGCGGCACCCCACACACCACAATTTACTTAGACAAGGCATCTTAATATCAGACACATTCACTGTTCACTTGAAACAAACAACACACCAAACAAAGGGAATCCAACAGGCAGCCCGCAGACTGCACCAAAACAAGACAGTCCGGAGACTGTACAGACAGTCCGAAGACTGTACCAAGACAAGACATTCCGGAGACTGTACCAGACAGTCCGGAGACTGTACCAGACAGTCCAAAGGCTGCACCAAGACAAGAAGACAGGCTTTAGCACCAGGCCTTTTCAAGAGTAAACCAAATTCAGCAGGTGGCCTGGCAGAGTTTTCGCAAACACTCTGTATCTCAAGGGTCCGCAGACCCACCAAGTTCAAACAAACGAGGAATCCTCAGTCCATATTCAAAATTATTCAAGATGGCGCCATACCTACCAAAAGGCTAGACAAACTCACCTGGTGCACACAGGTCGAGCCAAGTTATTCTCCACCACCGACTCTTCGGACCAAATGGTCGAATCCAAGGGTTTCGCCTTTTCAGGACCCCAGCCGGGATGACTGCTGGGCGAGGCACCGCCCGATCAGACAGGCGGAGCAGCCGCGAGAACTAAGCTCTATCGTGTGGGGATCCCCGATCTGCCCATCTGACCCGACGCGGCCCCGTCATCTACGCCCGATTCCGGGCGAGATGGGTCAGCCCGATGGAGTCCCTGTTCGGGCGCCAACTGAAGGAAGTGACCCGAAATATGGCCACCCGAGTCACTCGCGACCACCTCTCGGCCTTCCCAAAAATGAAGAGTCGGGACGTCAGTGGAGAATACAATCTAACACCTTTATTAGTAAATACACTGCAGTGGAGCCCGGTCTGACCAGCCTCATGGGATAGCTGTCGAGGGACTGACTTCAGAACACTTGGTAACACAAAATAAGCCTTCCAACACCTCTCAAGTCCCGCCCCCGATGGAAAAATACAGCTTGAGCAAAATCTGAACAAAGAAGGCACAGAGGGATGAGCTACCACCTGCAGAAGGGGTACACGTTATCAGGCTCCCAAGGTCATCTTGCTCGGTCTCAGCTCTCTCTAGTGTGGGAGCATGACTATGTTCAGGGATAGGCATGCAAAGCTGAATAAACTATTCTCTTCGTGCATCTCGGTTCCAACCTTGAATAAGATCAGAAGGAATTTCTGAACAGCAGCTTCTGCTGAGTCAAGTAGAGAACGGTGGCACAGAGATTGGGCCTTGCTTACAGTGTAACATGGCAGCTACAGAGAGGAAAATGGCGTCTCAGATGCTAACTTTAGCCTGCACAACGTTAATAAGGGCTGATCAGACACATTTGCAATAGCGATCAATATAAAATAGCTTCATGAATGCTAACATAATATGGTATACGGCATGGGGGACGGGGCAATGATGCATTCGATTCTAACACTCTCATTGGTAGCTGTGATCGAGCAGGCACCCTCGGGCGGCAGGTGGGTGTAGATACAGGTCAGTGAGCACCACTCATAACTCAAAATGCAAACAGTATGCACAACTAATCAATGTCCAGCCAAATATTTCTTTTTTAAGAAAAAGTTGTATTTTATTTCTAATTCTACACTTGCAAAGGAATACAAAATTCAGAAGTAACAACACAATCCCCCTTGAGGTCTGGGCTCTAGTAGTTGTCAGGCAAATCTCTGACCCTTCTTTGTGTAACGTGTCCAGGGTTATTCCTCAGTAACTGGTGGCTGCATCAGGGGATGCAAACTATTAGGCCGTACTCAAGAGTTCTCCCTTCTGACCTTTCAGGAACTTGGGGCCTGATTTAGATCTCTGTGGATGGGTTACTCCGTCACAACAGTGACTGATATCTTGTCCGCCGAAATATAAATCCCATTACATCCAATGGGATTTATATTTCGGTGGATGGGCTATCCATCACCGTTTTGACAGAGTAACCCATCCAGTGAGATCTAAATCAGGCCCTTAGTCATAAGTGTCTATGGTGTCAAGTTCCCTGGGGCCCCAAAGGCCTGGTTTCAGTCTTACCTGCTCTGACAGTATGGCAGTGTTCAGCAGTGGAGCATGTGCCCTCTCCTCAGGCACTCCCAAGTCCGGATCATGTACGGCGATGGACTCGGCAGCACCCGGCGGCGCAGGCTCTTCCCATAAAGTAGCACTGCTGGTCGGGTTCACGGAGCTGCTCCCACTTGGCGGACAAAAAAGGTAAGTTGCTCTTCCCCCTAATGGGGTGCGGGGGATGGTATGATCCACTAGCTACTGACCAGAGCTCCAACCAGGGTATGACTCCCTCCGCAGCATCTCAGCGAACCTCAGGGATTGGTCAGGAGCAGATCACGGCGTATGGGCTGGCGAAATAGTTCTTCTTTGGTCTGGGGCCACGGCCTGAGCTCTAGGCCAAAGTCGTACTGGCAGCCCCTCCTGGAATACGGGGTTGCTGCGGTACTCACAATCAGGGAGAAGACTCTCCTTAGATATTCGCCCTCCCTACGGCGGCCCCTCCACGGAGTCACTGATCTCAGCAGTCACAGGTCCAGTGCATCTGGCTCAAACTCAGTTCAGAGGCGGCCTCCTGTGGCAAACCGCGGCCCAGCACTTCTAATATAGCTCAGAACAATGCAGCCCTCCCCTGGCATGCAAGGTTTGCAGATCCGATAGTGCACACAGGCAATGGCCTGATCGGTGCACAGCCTCACACCTCGCTCAGGGAATCCTCATGCAGGGCTCCCCATTGGACCTTGCTCCTTCCAGCGCCATCCTCTCCCTCGTGGGGCACACTAGTCTTGGCAAGCAGGCAGGCAATGATGCTCCAGACTCCAGGGCAGGTGATCTTGCTGTCCTGGTTGATATCCCCTTACCCAGCAGGGACACTAGCAGGCCTTTGAACCCAGTCCTGGTCACAGGCAGATGTCTTGTAGAGGTTCCCCTTCTCACACAGCCCGGCTGACTGCTTGGCAGATGATAAGTTTTTGGGAACTCAATCTCCCATTCTTACAGTCCTTTTCCAGTTACAAAATGCAATTTAGGGTCTGGGTGTTCGAAGGTCTGTGCTGGGGTTCTGCTTCTTTTAAAGTGGGTACTTTTCATCTTCCTTCATAAAAGTGGACTGTCACAGCAGGCATGACTCCAAAGCTGATTGTCCACAACAGAATTCATGGGAGTGACCAAAGTTCAACCCTGGATGTCAGACACAGAGATATGTGCATCAAAAGGTTAATCCCAGACCACCAGACATACTTTTTATAATTCTCTTATCAGCCCCATCTCCCTTTCTGAGATGTGTCCAGGTCCCTTCCCTGTGATCTATCACTGAATCAAAGAGCAGTCTTTTGAGATGTAAAGGGAGTTTCTTCCTTCCCTCAAGTGTGTTTCTTCCCAGATCACAGACATGCAGCAATCCACAAGGCCTGGGCATCCCAAAGTGGAACCCAGGGTCCTCCACACCATGCACCCTAGCAGGTACATTCACTCAGCTACTCTCAGCACACACACTGTTCAGCAGTAATACCGCTATGCATTGTATACCCATATATTTACCCATACATCCAGCACACACACTCAGTCCATGCGCACTGTTGAGCACTGAAGCTTTCCTATGTTTAACCAGGGGGTGTTATTTCAACACATGCACTGCCAGAACACACACTCACTGTGCGTGCTGCACAACTCTTCACCCTTAGTGTATTGTACTTCACACAAGCACACATACACCCAGCACATGCGGTTCCCGAGCACACACTGCACAGCATAGCACTACAGGAAACGGCCTTTACCACGCAGTCTTAACCATGCATTACCTGAACCATGCAGTCTTATCCAACGCATGTGCCTGAACCACACATGCCTGAACCACACAATTTGGTAAGTACTCTCATGTGATGTATTCCTCTCAGGCCTACCCACACTCAGTACATGTACTAACCACACATAGTATTGCTCCATTCTTGTACAGTAACCCTTCCCAGGCATACATACAATTAACGCAGTCACTATTCCTGTGCTGTGGACCACTCCACATCTACCTGATGTGGCCATGGATGAGTTAAGCACACAGCAGTGGAACTTTCAAAAAGGTGAGTGAGACTGTAAGCCTCACTTCAGTGATATGGGGTAAAAAGGTCCTAGGAAAGAGGGCAAGATCACTACACGGTATACTGCCACCACCGCGCTTGTGCTGCTTAACTCTTGGTGAAGACGGTAGCCTTCCACTACTATGAGGGTAGCTCTTTGGGCGCCCCTCCCAGTCCAACAAGACCACAATCCGTGAGACAGGCCTTTGTCAAGGCGCACTTGCATCAGTATTAGTAATCCAGACAACAGTACAGTTGGGCACTCAAGACTGGGTACATGTCTCTTACCATGCAGAGGGCTTTTCCATCCCAGCAGCTCCAAATCCAGAGTTAGCACTTATTAAATGTAATAAGGTAACCCAGTGTTAGTCAATGGGAAAGATACATTGTACTTCAGTGAAAAAACAACTTTAGTAATTTTTCACTGCCAGGACATGTAAAACTAATGTACACATGTCCTACTTTTTAAACACAATGCACCCTGACATATGCACCTTTAGGACCTACCTTAGGGGTACTTATAAGTATTAAAAAAGAAGGTTTAGGCCTGGCAAAAGGTTTATTTTGGCATGTTGACATGGCAGTTTAAAACTGCATTTTAGGTTGCAGTGACAGCCGTGAGACGTGTTAAAGTGCTACTTAAGTGGGTGACACAATTAGTGCGGCTAGCCCACTAGTAGCATTTAATTTACAGGCCCTGGGCAAATATATTACAATACACTAGTGACTTACAAGTACATTAAATATGCCAATCAGGTGCATACCTAATTTACAATGTTTAAGGAGAGCACAAGCATTTTAGAACTGGTTAACAGTGGTAAAGTGCACAAAGTCCTAAAGCCAACAGAAATAAATTCAACAAGACAGGAGGGGTGAAGGAAAAATGTTTGGGGAAATACCACGCCAAGGATGTGAGATCTAAAAACAATATATTGGAATCTAGTAGAAGAGTCCAATTCGTCTCGTTCATGGGAATCGGGAATACAACTCCCAGAATGCATTTGGTAGCTAAATAAGAACTCAAGACTGAGTGGTACATCGTGTCCTGGTGGCTTAAAAGTGTCATCTGGTGTTGGAAAAGCTGCAGTGTTGCCAGGGGTCTGTGAGTGCTGCAGTGCAGAAGGAGCACTGGGGCTGTGGGTTGGGGGCAGCAGCGCGTGGCTTCGGTGGTGAAGGCTATAGCGCACAGGAGACGGCTGTGGGCGCTGCAGGCCAGAGTAAGAACGTTGTAGGCAGCGCAAAGGGAGGGGTCGGGGTGAGAGGCTCCCTTTTCCCCAGTGTGGGAGGCTCCGAGAGCCTGTATCTTGGCTGTAGGGGCAGCAGCCTCACTGGGAAGCAGTGGCGTAGCTAGGGGGGGGCGATGGGGGCGGACCGCCCCAGGCGGCACGAGTTTTGGGGCGGCAGCCGGCCTCCCTTCCCCCGCTCCTACCTGCGGCCGTTGCGGCCGCAAGAATCGGCCGCGACCGCTACCACCGCCCCCCCCCCCGCTCTATTTTGCCGAGGGCGGCAAACGCAGGGGCCGCCACGGGCACCCTAAGGCCTAGCTACGCCCCTGCTGGGAAGGAATGCAGACGAGGCTGAGTCAGTCACTGGCTCGGGGCCCGGGTGTCCCAGGCTGTGCAGGAGCAGCTGGGGAGACGCGGCCTGCAGCTTGGTGCCTCGCAGATCCCTGGGCTGTGCGTTGTGTTGTGCAGTGCCTGACAGCGAGTTGTGCTGGCTACAGTGCATTCACTGCATGTTCTAGCCTATGTTGTCCTTCTACTCACACACGCACTAGCGCGTGCAGTATAGAGATGTGTATTAGTGTGTCGGCTACCAGTGCGACTGTGGGTGATCATTGATGAATGTGAACTCTACATGTATGTGTTTGTGTGTCTTCGTTCAGATATTGGCGTTTTGTCAGTCAATTGCTCGTAGGTATAAACTGGTGTCCCTTTTATCAAGTTTTGTATTTTCATAGGTCTGCATGAGGTGGGGTGTGCGTGGTTATGTGCCAATATACATTTGTGTGCATTGATTTATGTATATTATCACTGATGGTGATGGTCTGGGTTCGTAAGAGTACAATGGGGTATTTTAAAGGTGTATGTGTAAAAACATGCTTAGAGATTGCTATTGGTGTTTACATGATGTTACCTTTGGTGTTATGTCCATAGATGAACAATGGAGTGATTCTCTGTGTATTTGTGTGTGTGTCTGCGTTTGTGCAGTCACAGATTGCTGTGATTGCTGTCTCTGTATCACTGTGCATGCTGAGAATCTATCAGGGCCCTGTCCTGCCACCTTGAGTTTTGCATTTATTTCGGCCTAGACCGAAATGTAGTCCTTTCAGTCTGGGATTCTGGGGAGTCACTCACCCCTGGCAGAGAGCACCAATGTCTCCATCCTCCGCATTTAGTGTTTACCATGAGAGAACGAGGGTGGCAGCAATAGACGTATGATTGCCCTTCCAGCATCTAAACTTGGCCAATGTAACTTCATGTACAAATGTGCCAGTGTAAAGGACTATACCTTGGTTTACGTGTGTGAAGGTGGTTTTTATTTTGAGGGGGAGAGTTCGGATGGGATTGGTAATTTGAGCTGTAGTAGAAGGGCAGCTACCCTTATCAATCAAACACCCCTGCCAGGCCTATAGGGTTAGAAGGAGGACGTCCTTTGCTTAAATCCTTGGTGTGACCCCTCTTTGGTGTGAATCAGCAATGATTTCTATTTGGTTCTTGGTGAACTGTCAGGTAACCTCCAACAGTGTCATTTTGCAGTAGTTGTTGCTATCCCTATACTGTTGGTGGCAACTCGTGTATTCCTGACCAACTTCTAATTTAAACATTCTGTTTACAGTTCTTTTAAAAGAAGGTATGAAATCAGCTTTTAAGTTTGAGCCATCATTGTTCGACATACAGCAAAATATGACGCTTCTAGATGCTTCAATTAATCAGAGCCACTGCTAAATAATCTTTGTCTTTCCGCGCCTTTGTTTTTACCTCGCCTTTGCCCTTACAAAAGGTTACCAACCATATGCAAATCAATGTTGGACCTGCTCACTGATGAGGCCAAACAAGGTCAAAAACAACTGGTCCTGGGTGCATTTATTTCCCATTCAGAGATGTGGCTTGGCACTTTGGGCTGCACTGCTCCTACTGGAGATGTGGCAAGACTACTTCCCATACGGTTGGACCTGTATCTAATAGAAGAGTGAGTAAACAATGATGGGCAGGAATGTGGCCCAGAGCAACTACCAGTGCTGAAATTAATTCAAGCAATCTACCAATCACTTCTTTTGTATCTCTGAGTCACTGTTTGACGCAGCCTCGCGTTTTTAACAATTAATGTTTTGAAAAATACAACAGCCTATCATCATGTCAAAATTTGTGTGATGAAACTTTAAGTGATGCAATCATTTTCAGTCGATTAGTGATACCGTTTCCTACGATTCTAGTGAAAATGAACCCTTAGACTGATTTGCATCAAAACTAAAGGAGTAAAGATAAGCTTAGAATACCTGGCTGCAGAGGTGTTACCCCAGTCTTTAGGATCGTTCATTTTTAAGATTACGTTTTTAACACTTCTCCCTGTGCCTTCACCTTTATCCATACCTCCTAACTCATATTTGTTTTTTAGGTCTCGCGCCTAGCGTTGCACTGCGTAGCAGTGCTCGCGCAGCACGAGACATTTAGTAGGTGAAAAACGGGGATTCAGCACTGACCTAGGAATCGCACACGCTCGTGCGTGTGCGATTCCTTTTGTGCTACCCCATTGGCCTTTTCGTGCGTCTTTTTATAAAAGACTGCACGCAATTGGCCAAAGGCGGGCGCATTGCTCCGCCCATGGCCTATTGGTGTCTATTACGCGCTTGGTGCGCGTAATAGACACCAATAGGCCATGGGAGAAGCAATGCTCCTCCCATGGCCTTTTGGTGTCTATTACGCACTTGTTTTCATTTAGGTTTCACGCGGCCGCGCTTGTTTTCTTTTAATTGTGCACTGGTACTGTACATAATTCATGTGGAGACTTGTCTTTTGAAGCAGAACTTGGCATCCCAATTTAATTTGTGGTAAGTTTGCAATGGCAGCATGGCAGAAACTCTGTTAGCCACAAAACTTTAAAACTTTTGCGATACTTTATGCAAACACTTATTATGCGCATTCATGCACCTTTTCTAGACAGTTTAAGAATGGTAATAGCAAAGAAATCCGAAATGACGTATTTACCATACAATACTTATCAGCCCTGACTGATGAATAAAAGACGACGCTCAGTCAGTAAATGTAAAATATTTTCTTTTTTTATTCTTCATAAAACCAACGCTGAGGTATTATTGTGGGTTTTGCATAAACAAAAATGAACTCCGCCTTCATCAGCCAAGTGCTTCCCCGTGTTGGAGGCTGAGAAATCCGTCTCTGGTTATTTTCGTGTTGAATTTCTGGTTTATTTGTTTTTACTCGAAGTGTGTTGATTGATTGTCTTTCTGTCTATCCGCGCTTATGAAGAAAAATGATGTATAGCAAACACCATCATAAAGTCTCTTATGCAGAAGAAAATCAAAAAAATATGGCGTGCCAGACAGGGGGGATGATGGACTCTGCATCAGAATGCCTGTGCTTATTGAAGGAAACTGAAATTCGCAAGGTGTTTCACTAGAGGCACAGTTTTCGTATTTTTTGTGAGGAAGCCCACCCAGTCACATGCGGTCTTTCACTAATGCAATTAGCTGTGTTTATAGATTGCCTGCTATTGAATTAGGAACGGTGCTAGCCCTATCAACGGCCTGCAGGCCTGCCTTTTCACTGCCAGCAGCGGTGCCCGGGTTATCGACTTACACAGGCTTGGATGTGTTCCAGCTGTTTAATTATGGTGTCTCGCGAGCTGCTATTCCTAGATTCATTAGTTTAGAACTGTAATATGGTATCTTATTTCTGTGATTAGCACGTCATTTAGTCAGGTTAAATGGGTTCGCATAATACCATCTGTTCTGCAATCTTTTTTCCCCATATTGGCGGGGTGTGGGAGTGCAGGTAGGGCCGTGCTCCAGCAGGGGAACACAGAGAAACAGACTATTAACTCACTAATGGCGGGGTCTGTGGTCGGTGCAAGGATTCTTGACGCCCTTAGCGAAAGGTCACCGGTTCCTCCCATCCCCTGCCTCCGCGTGTTCTCCACTTCCTGCCGTGCCCCAGCCCTCACACTCGTGTCCTGCCACGGCCTCTTCCCCGCCCCCCCACCCCCCCCTGCACGTTAGAACCGTCGTTTTGTGACCATTGCAAAATTGAATCATTTTTACACTCCCACACCCTGTATCTCAGGCAGTGTTTTAAATACTGGCCTTCGGCAGTGTAAAACATAAAGGCATGCCGATATACACTAAACAGAGGGTTTGATATTGGTGAGATAGACTTTTGACAACTGTAAGTAGGGCCACATACTTTTATTTTTTAAATACAATATTAGAGGCGTGAAAATGATCTTTCTTGGTGCATTTTAGGAATACATCCTGAGCAACCATGTCCTAGTTAAGCTTTTTCCTCTTCAAGAGGCAAAATGCAGTGTAGGTCAAGGTGCACCAGGGGTTATGAAGGGGTTAAAGATGGGAAGTAGGAATGCATTTATGCATGCAGTACTCATGAAAAGAATTAAAGATGGAGCAGCAATAATGCATGGGGTTACAAGATGTTTCAGTGTCACCTTGACACACTGGGCCCAATTTTCAAAATCATTTGCACATGTAAGCTCAACTAAACAGTGCAAATGGCTTTACTCCTGAGGAGAAGCTATTCACAAAGCGTGCTCTTGTTCTTGTATATACAATTACTCAAATGCAGTGGTACCCCCCAAATGGTGTATTCTTGTGCATAAGAAAATCTTACGCCGGGGGGGCAACAAGTCAGCGTTCCAGGGTGGGGATGGCCTTGTCCTAAGTCCCAGATGAGAAAAGAATGTGGAAAAAAAGTGACGAAAACAAAACGTGAGAAATAAAGATCATTAGTTTGAAATCATTAAAAAAAACACTACATGGAGTGGCTTATGGAAACAGAAGGGGTTAGAGGTAGGCTACGAGAAAGTACTTTACCTTGGATTATATGTTATGGGTTAGTTGGCAGCCTAGAAATAAGGGTAGGGTTTGGGAAATTGGTTACTAGTAGGTTATAATATTGGATAGGCATAGGGACAGAGGTATAGGGTTAATAATAGATTTAGAGGAGGAATACTGTGAATAAAAACCCTTATGCCAGTGTTTCCCCAAGCTGTGGTTCGGGGTCGAGCCAATTTTTGGTGAGTCGCCAAAGTCTAGGCAATAAATAAAGAAGCCTTTACATTCTGTATTTATCGTGTGACATTTGCTGTGCTTCAAAGACCGAAGTCAAATGCCAGGCTATGTCTTCTGCTTATTTAGGTCGAGCCTGGACAGCGCATTCCCTGCTCGGCGAGGCATGCTGTATTCGGGTAGAGACTTGAAGCTCCGCCCACTCTCCGCCCATATTTTTCATTGGCTTGTGTCATTGTCCTCTGTATACTGTAGCTGTTCATTGGTCAATAGGCTTAGTAGTCCCTTCTTGATACCGACTTGTCTTATTTTGTAACCTCCCATGGCGACACCCCCTGATACGTGTGTTGTTACTCAGTAGGCTTTAATTACAGCCTCCGAGCACTATTTTCTCAAATAGCTTTGTCCTGCCAGATGTTGCAGGCAGGACACGCTCTCTCCTAACGCTTTTAAAAAAAAATTGATAGCACGAATGCATTTGCAATAGGTCTCACATTTACAAGAGTTTAAGCTATTGGCATTGTAAATGACAATGCCTTTTATTTATCTGTTTGAAAAACAACACATAAATAAAAGGCATTGTCATTTACAATGCCAATAGCTCAAACTCTCGTAAATGCGAGACCTATTGCATTGCAAATGCTTGTTTTCTATAGTCATACAGTTTTTACAACTCAAAATATAATGGAAGAAAGAAAGAATCCATCAAAGCCACTTAAATTCTCAGGTTTTTTTTAAAATATATGTTTTGTTTATAGTGAGAGGACTAGTGAATTTATACTGGGACCCTTTCATTAACTCCAAGGGTGTAGCTATGAGTGGTACAGCTTGTGCAGTGGCACCAGGGCCTCCAGTCTTCCCCGCACAAGCTGCAGTTTAGCTAAATTGCCGTTTGTGCAGAATCATTTTTAGATCAAGCCAACCAGACAGGGCAGCTGACTGGTTGCAAAAGACATGTTGTGGGCTTACCAAGGACATGCAGGGGCTGGGAGCCCACCCATTATTTACTTTTGGTTGGCCTTCTTGTCACTCTCATTTGCCTGTGTCTTATTTGTGTCTTAGCTGGTCAATCATATGTTTATCCCTCCCTTAGAGCATAGTCTCTTTACCCTCTATTTTATTGTATGACTTCTTTACTTCCACTGCTTGCTTTTAGGGAACTACTTATTTAGGTCAAGCCTGGGCAGTGCATGAGCTGCTCTGCGAGGCATGCTGTATTTGAGTATGGACTTGAAGATCCGCCCACTCTCAGCCCATATTTTTCATTGGCTTGAGTCATTGTCCTTTGTAAATGCTGGCTTCTGATTTGTTAATAGGCTTGTTAGTCCCTCCCTAGTACCGCCTTGTCTTCATTTGTAACCTCCCATGAGGACTGGCCCTTTTACTTCTGTTGTTACACAGTATGTTTTATTTAGTCTGTAAGCACTATTTTCTTTATTGAGTTTCTCCTACTGCAGGCACGGCATGCTTTCCTGCAGCATTCAGCGCGCCATGCGTGCTTTCACTTTCCAAGCGCCCCGGGACAAAGGCAGCCGCTTCTTTGAAATGAAATAGGTCTCACATTTGCAAGAGTTTGAGCTATTGGCATTGTAAATGAAAATGCCTGTTATTTATGTGTTAATTATCAAAACAGATAAATAAAAGACATTGTCATTTACAATGCCAGTAGCTTAAACTCTCGCAAATGCGAGACCTATTGCATTGCAAATGCTTGTTCTTTTTAGCTATGCACTCCATCAGAGTGCATGTGTTTTCCAGCTCTCTTTCACTCCTGTGCTTTTCTCCCCTCATAAAAACTCTTTCAGCCCCACACTCTCCATGTTGCTCTAATCCTCTTGTACTTCACTGCCCTCAGCGCTCTGTGTAGGTGCCTCACATGTGCTTTCACCATTGCCCTCGCTCCTGCTCTCCTTGTTGCTCTTTCCCTCGTATTGCCAACTGATCTTTAACTGGTCTTCTTTTTGACTGGTTTTACTTTAAAGAAAAAAAAACAATAATAATAAGGCATTTAACAATTGCGCAGAAAGTGCAATATCTATTGCGAATTGATGGGTATTTGTAGAAAAAAATGAGCCATTAATAGCTGAAAAGATGTATTCGAACTGCTGTTTGAAGAAAAGAACAGGCAATAGTGCTCTGCATAAGCCACCGCAGTCATACAGAAAATTACCGTAAAGCATTTTCTTGCATTTGAACTTGTCCTGCGAGTAAGCTGTCAGTACAAAATTTCTGGAGAGATAAGTTCTCGCTAGTTTGTTCCAGCGTCATGCCAAAGAACTGCAGAGTGGAAGTGATAATGAGGGGCGTAGCTTCGAAGTGGGGGAAGGGGGGTATTTTCTGGTAAATAGTTGGGTACAGCTGCTTTCAGTCGGGTATGGTGAGATGTCCGTCGAATTTCACGCTGAATTTTTACATACGCACAGACAAAAACGCACACACACTCTCTCCCCCTCTCTCTGCTTTGGAAGTCTCTAAAGATGTTGGTTATTTTACAAAATATTGTGTGTTTGTCTCACTTTATACCCCTACTAATCTGTGTTCCTCTCCCTGTCCACTATCCATTAAGCCCCCCTCATGCGCCCTGCTCGTCGTGTAATGTATTTTAACATGAAATTCCAACGTGATTGTTGGAAAATCTGACCCTGACACACCCCCAAATTTTACTGACCAAGCTACACCCCTGGTCATAATGGCTGCCTTGTCATAATCTCCCACCTGTAAAATATATTTTACACCTTGTATTCAAAGCACATTTAACATGAACAGTTGGTTCTGTTTTTTTTTTTATTGAAGCAGGTAAGACCCTTCTCTTCTGCAAAGAACATTTTTGAATAACCCAAAAGCTCAAATGAGGATTTCACATGAGTAATATGTAAGGTGTGTGTTTGACCTGCATACACCTCTGCAGTCACAGATGTCCATGTATGTCCATGTGATGCAGCTTAAGTTATGCTCTGTCCAAGGAGAGGTTGCGTTTCGTCCTTAACATGCTGATATATATTAAGTAAATGATAGTTGAGGGTTGAGTGTGGGAGAGCCAGGTGGTCCTTGTCTGCCTTCACTATCAATAAATATTGCTCTTTGATTGCCACGGTCTTGCTGTCTGACCTGATCCTCCACATTGACCCATTGAATAACCAGATGACAATTCTCAGTGCATAAAATAAAACATCAAAACACACACATGCACTGTCACCTACCTTCTACAGCAAGAACCTCTTTCTAGTTGTGGTCTTTGTCTCCGTGGTGACCTGAGGCAGTGGCATTGAGACTGAAAGCACAATTAGTGGCGAAGAGAGTCGAGGTTGCAGCTCATGAAGAAGCAATCTTTCCTCTGCTTCTCCCTTGGATCAGATGCAGAAGGTCCGGGTGTTCATAGTGAATGGCCCTTGATTACTACATTGTTTTTCTCTTGCTTTATTTGCTATTCATTTTTTTAATCCTAATGTCATTTCTGACATCCGGTGCCAACCCACTGTCTTTCATCTTCCTAAAATAATTGACCTTCTTCCTGGTCCGTGACAAGTATACTTACCTTTGATGTTCTTCAGGACAGCCCCATGCTTCTACTTATTAATGTGCTTCTGTTGTTCGGAAATGGGCAACTAGAGGAAAAAGCTCAGCATGCTGCATTGCTATCCTTGCAGACACTTTCCCAGACAAACCCCCTTCCCTGTGCTCCTTGCACAGCAGCAACAACCAACCAGATAGCTCGAATTCTCTTTTTCTGTCGTGGAGTAGCGGTCCCTTCGGGAATGAAAAGTTTTTGGTGTTATCTGTCCTCACAGTTAAGCTGCTGAGTTCTTAATTATATTGGCAGCAGGGCACGAGTCGGGGGTACACGCAGGTACACGGCGTCCACCCACCAAGAAGTTAGGCCCCACAGAAATATGTTGAACTTGTCCCAGAGTAAGACGCCGGGACACGTTCAACAGCGCCTGCACTTTGTCTGCTTTCCATTCCCAGCAGCAACCTGCAGGCAGCGAGGGAGCCTTTTTAGGTCTCGCCTAGCGTTGGAGCGCGCATGCGCTTCTCGCTGTGCGAGGCGTCTTGTAATCGATAAGATTTCTGAAGTGGAGTTGAAGCCCCGCCCATCATTTTGATTGGCTGGCGTCATCATTTATGCTAAACGCTGGCTTGTGATTGAAAATGAGGCTTCTTTGTTACCGCCCTGTTTCCTTTTCGGACGGCCCATCCGGACTCAATCGTTTACTTGCGGCGTTACAATGTTTCCTACATTAGTCTGTGAGCACTTTTTTTTTTTATTCGGACACAAAGCGCGATTATATTTTTTACTTTCCTAAAGCAGATGTCATTTCGCACCCCCCTCCATCCGCCCGCACTCCGTTGTCCGTGAATTTTTGCATCCCCCTCCCCCCGCCCGCACTCAGTTCTCCGTGCATTATCGCACCCCCCTCCCCCCGGGCCGGATGTCCGGGGGCTGGCGCCGTCCCGGTGATGGTGAGTACTGGTCTGATGTGAGCTCTGTCCCATCGCCTGTTCACTTTTGTAACACTATTTTTAATAGCCTGTTCTGAATACTGTTTCTGATATATTCACGAATGGCTCCTTCTAATTTCAGTGGTCGAAATGTTTAACGATTTAGTTGAATTTCTTATTTTGTTCTTTATGTTACAATGTATTTATGCAAAAATGGTACAAGTTTTAAATAAACGGCTCCTAAAGATCCACTGTAGATTCTCGTGTCTGCATATTACCTGGGAATCCTAGGTTGTTGGGGTGCCTCCGCTGATGTGCCTCGAACCCTGAAAGAGGTCCATTCTTCACTGGGGATATATCCTGAACTGTGAGAGGGGGGGGTGCGGGTGAGTCAGTCCCATAGCAGCAGGTTTGTTTAGTTTTTACGATGTCTGCAGAGGTTTTCCAATTGCTATTCATGGCTCGGGGAGGATGAAGATCTAAGTGGGCTGTGACAGGGTCCGACGTGTGACCCTCAGGTCAAACAGAACGTCTCAGCAGCGAACGTTAAACTCACTGAGCTGTCCGAGCGTTCTCTTGAGAGTGTTAGCACGTGACTGGGCCTGCCCCAGCTCTACGAGCTCTTCAGGGTTCTGTCGGGATATGTCGTGATATATGTGTACACCACCCGCCCCCGCTTCTTGCTGCCACACGTTGGGCTTGTAAAGTCAACGCCATCATCTGGGTGGTGAGGTCCTGTGCGGTGGCTGGAGGTTCAGAGAAGGGAAGGGCGCGGCGCCTGCCCCACACCCCGGTGCCCCCGGACCCTGCCTCTACTGTGCTGAGCTAGCCCTGCTAATTTAGTGTGTCCGTTACGTGTGTTTTTGGGAAGACTCATGGCGGGGGCGGGGCTGAGCGCCAAACGGTGAGCTACCGTACCTGTGACCAGTAACATACCTGCTAACAGCTCATGCAGCCTCGCCCTGCCCTGGGGGCACAAATCTGCTGCGAGGAAACAGGCCTGAAAAAGCTGTGATCCTTAAGAGACAGCCCAGCTGTCCAAGACATCCGGAGGCAGGGTGGCGCTCAAGCACACCATGTTATAGGCCCAGCTCACAGACAGCAGGGCTATCCCTCTGGTTCCAGACCCCCACCTGTCTGCAGCGATACGAGGCGGCCTCAAACATCCAGCAATCCCTAGGTTTACAGACCTCTTTCATCAGGAGGCAGGTGACAGCAGAGCTAGCGCTTAGTATAAACATCTCACCGCCCTGCACACAAAGACTCCCGGTCTTCCGGGGTGGTGTAGGGGTGACGGGAAGCCCACATGTGCTCCTCGAGGGGTGGCTCTTAGTACCTTCCTGAGAAGAAGGAGGACGCTAGTTGGTGGCACTGGCCTTACAATCGGGGGGAACGACTCATTTGAGAGTTTTTATATAGCGCTGTCAGATATGAAAAGTGAGAGAGCGCTATCCGACATAGGGTGTAGCATAAGAACCTTCATACCTGCACGTAGAAGAGAAAAGATACAATAAATGCATCGGTGAGTGTGGCTCAGTAACCCCCCTCCCCACCTCCCCGCACTGAGGACCACCCTGTCAAGTCACGGCGTTCACTCAACATCGTGTGCTTCTGGGCAAATCACTAAAACTCTCTGTGCCTAAGAGCTGCCAACTTTGAAACTGGGGAGCAAGGTTCGAGTCACGGCGTTGACTCAACATCGTGTGATTCTAGGCAAATCACTAAAACTCTCTGGGGCATATTAGCAAGACCCTCGTTAAAATTATCACCGTTTTAGCGGCAGGAAACTGCCGCTAAAACGGCGATAATGGGCTTGCTAATATGCGTTATGGAATTCCAATAGAAGCCCAGGTTAGATGTGCAGGACATCTAACCTGGGCTTCTATTGAATTCTATAACGCATATTAGCAAGCCCATTATCGCCGTTTTAGCGGCAGTTTCCTGCCGCTACAACGGCGATAATTTTAACGAGGTTCTTGCTAATATGCCCCTCTGTGTCTAAAAAACATCTGATTGTGACTTGCGTTATAATCCCGGCTTCACCTTTTCAGCAATACTGTGTGATCTTGTTGAGATCGCATGATGTCCCTGTGCCTCGATCTTCCAAAAGCTGAACTCTTGCATTACAAGCAAATAAGAAACGTGCACATTCTGCAATACACCTACATATTTGTGGAATGCTTATGCATGGCAAACACTGAGTCATCGTATAGCAATTTCTCCCAAAACCTGTGTGTTTTCATGCAACTTTTTCTGCAGTTAAGCTGATTAGTTTGTCTTTCTCCCCCACCGAGTTTATCTTTTCCTCTGAGAGCGACCCTTTTTACTTGCTGCAATTTGTCTGGAGAACGAATGGGAGGGGATGTAGTGTATCGGCCAGAGCTGCCGACTTTGAAACTGGGGAGCAAGGTTCGAGTCGCGGCGTTCACTCAACATCGTGTGCTTCTGGGCAAATCACTAAAACTCTCTGTGCCTAATAGCTGCCAACTTTCAAACTAAGGTTTGTTTATTTAAATTCTGTTCTGCTGTCGTGCATAAATAAAATGTAAATCTCCTAAAAATGCCCCTCCCACTCTAGCCCCCCCCTTGCGCATATTTAATTATAAAATCTGCAGCCCTTGATGTATAACACATTTGATCTTGGCCTGTCCGATAGCAAAGAAGAGTCGCTAAACTTGTATTTAGTCTTCTAAAAACTAAATATAGATCAGAGCAAATAAATCCTTTTTTTTACAACTACTTTTGTTCGTGTAGATACACCCTTGAGGCATCTTCAGGAGGTTTCATTAGTATCAGGGTCACCATCTGTTAAACATTAGCTTAAACAGATACTTCCCAGGTGACAGACACATGCCCTCCAGCAATTTGTTTACTGTCTGGTAGGCAAGTCTTTCAATGTAATCTATGTCACCATCTTTTGTTAGTCATAAATTAGCAGCTAAAAGCAAAGTGTTCTGTTCTTTAAACCACATACTGTGACTTCTTAGATCTGTTTATCACATTGTAAACAACGTCCTACTGTCTACCTTTCCTAGGTAAACAGCAGTAGTACTTTTTACACAAATAATTCCTGTCTTTTTTTTGTGCAAAGCAAGTTATTTAAACAACTCCATGTAACTATTTAAAAATGTGTGTTCTACAGGAATGTGCGTATATGTTAATGTATAATCTGCAGCCCTCTGATTATTAGTAATAAGATTTATTTTAGCTTGCCCGATAGCAGAGCAGAGGTGGTATGCAGAGGGAGAGGTAGGGTCATAAAAAACTAAAGGTTTTTGTCCCACGCACGGACATCTAGCTTCCACCCACTAGCTTGTTCTCATTGATACTTACCACGATCCATCAACTAGGGCAAAAAAAAAGAGGGGGTCCCAAAGCACGTTTTCCCCATATTAATACTATTTAATTAATTATTATACAAAACAGTACACATACACTTTAGCGGACGCACCTATTTAATTATTTAAATACCAGCACAGGCCACTTTCACTTTAGCAGCCGCGCAAACTTAATTGTTTAATTACCAGTACAGCTCGCTTTCACTTTAGCAGCTGCACTACACAGCTTTTAAATTTACTTTTTTTTAAAAAAAACTTTGGGGTAAAGCTCCATACCCGCTTTCACATTAATGTTGGCCGCGACCCTTTGTTTAAACGCTGCTCATGCAATATAGCAATGCAATAGGTCTCGCATTTGCAAAATGTAAGCTATTGGCATTATAAATAACAATGCCTTTTATTTATGTTTTAAAAATCAACACATAAATAAAAGGAAATGTCATTTACAATGCCAATAGCTCAAACTATCGTAAATGCGAGACCTATTGCATTGCAAATGCTTGTTTTCACCTCCAGCTGGGCCAAAGTTAAGAGGCCATCCGGCCTCCTTTTGTTTGTATGTGCCGACTGGGGACGCCTGCAACTTCGCACTTAAATGTAAATGCCACGGACGGGAAACAAAGGCACACAGCTTGCCTTCTCTTCACAGGTACTTAAGAGAGGCATGTCCCTGTATATAAATGCAGACAGTGTAAGACTGTCAGATGCCGGTTACGAGGAGCAGAGTACACAGAGAGACGGAGAGAGGACTTATCAAGGTCCCTAGTACAGAGTAAAGCGACATCGTGAAGCTTATCCCTGTAAGGAGATGCATGTACTTCTAAAGAAGCAAACACCACTGCCAGTCTGATTGATATTGCATCCTACACATTTGTCCTGGAAGAATTAGTATTGAGGGGAGTCAAATAATATAATGCGCTTGAAATTATGGGAATGAATTCAACTTTCATATTTGAGCCTTGAGAAAGCCCGGAGGGGGCGAAACGTACGTCGGCTGCTGCTGTGTTTCATGTTTAAAGATTTGAAATAAAATAAACAAAAGGACCTGATTCAAGACTCTTTGTGGACATCTATAAAAAAGAAATTGATCTACGGCGAATTGAACTATACAGTGTGGGGGAGGAGGAGAAAAAAAAAAAAACTTTTCTCACTCATTGAGTTACTTTGTACTTTTTGATAATAGTCACAACTATTTGGTGTGCTTTGGTGTGTTTTAGGTTAAATTAAGACTGTCAGATGGGTTGGTCTGTCCCAGTATTTTACACAAATAATTTAAATGGCACTATTTTATTTCTTTTATAGCGCTACGTCGTGACATGATGTCATTTGCATACTGTCTTACTTGGTCAGTCCCCCCACTTCTTTTTATAGGACTTGTGCCCTGATTGGCAGGCACTGAACATGTCTCAACCCTGTCTGTTACACAGAAGAGAGCGCCCAGTGGGGCGGGGGGGGTGTACTCCGCATAATGGCTCTGATGTCTTCTCCCTGAGTCCGGGTCTGACCCATTCTTGCACCCATTGTAAGACCCTGAAGAGTCTGCTCCCAGCATGCCCAGCCAGGACAGAGAGTCAGACCTGTGTAGAGCCGCATGTAGGGAGGAGGGGGTGGGCTTTACCCTGCGGCTCTCTCAGGTGTTCTGTGACCCAGCAGTTCTGGTTCTCACAGGCAAATGGGGAGAATTTAGGTGCTTTGTGAGAAAAGGGGACAGAGTGTTGTCACTAAATGGATTCACACATTCAAACATAGCAGACAAATATATTGACAGGCTTGACCTCACCATTAATGCCCTTACTACAAGTGCCTGGGAGCAGGGAGTCATTCCACACCTCCATGGTAATCTCAGAGGTGCAGAATTAGCAGGAATAATGGATTAAATCCTGAGAATCCTATGAATTACCAGGTGGATTATTTCAGCAAGTTATGAGGGAGACATGATAGGTCTTTGGCAGCTTTGCAGACCTCATAATTCCTGTAACATAATGAGATCCCAAGTGTTCATGGATATTCCTTACAGAAGAACGATCTGGCAAGTAGCGAGCTGTTCATTCAGCGATAGCTCTTCGGTTAAACAATGATTGCGGTACTTTTCAGGGATTGGTCAGCAAGGAGTTCACTGCTAAAAATATGTCATATCTGGATGATACACCGTACTCGGTGCCGCTGTCAGAAGCACCAACAGCAGCTGGAAAGTGTTCTGCTGGATGAATAAAGCTCAGTTAAACTAAGGTAGGCACCATTTTGGGACTTCCTCGTGAGCCATTATTTTTCCCCACGATATTGACCGCAAGCATTACTGACCAAAGGGGAAATGGATTTCTGATTTGGGCTTTGCATTTACTGTTATTTCACTCGGCGAGTGCCTTAACATGCCCCAACTCTGTCAGCGCTATCAACTGGTAGTCGTGTTAGCAAAGCAGGCACTGGTCACATTTAAGGGAAGACGAGTGTAGAATTTATTCTTGAAGGAACACAGATCTTTTGTCAAATTGGAGTCACAGGGTAACATGAGCTGATCTGTTCCTGCTGAACCGAGGGACTTCCAAACTAGGCCCAATGTGGAGTTTCTGAAAGAAAACTGTTATCAAGTTTAATTTACCGGACTACTGCAGTTTTCATAATCTTACCAAGGGAAGAGATATTGTGGGCAAAATGCTGCACAACCTTAACTTTTCTTTCCATCCACCTTCCTGCCCTCTGATTGCGTCCTAGTCTTTCATCCACCACAGCTGCCTCTCTCTGCCTGGGAGCACACAGAGCACCACAACTTTCCAGCCTGGCTCCCTCATTTCCTGTGGTATTTCCTTGGTGCTCCATATAGCTCCTATTAATCTCTTTATTCCTTGTGAATCATATTGACCTGCCCTATCTGTCTCTGACCCTTCCATATAAATAATATGCCCTCCTGGTTATTCTAGAATATCTAAGTCCCATACCAGCTGGGCTGGGGCGTGGCACCGGCCCGCAGTCAAGGCTCGGCTTGGAACATTAGGCCCTCCAGATGTTCCTTTGGAAAGCAGTGAAGAACACCATCTGCACTGCTGATTAGATGCATGCTGTTCTCAGGGGCGTGGCTTCACGGACTGTCTCCAGGGTGCATTGGAAGGAGCTCAGCTTTGTTATGAAGGGGTTTCCGGGAGGTCAGTGGTGTAATGAGGCCTGCAGATCTGTCTCTTCCTGGAGGTAACTGAATGGGACTTCTCTTTATTTGGAAGGTGACCTGGGGCTCGGTTTGTTCTGCACCAGCTGCAAACGCCAGGGTCCTGCTTCACAAAAGCTTCTTGTGGGGAAAAACTACTTGCAGCCTTTTGTGAGAGAGTGAATCTTGCTGTGCTTCCGCCGTGCTGAACCTCTTCTGCGAGGAAGCCAACCATGCTCTGTTGCTCTCCAATTCGTATGAGGGCTGTGATGGGTAAAGCTTGCGCCGCTGCTGACCTAGCTGTGCATCTCCACTGCAAGGCGGAAGTTTGCACTGTTTCTGCCAAAGGTTTAACTGTTCTCTGAGGAAGGGGTGTGTCTTCTGCTATTGTGCCATTTTATGAAAAAAAGGATAGACTGAACACACCTGAATAACATACCCTCTGAACCTATGACTGATTTACAATATTTGATGTGAAGTACTGAGACCAATAGTCTGAGGAGGCACCTGTGCCCTATGCAGTATCACACCTGCTGAGAGCACTGACTGAGACAACAGGTAAGTTTAGAGCACCTGACTGGGCCCTGCCGCTGACTTGTTATGTTTGATCATGATGGATGACCTGCACAATGTGTGTCGACTGTGTAGAGTTAATTGCCACCTTTCTCAGGAAAAATACCCGCCATCCTTGTATTGCCATTCTGGAAGGTCCAAGATCTGTAGCTGAAAAATAATTTGCATATAATTGAGTGCTCCTTTGTAACATGATAACTATCCCATCGATTACTTTAACAATTATTTAGACATTATAGTTCTCAAACACTTTTTCAGTGATTATTAATGTGTTTGCGGTTTTAGGTTTATATTTTAGAAGAGAAAAAATACCAGATTCACTGCTTCTCCCAGTTCATTTACTGGCATGGGCATAATAAAATACAGGCCAGACCAGTAAAATTCTGGCCAGGTGGCAACCCTAGGTTACTCTAGGTCCAGGCTTGAACTTTCCTTTAGTGGTGCTGTTGTGCAGGGGTGTGCTAGTCTGTTTGTTTTTGGTTCACTTACCTGCCCTTCCAAGCAAGGGAAGCCATGATGTTGTTTCTGCCACTCAATGCAGTGGGAGAAGTAGCCTTATCCACTCTGGTAGTCTATGCAGGGTTGAGCAGTGTATGTCTGACACTGACTGGGTGGAGCATCCATCTCTTCCTTCTCTCTCAGTACCTGCAGGAGGGTTTGTCTAGTACACCAGTCGCAATTATTTACAATATGATCATCTTGGAAAAGGATAGTAGGTAGTGGCCTTCCATTTCAGAGGTTTTACTGCAGTTCCAAGTCCTGTTTTAGCTTCTCATTGCTCAAAAGGGAGGTAATTTCTGATATATATCTCTTTACATTGACTTCATTGCTTGGTTTTAATCACACAAGTGTACCTCAAAGTGTCACACATTTATCAGTAGAATGTCACTCATATGTACACTGAAAAAAGGAAATGTCACACATAAGCAATCAAAAAATGTGGCTGCTATGAAGACCATTGCTGTACTCCCACCAGGGATTCCATTATTTCACCATCACTCTGGGCCCTGGTAAGCAAGGGTCACCAAAGGAGCCGGGCAAGGGCTCTCTCCCCAAGGACCAGCCGCGGCCCGTGCAGGTAAGGGCGGTGGAGCGATGGGGCCGGTTTGGGGGGAATTTCAACAGACGACAACAAGGGAAAATGAATTCTTTATTTAATTTTCCCTCGTGGTCATCTCTCGAATCCCCCAACCCGGCTCCACCGCTCTATCCTGCACAGGCCGCGACTGCCAAGGACTATCACTTACTTGAGCATGTTCTTTCATCATGAAGTGGATTGAATGGACTCAAGACACACAGTGTTATTTCATGAATTCCTCTGGTTGCATTGCTTGCCACACATAGACATTGCTCTTCCCATTTACATTTGTCTCATGCCAGCTATTTTTGTTGCTTTATTTCCATTCTCCTGCTTTGCCGAGTTGGAGGGGGTAACATTTTCCTTAATGCAAAGTTTTGTTTAGTGTTATTCTTTTACGGCATTATATTTGTGCTTATTGAAGTCTTTATTTCCATGGTATGTCCTGCCATGTCACATCATGTTATGCTAGTTGTGTTTTAATAGTGCATAACTTACCATTTGTATGACCTTGTACTGCTTTGTGACAAGCTCTAGGTTGGGTGGAAGTAATTTATTTCGAGAACTGTGGAAATGTGATGTTGATGTTGGATAATTGTAGCTGAAATGGGTTATTGATTGCTAATGTTTATGCCGGAAGCATACCTAATGCACGTCAGTTAGAAATTGTCTAAAAGCAGTGCTGCTGAGTTACTGGCATTATTAAAGTCTAGATATGTATGGGCTGTTCTGTGGAGTGGAGTCTTAGTGTTTGATGTGCGACTGTGATGTTCTGCCTAGTGTTATCTTGTTTGTGATGCACATTTCTAATGTGGGCCTCTTTGATTGCGTCGTAGTGTGTAGTCAGTCGGGTTGATTAGGTTGCTTTGCCCAATGTGTTCTGTGTGGTCTAAGTTTCCCATGGCTTAGCGTAAAGTGCCTTTCAAAGACCCGCGATAATGAACTGTGTGGCATGTAAAACATTTGTTGATGTATGTGATATGTTCTGCCTAATGTATTATATTGGAAGCTTGTATGTGGCATGTTTTGGTTAGTGTTTTATTAAGTATCTTGTTGGATGTACATAATGTGTTGTGTTGGGCATATGCATATTGTGTCCCGTGTGGTTGATGTGGTACGTGCTGTTTGAAGCTGGGTGATAGGCAACTATTTGGCATATGTGAATTATGCTGGGCATATGTGAAATGTTGTGTCTCATGTGTAGTGTTGGATCCTTTGACTGTCCTGCGAGAACAAAGAGAGTAATGCAAAACAATTCATTTTAATCAGGTTGGTGTTTAAGCAGCATTTGTGTTTTTCCTCCAGAACCCAATAGTCACAGCGCATTGGATGCAGTGCAAGATACCTATTTGTTGTCTTCCACCACAGTCATGCGTGGTATTTTGGGACTGGTAGTGTATCAAGGGTGCTGATGCTCTTTAAATTCTGGAAATATGGATCGGTTATCTAATGACAGTCGAGTAACAAGGACAAATTCCCAGAGTGAAGTTAACTTGTATTTCCACTGGGGTTCAAACACAATATCACAATTATCTCAGATGTGGTGACGTAGTTGTGAAAGGGGAGGTTCTGAGAGGTGTCACTGGAAATTAAATATAACTTGCCCTCCCGCCTCTTTATCAGACTCATCGTGTAGGGAGTGGTGTAAGACAGGCATCATAGTGATGTCTGATACCGTAGAGAGAGTTACACCCTGCTCCTGGGATTCTTCCTGCTCTGTCAGCTCTAGAAGTGGTGGTAAAGTGCCAAGTAGGCGCTACATCTGCTCTGACGGCCATTTGTAGTTCTGTGGGTACGATGACAGGATCACGAGAAGTGTGATGTATAAGGATATCAGAGGCTAGGATGCTTGATTTTTCACTGAATTTCCCTACCACTCTGCTGAGCACTAGCCTTGATAGTCAGCTGCTGCACCTGTGAGAGCTGGTCAGGAGGTCTGTTGTTGCTTCTTGCAATCAGTACTTATGCCGCTTGTTCTGAGTAGCTCTGCTGTCAATTGTTTTTTAGGTCGGGCTTTAGCCTAAAACTATTGCTTTTACTCAAACTATATGAATAATATCCATACGTACAAGGGCTTTCGTTCAGCTCTCTTCATCTATTGGTGTGATATTGTGTCATTCGCATTTTTCTTCTGCCCACTACAGCTCACAGCACAGGACAATGGGTGACCCACTTCAGATATAGGAGCAACTACGGTAATGTGTGCTTTCAAGACTTTTTTTTTTTAGACTGGCAACGGCCCGGCAGCTTTTCCCAAAAAACACACAATACTAAGCAAAACAGACATTGACAAAGCCGGAGGTCTGCAACCAACGCCAGAGATCTGGAACCAACACCGGACCTACTGGCTTTGCCAATGCGTGTTATATCTGTGGTGGTATATTTTGCCATAGTTACTTTTGTCACGTAGATGTCAGGTTCCGCTCTCCTTTCATATTTGGAAGCTAGATCGTGCCCTGAAAGATTTTCTTCTTTTTTTTTTGTGGTGTAATGTATAGTCCTTCTTTCATTCTTACTTAGTATTGAAATGGCCATGTCACTGCGTTCCCCGTTTTTAATTGTGGTTTAATATCATAATGTATGTTATTCCTTCACCTGCGATTCTACCCGACAGAGAAACGTCAACATTCCCAACACTCTATAGCGATATGGGCAGCAGAAGTATTAGCAAACACCAGCTTTACCTCCACAAGTTGGCACAGTAGAGTGCTTTTGCTATACGGTCACAAACCCACGTCGGTTTTCATAGTGTATTACAAGCCTGTTAACCCTACTTTTAGCTTTGGTGTAAAGCTGAGGTAGCTACTCTTTAGGTGGAGGGTGCTGGATGGTGGCAGCACTCAGCGATTTATGCTAAGTGACCTTTTTTTTGCAGCGGGTCATATTGCATCCTATCCACATAGCTCGTAAAGGTTTGGAACATTTTGCCTTTTTTGATGCCCATTTCACTTTGTGTAGACTGAATACTGCACCCCCTCCCCCTCCCCCACACACACACATACAAACATTGAGGTAGCCATCAGTAGTGCAGTAGGTGAAATGGGACCAGGAGATAGACGTTTGAAGGAGCCACCGGTCTATGGTTGTCATTTATTATCCAACTGGGGTGAGGAGCAGTTGGGTCCATTTATCCTGCTTGCAGGAGGGTCTCTGGCAGCCCTGTAATGCCCCATCACACAAACAGGTGCACCTTTCTTCCTATTGTCACGTGTGATGCCATCCTGTGGCCCATGATTTTCAGTCTTTTTTTGGTGCGGCTGGCAGGACTCACGCCTTGCCAGGGCATCTCATTCATCAGTGCCTGACTTTACCTATCAATTTATTCATGTATTACAGAGTACTGTTAAGTGCTACAGTCAGTCCAGATCACCAGAACCGCAAAACTAAGGGGCATATTAGCAAGACCCACGTTAAAATTATCGCCGTTTTAGCGGCAGGAAACTGCCGCTAAAACGGCGATAATGGGCTTGCTAATATGCGTTATAGAATTCCAATAGAAGCCCAGGTTAGATGTGCAGGACATCTAACCTGGGCTTCTATTGGAATTCCATAACGCATATTAGCAAGCCCATTATCGCCGTTTTAGCGGCAGTATCCTGCCGCTAAAACGGCGATAATTTTAACGTGGGTCTTGCTAATATGCCCCTAAGTTATGTCATTTGATGTTTGTAAGAGGCTCGTACGCAAGTGAGGCTTTGTGGGAGTGATAACTCATAGGATGAAACAAAAGAGTTCCTTGAAGCTGGCCAATGGTAGCTAAGAGGCTACCCGAATGCGAGGGATCCCTATCCACTAGTTTTCAGTTTCTACCTTTTGTGAAATCAAAGCCCGAATCTTCAAAGCCTGAAAAGCCTCGATTTCAAGGGTCTTCTGAAGGGCGGGTGCTTGGGATTCAGCTATAGGAAGGACACAAACTTCTCCCTCCAGGTGGTGGCTTCAAGCGCCCGAAGGACTCTGGGGCATATTATCAAGGATTAGCGATATTTATCGCTAATCGCGCTTAGCGCGTTTTTTGTTAACGCCGCCCATCACTGGAAATTACCGCTGAGATAACACCCTATTAGTAAGGTTTATCTCCATAGCGATAATATTTCCAGCGATAGCGGCAAAAAGCGAGAATATCGCTGGAAAACCAGCGATATTCTCGCATTAACGCTAAGGTGGATTCAGCATTAGAATCCACCTCCTATACCTTAAACAGGTAAGTCATCCTCACTAGCAGGAGATAAAATATAGCGATAAATGCGCTTAGCGTGAATTATTATATCGCTTCGCCTGCCTTGCTAATAGGGGGTAGTGGGATTAGCGACTGTTTTCAGTCGCTTTTAGTAGGGAACTAAAAGCATGTCATTAGCGATAATTATCGCTGACATGCAAGGCGATGGTTAACGCGGCCTCTAACGCCTGAAAGCTGTCGCTAACGCCTGTTAGCGACAGCTTGCTAATAGGGCGATAAAATTATCGCCGCTTTAGCGGCAAAAAGTGCTGCTAAAGCGGCGATAAAGCCCTTGATAATATGCCCCTCTGTCTCTTGTACTGACACACTGCTACTTCATAAATTCCTTTAGCCCAAGACAATCTCTTTTCTATACTCCTGGAAAATTGTTCATTAGAGATACAACCCTCCTCGTCTCTTTTAGAGGTACAGGTTCTTGTCGAAATTAACATTTCATCTGCCAATACCTTTGATTCATTCTCGACTTAAAACTCTGGTTGAAATGGCTGTTTCCAACGACAGCACCAAAGGCAACATTTCAACTGCACAATTTTGCGAACGAATGAAGACTTTATGCCACCTCACAATGTTGTGTTTCAGCCGTTGGCGTGATTGCTTGAGGCTGCAGTAGATTTTACAGCGAAAGAGAAAAAATTCAAACACATGCATTTGGCTACTTAAGTTGGCAGTTTGCTTTTAAAACTGGAAACTCTCAATATAAAAGCTATGAAGGGAAATCTAGTTATTTAGCTGAGAAGTTACACCTGGATGAAGGCACTGGCACAATTTGGAGCCTAAGACGCGTTTGGATACCTGTGAAATAGGTATTCTCCAGACCTGCTCCCCAGGAATGTAATGAAAAGCTTGCCTTTCCCTTTTCGTTTAGCTTCTGTGCCAATGGGAGTCTCAAAGGAGCTGACAACGTATTTCTTTAGCCTATTTTTCTCTTATTTTTTTACTATGATTTTTTATAATTCGGCCTTTAATCTGTGACCTAATTGTTGAATTTGTTTACAATTTGCAGCATTTATTAGCTATGATTTTTAGTACTGTCCCATGTTCTGTGAATTTTGAGCAAGGGCCTGGCTGCATACAATACATACATGACATTTTTTTTTAAACGCAGAGTTTTTATTGGAAAAATAGTGGTGCATGGCAGAGAAGGACAAACATTTGTTATATCATTCTGAAGTTAACTTTTCAATTTACGGAGTCGAAACTGGGCACAGGTGGTTTTCACAAATGTTTTTTCAAGCGCACAGGCCACTATTAAAATAATTAAGAACACAAATTGAAAGAAGAGTGGGGAGCGCGCTTGCGTGCAAAGAAATGTACATGGTTGAGAATTGTGCAAAATGTTTCCAATTTTTCTGAGGGAATACGAGTAAATATTTGTCAGAATACTTAAAGTGATTGTGATTCATCCAGGATGATCATGGTGCGCATGCATGCAAAGTGTGGAAAATAAACAGAATGATTGCATGCCATAGTGCTTGCAGACAAACGCAGCTTATGAATGAGTTATTTGCAGCCTGGGAGGGTGACTGCAGTGGGACATGCACTGCAGGATTGCTTGAATGCTCACAAGCAAGACCAGGATCACAGCATGCAGTCATCACTTGGTGAGCAGACGCACACACCATTATTGCATCTACACAAGGAGAGGGTGATGTGTGAGAACGAGGGGAGTAAGACCAGTAGTAATTGTGATTAATGTCGCTAGCGGTCGGTACAGAAATGCATGCAAGGCAGGCTTTCGCCATGTGACATAAATTCTTTATTGCTGGTTCCATTTTCACACAAAACACAATAATACTTCAGAGAAATGAAGTCACTGCAAACCTTGAGAGTGGCAGAGCTCTCAGCCTGCGAGATCCTATCCACACTTCCAGGTGAAACATCCCTCATCAAGGAAAGACAACTCAGTCTAGCTGCAGCTGGCCAAGCCCATGAGTGCAGGACTTTGCAAAAATGCCACCTCCTCCCCAGCATGGCCTGAGCCTGAAAATAACCCCACCTACTCCACCCCACCAACACAATCCGCCATATTTTTTGCAAAAATATATTACCACAATAGTGCGGTTCTAATTTTTTACCCAAAGCTTTTTTTTCTTTCAATTGCCAAATGCCCATTACAATCCCCATTGCCTCCACTATCATAGGAATACATTTTTGCAGTCTCACCTTCTTGTTGCGATTTCGCTATGCAATGTGCGACAACATGTTGCATGGTGGAATGTCTCCAATAGGGCCATCCCGCAGACATAATGCTGAGGAAAAAGGTCCTCAGACAACCGTTCATATTTGCTACTGCACTGCTCCTCCACATCTTGTAGAAGTGGCCCCAATCAGAAATAATAGGGCCCGGAAGGAAATTTCGATGTTTATTCTTTGCACAGTTTTAATTTGTCAACACATTGCATTTCATCGCCAAATCCAATGCTTACGCCCTCGACGTCTGTTGGTTGGCACCCTGCACACGACGCCAACCATGGCTGGGCACCTGGATTTCACTGTTCCTTCCTAACCTTTTCTCTTGTCAGCCTCCTGTAAACCTGCTGCTGCATACCTTCTACCGCCTACTTGACAGTCTTAATACATGTTTTCTTACCGGCAACATCCCTTCACCATAGAAAAGGGGCGAGCCTTCCAAAAAACTGGGTGATTGAGGGGTAGTGGGCATTTAATTTAAAATATTTTCCTTAGTTAACAATATAAACAAAGTTTTATTCAAGAAGTGAAACACTGGACCATCATGGAATCTTAGGAAACCTTAAGTGTTAAATCAGGTGAGAGCAGACAATCATTTTGGGAAGGAAAAGCCCCAAGAGTGACAGGGAGTGAGTAAAAGAATTAAGGTCTTAGTGGTTTAGGTTAAGGCCACTAGGAATGAGTTTTCTTGTCTTTTTTCCTTTTTAGCACCGTTAATATACTTCTTCAGATCTATATTAGCACCTTGTCCCAAGAAATTAAGTTTAAAAAAAAAAACAAGAGGTCTGTATTATTTTTCTTTTTTTTTTTCTGGAAAAAAAAGAAGCCAACGGGAAGAAAAGGCACATCAGCAACAGCCAGCTTAGATCACCAAGTCCTTGTCGATGTCCTCTGTAGTGAAAGAGACAAAAATGGAGAGAAAGAAAGAAGTTTTAGTTGACCACAAAGCAATCGCTGAGATTTATTGGAGAAATTCTCTGAACGCCTGACGTGAGAAAAAATATGATCAGGGCTATAATACATGTGTCCTTGGCAGTACAAGACATGCAGGTAATCAAGGCTCTGAATGTTCCCAAAGCCCACATTTCCATGTGGTGCCAACATTCCGAACACCAGCAATCCCATCAGTGCATACTACTAGAGATCTGCAAAATAAATCTACCCAGCATCCGCCAACATCCGCAGTCAGTGCAAAATGTTTTTATGACGTTGGCAAAGTTGAGCGTTTTTGCTTCCGCAAATTTCCAGGAAAAAAATTTACAATTAGGACTTTCATACTTTTTCTCAACAAACTATACATTTCTTCACTAAGCTGCAGCTTTTCAGGCACCAAGTAAAATGTTTGAATCCTACATAATTGTTATAATACTTAAATTATTCAAAAGTTTTTATCGTAAACTCATAAATAGCAATTGTATCTTTTTAACATATCATTCATTTACAAACATTTCATTCTGAAAAGATTATGCTCGTTTAGAGAAAAATGCTACATATTTGCATTTTTAAATGCTTGTTTGTGTAGAATGTTATCATTTTAGCTAAAATGTGATTTAGTGTAACTTTGCAGGAGATTTTGCCAAATATGCCAGTTACAAGAAACCATTTTTTGCCAGAGAACATGGAGCAAACACATTTTTAAAATGTGCACCTTTGTGAAATACAGTTTTTAATTAGGCAATATTTAGCCTTGAGGATACAACCTACAAACCACGTCACATTAAAGTGTAGTATGATAACGTTGGACTTAGCATATTATTCTACAGAATTACTCAGATAAAGCTGTGGGATTAGCACCCTGGAGTAGTTCGCTATGTTAATGATTGGGTTAAGTAATGTGCAATATTCTGGTTGCAATGCTCTGGTCTTTGCTAAAGCTGGTGCGCATGTGCAGTAATGCCGATTTGTTTATGGTGATAGATTCTGGGGGCTTGAAGTGGAATTTTCCCTGCTCAGCTTCTGCTCACAGGGCACCTTCCCAGATACAGATGGAAAATGCAGTGCAGGCAAAGCAGTGTAGGATGCGCATTATATCCCTTTTCTTTTCAATACTTACGTTCCTTGATGCTGAAGCACTTGGCCCATTCGTCCAGGGCAATGTACTTGTCGTTGTCAGAGTCACACTCTTCGAAGAATCGTGTGGTGCAGTGCTCCATGGGGATCAGTGGGGCACGAAGGGGCGACAGCTCACTGTGAGACAGGTACCTGCAGAGATTATAGGGTGTGAATATCAGAAGCAAGACAACTCCATTCAAAGCAAGAGGAAGGAATGAGAGGATGCCATCTTATAAAGGATGCCAACCTACAATAAGGGTTAAAGATTAGGAGATGGTATTGAAGAGACAAATATTTAAAGGCATAGGAAAGGGGAAGGTATGAACAAGGCTATCACAAGCGGTGGACAGCTGGGGCTGTTTGTACCAGGCCCACACTTTTCAGTTCCCTGAGCTGCTATTGCAAAATGTATTTCGATATATGATATATTCACAATAAGGCAGGTAATGACAGCCACCGCTATGTTGCATCATTTAAAAAGCCTTTACAAACAGCACCCCGCTTATCTTGCAGACAAGCTCACCATCTCTGGTGGTTCTCAGCACACCCGCAGCCAGAACACCATTAGACTAATAAGTGTAAAAAGTAAAAAACAAGGTAGCCACCTCCTGTCTGCTGGTATGATTGTCCTTTCGTGTGAGATTTCAAGGTCCCAACAAGTGTGCAGTTAACAATTTTCACTTCGAGCACTGTTTTAACGATGTTCAATGTTTTGGCACTGAAGAGTTCTTCCCCTTTTTGTCACCAGTGAGTTACTTGAGTTCTAGAACAGTTTCCTCATTAGATGTTGCAGCCCCCTCTTGTGTATGATTCAAATGCCAAACACGTATCAGATGAACATCATTTGGGGGTAGTCAGGGGTTGCAGCTGTGACCTCTATCGTGATCCCTGCTACTCCTGAAACTTCCTTTGCGACCCCTGGCCTCAGAGGGGGCAAATCGTTTGCCTACTCTGAGGCCAGGAGTCGCAAAGGAAGTGCCAGGAGTAGCAGGAAGAAAACTGGAGGTCGCAGCTGCAACCCCTGACTGCCTCCAAATGACATCCGTGGCGTATCAAAAGACTGGGTATACTGCACCCAGTGCTGACGTTTTTGAAATTTAAGAGTTGTAAATGAATGATCACAGCGGAAAATGGCTACTTTAACGCCTGCCAGGAATACCCAAAACGTCTTGTGGCAGATATAAATGATTTTACTACTGCAGATCCAGACCCCCCCCAATTCTCCATGGTGCCAATATCCAAACCAAAAAATCCCATGCAAGGGATGGGGATTGGCTGAAACAAAGCATGGTTTGCCTTGTAAGTTTGTGAATGCCCACAAAATGCACATTTATGAACATTCACAAACTGAAATCCGAATCTTTCCCGCCCTGGAGATGGTTGGAAAATAAATTACTCACTATCCAGGATGAGAAGGAGAAACAGATCAACCCCAAATCTGGTGGGGTGTAGTGTATGGACTTTCTCCATACTGGAAAAAAATGTGTTTTTACACATTTGGCTGCCCTTTCCACATTGCAGGCTTTTTGGCTATGTACGACTCCAAAGAGAGAAATAGGCAGCCTTTTAAAACAAGCATTGGCATAGCCAATAGGTCTCGCCGACGGGACCTAATAAGTGTTTAGCCATGCAGGAGAACAGGGTTTGGGGCGGGGGGTGGGTTTGCTTAGACTAGTGTCCCGCCCGACTGGTATTTTGCTGCGTCTTTCTGTTATTGCATCCAGATATATAATACAACAATTGACATTACACCTAAAACAAGCCAGGACTATTGTCTTTGTCAATGGTTGTTAGTTGCATAAGATAAATAAGCAACAACTATGGCTTTGCTGTCCATAATATTGAAAAGGCTTCACTTCTAAAATGATGACATTGTGAAACAACCATAAAGAGTCTCTTTGAACTTACATCAAACACACGTGAAGGGTGGCACTGCTGCTGTGGTAAGATTTTTTTTCACCCTGAGGATGAGGGTAAAAACGGAGAGATGGATAGGGACCAGTCTCGTGCACCTGATTTTTAGAACTACAGGTGGTCAGCACCGGCAGGACCCGGCCCACTTGAAGCCCTGGTTTTACCAACTGAAGAAGCGCGTATTAAGCTCACCGCCATCGCGTCTCATCATACATTCAAACTTTTGGTCCCTAAGCATGGATGCCCAAGACTATCTGCCCTGGACAAAGGCACCTGGCATTCTATCCCGGAAAACATTAGACCTAGCACGCATCCCCCACCGTCCACAAGCTTGTGAAGACCTGTCTGCTTGGCCTGGAAATGGGTAGGACGCACAGGAACCGAGTTCCAACAGCAATTCTTTGCTGGAATTCACGTCCCTCCTCGAGATTGTGTTTTTCATTAAGGGAGTGTCAGAGAGAGTCCATCCCAGCTGATATGAGAGGGGTACAAAAGAGGAGTTTGCAAGTCAAAGTTTAAAAAAATTACTCATATGTTCAAAGTAATTCGTCTGCTGGCAGACCACAAGCTGCCAGGCACTGACTTGGCACTGGTATTTACCCCTCTCCACTGCAAACTCTCTCTCATCGGTGAACTCTCAGTGAAAATTATTTCCATTTCCAGTTGTGCCTAATTCTGTCTGTTAGCTTTGCTTTTTTTTATTTTTTCCCTAATCTTTGAAGCTACCGTATGTGGGGTTGTGCTGGTGCAACACAAATCAACCACAAACAGAACCAAGCATATCCACGCACACGTACAAGCATACACACTCATGCAAGTAGGCAGTGAAGAGGGAGCATGCGGGCACCTGATCTGCCAGCCAGAGTCTGTCCCCAGCTCCTCGTGCTGCCCAAGCAGAGCCCCCCCGCACACTGCACCAGATGCCTTAGGCACGTCTCTTATTATCCGAGTGACTAAATCGATGATATCATGGATACTGTGACAGTAAGCACTGTGGCACTGTTGATTGTAATGTTACCGATGTAAATAATAAATAAAGTTTTTTTTAAAAAGCACGTCTCTTTAAACAAAAAATACCAAAAAAAAGTTACAAAAAGAAAGAAAGATTTTTAAAAAGGTGCCAACTGGGAAGACGATGTAGGTCCCCAGGCAGTGTGTCTTGTTGCCGGGTTTAACAGAATGCCAGCCGTGTCCTAATGTTCGAGTGTGAAGGGCAGGCGGGCGCTGGACATGAAAATCTGGGCTTTAGTGAGGGGTGGGGGGTTGTTGTGATGAGAAAGACAAGAATTGGTAAGATTTTGTTCCAGCTCGACGTTTTTTTTTTTTTTAAATGAATGTCGCAAATTGCTAAACTGGCAACCAGTGCCCATGCCGGGGAGAGATCGCCATGCCAGGCACGTCGTGGGAAGGCTTTTACAGCAACGGTGACAAATCTCGTGCTGAAACAAAGAGGCCCGGTCTCCCTTAAGGGAAGAAAGAGAGAGATGGGTCCTGCAGAAGAGTCGCCGATTTCTGACATCCCTTTTCCCAGTCCTTCCCCTCCCCCCTCCTGCTCCTCACCGGATCCGTTACCCCAACACTGACGCCCCTCGTGTATCAGCTTGGCAGACAAGCATTGACAAAGCCAATAGGCCCGCCTTTTGGCTTTGCCAATGCTTTTTGCTGACTCTGTTCAGCCTTTTAACAAACAGTGGTGTGCCGCGGGGGCAGGGGAGTGGGAGCACCTCAAGGGCCGCCGCAAGTGTGGAGGGGGACGGAAACAAAAAAAATGCAGACAACGGGAGGAGGGCGGGAGCATCTTTAACACGGACAACGGAGGGGGGTGGAAGCAAAGGGTATGCGGGCAGCGGGCGGGAGACTGGTGAACATGGACAACGGGAGGGGGAGGGGGGTTACCTCACGGGTCGCCGCAAGTGGGTAGGGGGGCGGGAACAAAGGGAATGCGGACAACGGGAGGGGGGTGGGAGCATTGTGAACACGGACAACAGGTGGGGGGAACAGGAGCAAAGCAACAGGAAATTAAACAAGCGCGGCCGCAAAAGTGAAAGCGACCGCGCTGTGTTTAATTAGTAACGAATAGTTTCTTACCTGTCGGTGTAGTTTTGCAGCTTGAAAACTTTCTGGATTCACTATGCTGTGCATTATTCCGCGGTCTAGTGGTTGTGTCCGGAATCATAGTCTCTTTTCTCTTTTTTTTTTTTTTCGGTGTAGCCCAGGTGGGCGTCGACGCCCCACCATTTGGTGTCCTCCCGTGACGTCGGCGCGCTTCCTCCGGAAGCTCCCACCCTTGGGCGCCATCTTCGGATTCTTTTTTTCTTGTCTTGTGTTTTTCCTTGTTTATCTTGTTACCTTTGAAGGTTTTTTGAAGTTTTTGTTATCCCCATCTTCCTCCTGTCTCATCTTTCTGTTGGAGGCGGGTGGGTTCGCTAGTGAATCCAGAAAGTCTTCAAGCTGCAAAACTACACCGACAGGTAAGAAACTATTCGTTTTGCAGCGTGAATCTTTCTGGATTCGCTGTGCATAGACTTTGTAGCGGTTTGCTATGTTTGTGGCGGCTGGGTGGAAGATGAGCGTTGGTTGTTGAATATATGTTGAAGCACTTTCTGACCAACTTGTGCTTCTTTGTTCATCTGTATATCCACGCAGTAGTGCTTAGTGAATGTGTGCACTGAAGCCCATGTTGCCGCCAGGCAAATGTCTTGGATAGGTGTGTTTGCCAGGAAGGCGATTATTGCTCCCTTTTTCGAATGGTGCTTTCATAAGCTGCGTTAAAACCACGTTGAGGTTCCATGCCGGCGGCGGCATCCTCTTTGGCGGGGCTATTCTTTTGGCTCCCTCTAGGAATCTTTTTACCACTTGAGATGTAAAGAAGCTTTTCCCCGTTTCTCCTCTTGTATAGGCTACTATTGCTGCCAGGTGCACCCTTAGTGATGTGCAGCTCAGGTTACTCTTTAGTATGTGTGTTAAGTATCTTAGCACAGTTGACTCTCTGGTGATTCTATTGTGGAGCCTCTCCTTGATGCACCACTCAGTGAATCTCTTCCATTTCGCTGCATAGCATTTCCTTGTGGTGGGCCTCCTTGCTTCTCGCAGTACCGCTAGCGTGCTTTGCGGAAGCTTGAAGTGTGCGAACTCTAGGTCTTCAGGAGCCATGCTGCTAGGCTGAGGCTCTCTGGTTCTGGATGGAGTACTCTTCCGTGTTCCATCGAGAGCAGGTCCCTTCTTTTTGGGAACCTGTGTGGCGGTTCCTGTGCCATTTCCACGATCTGTGAGAACCAGGACTGCCTGGCCCACTGAGGTGCCACTAGAATTAGTGTCATGTTGCTTGTTCTGCACTTGCTGAGCACTTTGTGTATCAGCGGTATCGGTGGAAAAGCGTATGCAAATGTCTTTGACCAGCTCATCCATAGGGCATTTCCCTGGGATTGATGTCCTGGTTGCCTGGATGCAAAGTATTGGCATTTTGCATTCTGGTGTGTTGCAAACAGGTATAGTTGTGGTGTTCCCCACTTTTTGAATAGTTTTTGCGTCTCCTGAGCGTTGAGCTCCCACTCGTGTGAGGTCGACGTTTGTCTGCTCAGTCTGTCTGCTTCCACATTGTCCTTCCCCGGCAGATGTATTGCCAGTAGGTCTATTTGTAATGGGATAGCACATTTCCATATTTGTTGCGCTAGATCTGACAGCGCCACCGACTGTGTTCCTCCCTGCTTGTTGATGTAGAACATCGTTGTTGTGTTGTCTGTTTGTACTAACACCCTTTGGCCGTACAGCTGTTTCTGGAATGCTTTCAGGGCAAGGAATACGGTCTTGAGTTCTAGGTAGTTGATGTGTTTGACGGCATCTGTTTGCGTCCATAAACCCCTCACTTTGAGCAGTTTCATGTGCGCTCCCCACCCCATTTGGGATGCGTCTGTTGTGATGGTCACTGTTGGAGTTGGTGGTGTGAACGGTTTTCCCTTGTTATGTTGTCCCTGTTCCACCATGCTATCTCTTCCTGCACTGCGTGCGTTACAACCACTAGATCTTCCCAACTCCCCGTTGACTGTGACCACTGCTGTTGCAGCCATTCCTGGAATGGTCTCATGTGTAGCCGAATATTGGGGACTAAGTGTATGCATGATGCCATCATGCCCATGAGTTTGCTCACTGTCCTCACTGTCAGACGTTGCCCCTTCCGGTAGTGGCGAGTCTCCTTCAGTAGTGCGAGGGTCCTCTTCTCGCTGGGGAACACTCTTCCTTGAATGGTGTTGATTCTCGCACCCAGGAAGATCTTCACTTGTTCTGGTTCCAGCGATGACTTCTCCTCGTGTATGGAGAAGCCCAGTTTTGTCAGCGTTTGTGTGACCTGCTGAGCATGTAGTTTGCACTGGTTGTATGAGCTTGCCTTTACCAACCAGTCGTCTAGGTAGGGGTATACGTGTATTCCCTGTCTTCGCAGATGTGCTGCTACGGCAGCTAGGCATTTGGTGAATACTCTTGGCGCTGATTTTAGGCCAAAGGCTAGGGCCGTGAACTGGTAGTGCATCTTGCTGATGGTAAATCTGAGCAGATGCTTGTGTTTTTGGTTCATAGGGATGTGTAGGTAGGCATCCTTGAGGTCTATTGTGGCCATAAAATCCCCGTGCCTTATTTGAGGTATGACCTCCTGCAAGGACGTCATCTTGAACTTTTGAGTTTTTATGTATTTGTTTAGGAACCGTAGGTCCAGTATGGGCCTTAATGTTTCGTCTACCTTTGGTACGAGGAAGTAGTTGGAGTACACTCCTGTGCCCTTTTCTCTGTATGGCACTCTTTCTATAGCCTGTTTGTGGAGGAGTTCTTGTGCTTCCTGCCACAGTAGTGACAGCTCTTCTGTTGAGCGTCTTTTGTTTGCTGGCCTCCTGTTTGGTGGCTTCCTTACCAGTTCTATACAGTAGCCGAACTGTATGATGTTGAGTATCCACTTGTCGGTTGTTATCTTCTCCCACTCCTGGGAGAAGTGTTTTAGTCTGCCTCCTACGGGCGTTGTATGATGGTAAATTTGTAAGTCTTGTCCGTGTGTTTTGTTGTGCCGCGCCACTGGAGATGTTGGGAGTGCGGGCACGTTTTGTATTGTTAAGTCACTTGGGGGCGGGTTGCTGGCCGCCTCTTCTTGTATGGCCTCGTCCGTTTGGTCGGCTTCGAAAGGACTGGCCCCTTTGTTGGTTCTGCCAGCCTTGTTGCTGCTGACCCTGTTGCGCCTGGCTGCTTCCCTGAAATGTTTGCTGGAAGGCCTGGTGCGATGTTCCTGGCTGGTTCCCACCTCTGCCATTCGGTCTTCGTGAGGGGGTGCCCCTTCTCATACCCCTGAACTGCAGTGCTCCCATGGACCTTGCAGTTTCGTTGTCTTTTTTGAGCTGCGTCAGCGTCTCGTCCACGGGCGTGCCGAACAGCTTTTTCCCGTCGAAGGGCAACTTCAGGATGTTGTTTTGCACCTCTGGCTTGAACCCAGAGATCCTGAGCCAGGCATGTCTTCTCTCTGTTACCCCGATCATCATTAGCCTGCTTGATGTATCAGCTACGTCCAGGGCCGACTTCAGGCAGGTGTTGGCCATGTTTTTCCCCTCCTCTACGAGGTGTCCCGCTCTTTGCTGTTGTTCGGTGGGGAGCAGTTTGAGCAACTGCCCAACTTCTTCCCAGTGCCGGTAGGCGTGCCTATTTATAAGGGCATTGGAGTTGGCAATGCGCCAATGTATTGCTGCATTCCTTTCGATTTTCCTCCCTGTGAGGTCTATCCTCTTGCTCTCCTTGTCTGGAGGCGGTCCGGAGTTTGTGGGAACGTTGGCCCTCTTCCTGGCTGTTGCAGTTATGATGGAATCAGCCGGTACAGATCCCTGGATGTATGGTGGGTCCTTGGAAGAGTGTTTGTATTTTTTCTCAGCCCTGGGGGTGACGGATCTGCAGGTAGAAGGCTCCTTGAAAGCTTTCCTGCCTTGGTCTAGCACACTAGGGAGCATAGGAAGGAATTGGCTCCTAGTTTGTGTTGGCAGCAGTGTTTCCAGGAGAAAACAGGCTTTTGGCTTTTCCTCCTCCATTTCCACTCTGTAGGTGGCAGCTGCGTTCCTGACGACCATGTTGTAAATTCCTATGTCGTCCGGCGGCGAGGGCCTCGACGGATACGTTTCCACGGCCTCCTCCGGGTTTTCGGCGTCGAGATCCTGCCATTCCAGGTCTTGAGCCTCCGAGGGTGTCGAGCCGAAGTGCGATTGCTGGTCGTCATCACCCTCTGTATAATAGAACAGGCCCTCTTCGTCCTGTTGCTCCGATGGTTCGGGAGTTTTGGGCGGCTCGGTGCTGTCGAACTCCTCTTGTGCCTCTGCTTCGACGACCGTTGAGGGCTTCGAAGGGATGGAGTATCTACTCATCCGTTCGTCGAAGTCCTTCTTCCTTTGGAGGATACTGGCCATTTCGGCCTCGAGCCTCTTCTTCTTCCTCTCCATGTCTGCCGATTCTTCGGCGTCGAGAGTTTCGGCTGTTCTCTTCGAGGTCGCTGACGTGGACGTCGAAGTTGCCTTTTGCTCTTTCGCTTTCGGTGTCGGGTGCGGCTTCTGGGAACCGTGCTTCGACGACCTTGGTGCATCTAGAGCTTTCGCCGACCGGGAGTCCTTTTCGAAGGATCCGCTGGGCTGTTTGTCCGTGGACGCAGCTGCGGTCGTCGAGTGCTTCGACGCCGGTGCTCCTTTTGTGGACTTTGGCTCAGACTTTCGAGAGTCTGTCGGGGTTTTTGGGGTCGACGTCTCTCTTACCTCCTTCCTCGACGTGCTATCAGTCTCTACGACCGTGCAGTCCTCTGGTCCCTCGGCGACGTTGTCCTCTTCCCCACTGGAGAGCCCCAGGTCCCGCAGCGAGGGGGGTGGCCCTTGGCCCTGCATGTTGTAGTTTGCTCTCCTCTGTCTTTCCCTGACCCTGAGGGTCTTGGTGGCAAATGTCGAGCAGGCGTTGCAGTCGGCGCTTTGATGGTCGATTGGCAAGCAGAGGTTGCAAACTGGATGCTGGTCTTTCTGCGCGAACTTGTGGTGGCAGTTACGACAGAATTTGAATGGTGTCTTGTCCATTCCAGCGCTCAGGGAGCCCCCTGTGTGCGCATTCTCCGTTGGACGTCGAAGTTTCTTCTATTTCTCACCGACTTCGTCGTCCCGGTAGTATGTTCTTTATCTTCTGCTGAAGATCTCCAATTTTTCTCGGTTCTTTCTGCTTTTTCTTACTTCTTTTCTCCTTTTCCAACTCTGGAGCTTCTCACGACGATCCAGACCCAACGGCGGAAAAAAGAATCTGAAGATGGCGCCCAAGGGTGGGAGCTTCCGGAGGAAGCGCGCCGACGTCACGAGAGGACACCAAATGGTGGGGCGTCGAGCCCACCTGGGCTACACCGAAAAAAATAAAAAAGAGACTACGATTCCGGACCCAACCACTAGACCGCGGAATAATGCACAGCATAGTGAATCCAGAAAGATTCACGCTGCAAAACCTGATCCACGACGAGGAATGCAGCTGCCACCCTGTGCGCTGCTGCTCGCTCCCGAGAGCAAAACGCCGTGGGAGTGAACCTTTGGAGAAGAGGTGGGACATGCACCCGCCTTTGGCCATTTGCGTGCTTTCATTATTGAAAGACACACGCAAAGGCCAATCGAATGTGTGGGAGGAGTGAGACCCACACGGAGAAGTTTAGAGTGCTCACAAGAAGCCTCCCATAGACAGCGCATGCGCGCGGCGCTAGGCTCGACCTAAAAAATCGCATGCAGGTGGAATGGTCTGCCTGGAAACCTGCACTTGATATACAAAAAATATTACAATGAAACAAATATTCTCCTAAAATCTTTTTCCTGAAAACTTTTAAAAACTAAGATGTACTTTCCAAACAAACCACTAAATGACAGATATTTGTAAAGCCTGAGAATCAATGACCAAATCGCGCCGAAAAACACCCAAACACACTTTTAGAGGAGTTCCCACATGCTCCTTCCCTAAAGTAACCCTCCTTTTCACCTACCCAGCTAAGTTTCTGTAATTGACGGGCTACGTACAGCCACGGTTACCTACCCGTCAACTGGGTGCTGGTCCAGCTGTCCAAACTGCCAGTGGACTGGGAAGACATACATGTTATAATTCTTCTCAAAGTCACGAGCCAGCAGCTCCACAGTGTGATCTCCAGCTTCCAGGCGCTTTTCGTTCTCATGGATCTTCTTCACCTGGAACACAGATGGTGGGACTAGAGAGTAATCAGCTTTACAAACACTCCTCTAATACCTCACCGGTGGAGCATCTTTGGTATCCAGGCATGCAGATCGCGATCTTGTAACAGCTCAATAGTGTGTGTGAACTCTTCTCACACCATGAATTGAGAAGAGAGTTTGTGAATGAATGGGATTTCCTAGTTATTTCGATACTATGAAGCTGTTTTTGTACAGAAAGGTTACACTGTACATAGATTTGGAGCTGGAAGGTCATATTTGTGCATCATTTAGTATTATATTCGTATTTATGGTATGCTGTGTTGGATGCTTTATAGAGCTTCAAAGTGTGGAGAGGGTAAATGAGAGATGGAAAGTAGAGAATAGGAAAGAATGGAACAAGAAAGAGCGAACGTCGAAGAAGATCGGTCAATGGCTTGATCATCCCCCAAATTTTTCAATCTCTCGGAGAGGAACAAACTTATCTTGTGGGTAGCCATCTTTAGGCATCTGATCGGGAAGTACATTATGTTGGTCTACATTTGAATAAGGTTGGTGTATTTATACACTAATGCATTTCACTACTGAGTGCATCCACTACTTGTGCATGACAAGAGGTCAGGCTGGTGGGCATATTGATGGTGTATGTGCATGAGCGTGGCGCTATATATGTACTTGTATGGCTTGAATATAGCTATGGTCTTTGAGCGGTGATGGGTTTTGTACTTGTATATTGAACCAGGGGCGTAACGCAGGCCCCTGTAGCTTCTGCAGAGCAGAAGCCCCTCAAAACTTCAGGGGATCCCCATACAGCCCAAGACCATTTAATATCTGTAAGATGTGGGAGGCTCAGGGGCTTCTAATCACATTATGCAGGGGTCCCCATCATTTTGCATTGCGCACTGTATTCAACTGAAAAATATATAGTATATAGTATTGCTCAGTGTATTTACAATATGTGTATTGGTATTTTCTACAATATGTACTGAGTATTTATCCGTTTGTGGTATTTTTCTGCTTGTGATAGCATTCTGTGCGTGCAATATTCTGCTCTGTATTATTCTGTTCGTGATACTGTTCAGTGTGATATGGGTGACATTGTTCTGAGAGTGATTCTATCCTGTCTGTCTGTGGTATTGTTCTGTGTGTATTTTAAGCTCCTCTGTACAATACTGTTGTTCAATATGTAATATTTCTTTGTTGGTTCTATTTTTGTCCATGCGGTCTTAGGGTTTTGTAGTATCGCTCTTAATGTGGTACTGCTTTCTGTGCATTGTGTTTTTTAAAGATGCAGTTCTCAGCGTGGAATTGTTCCATGTGGAATTGCTGTGTGTGTGATGTGCATCCAGCTGTGCAGGGCGTATTGTTTTATGTATGTTATATATGGATTGAGTGTCTGTGCCTTGTCCTTACCCTGAGTTTCTGCTTCTCGTTCAGCAGGTTGTTGTCTTCGTCCCGTTCGAACAGAGTGACAAGGACGTTCTTCAGCCAGTCGCGCATGCGCAGGGGGAATTCGGACAGCTCAACATCCATGCATGGAGCAATGTCTGCAACAAAAACCAATGCAAACCCTCAGCACCATGTTATATCACTTGCAGTTAGATGTGACCTTTGACCACTGCAGGAGTCAGAGAATCATCTGCATGCTGCCTCTTAGTAGAGTTCTTCCAGGACTGAAGATCTCATTGCATGAACATGGATGCCATGGGTAAGTGGTTGTCTGCTTTAGGTCTGGTGACAATTACAAACCACTGTGCCTTCGGCCTCGTAGCTTATGATGTCACCAGAACAACTCAATGGTAATATTGGACCACAGTTAATCAATTAAGTATGCTCAAAGGAGACATACACTAAACAATTCACCACAAGAAGGACACTATGTCGGCCAAAGAGCCAAACTCTAAAACCTTTACATTAAAGAGAGCAACATATTACACATCAGAGGTAACCAAAATAACCTGCATGTCAATGACGACAACACATTGCATACAGGAGACAACCACTTTAACCCTCTCCACAAACAAAAGTGTAAAAGATCAACAACAGAGACAGCCAACAGAATGCTCACATCAACACAGTGTTCAAGGATAATATATCTAGCCTTAGTTTTAAGAAGCTCAACACATGCTCGGAGGAGACAACTACGAATAACCTGGCCCAAATTAGAAAGGAATAGCTCTCAAAGGAGACTGGAATCTTTGCGTCCACAGCAATCAAGTCATTCAATCGTTATCTGTAGAAGGAAACCAAACTCCTGAGGTGGGTGTATGGGTAGATAGGATGTATGGAGAGACTCCATAACTCTTTCCGTTCAATGGGTCACAGAAGATAGAAATTTTTTTTTAACAAGAACCTAGCTCTCATGCAGTGGCACCAGGGTTCAAAGGTGGGTAGGGGCTAACTGCACTGGTTGCCTGCTTCAGTATCACTGTGCTGTGTGTGTTGATTTACATTCCAGAACAAAGCAAGGCAGCTGTGAGCTATCTGGTTGGCAAGGGTGTCGGAAGCAAAGTAAGAAACCTATGCTCTGCATAGTGATTGAAATGAGAAATAGATTACTACAGGCACTCATCATGGCCGGAGGTCAGAAATGGAAGGGGCAGAGGGGGGAGCATAATACGTAATGGTTGCAGTAAAGCATCATGTCACCACTATTTTTTTGGGCACATGTCAGGATGGCTGCAATACCTTAATATTACATTAAAAATACTTTTCACTGGGATTTTGCATAAGGTAATGGACTGTAGCAGCACATCTCAGGAGAGCTGCTATTTGTTTAACTGAAGGGACAATAATAACGTGGGTTATGTGTAGTGGACGATAGCAGCAAACGTATGGCTATCCCTAGCATTTAGAGCACATTCTGGCATTTAGAAACCATCACTGGCATCTAATGGGCATTCCCTGCATGTATCGAGATACAATCTCTGGTGAGCGGTGATTATGCCTGGCATATGGCGCCCATCTAATCTGTGCCGGGCATGCAATTTGTGTATTTAGCAAAAAACAAAAAACAATTTGAGGCTAAAATTATTGTATTTTCAAAACATTATGGGCCGTATGTACAAGGGAAGTGGCGGAGCGTGTCGTTAGCCTCCTTGGCTTAACGACACGCTCCGCCACTTCTGAAACGCAGGGCTGCACCATATTTACAGGAATATGGTGCAGCCCTGCGTTTCCCCCTGCGCTGGTGCTAAGTTTAGCAGCTTTGCACCAACGCAGGCACCCCTGCACCATAGTTCAAGGGTGTCTGCGTGCAGGGGAAGATTGTTTATGTACAGGAAGGTCCCCCTTCCTGCACATAAACAATCTTGAAATGCCGTTTTGTAACTTCTAGGTGTGCTGCTTAATGCAGCACACACAGAAGTTGCAAAACGGCCTTTTAAAAAAATGATTGTTTATGTACAGGAAGGTCCCCCTTCCTGCACATAAACAATCATTGGCCATTTGCTGTTTTCATGTGTGCTGCCCAACGCAGCATACATGAAACCCGCAAAAAAGAAGAGAAATGAAACATTTCTCCTAGTTGCGCCAGGTTTTCCCTGGTCTTAACTCTGGCGCTGCCTCCGATTTACACCTCCCTTGTAAATAGGAGGCAGCGTCAGAATCAATGGGTGTTACGGTGGAACGTCCACCCCAACACCCATTGCCCTCGCTTTTCACGCTAAGCATAGCGTGAAAGGGGGCCTTATTTACAAGGCAACGTTAAGTCACGTTAAGTGGATTAACGCAACCTTGTAAATAAGGCAAAGCCCCAATCGCCACAGGAACATCGTAAAAAGTGACGTTCCCGTGGCGATAGGGGATTGTAAATATGCCCCGCTGTGTGAGAACAGGATTTATTTCTTTTACTAAAAATGAAAAGCTGGTGTCTGTGTGGCAAAATGTATTTTCATTGACAACCTTTTGCTTGGTCAAAAGTTATATTGGTTGAAAAAATGAAATGAAAATGTAGTATTTGGAAGTAAAATGTGTGGTTTATTTTCAGAAAATGACCCACGAATGTTGTGAATTTACATGTTTAAAACTGATAGTTAAGTGATAATTCAGGCTGAGGTTACAATTGCTTCCTTTGTCCCAACAGTCCAGAGGACAGCTAGGCCCTTTCATGATGGTTATGCAAAGAGAGAAGAAAAACAGGACAAAAGCAGCAGGGCGGTTGGAGAAAGGGAACGCGGGGCACCGAAATTAGCGAAGAGGAAGAAGAATGGGAAAATTTAGATAAAGAAAGAGAGTGAGAGAGAGTGGGGAAGGGAGCAGGGAACGGATGTGAAAAGTGCAGGAGGGGGCAGATGAAAAGGGATTCATAAAGACAGTATCAAGACAATGAAAGTATGGTGCTTCCTAGACAGCTATGATATCTTAATGGTGAGCAGATAGATCTCATTGTAGGTCCGGCTAAGCTTACATTTGCAAGGTCCGATGTAGTCCAGGTGCAGCTTGTGGCCCTTCTTGGTGCCCTCGAGAGTGCATTTGGTGGCAAAGAACTGGCAGGCAGAATCATAGGTCTTGTTGTCATTGCTGCACACCTATGGCAGGAAGAACGTGATAACCAGGGAAAAACATGAATGAAATGCATCAGAAGACACGGCATCACTGAAACAACTGCGCAATACTATTTTTATTTACCCATATAGGCTTCCTAACACATTTCAGTAAGTAAAATATAGTCACTTTTTCACGTCTAAACACTCAGGGTGGATTTGCGGAGGGGTAAAATAATGCTACGGGTTCGCTCCTCATCGAAACCCGCACTCCCTCTGATTGTGAATAGTGTAACCGTATGAGCAGCCCCACCACATTATTGTTGGTACAGCATTACTAACAACTCCCTGGTTCAATCCATCTCAAAGGATAGCTGTATCTGCCATCTATGCCCGCTGAACGCTGGTGGTATCCTTCTAAATCAACTTATGCAGCCCATCCTGCCCCCCCAAAGTCATGTTTGTATACTGGTATATCACCCTCTTCATGCCCCTGCAATCTTGTTGGTGTTACATTATTAGACCTCTTCTAATCATTTCAGTCTTATGAGTGTCACATTATCGGCGCGCTCTTTTCCTTCTAAATCTCACTGATGCAGTTTTTTCAGTCTCCTCCAGCAGCAATATTTATGGAAATAGGTTCCATAAATATTGCTGGTGGAGTGGTATCAGACCTTTCCAAAATCGCTGATCTTTGTTTGATTTATCCACCAGTAACCCACATAATCTTGTTGCTGTAGTAGTGTTACCCCACCCCTTGAATCTGGATTCTTGCCGAGAGAGACGTATTGGCCCCCTGCTCCCAGTCCTCCCATATCCTGTAGAGATATTTGCCAGTCCCAAACCCCTGAATCTTTCAGATGTCATTTATCAGGTCTTAGCTGACCTATAAACTTTTCCTGGTGGAGAGGTTGTGGCCATTCCCTAAAAACCTGAATTCCTCAGTCTTTATCTTGCGAGATTCAGGGCTTTGTTGTCTCCCGTTAAGAAGCTTGCTAGTGTAGCGGGATTGACCCTTCGGTAACTATTTTGCTTTACTGGTTGGCCACTAGTCGTATGAATACTGCCCTTTCCAGAGCCCCTGAGCCTTGCAGGTGTGATGTATCTACACACACTTAAACTCATGAATCTTTTATGTGGAGCAATATGATCTCTCTGCGAACATGAAATCCTGGAATCTTGCAGGTGTTGCCTCTACTAACTTCTGATCCTTGTTAATTTAGCACATCAGTTCTCCCCTACATCCCTCAATGTGGCTTGTATACTAGAATCAGCTCTCTTTAATACTCCTAATTTTGCTGATTCAGAGACACCCGAGTCTCTTAGGAGTACCCGTGTATTAGTGGCAGTGTGACTAGTCTCCATTCTACCCAAAGACTTTGTTGTAGACGCTTTAGTGGCAACCTGTCTCCATTCTACCCAGAGTCTTTGTAGTAGAAGTAATACCCTCTCCCCGCCTGAATATCTCTTCAGTAGTAGAAAGAGCATGGTTCTTTTCTGACTTACCCGCTCAAACTCACTGACGCTGGCTGGACAGCTGGAAGGGTCCTGGCACACACACATGGGGTTGTTGCTCTCATCCACCTCACACACCTTGCCATGCTTGCAGTGATGGTTCAGGCATGGATCTAAGGGGAATCACAGAGGTAAAATGAGGAAGACACTTAGCAGGCAGCAAGATCAGCCTACTGGAGCGCACTCAATATTCGCACTATTCTTACCACTGCTCTCGGAGGTGGGGCAACTAACAGGAAGATTAGCAGAGTTCCCAAAAGGGTGGTGATGCAGAAAGACTAAGACAGATTCAGTAAAATGTAAAGCAATACCAGAGGTCTAGGCAGAGTGTTTATATATCCCAACATGCTCTGCCCTGTGGACAAGAGAATCGACAGTCCTCATGTTGGTGACAAGGCCCTAATCACATACCAGGAATGGCACGTTTGCCATAAAGCATTAGTGTTGGCTGAATCCATTTGTGGGTACCAGATGTGCTAGACAGGCCTGTCTACCATGCAGTACAATGCATCTAGGATTGAGGTACATTCATTTTGTTACCTAAAATTCATCAAGAAACTGGAGACTAAGGCAAGGAGATAGACTAAACTTGGCACCAACAAAGCAATTCTAGTTCAGATCAGGAAGCCACGAAACACTCTTCCTGGAAGAGTCTGAGCTCTAGCCAGTGTAAGCGTCTCAAGATGGCGCAGCTCGGCAGCCAGTGTGCGAGACCTCGAGAATCTAGTTCAGCAACCAGTGAGACAGAGAGACCCAGAGAGGCCAAGTGTGCAACCAGTGTGATAGGGAGAGACCAAGTGTGAAACTGAGTCAAGTCCAAAATGCTCTGGCTTTGCAGTCAGTTTTTCGGATGCGATATCAACAAGAAGGCACACGTGGCAGCCAGTGTGAAAGTGGAGAGAGCTATAGAGGCCAGGTTCACTTATTAGTGTGCCAGAGGAGATGCCAAGCTTTGAGACAAGAGTGGCTAAGTAGAGGTCGAGAAAGTCCTGGTTCTCCAGCCAGTGTTGTCGTAGGAAGAGATAATGAGGCTAGACTATGCAGAGACTTGTACCAAAGCTAGTCTGAGAGAAGCCAAGCTCTGCAGTCAATGGGTGAAGTAAGAGAATTAGAGAGGTATATTGTCTACAACCAGTGATTAGAGAAGCCTAGAGAGATCAGACGGTGCAGCCATTGTGGTGGGAACAGATTCAGGAAAGACATGGTCAGCAGACAATGTGATGATAATAGACAGCAGAGAGAACATGATTTGCATCCAATGTGACAGGGGAATGAGCAAGAGATGGCAACTTCTACAGCCAGTGAGAGAACCGGAGAAACCAGAACCATTGTGATGGCAACAGCCAGGTCCTGCCCAAGAATGATGGGGAGGGAGTCACAGAGCCTGGCCTGTGCATCTGGTGTCACAGAAGAGGCCAAAAGAAGCCAGGTCTCACGCCAGTGTGACAGGCGAGCAGTCCAGGAGGACCAGCCTATACAGTCTGTGAGACAAAAAAAGCTAAAAGCGTATTGCATTGCTTATTAAGTCTTCTGTTGCCTTGTGAGTTTAACATCATGACTGACATGAAGTAAGGTTCCCTGCTTCCTATATAAATGTACCCATTGAACATGCAGAGTCCATGCATTTAAAACTATCTGGGTGCAAATCCCATGAGTTAGCTATCACAGGGCCTTAACAGACACCCCCGCATCCCCCACGGTGCAGGGGGGCCCCATTCATCTAGACATACAGGGGAGCCCCCTCAGCTTGTCAGCTCAAGGGTATGGGTATTGCGAGGGGCCCCCTCACAATTCCTTGCAGGAGGGCCCCCCAAGGTTTCCTTACACCACTGAGCCATCATGCAGTAGGATGGGTATGAATGACAGCCGCATACAACGATAAAGGACAGGCTGCTTACTCTCTGGAACCACTGTTTCCTCCTCCTCCTCCTCGATGGCTTCATCAAACTCTCCGACCTCAACCTGCACGGGGTTCATCCCCACTGCCTCCTGCAAAGCAAGGGTTTAAACAGTTGAGCCAGTCTTGAATTCTGATTGACGGCTATGGAAACATTATTACTGGAAGTGGCTACATGGCAAGAGAGGAAATCTAGAGTTGAGTGCAATGAGGAGAGGAGGGGAGGGGAGGGAAAGGAATGGGAGGGAAAGAAAGGGGTGGGGCGGACAGAGAGGAGAAGAGAGGAGGTAAGGGGAAGGGAGGAGAGGGAAAGGGAAAGGGAGAGAAAGGGAGCATTGCACTGGATTGATGTGATGATCTAAAAATGTGTAGCTGTCCTTACTTCTGCTACGGCATCCTCGACTACATCAGCCTCTTCTAGCAGAGCATCCTGCTGCTGTGGAAAGGAAAGAGAAAATGGCGGTCAGAGATAGCTTCACCATTCTGGAAGACGAGATGCAGTTGCTGACCATTCACCAGCAGGATACTGCTTCACTTTGAGCCCCAGCCCTACCCTGCCTTACACACGAGGCCACCAGACACATAGATGGCCAGGTATCAGCCCCAGGGACACACTCTACGTGTCCACACAAAAGCCCTGCGGTGCTCTACTTTCTAACACAGACAAGGATTGCCCAGGGGACAATGAATGAAATTGAATGAAATTGTACTTATATAGCGCATGGCTACCCTGAGGCCTCCCAGCGCTGTTTGATAGAAGAGTAGAGGAAAAACAGAAGCCATGATGTTAAGAGACTGTCTTAAAGAGGTAGGTTTTTAAGAGCTTCCGGAAGGCCAAAAGGTTGTTGTCCTTACGTAAAGTGGGAGGAAGAGTATTCCAGATCTTTGCAGCATTAAACGAAAAGAGCGTCCACCCCACCTGGATCTTCGAATTTTCTTGGGAGCGGCCAAGCATAAGGAGCTGGATCGCAGGGTTCTATGAGGAAGATAGGGAGTGACCAAGGGGTGAATAATAGCCGGACCAGTCTTCCGAATGGCTCTATGAACTAGGCACATAGCTTTAAACTGTATCCTAGCTGGAATAGGGAGCCAGTGGAGACTCCTCAATGCTGGTTTAGCAGATTGCCACCGCGGAATCTGAAGAAGCAGACGGGCAGCACAGTTCTGAGTTACTTGCAGTTTGTGAATGGTGAATTGAGGAGCACCAAGATATAGGGCGTTCCCATAATCAAGGCGAGAAAGAATAAGGGCCTGTACCATAATTCTTCTCGCCTGGAAGGGAGGAGGGGAATGATTTTCCGCAACATTCTCATCAGTCCATAACATGTGGCTGAAAGCTTGGTAGCCTGGTAATTAAAATCAAGGGAGCTGTCCAACCATATACCAAGGCTTTTAATTTGTGCCTTAGGAGGTGGAGCAGGACCCAGGCATTCCGGCCACGGGATGGGGGACGGAGGGTTGCCCAGGAGCATGATCTCCGTTTTGTCCCCGTTGAGCTTGAGGCAGGAGAGTTCCATCCACTCGGCCACCGCCTCTAGGCAAGGACCTAGGGTGCTAGACGACCCCTCAGAGTGATTCAATGCTACCACTAACTGAGTGTCGTCTGCATAGGTGATAATCTTAACGCCGAATGGATGGACAATCTCCGCCAGGGGACTCATGTAGATGTTAAAAAGCGTGGGGCTCAGGGCAGAGCCCTGAGGAACCCCACAGCTAAGAGGCAGCCGAGAGGACACCACATCTCCTTCAAAGACTTGGAAGAAGCGGTTGCTGAGGAAGGACTGGAACCAGGTCAGTGCCGTGCCTGACACTCCCATGCTCTTAAGTCGATGGGCTAAGATGTTATGGTTAACAGTGTCAAACGCGGCACTGAGATCCAGGAGGATGATTGCCGCTGTTCCTCCTTGGTCCAGTAACCTTCTTGCCTCCTCTGTTACTACTACTAAGGCCGTTTCCGTCCCATGCTGAGGACGAAAGCCTGTCTGAGAGTAATGCAACAGCCCGTTGGATTCCAAATAATCAACCAATATGGTGTTAATATGCTTCTCAACCAGCTTACTCAGCCAAGGGAGGAGGGAAATTGGGCGATAGTTGGCCAGATTGGATTGATCCAAATTGGGTTTCTTCAGAAGGGCCCTAACCATCGCGCATTTCCAAGCTGTAGGTACCATACCAGAGATGATGGAAGAATTCAGAGTATCAAGAATAACTGGGCGAATAGCATTAATGACTGAAGTGAGGTGTTGCGGAGGGGCAGGGTCCAATGGAGAGCCTGAGGTTACTCTTGTGATGATTGAATCCAATAGAACCCCATCTAGAGGGGAAATTGCTCCAACGAGCATTTAAAAGTAACGCTCGAGCTACTTGTTGTGGTCACCATCGACTCAGGTGTTGTGTTAAGAAAGGACATATAGATATTTTGGATCTTTTGATGAAAAAAGATTGCCAGATTGTTACACCGTGTAAGTGCTCCTTCCGTTACTGAAGGTTTTTGAGGTAAGGTGATAAGTGATTTAGCAATGCGAAAGATCTCTTTAGGTGAGTTTGCAGCAGTACTTATTTTTTCCTCATAAAATGTTGTTTGGGCGATTTTTATTTCTGATTTATATAACCTGATTGCTTTCCTGTATTCCACTTTCCTAGTCTCTGAGAAATTCTGTCTCCAACTTCTTTCCAGCCTCCGGCATATTTGCTTTAAGTCCCTCAATTTGGGGGAAAACCATGGGGCTGTTTTCTGTCTGTTTTTCTTGTAGATAGGTTCCTTAGGGAGAACCAGGTCAAGGGAGCTTTGGATCCAAGCATTAAAGTTACTACTGGACAAGGAGAGGATTAATGAAAGGCGGTCCTTCCTGTACATCACAACACAGATTATCAGTGGAGGCAGATGCTGAAAGCTCACAGCAACCTTTTTAAACAAGAAAAACAACAGAGGGACAGAAATAGGGCAGGAATCAAAGAGGTATTCAATGTCTGTTTTGTAAGCCTTACACCTCCCCCCACCCACCCTCCCATTAGTTGCATTAACAACCTTGAGGCATTGTATTCCATTTCTACAAGCCTCTTTTTCACCCCACCTCGCCAGAGGTATGCCTTATCCTCAGAGAGGGGCTTTGCGGTCCCTCCTTCCTCTACCACGACCAGAGAGGCACTGCAGCCCTATTATAACCCTGTCCCATGGCCCACCAGAAACATTAGAATCCTTTTATCCCCCCACATACACGAGAGACCCGCATGCACTTCACGGCACAGATGTTTCTGGATTAGCCCCAACTGCCAGGGCCCCAACGGAGAACAGAGGCTCCCTGTGCGGAGTCATTAATCCCCTTCACCACCTGCCCGCCGGGGATTACTGTACCTGCTGCCTCTTCTACCTGTTCAAACTGCTACCGTGAGGGAGACAGGGAGGGGCAGTGAAGGCTGGATGGGCGGAGCCTCCTGTCACACAGGGATCTCTTTGTCAGATACTACTGCACTGGAGAGGCAAGGTCCCCCGCGTCATACCCCCGATCTAGCCCTGTTCCACCCACCCACACATGTACAATCACAGATGCACCAGCACTCTATTAACACATGTATGTATATGTCATTTCTATAGCACAAACCTAGCCAGATGCCAGTGGAGCTCTCAACAGGCTCTAAAACAACAAACATCAAGTCAACCAGTGATAGGAGGCAGCCGTGTTGAGGACAGTAAATGTGCACCTGGGCTCCTTCCTTGCGATACTTACTGGAGCAGCGAGCGACTTGCCAGCCAGGCAGAGGAGGAAGAAGATCCAGGCCCTCATGATGCAGTGGAACCTGTAAGATGGAAAGAGCACAGAGGCCATTAACATTAATGATCATTTCTTTAATTATTGTGCGCTTCACAGCACAGCTCTGCCACCTTCAAGCTGATTCAGAGCCATATGGTACATCACAGAATAGGAAAACATCTAACAAAACTTAGTGTGGCATCCAGGAGGCACTAGAAAAAAACAGACAATTGTAGGCACCCATTCTACACGAGGGAGGGCTGCATAAAGTTTTACGTTCTTGTAGGCTGCGCAGTCACTGGTTTTATGTAAAGTGTGTTGACATGGACATCAATTAGTGTTCATCAGGAGTACCAACTACTACCCCAGATTGTCCTTTGGTTCCCCTGGTACTTCCCTTGCTATACCAGGTCACGAAGGCCATAGAAAGGAAGCCCAGCTTTCTTTCTGCAGTTTCCAAACATTACCCTATACAAGATCCCGCTGCCAGCAAGTAGGAAGCTGCAGAGGAGCTAATTTTGGCGCAGGCTCTTCTATAACCTCTTTGAAGTTGCCATGGATGAGACAGTGTAAAGTGTCACGTCCACTGCCTCTTGCATTTTGGTGAAGTGACATACATGTTTGTTGATGGTGTCATGAACATGGCAATTTTCATTTTTCCCATCAACAGTCAGGAGTAGGCTTCAACTCTTAGCCTGGGTTTCAGGATGTTCCAGAGCGAGGCATCCCTTCAGTTTTGATTCAGGTTTTGGACAGCCACCTGGGACCTCCCTGCTCTGGGACGTCTGCTGGGATAGAAAGGAGCCATTGCTTGTTGACCAACCTTTGAATGTTGATGCCTCTCAATGCACCCTCAAGAATCCAGCCGGGATCAAAGGCGGATATCTAGCAATGGTGTGGCAAATTTCAAATGACACAAGTTGTCAAGTCAGCCCCCTCTGATTCTCATCTGAAATATACAGGAATTAACCCAAGATACGCCTGCATGGGCATGGAGTTCTCAAGCAGGTATACGAAGTTCAAAGTAATAAAGTAAAAAGGTTTTAATACGTTGGTAGGAAGTGGGGGCGGGTCTGTAAAATGCAGTTTTGTGTTTGGAAGGACCGTAGGAGTGCTACAAAGCTTCTGCATTATTTGTACATTGCAGTTCAATCATTAAAATGTCCCAACATTGTAACACCACACAATAATTTGAATTGAATTTGAATTTTATTACATTTGCATAGTTACTTAAAAACCATTGCAATGCGAGTTTCAGATAATACAATAAAATCATGATAAGACAATAATTACATATATTCAAAATTCATGGCTCCTTAAAAAGGTTAAAAGAGTTAAATTGCTATTAGATAAAAATGGCTTTGTTCTTCATACACATAGTTCTCAATGTGAATTATGCGTTCTGCCCGGCTTCATTACTCTGTCTGGGCAATGCTATTGTCCAAAAGGAGACGTTATTGAGAACCCGGTCCAAGTGCTTATATGGAGGTTTCCCAGGTCGACCTTAATGGTGGCAGTCTCGTGTCATATTTAAGAGTGTGCACAGTAGTCGCGGCTTCCCCTTAGCCTAGGTGGAGTTTAAGCGTTCGATGGCATTTTTTTTCTCGGCTGCACACAATAAGCATTTGCAGAGTACCGGCCAAGAAGAGGGACTATGAGCAACCCTCCTTAATCTGCCTCAATCTGATTGTTTATTGTTGGAAGAGTGGCTCAATGTGGTCTCAGACAAGATTCAAGGCATCGGTGCCTAAATGCAGTCCAACGCCTCCGCAAAACATTCATTTGCAAACTTTTCTGCATTATGTAAATTGACTCAAAAACACAAGAACCACCTGTTATTCTCTAGACAAAACCGACCAGTATGACACCTCTCTGAAATTACATTTCCTCACCAGATATGATCAATTCTGCTTCTGTTGCACGTGAAAGGTACTTGCACCCCGTAACCATGATACATTGCTCTCTTAAGTAATAAGCCCATCCTTTCAATCTATTTTGACACTGCTTGATAAACTTAGTTTGCTTTTCAGACATTGCCTACAATGTGTAAATAAGCATGGCCTCCAAGTTCTACCTAATACTATTGCTGCTCAACAAACATGGCCTCCAATTCACCCCCAGAACCATTATGCCTCAACAAACATGGCCTCCAATTCACCCCAGAACCATTATGCCTCAACAAACATGGCCTCCAACTCATGCAAACGCCATTCTGCCTCAATAAGTATGCCCTTCAATTCACCTTGGTAACGCCTAACATCCTCAAACATTGCCTCCCTTTCACCATGGTACAATCATGAAGTGTAGTATTCTATGCACCGCGATTCAGTCTGTCTCCACAAACAGGGCCTGTTTCCAAAAGCTGCCCCTAACTTTTTAAACAAGCGCCCTCATTCTTAATTGTTCTTTGGTACCTCATTCCTCTAGACCAATAGCACACAGAGCACAACATTGGGCCAACAGCAAAATGCACCACATGCGCCATACAAAATCACAGAACGCACCACCTGCACAGAGCACTTGATTACTCAATGAACCAGTAGCACAACATGCCAGTCTAGCAAAACCATTTCATATGCGAGCGAATGTTGAAAACAAGGACTAGCTTGAGCATTCCACCCATCAAAGTCAGAAATGAGTATGTTTTAGATGTGAAATTCCAAATTTATAATTGGTTACTTGGGATACATTTCTTTTTAAATCATTATTCGGCAACCCATTTTTTTATGGCAGCCTTTTCGAATGACAACCTATGTAGCACAATACACAAAGTAACTTCCACCTTGGCGATTGATTAACAGGTGTTCATTGTCACCCAGCTCTATGGAACTGTCCTCAACCTCACAGAAGTGCAAGGTGGAGTCCGACTATTTACAATTTCGAATGCATTTGTTAAGCTAAACAATTATTTCTACAGTGCACACTCAACTAGCTAGACTATCTTACTAACTATGCCCTTTTCAAGATCGGCTTACAAAAATACTAGGTTTGGGATTTTCTCCCCTAACCAATCCTCTGCTCGAGAGCTTTTAGCAAGTTGTAATGCAAAAAAGAATCTAGTTATCAATGGATTCAGGTTCTGCCCAAACTAAAGCTTTTTTTGTAGATATATGAGGTTTGCTTGGAGCCAGAGTTTTATAGGTTGAAACCCAGGCTTGAGCTCTCAGGGCGTAGGCCTGCTCTCATTTCTATGTCCATTGACTCAAGGCAGCTGCTACGGTTCCTACAGCTTATCCTTATTCTTTCTACTTATTAAAATATAATTGTATTGTTTTGTTTAAATGTTATAAGATTTTATACAAACAGACTTGCTTGTATATCTATGAACAGCACCAAGAAAAACAGGAATTATGTACATTAGCATATATGTCTTTATACGATCCAGTAGCAATGGGAAGCTTTTTAGCTTTGAATGCTTAGGAAAATCATCTCAATTCTTTCTATCTCCAAAAGGAAATCCATTCTTCATACTATCTCGATTGGGTTACGGAAACTCACTTTACCTGGGTGCTCCCACCTATCTCTCACAACGCCTGCAGGCCATCCAAAATGCTGCTGCTCATCTCATCTTTGGACTACCTCCTTGCTCGTTCATCACCAACCACCTAAAACACCTCCTTTGACTTCCAGACATCAAATGCTCCCTCTTCAACTGACTTTGCATCACTCTTTGGGTGTTTTGCAGCCTCTTCCTCCAATAAAAATCATATTGTCAGACACAGCTCTGTTAGAAGTGTAGTCTAGGCTGTATCTGCCGCTCGTGAGAAGGATAGATTGGTATTGCTATTAGTGACGGCTCCTCTGCTAAGGGGGAGGAGCGTTGCCCCACTGCATTCAAGCAGGAAAAGAAAGGAAAAAATTAAATGATAATAAATTAATATTATTATTATTTTATTTTTTCCTCCTGCTGCGGCAGCTTGCGTGAGGGGGCGGGGCGAGGCTGAAGAGCAGGGGAGGAGGGTACAACCCTCCTAAGTGCGCAATGACTGTTTGGTGTGCCCAAAACAGTCATGCGCATTTTCCCTGTTCTCCATGCAGGCTGCATTACAGCCTGCATGGAAAACATGCCCACCCCTACAGCCCCTGGCTGAGCGCCATGTCACGGCGCTCAGACCATGCTGCATTGCAGCATTGTCATTGGTCAGGGGAGGGAGCCTGGCTGCATGCTTCCTGTTCCTGAAAGACGAGAGCAGGGAGCAGAGACGCGCAGGAAGGTAAGTGTTTTTTTTAATTGTTGTCACCCGCGCACTACCATACCCCCCCGCGCCCGACTACACCGCCCACCACCCGCGAGCCGTGCCGGCCGCCACTGATCACTAGTTGACCCCATTCCAATTTCATGGAACACTCATGCAAGTGTCAGTGTATCAGACAACAGAGACATTAAAGTTCTGTTGGTCTACAAACGTTAAGTTACAGCTTTTGAGACAAAAATCTATTTCTTATCAGAAACAATAATCACTGTCATTTCTGAGACTCAATGAAATTCAATAGAGCCCATGCGAGTGGCAAACTGCGCTCAGAAATACAAGAATGGCACCCCCACCCAGAGAGACATTGTGCTCTGAGAAGTTTCACTCACACCAAATGCGCTAGTCTGTGTTGCAAAGAGTGGGCCTCAGACCAAATCAGTAAGACTTTAGGTCTTCAAAAACAAGTGAAGAGTTGATAGGAACAATGACTTAGATTGATCACAGTCTTGAAGAACACGCCATTGGAAGTTTTCCAAGACTGGTTTGGTATCATATTAGAATCTATTTCCTGCTAACAGCTCTTTTCTATGATGCTTGCCTGGAGGAACAGAGTGGCAGGCATGGGGGGCTGGCTGGCTGTCAGGGTCTAATATACTTTTCCACCAGAGAGATTATTGGTTTCGAGTCCTCAAACACTGCAGATCGTGCTGCAAGGCTTCCGAGAACATGGATTATTTGCCTTGGGAGTGCCAAGGGCCACCACTTATGTAAATGTCTCTGAAGTTTCCTCTACCAGTGAGTGGACAAACAGAAGAGGCCGCTCCTCGCATCGCCCTGCTGAACACATACCGTTGTGTGAAGCCTGCTCTCCTCTGCCTTTCAAAGTTTGCACATCTGGAGGCCAGGGAGGGTAGTCCTGGACAGGACACAGAGGCAGCCTGTTGGTGATGAGAACTTTTCTGTCCCTTAACTTAAGGAAATGGGACTTTGGTACATTGCCTGTTGTGAGAGGTCCGTCCATCTCTTTGAATAGAAAACACCCGTTCTGGTCTAGAACGCACTAAATCCAAAGAAATGTTTTGGGAAGGATTGCAATCCCAGCAGGGCCCAGGCCATGCCTCCCAGCCTCAATTACCCTAGAAGGAATCTTGGTGGCTTCATCCAACTGTGGCACTTCCTGTTCTTAACACTGCTGCATTCCCCCAAAATACTGCACTTGCAATGGGGCCTGCAGTCATCTTAGCTAAAAGGAGGTCCCTGTTCAGGTATCCAGTAGAACCGACATCACAGCCCTGCAACCCCGGGACGCCAAATCAGAATGACAATCAGAGCTGGCGGAGGTAACTCCTATCCACAAACCTGGGCGATTGACTCACTTAATCTACCCAACAATCTCCATAATGGTAAAAGGCTGGGGACTCCTCCTCCCTCCCACAGCACGGTGATGCCTATGAAAGGAAGAGCCAGTCACATGTCAGTTTTATCCGGTGGCACCTGGTTGAACGCCTTATTCATACACCACCGATAAAAGAATCGATAAAAGAATCGCTTTTGTTGTCAGTATCTGGCATTGGCTCCAGACATGTGGTCTATCACTAGGGGGCAGCGTGTGTATATAGGGCATCAAACTGTTAATAAGTATGGCACATCTGTACACATTGATGCATTGTATGATGCTGATCGCTATGTGTAAACACCTCCTGTTATGGTTCCTTAAGGCATAGGCTGCCTTCCCCTCAGCATATCTCGCCACGGTATTCTGTCCTCAATATTCCAAAATATTGGTAAAAAACACTACAAACTTATTGATTTGACGACATGTAGCAGTTCTCCCCAGAGAAGAGGCAGAGTAAATATGAAATAAAAATGAATGAGAGCTGATTTCACGCTGGCACATTTGCCAGCAGGCACTGGCAAAGCCCACAGGTAGCGTTCGTATGTTTGCAAAAATATAAATTTAAAAAAAATCACAAAAATGACCAATCACAAGAATACATTTTAAAAATGAAATGAAAACACAATTTGGCCTGCGAGCCCTAACACTGAAGTGGACTACTTTAAAGATGTGCACATGTGCAAGAGCAAAATGCTGTCACTCAAAATGCACTGACCCACTTTCCAAATGCTGTAGGATCTGGTGGGGGGAACGAAAAATGTGAATGACACTTGAATAGGGAGTGTGCTTGCTTGTATTGTATTTTTATTATGATTTTTGGGAAAACGTGAGGGTGAAGAGACAGCTAAAGAAGCCTCTAGGCCAGACCTAAAAAGGACCTACCCAAGAGCATACTAAGCCGAAGCAGAGACCGCGAGAGGAGTTTAGACACACAGAAGCATAACTAATACTTTGCCCCTAAGTCTCCATGCCTTTCAGCCTCTCAAAAAGAGCAAACAGGCAATAAAAACTGAAAAGCAGGAAACATCAATGTTGATTTGTTCCCTGACATGACCCAATTTAGTGCAGAGGGTAGAGGGAGAGGGAACAGTCCCAGCTTCTGTTACCGACAGTTTCCCATGCCACACAGACCAGATGTTCTGCAGTGGATTTGTCAACATTTTATTCCCGTCATGGAGAAAAACAGCTGCCGGAAATTTGATTTGGCATGGGGACCCTGGAGCGAACCCACCTGGGGCTCCAGGGAGAGGAAAGCCTCTCCACAAGGGTGGAAATTTACTGCTGAGGAGAGAGCTGTTGGACATTAGCTTGGCAAAGGGTAGATTCATAATGGTTTGTCTGATATGCCTTCAATAAAGAAAGGTAGAGAGAAGTGAGGAGAACTTTGATCCCAAAGGGCAAACACATGTCAGGTATCAGAGGGGAGAGGGCCGAGAAGCAGGGAAGTCACAAGGGGGGTTGTGGAAGGAGCATTACGCTGCAGGCCCGCTCTCCTTCAGCAACATTTATTTATAGATTTTTATTTGCAAGCAAGCCTGCTATATGTATTAATAATGAGGCAGCTTGTATGGCCAGTCCAGCGGATGGTGTTCGAAACCTTCTTTTCTCTTTTTATGTACTGCAATTTTAGGTCAAGCCTACCAGACAGTGTAGCTCTCCGGTTGCAAAAGACCTATTGTAAGTTTACCAGATCTTACAATGGGCTTAATGCCTGACCATAGCTTACCATTGGTTGACTTGATGGTCACTCTAATTTGCTTGCTTCTTATTTGATGGCTTGCCCTCCTCTTTACTTGTATCCTTCCACTCACTTTTAAGGAACTACTTTTTGGTTTTTTTGCTTAAGTACTCCACAAGAGTGCATGTGTTTTTCAGCTGTCTCCCTCGTGTGCTACTTTCCCCCACCTGCACTTTTTTTGCTCTGTCTTTCCCATGTGCTTCTTTTCCCCATGTTGCTTTCTCCTTCCTCTTGCTTCTTCACTTCAACTCCAAGTTGCTCTCCCTCTCTTGCCTGTGTTCTTTCTTCCCCCTATACTCCACATTGTTCTCTCTCACACATGTGCATCTCCCAACACTCTCAATGTTGCTTTCCCACCCTCATTGTTTCTTCCGCCCCCTCCCTCTGTGTTGTTTCCTGCCATCCGATCTCTGTGTTCCATCCCCACCCTTCTTGTTGCCTCCGCCCCTGTGCCCTTTGTGTTGCATCACCCATCCACGTCCTCTGTGTTGCTTTTCCCAACTGTTTTTGAAAAAAAAAATGTCGATCCACTTTTTGTTTTATTTATTGATCAATAAAAAGAAAAAAAGTGCCTGTGTAATTTTGTTGGTACGTACTTACATACAGAAACATGAGTGCATCTACAAAATAATGTGGCTACAGTGGCTGCCTCATAGCGCCTTTTTTCTCTTTAGCCATGCTGCACAGCATCGGGGTAGGTGTAGAGCACCACAAATAAACATTTGTGGTGCTCAATAGGTCTCAAAGGTAAGACCTATTGGTTTTGTCAATGCTTGTTTAAAATACTTTGAAACAGGCACTGCTTCTTGCACCTGGCCAAAACAGAAGAAGTATCCTGAGGGCCCCACATTAATTTTTGGTCCCCAGTCCTCACACTAACTTTTGACAAGCCTGCTGCTTTGTTGTGCTGTGTCATGCCGTTGCTTGTTTAGGCTCACACCCCCAGAAGGCCACTTGAGAGCCCATCTCACACATGGTCTGCTTTTGCATAGCTCAGCGGACGCTCAGTTCCCGGGTACGACACAGCTTGGTTAGCAAAGGCAATACCATTAGCCCAAGAAGCGAGTATCAGACAGTACACCGACATTTTCACACTTACTGTCAATGGGTGACTTGAAACACTTCTGGGTCGTGGTGTCTGAATAAACCTGAGCTCTTGGCTCGGTAAAGGGAAGAAGCATCCAGCTCAGTGGACCTAAGGGCCTTTGTTTCTCTCAACTGCAACTTACACCAGCATTAACAAGTTGCAGCATAGTTGCTGGAACACCATTCTCTGTACAGTCAACAAAACTTTTTTTTAAATTGGCCAGCCAAGATAGTGAATAGAAGACGATCAGAAGTTCAAGAAGGAAGTAACTGAGGTCTACGTTTTCCAGAGATAATGACAGCGAAGCAAGCTAGCACGCAGGCGTTACTAAATTGAACAGCATTCAAAGTCAGATCAGAGCACCCACACTGGGGTGCTCCTGAAAGTCACACGCCTACCACACCACTATGGCTGGCCGCAACTAGTCCAGGCCACGTATAACAATTACATCCTCTTGGATCCTAATGCAGCGCTCTATCTAACTGCCTGTAACCAAAACAAATCAGAGCGTGAGTCTAAAAAAGGTTTAAAACCTGTAAAACAATTGAACCAGTCCGGCTGCAATTGTTTCTTCATTCCTGATACAACATTTTATCCCGGCTATCTGTAACCAAATTAGATCAAAGCATGCTTCCAACCCAGGTTTTGAAACATCAGCAATCCTACCACAGAGAGATGGGTACAGAAGAGATGCCAATTCAAGCTGCTGACCCACGCAGACAAGGATCTACACAACTAAGGACCCACCTACATTAACACCACCTGAACTTCCACCAACCATCGAGAAGACTACGCTCCGCCTCCTTCTCACTTGCCCATACTTCCCACATCTACCGAAGCAGAAGTGGAGAAGCCCCACATCGCAGCAAAGGCCTGGAACAGCTTTCGAATAAACTCTTTGCAAACGTGGAGACATGATGGCTGGGGCATCTGCAAATCGAATGTGTGCCTTTGTTAATCGACTCCCGGGTATATCTTCAGCTTTATTTTGTCCCAGTTTCTTTCTCCACTGACCACACTTAAAATTCCAAATTCCGCTGCAAGCCCAGCTTCACCCCCTCCACGCACTCGTGCTGCCCTAGCCCTGCATTCCAAACATTGTATACATTGCTGACCCCCCTGCCCTCCCTCACTATCCAATCAGAAGCGAGGAACGTTGCCTGGCAAACCAGGTTAGTATCCCCGGCTCACTCTCTTCAGAGCATCTCTGTCCCCTGAAACAGGCTGGAGTCCGTGAGTGGGAGAGAGGCGTATGGAGGCCCGTAAGCAGTGCTTTAAGTGGGAAACAAAAACTGGGGGTGCTCTAAAAGGGGCGGGGCAAACCTCTTAAAGGGGTGTGGCCTATCCAAGTAGGGGCGTGGTCTAAATCAAGATAACTAGCATTGTGTGCTTAAGAAAATCCCCTCCTATTATCCTACCTTCGGAAAACACTCTCTTTAAAGGATTTCCCTTCCTCCTACAACGCGGCTCACCTAGCATGACGTCTCCACTTCTCAGTAGTGAGCAAAATGAGCATGCGCACATCGATGTGCATGCTCTCACTGCAGTCCAATAAAAAAAAAAAAAGAAAACGGACTACCTTTGCGAGGCCCGAAAATAGAGCCCGATAGAGACCCGTTTCGAGGCCCCCTGAAAATAACTGCCGGTGCTCAGACCCGGCCCACTTAAAGCCCTGCATCCATCCATCCTAAGCACTGCGCCATCCAACCATCTTTCAATCCATCCATACATTCCTACCTACATACATCTGTCCCTGCACCTATCCTAAGCATCTATCAGCCCACCCGCCTCTCCTAAGCACTGTGCTATCCATCCATCCATCCATACGCCCATACATCCATACATGTGTCCCTGGACCTATCCTAAGCATCTATCAGCCCACCCGCCTATCCTAAGCACTGTGCCATCCATCCATCCATACGCCCATACATCCATACATACATCTGTCCCAGAACCTATCCTAAGCATCTATCAGCCCACCCGCCTATCCTAAGTACTGGTCCATGCATCCATTCATCCTTCCATCCATCCATACATTCATCCATCCATCCATCTAGCTACCCATTCATCCATCTGGCCATCCATCCACTCGCCCTTTATTCACCTATCCGTCCTTCTTTCCGTGCATCCTCCGCCCCCGATCCTAAACACCCCGTATTATACTCATCCACACAGCCTCTTAATGGGCCAAAAAGGCTGGTGATAACCATTGACAGGCAGATGTTTCTGATAAAGAACAAGAAACAGTTGCTCTTTGTGGACCATAGTTCACCACCCTTCTCTGGTGGTGTTTTAAACAAAGGTTGATCCAGCGAAAGAAATGTAAACCAGCTTTTCAGTGTAAGACGCTTATTCAGAAACATAACCTTTTGTCCATTTCTATATAGGAACACTGCTTTAAATTGGCCGTGACTGACAGACACTGAATACCGGTAGTTCTGACATTTGAGAGAGTATACCAAACAGCTAATTTGGGGTGGTGAGAACCTGCCCTTCTATATTTCCATGTGAAGCACAGTATAGGAATATAAAGGTAATTCCAACGCTACTATCTTCATATTAAAGAGGGGTGTGAGAACTAAGTGAGCCAGGCAAAGCGTGTGTTTTCGTAGCACTAAAACAAGACACTGTGAAAGGTCAGAGCAGGGTCGTGCTGGAGTTGGCTGCCTGTGGTCGTCTCCAGAGGCGCAACTAGAGCCAGATTTGGGGGGAGGCTAATTCTTCCAGCAATAGGCAGAGTGGGGATGCAGGGGCTCTAAAAAGGGTGAAAAACAACAGAGCCTCTTTTACAAGCAAATGGTCTTTTAAAGACCTGTGAAGTACTCGGGTGCGGCTGTGTGCGCCTGGGAAGCTGTCTCAGCCCGGGGCAATGGGCGTTGCGCGCCTGGTCGTCTCTCTCCTAATCATCCCACTATGATGTTGCTCCTGCGTTTTAAAAGAGAAGGGAAATCCTGAGAGAAAATGGCTCTCTTTAAAGGATTTCCCTTCCCTTACAATGCGGCTCACCTGGCATGACGTCTCCACTTCTCAGTAGTGAGCGATGTGCATGCTCTCACTGCAGTCCAATTAAAAAAAAAAGAAAACTGACTACCTGTGCGAGGCCCGAAAATAGAGCCCGATAGAGACCCGTTTCGAGGCCCCCTAAAAATAACTGCCGGTGCTCAGACCCGGACAGACCCGGCCCACTTAAAGCCCTGCCCGTAAGCATCCCCCGCCACGCGGACTTCAGCGGCAGGTGCGGTGCAGGTCTGGACACGGGGAGCAGCCTGCTTCCCTCCCCCGAGAGCACAAGCATGGCCTCCGGCGACAGAGAGGACGCGGTGCATACCTACCTGTGCCGCCGCCCCCTCTTCTACGCCAACAGCTGCCTGGCTTGTTGTTTCAGCTGCTGCTCTGTGGGTCTCCATCAACAAGCAACTCATTACCCCTCATAGGTCTCCTCGTCCCAATCATAACAGTGAGAGGCAATGACTGGGACAGGAGGACCTTAATCTGGGTAATAAAGATTACCAGTAAGTAATGGCACACCTTCCTCAGTCCTGCCCTCCGTGCTCGTCACCCTGTCTCCCGTGATGAACTCATCTCACCCTGCGGGCCCTCAGTGTCTCTTCCTCCCTCTTTCTTAGTCTCTCACTCACCTTCCAATCGAGGGTCTTCCTCTCCCTGCCCTGTCCCCTCCGTCGGTCGTTCTCACTCTCCCTGCCTCTGTCTCTCTCTCTCGTGGTTTCTTCACCCTCTCCTCGGTGTCTGGAAGGTTGGTCACGGAATGTCTTGTCTGTTTACAGAGAGCGCTGCTCTTGGAATGTCCCATCTCAGGTGCCGGGACACCCGGTGTAGGACGACCCTCGTTGTCTGTGTGCAGGGGGCGTTGAGCATGGACTGGCTCGTCTGGGATACCAGAGCAGTGGGTAAGGAATGTCTGACCTGTGTGTGCGCAGTGACTGCGCAGCACTGAACAAGGAATGTCTGACGGTATGTACTCAGCACTGAGCGTGGAATGTCTGCCAGTGTGGGCTCAGCACGGAACATGGACTATCTGTAAATATGTGCCCAGCAGCACTGAGCATGGAATGTCTGACGGTATGTACTCAGCACTGAACGTGGAATGTCAGACCTTGTGTGCTCAGCGCTGAACATGGATTGTGTGATCATATGTGCTCAGTAACACTAAACGTGGAATGTCTGTCGATATATGCTCAACATTGAACATGCAATGTCTGCCAGTGTGGGCTGAGCACGGAACATGGACTATCTGTAAACATGTGCCCAGTAGCACTGAACATGGAATGTCTGACGGTATGTGCTCAGTACTGAGCGTGGAATGTCTGACCATGTGTGCTCAGTGCTGAACATGGATTGTGTGATCATATGTGCTCAGTAGCACTAAACATGGAATGTCTGCCCATGTATGCTCAACATTGAACATGGAATGTCGGACCATATGTGCTCAGCAGTGAAGAGGGCCCCATTGTGTGCACTGCGAGCATCTGCCATCCAATGTCGAACCTGGTGGGAATTCTCGGTGTGACATGTCGGTCAGCTGAAATGCAAACTCTGGGTTTCTTCAGTGAATCAACCACAGTGCGCTGGGGTGTCTGGTTCATGACAAATCATTATTTGAAGTGTTGTCCCCTTCATCGACAAAGACACATCTTGGCTTGGCATTAGCCAAGATGTGTCTTTGTCGATGAAGGGGACAACACAGTCTTTTACAGGTCAAAGAAAGCGCTCCTGATATCTTTTAATGTTAAAATAAATACTTGGGAAGAGAAAGAAAGAAAGAAAGAAAGAAAGAAAGAAAGAAAGAAAGAAAGAAAGAAAGAAAGAAAGAAAGAAAGAAAGAAAGCAACAGTCAGAAAAACATTAAAAGAGGAAGAAAAGATAACAATGAATGTGTAATAAAAAGACGAAACGATGCAAAATCTAAAAGAAAACAAAAGGTCTTCACTAATAATGGAGTTACAAGAAGTGAGGTTTCAGAGAGGAGAGTGAGAGGCAATTGGGATTATTAAAGAAGAAAAGAAAAGGCCGATGCAGACTGAAAGAAAAGAGTTCAGCTAACAGAGGTGTAGTGTTGATCACAGCTCATTGCGGAGACAGAACAGGGGCCCCAGTCTGCGAATCTTGACAGGAGCTGAGTGCAGTCGGCAGAGGGCTGGGGCGCTGCTGACCTCTCTGTTACTTCTGGAAGGATGCTGGGAGAAAAGGCCATGGGACAAAAGCTGCTGGCAGAGATCCGAGGCAGGCTGAGCTGAGAGGGCTGGCAGCAGAGAGCATTCCTGGGGGTGGGGGTGTAAGAAGAGATCCCTCCGCACAGAGAGCCACGGGGAGGGGCCAGCAGGAGTGATGGAAAATCTGATCTTCCCCGTCTCCTTCCCTCCCCCCTTTTCTGCCTATGTGGCAAACAATACGTGCATCCTTAACCCTTTCACGGGCACCCACTCCCAGTACTGCCCCTTTCCTGCAGAGCAGTGCCAGCGGTGCATTATCAAGTTATCAAGTGTCATCACAGTCAACGTGTCACATCAGCACCAGCAGAAAGCCAGGCATTAATCACACAATAATACTTATGTGCTGGGCTCTGCTATGCTATGGACTGGGCTTGATTCCAGACATCCCCACGAGCGCCTGGAAGCTTCTATGTCACTTTGGAAATGTTCATCTCCCAACGCTCTCCTCGTCCCCAAACTGACCATAGAGGCTTCCCTGCAAAACCTTCAAAAGTGGTCCAGAGAAGCATAACGTCACGGATGCAAGTCAGATCCCCTTCCCTCAAAGCCGCGGCCAAAAGATGCCCGGATTGAGAGCCGCACAGATCACACTCCTCACAGTTCGCGAAGATCAAAGAGATCTTATGAAGAGCAAAACACACAAAACGGCTCGGGCAGCTCAATGAATGGCCTACAAAGGTGCACACATGACGAAGAACCCCCCAAAAACACAAATCCAGAGGCAACTAGGAATATACAACTCAATAAACAATCAAAAAACCATCACTCCAAGTGCCAACAAATTCGCTCAACTTTATGAAGCAGCACAAAATTGCAGCCGTCTACTCACAGCACAGATCTCTCCGCCACATCTAAGCATGCACACATTTATTCACGGTCGATAAAGTCCAATGCATTTCTTCGAATCCTGCCAAGACGTAAGAGCCGGAAATCCGCCCACCTCTGCTCAGAGGCGTCTGGATGTTGCATTTCTCTCCAGAGCCCCCGGCTCCTCTCAGTGTCTTCCTCACTGGGCTCCGCCTGTATCCTATGATCCTTTCAAAGAATCCATGGGACGTCGAAAGATACCGGGCCCCGTAAAGCCTTTGTGTTTTATTGTATTAGCTTCAACGAAAACTCAAAAGTTCACCACAAAACTTTCTTTGAGCGAGCAGTGCTGCCGGCGGAAGGCGGTTAATATAGTTTCTACCCGCGGCAGCCTTTGATGTGCCTTTGGTGGGGCAGCTGCGTTGCCTCTTTAAACGGCGACTTTACTATCCCCACCCCCACACTCCTAGACAACACAGCTCACATCTTCAAATACAGTACAACTCGTTTTAAAATACCCAACACCTCACCCCAAAGACGAGAACTGGTGCCTAGAAGCTAAAGGCGCCCGCCACACACGGAACAGCTGAGCACACACAGTGAAGTAACTTAGGGTGAGCTCGGAAACACCAGGGGCTCGAGAGGAATCCACACACAGACCAGAAAGGGGCCCCTGAGACCAGCGGCATCAGGGGCCCCTGAGACCAGCGGCATCAGGGGCCCCTGAGACCCGCGGCATCAGGGGCCCCTGAGACCCGCGGCATCAGGGGGCCCTGGGACCAGCGGCAGCGGGGGCCCCTGAGACCAGCGGCATCAGGGAGACCAGCGGGACCAGGGGCCCGAGACCCGCGGCATCGGGGTCCCCTGAGACCCGCGGCAGCAGGGGCCCTGAGACCAGCGGCATCAGGGTCACTTAGACTTGGACAGACGGGGGCCCTGAGAATAGAACAGAGGGGAGCTTCTGGGATCAGGAGTCGACAAAAGTTCTTCGAACAGGGGCAGGCGGGGGTTACTTGTGCCAAGACAGCGAGTTGGGAGGGACTCCTGAGACCAGAGCCAGGCAGGGGAATAAGGCTAGGCAGGGGTCGCAGGGACCGTGAGATCAGGGACAGGCAGGCGTCACTTACACCAGGGCCAGGCAGAGGTCGCAGGGACCGTCCGCGAGAGAGTGGTGGCAGGGCCCTTAAGACCAGGAACAGACATGAGTCCATAACAGATGCCTTACTCCAGGGACCAGAAGTTAGGGGGGACTTCTAAGGCTAGAACTGGGTTTCTGACAAAAAGCAGGGGGCAGACGTTGAACCTTAACACCAGCGCCAGGCAGGGGCGCCGGGGACACAGTGCCCGACTGACCGGGGCTCCACAGCGGCTCTGCACCTACCTCGGCTGCGGATGCAGGCAGTAGAGACAGCTCCAGGCTCTGTGAAGGTCTGAAGGAATCTGAGAGCTGCGGGGGCCGGCTCGGGGATGGCAAGCAGAATGGTTGGGATGGGCTACGAGCGCCTATGCAAATCACAGCCCCCGAGCTCTTTCCTTGGTGGGCCGTCCTCAGCCCTCCCTCGCCCCGTCCCACAAACATGCTTCACCTCGCACTCTCGCTGCTTGAAGATATTCTGACGTCAGGCCCTGTCGAAACCAGCACAGAGCCCCGGCCATGACGTAGTGCCATGGGCCCCAACGCAAGCAAGGAAAATATACTCTTATGTATGGCTCAATAGTAACCCGAACCCTGTGATTTAGGCTTTGCACACTTGTGTTGGTAGGAAATACAAAACTTGCCAAGATAACAGCAACCCTGTCACAAGCATAGACCTAGAAAATAAAACACAGTACTGCCAAGAAAATAGCTGTGAAATGCAAAATAAAACAATGCTCTTATATATCACTAGATGTACACAATATATTTATCGGCAATGCTTGGCTGATATGTCATGCCAGAGTATTGGAGTACTTATTTAGCAGTTTTATACAGTGCAATTGTGTCTTTACAGTTCCTTCTTAGAGCTGGAATAAGTGTTTATGCGTTACATGGAGTTCAGTTAACTATAGTATATTAAATGTGCAAAATCCTACCACTCGAAGAGAAACTGGAAACAAATGAAGTGCACGTCAATGTTCGTTGTAGTCCAGGTCTAGAATCGAATGAGAAGTGTGCTGCAGAGAAGAAGCAATACTACCAGGGATCATTAGTGGCAGAGAATACTCCACCCCTCTCATCTCCAGAGACTCCATGACCTTGGAGTTCAAGGGACCATTCTCACGTTTGAACCCACCTGATATTTCTGAGTGAGAGCTTTTTTTGTCAGACAGAACATCTCAGAAGCAGGAAGAGGTAAACATTGCTCACTTTTTCCGAGCAGTGCATTCTGAAAATAAAGCACTACCTCAGAGAAATATCGGGAGAAATGAATTCATCTTACATACTGCACGCTCTGCACTACGCCAGCAAAGCCCATTATGATACAACCCCAAGGGTTGCAGAAATTACATCACAGGCCATTTGACCATCAGGGACATCAAAGGATTGACTCTTTGTCCCTCCATTAGCCCCTCAGTAGCCTCATATTCATCGCTGAGACCGTAGGAAAAGGGCAAACAGTGGATGCAACTCAAAGTATACAGGCCTCTTGGAGCTCTGTCTACCTTCTGTCTCTGCAACTATCTGAACAGCCCCTAAACCCACACGTAGAGAGGGCATGGCCTAGGTAACCAAAGAGCAAGCCAGAGGAAGCTGCTGCCAGCCCGACCTACCTCTCTATGATGCCCAGGGAATTTGGAAATAGGAGATCCCAGGGCATCTGTCACTGTGGTGCTGCAGTTACATGAGGTCATGTCGGAATATTAAGATGAATGCCATGGGCCAGGGTGTTCCAGTAGAGGAGTTGTAGGACATTGCGAGACTGGAATCTGGATGTGGCAAAGGGGTGATTTAAGTTGATGAATAAGTTATGGTTGCCAGATCAGATGTTTTCATGAGAATATAGCAGGAAAGGATTTCACTGAGATATATTGTTGAAGACCTGTTAATTCAGTTTAAATCCAGGGTCAATAGTTAATTTAAGTTCTTGTTTTCTACAGTTAGCCAACCAGCCTAGTGCCATTAATGGAAGGTGGCTGTAACTCTGTGATCACCAACCTTTCACACAAGACCGATATAAAGTCTTACTCACAGACTCCTTTCTGACACCTTGCTAATTATCTAAAGAAACTGTCTCTGAATTCACCATCTTCTGGGAAATACAGAAGTGTTTAAAGAGACATTTCTAACAATTGTACATTTCCCCTTCTGATCAAGAAATTGGAAGCAGGCAAGAGGGTTTTTACAAGGATGTACCCCTTGGTTTAGCACATCCCAGTTCTTCTCATCTAAGTTTGGAACATTTTGTGGGAGAACGATGTTTAAAAAAGACAGACCCTAACACATTTCACACACTAAGGTTTCACATAACAGGTAGGTACAAGGGACAATACTTACTAAGATCTGTTTATCAAAGTGGTCCCTCCTGGCTGAATAACCCACAGCCACTATTCCACACAGGCTGGGCCATAATCAAAAAACAGCCCAAGAGTTATCTGAAAAAGACAAAGCAGACTAAGGTTCCCTTCATTTTAAATGGCAAAGCTATTTAAACCGGAAACCAGAAAGAGACATTCCTTTTGGGGTTCTAGCTTGGCAGAAGAGATACAGTACACCCATGCTCCTTCCCAGTCCACATCTGTTGCAAAGATAAAGATGGAAGGATAAAAGGAGAATCTGCATATTTCCTGGAGTCCCTCCTCCAATTTCAATTCATTTATTTGCATCAGTTAATTAAAACCATAGCAAAAGAATAATAAATAACAATAAATATGACACTAAAGGCCATATGTATGAACTAATTTCCCCATAGACACAGAATGGGTAAAACCCTTTGATACATCTGGCCCTAAGATTATAAGAGGTTGCTCAGTGCTTGAGGCAGTCTCCGTTCTCATCTTTTGACCCTAGTAAAGTAAAGTAAAAGACGATAGTCTGCTTATAAGTTAGGATCCCTCAAGGAGTAAAAACTGTTACCAATACATTTTAGGCTCCAGTCTCGTTGAGCCACTGTATCCATGCATGTAAGGTTCTGACGCTGGGAAAAATGAAGGGCTAAGCCAATACCTAGAGGTCAGCCACGAAGGACATTAGTTACAATATCACTCCTCTATATTTAACAAGCTACAACGTTGCTGCCACCAACTCCAGATTGGTAAGGTCACACCTTTAATGATGTCCAGTAAATGCAGAAGCTGAGGGTGTCAAGTTCAGCTACTATTGAGGTAAAAGGCTCCAAGCCTATTGACTAAAAACAATATTAAAAAGAATAAAAGAAAAATGGACACAAACTGATTGGCTTGTAAACTTTCTTTGTAATGAGTCACACCTGGCTCTCATGTTGAACTGTGGACTATTCTCAATTTGTTGGTGTATATTTTGTAGTCACTTTAGCTAATCGTAAATATTCCAAATCTTAGCCTCTTGCCCTGATGCATGTGGTTTGCTGCAGGAAAAGCGGGCACGTAGGCACCAAAATGCCAAAACTGAGTGTATAAGAGTAACTTTTGGGGGAGAATCAAGCAGAAGCATTTAATGCATTAATATTTCCAAATCTTGCTACATGCAGCAAACCTATATGATGTGATATGTATTAATAAAACCTGGCAGGAACTGTTCTACATTATTTCGATTCTTCATCTTATGCTCAACTCACGGGGAATTTTCTGCAAAATGTAGCAAATTTTCAATGAGTTTCCGAAACAATGAGGTAAAATTGGTTCCACTGTCACTACTACAGGGATGATATGCTGTAGATCTCCTTCAGACTCATTGGGCAGCATCAAAGCAGACGAGTTCGCTGATAAAACCATTAAATTTGCGATGCGTGGAAAAATATGAATTATTACAATATTGCAGTATACTTTTGAGACATCAGGCTCTTTCTGGTAATAGGTATTGCTTCAATACTTGTCAAACTCTCTTCCTGATCACTCTGGGTGACAGAGAATCTCCTTCCCTTTGGGAAAAAGGCAAAGACTTATTTCTACGGTCACGCCATGTGATCAGAGTGTGGTCCAGCAGTGTTTGCCTATGGGTAGAAGCACCATATCAAGTGATAATGACAATGATATTGACGACGAATTCCAGTTACAGATACATTGAGATGATGTAAAGAAGCTTACTTGGTGGTGAAAATTAAAGTCGTAACTCAGGGCTTAACCTTAGACGCATTCGATTAAGCACAAATTGCACATGCTTTGAGAAATCCTGCAACCTCATCTTATGGTGTTTTTAGAATGTTAAGCAATCAACCTATAATGGTCATAATATGGGATGTTTTACATGTTTTCGAGCCACCAACATCCGTTTGCATTTCCACAAAACTATATCTTTAGTGTGATGTTGTTGAGGTTCTATGCCAGTCTACTTTCATTCTCATTGCCAAAATGCAATGTCCTTAACTAAGTATGTCAATCAAGAGCTCCAATTGGCCCATCCATTCTGTTACTAGGCCACGGGCTCTAGATGGGGATGTACCTCAGCGATCATATGCTTCTTTTCCGGGCTGAAAGTGATAACATCCAACAAGCTTGTCACTGATTTGCCACGCAACCTTTTTTTACCTATAATAAAATTTGATAATCCGTAACTACTTCAAAATGTTGTTTGTTGTACTCTGGATAGCGGAAACAAAGAGTACAGCATTGTTAATGGGCAGTAATAATGATATATATTTTTACATTCTGTGACATGCATATATAATGCAGGGTGCATCCCGCAATCTCAATGCACCTGTGAGAAAACCAGTTATTGCAATTGTTCATACACTTGTTTGTTGTACTAGAGGCACAAAGCAGACAGCGTTTATGATGGCAGGGAAAACTTCCGGGGTACATGGGTTGAAAAAGAGTAACTTCAGTTGGTGATGTGTTGGTAAGTTTGTGGTGAAATTAGATAGGTTAGATTGCTTCTGTTTTTATTATTCTCCAGGTATTTTCTTCAAGATCTTTGGCTTTTGGAGGGTTCTGAAATTTGGTAATTTTTTTGCATGGTTCATTTGATGGGCAGACAGCGTCTGAGATTCGGTGCTAGTAGCTAAATGGTTTTACCTTTGATGGTGGCTTTATATTCTGGAATGAAAATGGACTGCAAATTTGACATTACCGTTGTAAGATTTCTTCGAGTCTTTCCAGGAATTGCCTATGTATTTTTAGGGATTTTATTTCAGGTGGGGGCTGCCATTCCCATATGGGGACTAATTGATGAAAAATACTTGATTGTGATAAGGTTGCCAAGAACAGCTGTCAGATGGAAGGAGAACTGGTTAACTGTTGATACTGGGTTGATAGCTGAGGGAGTTAGTAGTTGAGAGGTGAAGCAGCATAGGTTGAGTTCCCTCCATCATCTGACAGTTATTATGCGCTGTTGTGAGGCTGGCAGGCTTCAGTGAGGATGAATGGAAAAGTTGAATAGGTTCACATGATGGTGAGTCCAGGTGACAGGATAGTTCTGAACTACTGAGAAGATGTTAGAAAGTGTAAATGTCACATTAAGTGCATGCCCTGGTGCATGAATATGTCCAACAACTAGTTTATGAACGTTAATTGTCAATAGGATGAAGAGGAGGGCCCAGGAGGCATTTAGACCGATATAGTTTGACCGATATAGTTTGATCTTTTCAAACTATTTAAAAGTATTGAAGTCTCCCAAAATGCAAAGATTAGGATGTTTTATGGTGATCTCCACAATGAATTCCCAAAAAGTCTCAGTGAAGACCGGTTGTATGGTAGAAGTCTATGATGGTTAGTGATGGGAAGCATTGGATAAGCAGAGATTACCATCTCTTAGAAGGATTTTATGGTCTTGGGACATGCTTAATGTACTGACTTCGTACATTGTCGCTTAGCCTGTTTTCTCAGATGAGCAGTAGGCCAGGGCTGTAATGTGATGTAAGTTTATAGATGTTCGGACAGTTCTTGTTCATTAATCTTACACTGAGTAGTGTACAGGAAAGGAAATGTGTAGGTCTTGGATGTAGGTGAGAGTTTATAATGGATAGACAGGAGGTTAGGAGGAGGAAAGGAAGGAAAGGCAACGTGATTGGATGAGGGTGATCAGTAAAGCTTTTACAGGGGTTGGAAGCGGAGAGGAGAGAGGTTCAGTAAGGATAAAATCGTAGGTATTCGTACCAGATTTAGTTTTAGAGAATGAGAGAGAGTGGGTATAGGAGAATAACGGGAGAGGAATGGAGAACAGAGGAGAGCAGAAGCAGAGGAATGGGGTTTTCTGAAATGTGGTATCACAGAAGATGCTAGATGGGAGGCTTATGGAGTAGTAGGGTTAGTGTCATTTGTTGGATGGTAGTGGAGAGGGGTGGGACTACAATCACTGTTGTGAGAGGTGAGGATGTTTCCAGGTGAGGTCTACCCTTTCATCTGTCCCTGATTACGCCTTCACTTGGGCTGATGCCAGCCAGGTGCAGACATCGCACACTTCTTTGCGCCTCTGTTTTGGGTGATCCAGGGTGGAGACAGCCCTAGTGCTACCTGCTTTGAGAAGCATCACATTACACAAAGGCTGTGCATGGAGAGCATCCTGAGGAAGACAATTAAAAGAAGAACCACCCCAAACCGTTTCTACAGTTTGGGACAGTGAATCCACATCACCTGTCTAGAAGCTGTGTATAAAATTGGGACCTCAAACCACCCTACTTTGTCCATTTCCAAGTCCTTCATGACCAGGGAAGTCAGTGCTCCACAGTGTACTCAAGGGACTACTGTGCAACCAGGGCTGGTGTCTGTCTAACATTCAGTCTCCCAGAAGTGAGGGGGACATCACCTGAAGTTTGTACTTTCTGCCGGAGGAGCTGTGGATCTGACCTGAAACATCTAGAAGCCTGCCTACCTGCTGAGAGAGGGAAGGAGTCTGTCTGGCCATGCAGGAGGTGATTCTATCCAGGAGAAGAGGAGCCCAGAATGTCCCTGGTGGCTGTGAGATATCTAAAGAGATCTGGCTCATGATAATGAGCTAGGAAGAACCCATGTGTCAAGTGGGTCCTCCTGTTCTCTCATCCCAGTTCCTGGGGGGAACCACAACTACTGTGATCATCGGAGGCCATTCGGGGCTGCAGCTGTGTGATCACTGTAGTCCCCACAGTAGCTGCAACTACAGTGATCATCGAAGGCCCAGACAGGGGCTGCAACTACCATGATCTCTGTAAGCCCGGTAAGGGCTTCACCTACCTCTGGCCCAATTGGGACCACAACTGCTGTGACTACTGTTAGCCCGATCTGTGATGGGAATGTCCTTGGCATAAACAGGTCCACATCACCCCATCCATCAGAGACCATCACAGTCGGGTCTGTACCAGCGCAAGTACTGCGGATTCAAAAGACTCAGGCTGGGCTGCACACAGACAGACTCAGCCTGCATGCACACAGTTTCCACTGCAGGCCAGTGAATATATTGCTCACCACTGCCCCTACTGTAGATGTGCGGAGAGCATTCCAAGCCTGCAAGTGACAAATGAGGATGTGAAGGTGCCATCTCAGTACAAGGGTGTCAAATTAAACACTGAGTGCACATTTGACTGTCTATAAGAAAATGCTGCATGTTCATTTCGTTCACGCTATATACTGATTTCCCAGAGAGGGGAACCCAGAGGATTGTGGGCCACTTAGCCACCTGAGAATGGAGTAGAAGTGAGGGAATCAGGTAGAGTGTAGCACCACAACCACGAGTCACACTCAGAAAGAATTATATGTGTAACTCAGCGCATTGCGTAGTATTTTGTACAACTGTATGATTAAAAGTACTTTCTTTCTTTGAAAAGGTAAGCAATGGACTGGACATTTGAGTTATTGTGTCTGTTGGTTGATTTTTGAGTTCTGACCTCAAGCACCTCGAACTACCTACCTTCATGAGAAGCCTGTCACCCTCACTACCCTGACAGTCAAGTGCAGAAGGGGTTGTACTAGGCCCAGTTTGCAGAACCATTGAACGATGGGCTCCAGAACACCAGCATCAAACAATCCCAAACCCCGCAGTTGGGGCCTAGTAGCCCCTGTCTGTCTTGTGCCCCCTGAACAGGGTCTGACACAGGATAGTCTCTTGTATACTGTGGAAGCTGACAGAAGTGGGAGGTACTTGATGTACTGTCAGTGTAAGTCTGTATCTGGGGCCTGTGAAACAGCGTTTGAGTTGGGCATCTATTGTACCTCCTCAGGTACAAACACCTTAGCTTACCAACAAGTTCCTATCACTCTGTGTCTCGGGAGCCAGGATTTTCTATAAATTCTCACCAATGAGTGATATAATGTTCTCTCTAAAACACACCTGAGCAAGGAACAGTGCTGCAGACGTGGATAAAGTAATATTAGATGTGCCTAAGAGACAGCCCAGCACAGCGAGCATCCTTTGATTGTGTAGTCAGTCGAGCTCTCTTTGCACATAGATGCCCAAGGTGTAACTACCAATGGATTGGTGGGCTTTAATGGGGGATATTGACATTTATATGACTAAACACTCCTGTGGTCACCTGCTTTGCAGCTGTCTGCCAGAAGAATGCCGTAAAGAAAAGCAATAATGGGAATGTAACTGTCTGGCTTGCAAGAGGAGGAGTAGCCAAGTAGAAAGGAGCCACACAACCTATCTATTAGTATGTGTTTGATTGCTTTTAGGTTTGTTGTCTTCTAGAAGCATGTGAGGATTGTGGTGTATTATATGGTATGGTTGTGTGACCTTACTGTGTAACACATTCACAAAACCATCTTGGGTCCAACCAGGCTTGTTTGTAAAACCTTTAGCTCAACCCTGGATAGCTGTGACTTTGATCAGCAATGGTTAAATGAAGGAACTAGTGTAAAGCGTTTAGAAGCACCAAACAACCAAATAAGAAAGTCATGCAACACAAAAGAAATCTGACACCAATTCATAAAAATAGATTATATTTTTGTGAATTTTAGACACTAAGATGAGCAAAATCCACCAGAGGTTATCTGAGATATAGATTGTTAAGTAAAACAAAAATCTCAGCTTTTTAGTCCAAAGTGCCAACAAGCCTGGGTAACTATATTGTTTGGAAACTTTCGAAAAGTTTGAAAGAGTTGTGTTTGGCTACACCGGCCCAAGTAGAGTTTCTGATTCCAACAGGGAGAAGGTCAGTGGGGCCAATAAGGAAAATTTGGACATTTTACTGAGCACTAAAGCAGTCAAAAGTCCTGTTCCAAACTTTACATCAATCATAGACTTCAATGGAGTGGTCCTGATGCTGGGGATGCTGGATGCTGAGGATGCTGAAAGATGCTCTGGGAGATGTGTGGTCAACAGGGGTCTTCCTGGGGTTATCCCTTGATCCATGGGTAAGGTGGGACAACTTTCACACCAGGGGTCCAAGTCCCTCGAAGTCCTCTTTGAGCCAGTAGAAGTCCAGCTGTGGCTGGGCTACTAGTCTCCGGACACAGCGGGTCCAGTGATATTCTTTGATGAAAGCTACTGTCTGACTTTTGCAACTAATCCATACTTTTACAACTCTCCAGAGTCCAGCAGACTCAGGTGCAACTTTTGAATCCGGGGTGGAGGTCTTTTTGGCTGTACGTTGGCCCTCAGCGGCGATTCCTTTCGAGTGGCATCTGACTGGCCCGGAATGGGCTACTTCAGCTTTTATGGCCTTGGTGCTAGAACAGGGTGTCAGCAGACTGACCCTTGGAGTCACAACTTTAGTCTGAGGCTGAGGAGCAACTTTTCCTCCAGCCAGACACCTTAGGCACAGTCTTGTCTTTGCAAGCCCAAGGAGCAGCAGGCACAGTTTAGTGGTTGGTGTACCTCTCATGCACCTGTCTTGCCAGGTCCAGGGGTCCGCAGGACAGTCCTTCTTTGGTACTTTCTCCAGTCCAGATGTGATCTGAGGTTCAGGGTGCCAGGGGTGCCTTATTTATGCCCAGAAGGTGCCATAGGGGGATGATGTGGTCACTAGCCAATGGGCTAACAACATCCCTTCAACCTTGTGACGACTTCAGGTTATGTTTGACATCTAGCAATCCCAGAGTGCACTATTCTGCCCACTTTCAAGCTTCTGAACCCTTCCTTGGATGTTAGGAGCTTGGTAGCTGACCCTAGAGGTGTGACTATCTGTGGGTTACACGCCCATAGGAAATCCGGGTTGGCCACTGGTTTCTCTTTTCTGTTCCTGACACCAGCCCATCTACCTGAACAAAGGGGCAGCCCCACATGAGTGTGATCGCCATCTGTCCATCAAAGGCGGCTTCCCGCTTTGTGTGCCTTCCTGTAATGGGGAGGTAACACCTTTCTCTGTAGCAGGCCTCTATTGTTCCTGAGCCAGGAGGGCAGAAGGCTGTCTCGTGGTTGGCAGCTGTGAAAGGCCACCAGATAAACTGGCCAACAGGTTGACAACTTTCTAAAAGTTGCCTTTCTTTAAAAGTGACAAATTTGACATAGGCTTCAAGTCGGGTTTAATGTCATGATTAATCTGATACCTTGAAGTACCCATTTTAGTAGTCCCATTCAGAAGTTAGCTGGGCTAAGAAGTCAGCTGGTAACTCTGTACTAGCCAACGGACCTACTAACTTTTCCACAGCAAAAATAACAATTTCCTGGGTTTCCTTTTAGGACATATTAAAGTATATGTCCTACTTATTAATATACAGATCCTTGTCTTAGAGCTCAATAGGCCTTCTTTAGGGGAGACTTACATATATTGTTAAGGGAAATGGGGGCTTTGCCATTGGTTCTAATGGTAAAGACAAACTAGCAGTTTTAAAACTGCTCTTCCAGTCTGCAGTGGCAGGCTGGGAGACATTTTATACTTTGTCAAATGCAGGGTGGCACAATCAGTGCTGCAGCCCTGAGTGCTTCGGCTACAAATGATGGACGGAATGCTGAATGAATCAAACATTCTCCCCCAGTCAAGAGATTTGGGTTAAACCCATCGTCACTACTCCACCCCAGTTTGGACCTAACCATATGCAAATCAGTCTTTACCCTGCTCCTCATGGGAATAGTCCAGCCTGAACTGCCAAGCCGGGTCCTCCCTGGACCAGAAACAAGCATCCTGGGACCAGTTTCGGGGTAACACCTCTCATCAGCCAGGCTAGCTTGAATCCAGTAGCACAGCGAGCATGGGTCCCATGCTCTCCATGCCACTGGAGCCAAGCTGGCCTGGCTGATGAGGGTGATAGCCTGAAACTGGTCCCAGGATGCTTGTTTCCCGGTCCAGGGAGGGACCTGGTGACGGGCTGGACTGTCTTCTGCAGGGGAGTAGGGTCCAAGACTGATTTGCATGTGGCTGGAGTTTAAACTGGAATGGCATAGGGGAACAAAGAAACAATGGATTTAGGCCCAGATCTCTGTACTGGGGAGAATGTTTGACATTGATCAGCATTCTGTCCATCATTTGTTCTTTTTGCAGCCCTGAGTGGACACTCTCACATGCCCTGGGTACCTTTGGCATCATATACTATGGATTTATAAGTAAGTCAGCTTATGCCAACTGGGGATAGCCAATTCAACATACATTTTGTAATGGGGTAGAACACTGGTACTAAGTTCCGGTTAGCAGGCCTCAGTGCACTCTCAGAGCAGAAAAACCAGCAGCATCAGTCCAAAACTTTGAGGGTGATCATGCAAAAAGAGGCATTTTCTTACAAGACATCATTGGTGAAAGAAGTGTATGACATTGAACACACTTTGGGGCATATTTACAAGAGACTGGCGGAGCGCGGCGTTGAGCCAAAATTGCTAACGCCGCGCTCTGCCATTCTGAAAACTCAAGGATGCGCCATATTTACAAGAATGCTAGACTTATAAGGGGGTGATTCAGTTAAGGGATTGGGAGGCAGGAATCAAATACATATATTCTATAAAGAGAAACCTCCCCAACCATAAATCAAACAATTATTTATCATCAGATGTCCCTTTTATTGACTCTGAGTTTCATATTTTTTTAATTGTCTTCTTTTAAGTTTTTTTGACATTTTTTCCCATTTTTTAAAAATCTTCATTAAAGAACTTTGCACCAATTGTGCCGTTATTCAATTTTTACAAAACATATGTAAAAACACATATCCATATTTACTTGACATAACAAAAAATGATACAAACATTTACAAAACAAACATTTGAAGGAAACCTGTGACGGAATCAACACAATCACAAAAAGGGAAAACAGTGTAATAAAAACAAGCAACTCTTTTATGGATGATGAAGAAAATCAATCCTACAGTCTCCTTATTCGTTTTTGCTGAGACCTTTAACAACTGGGTCTTCTAAGCTGATATATTTTCAAAGTCCTGAGTAGGTCAGAGTGTTCATTCAAACTTCTATATTTGTGCTTATACCAATTGAGCCTCAAACTATATGGAGAAGTGGTTTTCCTTCCCCAGGAGTAAACTCTTGACCTATATATACAAATAGCCGACGCATGTTTAGGAAGGTGTCCTTTCAAGCACATAAACAATCCATAATGGCGATTTGTAACTTCTATGCTGCTTATGCAGCGACACACAGAAGATGCAACCTCGTCATTTTTTAATGATTGCTTCTGTGCAGGAAGGGACAACTTCCTGCACATGAACAATCACTAGTGGTGAGGTTGCTCTTTCTATGTGGGCTGCAGAATGCAGCTACACATATAAACAGCAAAGACGAGGAAAAATTAATCATTTATCCTCATTTCGCCAGGTTAAGACCAGGTTTCCCTGGTCTTATTTTGAGCACTGCCCCATATTTACGCTAACCTTGTAAATGGGGGCAGTGTCAAAAGCAATGGGTGTTGCGGCGGAACACCCACCGCAACACTCATTGCCCGCCCCTTCCACACTAAGTGCTGCATGAAAGGGGGCCTTGTTCACAAGGTGCCGTCAAGCTGCATTAAGGGGCTTAACGCCGCTTTGTAAATAAGGCAACGGGCTTATCGCCACCAGAACGTCACAAAAGTGGCGTTCTGGTGGCGAGCAGAACTAGCGAACTATCGCCACCAGAGCGCCACAAAAGTGACGTTCTGGTGGCGATAAGCTCTTGTAAATATGCCCCCTTTTGTGATTCCTGTAGCACCTGATTGTCTGAGTAATTTAAACAGTCACATTTTCATACACATAGCAATGTACATTGAGGGACAGCTGAAAACGTGGTAGTTCCCAACAAAGCCTTTAAGGATCTCAGTTCTTCTGGAAACGCATTTTAATTCACCACATGCAGACCCATTGAGTCAGAAGCTGGTATGGCACTGCCAGAAAAGAATCCATAGCCAGCCTGGGGCGGGATTATTGTTTGATACCAAACTGGGACTGTGCAACGGTGTGGGCAGGCTGTATACGGACGGAGACATTATGATCTAGAAGAAAAGTTGGAAGCGTTCTCATAAGAACCAGTGAGCTTGATATGTTCTAGGATGCAGATGTACAGTGGACTCTAAGACAACACCCGGAGCACAGAGTGCTCTGGACAGCACATGCCCCCACGGAGGGGTACATCTGGATGAGATCAGGAAACATTGCCAGAGGAGCAGCGGTGTGGTTTTCTAGGGTGGCTTGTTCCAAAGGGGTGGACCCTTCATCTCAGAAAATTGTCTGTGCAGGGATGTCTGACGACATCTAGCGAAATTCAGAGACAATTGCTCAAGGAGCAGAGAGCTCGGCCGGGTGAGTAAGGCCCACCCAGTTTTTCATGCTGCAGATGTGATTAGGAGGCCAGAGACGTGCAACGCAATGATCTGCTAGTTACAGACGGATGGTCTGTCGGTTGGAGATGCTCATTAAAAAGTAAAGTTTTAAAATGTAATTATAGGGAAAGGATCTCCCTTCCGCTTGTCCACAACATTGGAACGCAAAAGAGAGTATTTAGCAACTGGCATGATTGGCATCTGACTGACTTTGACCCGGGCCCACCAGCCTTCGAGCGGGCTAGTCTGCCTCATTTGCACTTCTTCCGGGCAGGGCTACGAGCAGCCGCGGCCGGTACGAGCGGTGGTGCCAAGGGGGGGGGTTGGGGGGGGGGGGGGGGATTTCGAGAGGACAACCACGAGAGAAAATTAATTGTTTATTTAATTTTCCCTCGTGGTCGTTTCTCGAAATACCTCCCAGCCGGCCCCACCGCTCTTACCTGCAGCGGCTGGCTACGAGCACATTAAATGGTTAGTCGTAAATCCATTTTCTCACAGATAACGTCACGCAGATCTTCGCGTGGTGCTTGCACACCGGGAACGTGGGTCTGGGGTACCTTATGCGCGGGTGCTGACAAGCCTGGGATGCCCGCCGGGACCCAGCATTTGGTAGGATGCTGAGGAGCCGTTGAAGGCGCAGTTTCCTGCCGGTTCGCCCTAAGCCACAAACTCCCCTACAATGCAGCAGCTGCTGGGACTTGTCCAGTCACGACTAAAAAAAAACCATCTGGAACAGTTTTCAGAAAAACAAGAACATGAAAAAAGACTTCAAATTTAGATTCGCTCTGCAGGCAACGTGGCGGCAATGGATAAATAAAAGCCACGGCGGCGGCCTGCAGACGTGGCAGCCACGAAGAAACTGCTCTCGCCTTGACATCACTCCTGGAAACTCCAACTATTTCTTCTTAATTTGGAGGCAGGAGGGCGCCACCACTTCTATTTTTTAATTTGCATTTACTTGCGGGCCCCTCTCATGCACTGTAAACGGGTCCACAGTCATTATACATCTTGAGCAGTACTCAGAGGGTGGGGGTACTCACAAGACGTCATGTCTGCTGGTTCGGGCACTGGGCTTAGAGTCAAAAACGCGAGCTTCACTTTTAGCCGGTGACGCATCTGTCTCTACCTTAAGCAACCCCAGTTATCCCCATTCAACTGAAATGGAAAGTTGTACATTGAGAGCGCTTAGAAGCTTTCCTAGATCGGCAGTGGGCGCTACCTGTTTATCATAGTGCACAGGGAGCCGAGGGACCAGCACTAGTAGTCCCTTTGATTTGGGCCTTTGCAGTCACGGGCCCCTAACGGCCAAGCTTAGGTGATCAGATTTTATGACAATCATAATAGGCCCGGGAGGGGCACCAGAGCAAGGGTCAACCACGCATACAGCACACCTTGGTACTGGGGTTCTGGATTAACGAGAGTAACTAGAGTAGCAGTGACAGGTAGGGTAGTCATCAACAGTGCATCATTTGCAATGGCGCTGAGGCCAACAGACCCCAGGGGTACTATGAATCCAGGGGTGGCTCCTCCATGTGGGCAGAGGAGCGTCGCCCCACTGCTTTCTTGCAGTGCGAGAAGCAGAAACATAAAATGGTATTATAAATACCATTTTGTTTCTACTTCTCGCACTGTGAGAAAGCAGAAGGGTTTGGTTGGGGGCGGGTGGATGGATGGGTCTGCTGGAGGGCAGGGGAGGAGTGGCTAGCCCAATGCTGTGGGCAGGGCCGACTCTAGGGCGGTGCGACCGGTGCCACCGCACCGAATGCAGCCTTCGCGTGGGGGCGCCTGTTTGCTACTTTATATTGTTTTTTAAAGCACACGCTGCCGCGTTCCTGGCCTCCAGCAATTTTCAGCCAATAATAAAAATGTCAAGTTAACTCCGGTGATTAATGTTCTTCCCCGGACAGAGACCATAGTTTTGTCTAGTGGAAGTTTTGACTGCTGGAAGTTTTGATTCCTCATAAGGAAGTGCAGAGGATTAATATGCCTGCTGCAAAGAATGTGTACCATGCAAATCACAAAGTGAATATAACATTAATAGGTCAGTGGGTTACTGCTTTCCTCAGAGACTTCCTTTTGTTACTTGCAGTTTACAAGTTAAACTCCTAAATGTAAAACAGTGAGCTACTAACTGTCATCAAAGAACTGAAATGCAGACTTCAAGTATAGATTTAGACCGTATTGATTTTTCCCCAGACTTTCATTATCCTAATGTTTCACAAAGGTTCATTTGGGTAGAAATCATTTCTGATTATTAAAGAGAACCGCCCCCAACCATGGTGTTACGTTTCAAATTCTGAGTTTGTGCTTCTCCAGACCAAGCCCCCCTAAACTATTCTCCCTACCAGTATGGATGACATATAAATCCTACCACTTGTAGTCCTCCGTCTTATGAAACGTTTCCTATACATTGATTTACACATATATGATTGATTGTCTCTGTAATGTGTGTGCAATATAAAGTGCTCTGACACCCTTCACTTTTATGAGTGACTATAAAACTAATTAAATGAATCTGAGAGAGTGGTTATGGAGACCGTTAAAGTGTGGTAGTGCGGGAATCCATTGTGGAGGTGGTCATTGAGGGGGGCGTCAAAAATCATTGTCGCACAGGGCGCCACCAGTGCTAAAGCCGGCCCTGGCTGTGGGCCCTGACTGTTTGGTTGACCCTCTGGGGCCGACCAAACCAGTCATGCGCACTCTCCCTTTTCTCCATGTAGGCTGCATGCAGCCTACATGGAGAATATGGCCTCCCCATAGGCGCCTGGCTGGGCGCCGTCCACACCAATTACTACGCTGCCATTGCAGCGTTGTGATTGGCTTAGAAGTGGAGGAGGCTGCCTGCTTCCTGTTCCTGCGAGGCAGGAAAGCAGGAGCAGATCCAGCAGTGAACACGCGGGACCCAGGAAAGGTAAGATTTATATATATTTATTTTAATTTAAACCCACCCCCCCCTGTGCGACCCCCCTTCCCTCGCGACCCCCCCTTGTGATCCCCTGCGTGACCCACCCCCGTGCGACCCACCCCCGCCCGCCCCCCCACCCGTGAACCATGCCGGCCGCAACTGTCTGAACCCCAATTGCTGTATTTTGCTACACAAACAGCAGCCAGGGCTCCCCTTTCCTCCCTTACAATAGTGCATGTAGCACCCTCGCTACACTACTGCAATGGCCCAGTGACCATTCAACGTGTGCATTAACACCAGCATCTTTGGCTGTTTCCCTGAGTTTTTGCTTTCTGACCTCCCGGTTTTGACTCTGTTTTTGCTGGCTTAGTGTCTCTGCGAACTTTCTCACTGCTGATCAGTGTTAAAGTGCAAGTGCTCCTGTTGTAAATTGTGTTATGGATTGGTGTTTCCATGATTGGCGTACTTGATTTACGTGTCAGTCCCTAGTAAAGTGCACTGAGTGTGCCAGGGCCTGTAAATCAAATGCTGTTAGTGGGCTGCAGCACTGGATTGTGCCACCCACACAAGCAGCCTGTAAATGTAACTCTGGCCTGCCATTGCAGAGCCTGTGTGCAGTCTGGGACTGCCATGTCGACTTGGAAAGTGTACCCACTTGCCAGGCCCTAACCTTCCCTTTTCTTACATGTCAGTCACCCTAAGGTAGGCCCAGGTACCCCTATGGGCAGGGTGCAGTGTATAGAGAAAGGTAGGCCATGCCCTGGTGTGTGTGGCATGTCTGATAGCGAATTACTGCCAATTTCGTTTTCACTATTGCAAGGCTACCTGTTCCCATAGGACAGAATGGGGAGTTTGTTTATAACATCTTAAAAACATAACTGACCCTGGGAACAAGGTAGAAAAGTTTAGTATGCCTGAACTCAGAATCTAAAGATGCATCTTTTAGTAAAGGTGATTTTTACATTCTGTGTTTGAAAATACCACTTTTAGAAAGTAGATATTTTCTTGCTTAGCCATCCTGTGTGCCTCTGCTAGGATGTGTAGTGACTGTCTGGCTTTGGAGTGAAGGGGCTGGGGAGGAGCAGTGGCACCAGAGAGTCTAGATGGGTCATGGTTGGGCTGTATAGACCTGGGCTGCATTCAGAGTAGTGGGAAGAGTTGTCACTAGCACCTGAATAGGCCCGGTCTGCATTTAGAGTAGTGGGAGGAGATTTCCCTTGCACCTGAATAGGCCCTGTCTGCCTTGGACAATGCTGTCTCCGCCTCCTGCTGGGAAGCTGCACCAGAGAGGACAGAACTGGTTCTGGCTGGGCACAGACACTCTCTGCCTGAGAGGACAAAGGATTTTGGGCTATAAAAAGTGGGACCCAAACCCCTGAACTTTAGAACTCTTTTGGACCAAGAAGACTGCCAGGAAGAAGAGCTGGAGAAGCTGTGAGAAGGAACTACCACTTTACTGAGTGATTTGCTGTGTTGGCCTGCAGTGGCTGCTTCTGTCTTGGGCAGTGAAAGGTCTGGACTGAACTTTCTACAACTTCTTTTTTTGAGTATCTCCAAGGACTTGAGGTAGAGCTTGCCCCCTGTTCAAGAAGTCTCAGGAACAGCAAAGACTTCAAGTTCTTCTGCCATCAGCACTGGGGACTGTGTGTTTTGTGCTGCAACAGAAGAAAAAGCAACCCGACGCAGTCTACGACGCCGCTGCCGACTCCGTGCCCTAAAGGCACCGCAGAGGGCACTGCCACAACGCTGCACTGCGACCCTGGTCTCACCGACAACGCCATCTGACACCACCACTGAGCAGCTGCTCGCACCACAACCTGTGGGCACTGTACTCTGCACCGCCTCGCTTCACGACGCTGCCTTGGTATCCCCGACGATGCCGCTTCACGCCGACATCAACGCTGTTGCTTGCACCGTGGTTCGAGGGCACCACTCGTAAAGTTACACGAAGCACCGCCCTCATCCTGCACTGCAGCCTTGGCCTACCGGCGCCATCGACTCCAGTTCGTCAGCCGCGGACAGCGCTTCAGCACCACGACGAGCACCGCATCACTTCGCACCACGACCCTGGTCTCACCGACGACGCCATCTGACACCGCCATCGAGCCGCTGCTCGCACCGCGACCTGAGGGCATCGCACGCCACACCGCTGCACTTTGCACTGCAGCACCCGATGCCCGCCAATGCTGCACTGCGACCCTGGTCTCACCGACAACGCCATCTGACACCACCACTGAGCAGCTGCTCGCACCACAACCTGTGGGCACTGTACTCTGCACTGCCTCGCTTCACGACGCTGCCTTGGTATCCCCGACGATGCCGCTTCACGCCGACATCGACGCCGCTGCTTGCACCGTGGTTCGAGGGCACCACTCGTAAAGTTACACGAAGCACCGCCCTCATCCCGCACTGCAGCCTTGGCCTACCGGCGCCATCGACTCCAGTTCATCAGCCGCGGACAGCGCTTCAGCACCACGACGAGCACCGCATCACTTCGCACCATGACCCTGGTCTCACCGACGACGCCATCTGACGTCGCCATCGAGCCGCTGCTCGCACCGCGACCTGAGGGCATCGCATGCCACACCGCTGCACTTTGCACTGCAGCACCCGATGCCCGCCGACGCCAGCGCTCCTGACTTCAACCGCGAGGAGTTCGATCTGCAACGCGTGTGACTTCGAGGGCCCGACGACTCCTGCCCTGCATTTCTAAAGGTACTGTTTTGCGGGTTTCCCCGACACCGTAGCTGGCCCGTGACGCTGCGGTCAGCCAGAACTGTTTGGATTTGTTTGTTCACAGCGCCGTGATAACCCCGGATGGAGCTATCATCTTCAAGGAACTGTATTTGAAGGTTACTTTGATAACTGAAGATTTCTAAGTACTGTATTGTGGATTTTTATCGTTTTTGGTCTTGTCTTGAGTATATAAAAGTATTGGATATTTTTCTAAACTGGTATGGTGTCCTTTTGTAGTGCTTACACTGTATTACTGTTGGTTATGTGCAAATGCTTTACACACTGCCTCTAAGATAAGACTGACTGCTCATGCCAAGCTACCAAGGAGGTGATCAGGGATTATTTTAGGAGTGCAACTCCCTTATCCTGACTAGAAGGAAGGGTCCCTACTTGGATAAAGATGCAAACCCTTGCCAACTAGATACCCCCATTTCTAACACTGGTTGTCAGCGGTGAGGATAGGACTTGCATTTGCACTTGACTTACAGTGATTGGTGTGCACTACTACCATATCGCAGACCATAACGTGCCACATACTGTTTTTATTGGTCTATTTTTGTGATCCTATCGTTTTGGAACTTTAACTTCCTACTGCATCATGCCTGACACAGCAGCATCATCACTTGCATCCATGGAGGTGGCCTTTGAGGAGGACAGGTTGGAAGCCTACAGCGTCAAGGAGTTGAAGGCTATTTGTAAAAACCTAAAGGTCCAAGTCAGTGGCCTCACCAGGAAGGAGGAGTTACAAAAGGCGCTGAGGGCCTGGGTAGCAGCCAGAAATGCAGCGAACAGTCTGGAGATCTTAGTGGGGGGGCAGAGGAGCCCACTCCTAGAGAAGATGTGCTGTTGGGAGGGGGGGTCCCTCCAGGCCAGGTAGCAGTGGTCTGTCCCCAGAGGAGCTGGAGGACAGAAGGGAAGCTAGGAGACATGAGATAGAGCTTGAGAGGCTTAAGATGGAGTCACAAAGGATGGTATTAGACCATGAGCGTGGGCTCAAGGAGCTGGAATTGAGGAGCAAATCCACCACGGATGGTGGCAGCAACTCTTCAGTGCAGGGAGATAGGATTGTGCACATCCCCAAGAATGTAGGTAAAGAGTACAAGAAGGGGATGACATACAGAAGGTGGTTTCAAGTGCAGTCGTCCATTCACATGAATGGGGTCCCTGAAAGGAATTGGGGAGTAGGGTTATGGCCTCTCTTTCCAGAGGAAGCAAGGGATACCCTGATAGCTTTGGGTAAGGTGTATTTATCCGAAAACAACGGTTCTAGCGGGAATACAATAAATCTATATTGGTAATTAAAAAGCACAATCACAATCAATTAGGGTTAAGGAGTGATGTCAGAAAGAAGAGAGCCTCGCAGACTTGATGTTCATAATAATCCTTTTTATCAATTTTTTTCATATAATACAAAAAACAATACAAACACAGACCGAGAAAAACCACAATAGTGATTATATGTCCCAAAAAATGGAACCATCCAACACATAGTGAACAGACATGTGATATATACAAAACTTGGTTTCCACAATTATTGAAAGAAGCGACCACAACACGAATTGGTGATGATTATAGCATCTGTGTACAATAGTCAGAGCTACTAAAAAATGATTCGCTTTCAATCAAGTCAACGACGTTTCGACCCTCTTGCAATGTGGGGTCTCCTCAGGACCAAGGGATAAGGGACACTCTGATGGTAGTTGCACAGCCACGTGAGATGCACATAAAATGTGAAACACCAGTGAGATGGGAAAAAGAAGAGTGAATACTCACACGGGACTCGGTTGAGCACCCCGTGTGAGAGACGAACAAAGGGGCTGTGAGCTTGTATTAATCAATGGCGGCTCAGTCGCAGTAGTGGGCAGGGATCATCACCACTGGATGTAGTGGTACCTGAGCAGGGTCCTCCGCTGAATAGCTAAAGCCGCGGGATCGATAGTGCCACGGCAGGAGAATCAGGCGTTACTTGATGCCACAGAGGATAAGAACTGCTCCGGTCGTCTGCCTGGTAACAATGACATGTTGGTTTTCAATAATTGTGGAAACCAAGTTTTGTATATATCACATGTCTGTTCACTATGTGTTGGATGGTTCCATTTTTTTGGGACATATAATCGCCATTGTGGTTTTTCTTGGTCTGTGTTTGTATTGTTTTTGTATTATATGAAAATTTTTTGATAAAAAGGATTATTATGAACATCAAGTCTGCAGAGCCTCTTTCTTTCTGACATCACTCCTTAACCCTAATTGATTGCGATTGTGCTTTTTTAATTACCAATATAGATTTATTGTATTCCCGCTAGAACCGTTGTTTTCGGATACATATGACTTACCCTGGTTCCTAGTGAGTAGGGTCCCCCTTGTCCTCGTTTTCGAGCTTTGGGTAAGGGGCAGAACCTCACCTACGCTGACATGAAGGACGCTCTCCTCAGTAGATATGGACTCACTCCTGAAAAGTACAGGGATCAGTTTAGATCCAGTAAAAAGTCTGATGCCAACACTTGGTTGGAATGTGTAGATTAGTTCTGCAGGTCACTGGATGGCTGGGTGAAGGGCAGTAATGTAACAGATTTTCAGGGGCTCTACAATTTGATTGCATAGGAGCACTTGTCTAGTCTATGTTTTGAAGATCTGCACCAGCACTTGGTTGATAGTAAGCTAACTGACCCCAGGAAGCTTGCTATGGAGGGGGACCGCTGGGTGAGTTCCCTGGTCCACAAGAAAGCGTGGGCATGGTCCCCAGTAGAAAAGTGGGGGGGACAAGGGTAAAGCACAGGAGTTCTCTAAAGGGCCCCAAACTAACACCCAGGGTAAAGGTTCCCATCCCCCAGGAGATAAGAAAGCAGTGGTCTCTTCAGGAAAGCCTGCTGAGACCGGCCCGCAAGTGTTTTACATGTGATCAGGTGGGTCACTTGAAGGGGGACCCCAAGTGTCCCAAGAGGGCACAGCCACCCACCGGTGGGCAGTCCAAGGTGTTGGCTAGTGTAGCACTTGGGGAGGAGGGGTGCCGACAGGAGGGTGGGGATCCCGCAGAAATGACCCTCGTCTCACTAGGGGACAGTGAGATGGTCCCAGGAAATCAGGTACCCCCTAACACAAAGAAATACAGCACCTGGGTGACCATCAATGGGAAAAGGGTAGAGGCTCTCAGAGATACTGGAGCCAGTGTGACCTCAGTCCGGTGTCACCTGGTCTCTGAAGAGCAGGTAGTCCCAGGGGCATTCCACCCAGTAGTTGCTGTGGACAACTCAGAGCGCCAGTGTATGGTGGCGCAGGTTCCCTTTGAATGGGGGTCTCAGGTCCCTTGAGGGTGGTTGTGAGCCCTACCATGCCTGTAGATTGTCTGCTCTGTAACGACCTGGAGCAGTCCTTATGGAAGGATGTTGAGCTCAGGTCTCACTTGGAGATGCTTGGGTTGCCAGAGTGGGCATGCATGTCCACTCGGTCAATGGCGGCCAGAAAGGGTGATCAGAAGGACGTGGAGCCTGAAACAGTGGCCCAGGTCCCTGCCAAGAGAAAGGGCAAGGTGCGCAGGAAACCGGCCCCTGAAGTTCCCACGGACCGGGAGGAGCGGACCTTGAGGGGGACGCCTGGTGCCTACAGGGGAGCAGGAGCTGAACTGGGGGGACATCTCTGAGCTGACCCATTGGCAGCAATAAGGGGTCCCACCAGGGAAGAATTCTGCAGGGAGCAGAAAGAGTGCCCTTCTCTGGAGGGTCTGTGGGGGCAGGCTGCAGACCAGGCAGCTGGTGATCAGTCTGGATCACATTGAATCTACTGGGAGAATGGTCTCCTGTATAGTGAGCCTAAGGTTGCTGAACCTGGGTCAGCACGTGTGCTGGTGGTACCCCAGCGCTTCAGGACCTTCCTACTGGGTCTGGCTCATGACGTGCCTTTGGCAGGACATTTGGGGCAGGACAAGACCTTTGACAGGCTTGTCACCCACTTCTTCTGGCCCCAAATGCGAAGGCAGTTGGATGAACATTGTAGGTCTTGCCAAACTTGCCAGGCAAGTGGTAAGACTGGGAGGAAGGTCAAAGCTCCTCTCCAACCTTTTCCAGTTGTTGGAATACCCTTTGAAAGGATAGGGATGGACATTGTGGGGCCACTGGATCCCAAGACAGCCATGGGCAACAAGTACATCCTGGTCTTGGTGGACCATGCCACCCGGTACACGGAGGCAATCCCTCTCAGGACAACGACGGCGCCAGTGGTGGGCCGGGCGTTAATGGGGATCTTTTCCCATGTGGGGTGCCCCAGAGAGGTGGTGTGTGACTTGAGGACCAATTTCATATCTAAGTATATGACATCCCTGTGGAAGGCATGTGGTGTATCCTAAAAGTTCACCACTCCTTACCACCCCCAAGGTAACGGTCTGGTGGAGAGATTCAACCAGACCTTGAAGGGCATGATTAAGGGTCTAACAGAACCCATGAGGCATAAGTGGGACGTCCTCTTGCCATGTCTTCTCTTTGCATACAGGAAGGTGCCACAGAAGTCTCTTGCGTTCAGTCATTTTGAGCTTCTGTATGGTCACCCTGTGAGACCACCCCGGCCTCCAACACTGACGACGCCAGCACCGGCGACAACCTAAAATACATCCTCCTCAACGTACGCTCAGTACACAAACACGCCATGGAAATCTGGAACCTACTCGACTCTCTCTCGCCCGACATTGCCTTCTTCACAGAGACCTGGACCAATGATTCCTCCGCCCCCGACATCAACACCGCCATCCCGGACGGATACAAGATCCAGAGGAAGGACCGCCCCAACCTCCCCGGAGGGGGCCTCGCCATCGCTCACAAGAGCACCCTCCGCCTCACCACCTCCAGCGAATCCTTCCCCTCCGCCGAACACCTGCACTTCCAGATCCAGACCAGCCCCAACGCCATACTCCGAGGAACCCTCGTCTACAGACCCCCCGGACACCCTTCGCCACCACCATCACCGACCTCATCGCACCCCACGCCATCGGCTCAACGAACTACATACTCATTGGAGACCTGAACTTCCACCTCGACAACCCCAGCGACCCAAACTCCACCATCCTTCGTGACAACCTCACCAGCATCGGACTTAAACAACTCGTCAACACACCGACCCTCAGAGCAGGACACACCCTCGACCCCATCTTCGCGGCAGGAAACAGCGTTCACTTCAGCCACACAACGCAGCCGCCATGGACCGACCACCACTGCGTACACTTTACCGTCAACAAACCCAAGGCACCCAAACCAGCCCCACGCCCACCACGCAGGAACTGGAGCAAGGTTACCGACGAGCAACTCAACTCCACCCTCATCAGAGACAACCACACCTGGGCTTCCGATGCAAACGACGCAGCCAGAGAACTCCACACCTGGATCTCCAGCTGCGCTGAGCGAGCTCGCCCGCTATGCAGCCCCGACAAACAGCGCCCAGGAAAGCCGCCTGGTTCACCACCGCTCTCCAAGAAGCCAGACGTACCTGCAGACGCCTGGAGAAGAACTGGAGGAACACCAAGACAACTGAAAACCACACCACCTACAAAGACGCCATGACGGACTACCACAACCAAATCAGAACCACCAAGAGGAACTTCATCCACAACAAAATCCTCGCCAACTCCACCAACTCCAAGGAACTTTTCAGTGTCCTTCAGGAATTTACTAACCCACGTAGCGAAACCACAGACATCACCCCGTCTCAAGACCTCTGCGACAAGCTTGGAACCTACTTCCACCTCAAGATCAAAAACCTCTACGACAACTTCGTCGACCATCCACCAGACGCCACAGATGGCCCCAGAGACACCAGCCAGCACACCATCTCCAACTGGACACCAATCACGGCCGAAGACACCACCTCGACCATGAAAGGCATCCACTCGGGGGCTCCCACCGACCCCTGCCCCCTCACATCTACCACAGAGCCAGGGCCGCCATCGCACCGGAACTACAACGCACAATCAACACCACCTTCAAAACAGGTACCTTCCCAGATGACTGGAAGCGTGCAGAAGTCAGACCCCTGCTCAAGAAACCCACAGCTGACCCCACCAACCTCAAGAACTATCGGCCCATCTCGCTCCTCACCTTCGCGGCCAAAGTTGCAGAGAAAACAGTCAACAGGGAACTGACACGATTCATCGAAGAAAACGCCGTCCTCGACCCGTCCCAATCTGGATTCCGAAGCAACCACAGCACCGAGACCGCCCTACTCGCCGCCACAGATGACATCTGCAACCTTCTGGCCAAAGGCCACTCCCTAGCCCTCATCCTACTCTACCTGTCAGCAGCCTTTGACACCGTCTCCCACCGCACACTAGTCGTCAGACTACACAACGCAGGCATACAAGGAACTGCCCTGGACTGGATCCGATCATTCCTCACCGGAAGGAGCCGAAGGATCAGACTGCCTCCCTTTCTCTCCGACCCCACGAAAATCATCTGCGGAGACCCACAGGGGTCATCACTGAGCCCGACCCTCTTCAACATCTACATGGCCCCCCTCACAGCCATCGTCCGACAACACAGCCTCAACATCGTATCCTACTCTGACGACACCCAGCTCATCCTCTCCCTCACCAAAGACCCCACCACCGCCAAACTCAACTTCCAGAAAGGAATGCAAGACGTCGCAGTATGGATGACCAGCAGCTGCCTGGAGATCAACGCAGAGAAGACAGAAGTCCTCGTCCTCGGAACCACCCCTTCAGAATAGGACAACACCTGGTGGCCGACCGCCCTCGGAAGCCCGACCACGCCAAAAACCTCGGCATCGTACTCGACTCATCACTCACCATGAACCGACAGATCAACGCCGTCACCTCCAGCTGCTTCAACACCCTCCGCATCCTCCGCAAGACCTTCAAATGGATCCCTCCTGAGTCAAGGAAGACAGTCACCCACGCACTGATCACCAGCAGACTGGACTATGGAAATGCACTCTACGCCGGAATGAACAAGTCCCTACTCCGCAAACTCCAGACAATACAGAACACCGCCGCCAGACTCATCCTCGGCATCCCCCGGCACGAACACATCAGCCAACACCTGCAAATACTCCACTGGCTCCCTGTGGAGAAAAGAGTCACCTTCAAAATCCTCACTCACGCCTACAAATGCCTACACAATTACGGACCCAAATACCTCACCGAGAAAATCAACTTCCACGTACCCAAAAGAAACCTCTGATTCTCCAACTCCGCACTGGCCGAAACCCTGCGCATCCACAGAGCCAGAGCAGGTGGAAGATCCTTCTCTCACATTGCAGCCAAGACCTGGAACGAGCTCCCGGCAGACATCAGACGCGCTCCCTCCCTGAATACCTTCAGGAAGACCCTCAAGACCTGGCTCTTCAGCTAACAGATCTGCGGTCAGCTAACAGAGCTGCGGACCCCCCTCCCCTTAGCGCCTTGAGACCCTCACGGGTGAGTAGCGCGCTTACAATTCCCTGATTGATTGAGTTTGGTGAAGGAAGGCTGGGAGGCAGCTCCCAGGAAAACTCCCCAGGATGTGTTTAGTTACATGCTGGCCTTCAGAAACCAAACTGCCTGCTTCAGGAAACTCGCTCAGGCGAACCTAGAAGCAAGCCAGGAAGAAATGAAGAAGTGGTATGACCAGAATGCCACTCTGGTCAAGTTTCAACCTGGGCAAAAAGTGTGGGTCATGGCCCCAGTGGAACCTTGTGCCTTGCAGGACAAGTGGACTGGGCCGTTGGAGGTGGTGGAGCGCAAAAGTGATGTCACCTACCTGGTGGATTTGCGGACTCCAAGGAAGTCTTTGAGGCTCCTGCACGTGAACCACCTCAAGCCCCACTTCGAGAGGTCCGAAGTGAGCATGCTCTTGGTGACAGATGATGGGGTGGAAGAGGAGAGTGAACCTCTCCCTGACCTCATGTCCACCAGGGAGCACGATGGGTCAGTGGAATGTGTGATCCTCTCCCCTACACTGACCCCAGAGCAGCAGAGCGACTGTCACCAGTTGTTGGGACAGTTTGCCAAACTGTTCTCTCTGACCCCAGGTGTAACTCACTGGTGTACCCATGACGTGGACACCGGTGACAGCCCTCCTGTAAAACACAAGATTTACAGGTTGACTGACCAGGTCAGGGCCAGCATCAAAGAGGAGGTCTCTAAGATGTTGGCGTTAGGGGTGATCGAGTCCTCCAACAGTCCTTGGGCCAGCCCAGTGGTCTTGGTCCCAAAGGCTGCTGCACCCGGTGCCACTCCAGAACTGCGGTTTTGTGTGGACTACCGTGGGCTCAATGCCATCACCAGGACTGACGCACACCCCATCCCCAGAGCTGATGAGCTCATTGATAGGTTGGCAGATTGTCTTAAGCGATGGGGCCAAGGAGAGGTCAGCATTCTCAACCCCAGAAGGACATTACCAGTTCCGGGTGATGCCCTTTGGGTTGAAGAGTGCCCCTGCCACCTTTCAGAGGTTGGTCAACCAGGTGTTGGCTGGACTGGAGGATTTCAGTGTCGTATACCTGGATGACATTGCAGTGTTCAGTTCCAGCTGGGAAGAACACTTGCTGCACCTTGAGGAAGTGTTGAGGGCTCTGCAGAGGGCAGGCCTCACGATCAAGGCCAGTAAGTGCCAGATCGGGCAGGGTTTTGTGGTGTACTTGGGACATCAGGTAGGAAGCGGCCAGGTGGCGCCCCTACAGCCCAAGATTGACACCATTCTGGCTTGAGGAGCCCCCAAGACCCAGACAGAGGTGAGAGCCTTTCAGGTCTCACCGGTTACTACAGGAGGTTTGTTAAGGGCTATGGCACCATTGTTGCCCCCTTAACAGAGCTGACTTCCAGGAAGCAGCCCAAGAAGGTGATCTGGACTGAGTCCTGCCAGAAAGCTTTTGATGCCCTGAAGGCCGCCATGTGCACGGCGTCCGTGCTCAAGGCACCTGTCTTCTCCAAGGAATTTGTCGTGCAGACCGACGCTTCAGAGCATGGTGTGGGAGCAGTGCTCTCACAACTGAACGAAGAGGGCCTAGACCATGCGCGGGCATGCGCGCATGTGCAGTTTTCTTAAGCATTACTGGTACGGCGAGGAAGAGGAGGAGGGCAGCCCGGGGACGCCGCAGTACACAGGTAAGTGGTTTTAAGTTTCTTTTTAATTAATGTCAATTTATTTCTTAACAGGGGGTGGAGGCGGACAGCGTAGCGTAGCGTAGCGTAGCGGAGTTTGTTTGCAACTCCGTGGACCTCCGCGTAGCCCCGCTAAGCACACTACGCCCGCGGTTGGTGGATAGGTTAGTCAGTTATTTGGATTCAGACGAATAGCGGAGGGATAGAAGAGGGAAAAAGGTTTGCATTTATATAGCGCTTGTTACCCCTGATGGGGTGTTGAAGCACTTTTTTGGCGAGTAGCATGCTACTCCGGAACCCATAAAGGATTAGTGGTGAATTACTATAGTGAAATATGAAAGTAATTTGAGTGGAAATTAGTCAGTTATTTGGATTGAGAAGGATAGCGGAGCGATAGAAGAGGGAAAAAGGTTTGCATTTATATAGCGCTTGTTACCCCTGATTAGGTGTTCAAGCACTTTTTTGGCCAGTAGCACGCTACTCCGGAACCCATAAAGAATTAGTGTTGAATAAGTATGGTGAAATATGAAAGTAATTTGAGTGGTGGATATGTTAGTCAGTTATTTGGATAGAGATGGGTAGGCGGAGGGATAGAAGAGGAAAAAAGTTTGCATTTATGTAGTGCTTGCTACCCCTGATGAGGGGTTAAAGTACTTTTTTGGCGAGTATCATGCTACTCTGGCACCCATAAAGGATTAGTGGTGAATTAGTATAGTGAAATATGAAATTTGAGAAGTGGACACTTTAGTCTGTTATTTTGATTGAAAAGGATAGTGGAGGGATAGAAGAGTGAAGGATTTAGACTTTTTTTTGGCGATCATAGCAGTAGGAGGAGGCTTGGGATGAGTAAAAAGGGATGTGGAGTGGAAGAGTCAGAGGGAAGGGTTTAGAAAGGCTTATTTTGGGGGATTGGTATAGTAAAAGAGTAGTCAGATGATGCAAGGAAGGGTAGAGTAGGGTAGAGTCTAGAAAGGGTTATTTTGGGGATCATAGTAGTGGTATGGGGCTTGGGATGAATGAGAGAGTGGATGTAGAGGATATATTGATAGAGGTATAGGGTGAGAAATAGGGTAGTGCATTAGATATGCTGAATTAGAAGAAAGTAATAAATATATAGATCCATAAGTACATGGAAAGTATATAGATGCATAAAGGAAGTAAGTATATGTAGATTAAAGATATTGATAGAGGTATAGGGTGAGAAATAGGGAAGTGTATTGAATATGCTTTTTAGGAGAAAAGTAATAAATATATAGATCCAAGTCCATGGAAGGTATATAGATGCATAAAGGAAGTAAGTATATGTAGATTAAAGATGCATTAGATAAACTCTGGTTTTCAAGTGTTGTTGTACTTTAACATTTTTTTTTATACATAATTATTCTACATGTTTATACAAACCAATACACATATATAGGTACATATCTATAGTACAAATAAATGCTTATATACAGAGGGATATGCTGTATATTTCTGTTTGCGTATGGTGCTTATGTGGGGAAGAGCCAATTCTTGAGTAGTTTTCTGAAGATAAGGTGGTTGTCCGTGGATCTTATGTTGGGGGGTAAAGAGTTCCATAGTTTGGCTGCTTGAACACAGAAAGATGTGCCATCCATGGTTTTTTTCTTGTATCTTGGGATTTTGAGGCGAGGTCCCACTCTAGAGCGGAGGTTCCTTTGCTGAATGTGTTTGGTGATTTTATTCCTGATGAAGAGTGGTCCCATTCTATGTATCGCTTTGTGGGTGATACAAAGCAGCTTGAACGTGGATCTTCTGGCAACCGGTAACCAATGCAGGGCTTTCAAGGCAGGGGAGATGTGGTCTCGGGGTTTGATATGCAAGAGTAGTCTGGAAGCAGAGTTCTGAATCCGTTGTAGTCTTTTCATGGTCGTTAAAGGTGATCCGTGGTAGAGGCTATTGGCGTAATCAAGTTTGGACAGAACAAGGGAGATGGTAGCTTGGACCTTGTGTGGAAATCCCAAATGGGAGAAGATTTGTTGCAGAGTTTTTATAGTAACAAAGCTTGATCTTGCTAGTTAGTCCACTTGGGCATTCATCGATAGCTTGGAGTCCATGGTCATTCCGAGGTTTCTTACTTCCTTCGATACTTTAGGCGGTGATCCCAGTTCATCAGGCCAGGCAGCAAGCGGGTCATAATGTTTCCAATTTCCACGTGTGATTATTTCCGTTTTGGAAGCATTCAATTTGAGATGGCTCCAAGTCATCCATTGATCCTCGGCTCTGGGACAACTGAAAACTGGCGAGTTTCCAATGTTTTTGGGGCATTCCAGTTGAAGGAGTATTTGTGTGTCATCTGCATAGTTATAGCACTTGAGGTGAAATTGATTGATCAGTACCGATGGTATAGACTCATAATATCGATGTTTAAATATCGATATGCCATAATATCGATGTTTAGATATCGATGTGACATAATATCGACCTTCAAGAATATACGTCGCCCAGAATATCGACATGCAGGTAAGAAATATTGTTTTTGTTAATATCGAGTAAGTAATATCGTTAGTCAAAATATCGTTGTTAATAATATCGAAATTTATTTTAGTGTTCTGTATTTTAGTATATGTGTTAAAAGTACAGCTTATTTTTTAATGTATGTTTGAAATTTTTAGAAGTAATTAATTTTATGTTAAGTAATTTTTGCGTATTTTAGTTCCGTAGCGGGTTGTGGGTTTATAGGGAATAGGGTGAGAAGTAATTTAATTATAATATATTTATTAATACATTTTTGGAAATTATTAATTTTTTAAGAGATTAAATATTGCGTTTTAGTTCCATAGTGGGTTGTGGGTTTATAGGGGAATAGGGTGGGAAGTAATTTAATTAAAATTAATTAATTAATAATTTTAATTAATTAATATTTTCGTATTTAATAATTTATATTGTTAATTGTGTTATTTAATTTGTTAATAATTGGTTATTAATTGGTTAATTATTAATAATTAATTGGTAAATATGTTAATTGTGTTAATTTTTAGGAGCGGGTTGTGGGTTTATAGGGGAATAGGGTGGGAAGTAATTTAATTATAATATATTTATTAATATATTTTTAGAAATTATAAATTTTTAAAGAAATTAAATATTGCGTTTTAGTTCCGTAGCGGGTTGTGGGTTTACAGGGAATAGGGTGGGAAGCAATTTAATTAAAATTAATTAATTAATAATTGTAATTATTTAATATTTTTGTATTCAATAATTTATATTGTTAATTGTGTTAATTATTTTGTTATTAATTAGTTATTAATTTGTTATTAATTATTAATAATTAATTGGTAAATATGTTAATTGTGCCATTTTTTAAGAGCGGGTTGTGTATTTAGAGGGGAGTAGTGTGGCAAGTAATTAAAAATTAATATAATTTTTAATTTTTTCAGAGAATATTTATTTATTGTTATTTTATAGTTTTAATAGTATGAATTAATTTATTACTCATTGTTTTTATTTTTTTGTATATTGTTATTAGTTAATTAATTAATTGTTAAGCAATTATGTTAATTGTGTCATGTTTTACAATACTGGTGGTGTTATTTATAGGGGTATTTGGTGAGAGGTAAATTATTTTTTATTATTTAAGTATTTGTTAATTAATGTTTGTTATTTTGCTGGAGTGGGAATAGTAAATTATTCACCTCCGCTATCCAACACTTTCCCTATTTTTGCAATTGTTGGAGTGGGAACAGTAATTTTAACCCCTCCACTATCCAACACTTTCCCTACTGTTGCACTCTGTGGAGTGGGAATAATAAATTATTCCCCTCCGCTATCCAACACTTTCCCTACTGTTGCATTAGTTTAACTGGGAATAGTAATTTTATCCCCTACGCTATCCAACACTTTCCCTACTGTTGCACTCTGTGGTGTGGGAATAGTAAATTATTCCCCTCCGCTATCCAACACTTTCCCTACTGTTGCACTTGCTGGAGTGGGAATAGTAAATTATTCCCCTCCGCTATCCAACACTTTCCCTACTGTTGCACTCCCTGGAGTTGGAATAGTAAATTATTCCCCTCCGCTATCCAACACTTTCCCTACTGTTGCACTTGCTGGAGTGGGAATAGTAATTTTATCCCCTCTGCTATCCAACACTTTCCCTACTGTTGCATTTGTTGGAGTGGGAATAGTAATTTTATCCCCTCCGCTATCCAACACTTTCCCTACTGTTGCAGTTGCTGCAGTGGGAATAGTAAATTATTCCCCTCTGCTATCCAACACTTTCCCTACTGTTGCACTTGCTGGAGTGTGAATAGTAAATTATTCCCCTCCGCTATCAAACACTTTCCCTACTGTTGTACTCCCTGGAGTGGGAATAGTCAATTATTCCCCTCCGCTATCCAACACTTTCCCTACTGTTGCACTCGCTGGAGTGGGAATAGTAATTTTATATCCTCCGCTATCCAACACTTTCCCTACTGTTGCACTCTGTGGAGTGGGAATAGTAAATTATTCCCCTCCGCTATCCAACACTTTCCCTACTGTTGCACTTGCTGGAGTGGGAATTGTAAATTATTCCTCTCCGCTATCCAACACTTTCCCTACTGTTGCACTCTTTGGAGTGGGAATAGTAATGTTATGCCCTACACTATCCAATATTTTCCCTATTGTTTTAGTTAATGTAGTGTAAAATGGTGTTTTAACCACTTAACCGCGGCGGCAATTCCGCCGCGGTGCGGCGGTTTAGCGCAGTGGGCGGGGCCGCGTCGGCCAACGGACGTGCGCAGCACTACGGAGGTAGTGCTCGCGATGGCCGTTGGCCGACGGGTGCAGCGAAGGGTTAAAGATAAATATTTATTTTAATATTTTATTTTATTATATATATAATTAATTTTTATATTTATCTTATAGGTTTATATATATATATATATGTATTTATAATTTTATTTTGATTGTAACGTTTTATAATGTAATAAAATAATTTATTAATATTATTAAGTAAATATATATATTGTTTATATATGTATGTTTCATTTATTTTTATATTGCATTTATTATTTATAATTTTTAACATTTTTAAATAATTTTAACTGTTTTTATTAATTATATTTATTATTTAATTTATTTAATATTATTTTTAAGACATTTAAAAAAAACGATATTTTGAACAACGATATTTTAAACAACGATATTTTTGTACTTACCTTTGTAGAGATAGGATGTCGATATTTTGTCCATCGATATTCTTGACACGATATTCTGGTAGGTCGATATTGTTGTCGTCGATACTATGTCAGTGATCCGTACCGATAATGACTTCATGTAGATGTTGAAAAGCATGGGCAAGATAATAGAGCCTTGAGGGACCCCTGCTTTTGTGGAGTATGGTTTGGACGAGAAAGGTGGGGGTATGGATGACATTAGTTCTGTTTCGTAGGTAGGACGCGATCCAGCCTAGAGCAGTCCCCTCTATGCCGGCTTCGTAGAGTCCTTGCATCAGAGTGTCATGGTCAACCGTGTCAAAGGCAGCCAAGAGGTCCAAGAGGAGTAGCTCAGCAACCCTGTTGCGGTCAACTGTGTTTTTCAGGTCATCCCAGATGGCAAGGAGGACAGATTCTGTGCCTCTTCCCGGACGGAATCCTGTTTTGAAGTCTGAAAGTATGGCATTCTCTTCAATGAATTGTGACATCTGGGTGAATGCTGCTCTTTCTATCAGTTTGCCCAGGAAAGGTCCATTTGTAATGGGTCTGTAGTCGTCAGGGTTCAGCGGGTCCAAGTTTGTTTTCTTCAGTAAAGGGCGTATGTATTACTTTTTGAGTTCTTCTGGAAATATTACGGTAGTTAAGGAATTGTTGATGATTTTTCTTACTGGAGTGGCAGCAGAGGTTGTTAGAAGAATTGTCTTGAAAGTTTGCGGTGGACACAGGTCAGAAGGGCTGCCGGCAGGCCTGCTTGCTTTGACCAGGTCCATAAATTCATAGTGTGAAATGTGTTGGAAGGAACTGAGAGGCTGGGTTAAAGTATTCTTGGATTGTTGTTTTGTAAAAGAGTTGGTGCTGGTGCTTTGTCTCTGTTTTAAGTATGAGTCCAATGTGTCTGCTTTGTCCGTGTAATGATTTGCCAGTTTGTCTGTGAAATCTTGAGTAACGGGATGAGTTCCTTCTAGGAAATTTGGTTTACGAAATTCATTGAGTATTTTATAGAATTCATTTTTTACACATTTAGGGCCACATGCATCAAAGTCAGAATTTGCGAATCCTAAATAGCGAATTTTAAGAAATAGCTATTTAGGACTCGCAAATCCCTATGCATGTAGGAATTGCAAAACAAATTGCTATTCCTACATATTCCTTAATTGCGACTCGCAAATTGTGAATTGCAATTAAGGAATAGCTACCCATTCATTCCTATAGGCCTAGAGGCCCATAGGAATGAATGGGAATTGCATGTGCAATTTGCGAGTACCAAATTGGTACTCGCAAATTGTGCATGCAATTTCAAGGGTGCAAGGGTGCCAAAAGGACACCCTTTTGCACCCCTGAAATTGCCATGTTACCACATGTTGCACACATACATGCCCCAAGGGCATGTGCGTGTGTAACATGAAACTTTGAAAAATGCACTTTAGTGTATTTTTCAAAGTTTTTGCAAATTGATGGTAATTTGCGATCCCTAATTGCGAATTCGCAATTTGAAATTGCATCACAATTCTTTATGAAATAAAATCCAGTATTTGTAAAGCGCACAATTACCCGAGGGTGTCAAGGCACTGGGGGCCGTCGGGAAGATTAAGCGAGCTATTGTCCAGAGTCACATGGTGCTGGGCTTTACTGCCGCCGGCACAGAGGATCGAACCGTGAACCCTGTGGTCCGGAGTCAGGCACCCCTGGCCACTGCACCACACCTCTTCCTCCTGTAACTGTGCTGTGTTGTTTTTGTGGTGTAACCTTGTTGTGCAGTAGACATGGAGAAGCAAAGTTGTGATGTGGCACGTTGCTTATATTGTTTGCGTGTGTTTAGGGCAGAAGGTGTATGAGTTAGGGGTGGTGGTGCAGCATGTGGGTCATGTAGTAAGGTTCTAAATTGTCCAATGGATGAGAGGCAGAAGAGAGTTGCTGTGTTTCTGTATGTGTGTTAGGTGTGGTGGAAGAGAGAAAACTTGGCATTGTAGTTTGTTCATTTGTGTAGTTTGAAAGGTGGGTGTATGATTGTATTTTTTTTTATTTTTATTCTTTTTATTAACAATTCGAGTCGACTTTGCAGGTTACAACCAAGAAGACAGAAACATTGAATCAGTTCTTGTCATGATGGCGGGTGACTTAAATACATATCGATAATTGATAATTATTACGGAACATTTGGGTCTTCTATTTCTGGAACAATGGGGGGAACACAGATATTGCCTCTATATACATTCCATTTACTCCAAATGGAGGACCACTTTCTAGGGCATCCCCATGACACATAGACAGTTTTTTCTTGAAACATGCAACAGTCCATATCTTTCTTCCAAGTGTCTACCTTGGGCGGTGCCCCCGCTCCCCACATTTGTGCTATATTCCGCTTGGCCACCATCTGTCCCAGCATAACCCAGATTATGTCTTTAACGCCGAGATCAGTGGGTTCCCAAATGTTCAATAGGCATCTCTTAGCCTCCATCCGCAAGGTAGCCCCTAGTACCTCGTTCATGCAATCGAGGATTTTCGCCCAATAAGATTGGATATGTTTGCATTCCCATATTATATGCATGAATGTGCCTAACAGTCCACATCTTCGTCTACAGGTGCCGTCTTCCACTTTACCCATTTTAACTAAGGTAGGCCCAGTGATATATACTCTATGGAGGATTTTCAACTGTACTAAACGGAGCCTAGACGAGATTGCCACCTCTCTTGGGGACGTTACTGCTTCTTGCCATTCCTCGTCATCTATTTCTAACCCATCTCTTTCCCAGTGGTGCCTGAGGGATGTGAGGGGGATTAGGGTGTTATTAATCAGTTTCTTGTATGTCAGGGATATTGCTTTGTCGGGCATATATCCGTCTAGCAATCTGTCCTCTAGTGGTGAAGAGTCTGGCAGAGTCATGCCCCTGGGTATATTGGACGAGAGCGCATGCTTAATCTGCAGATAGCGGTAGTACTCTGTGCCAGCTAACTCATAGGTCTGTTGCAGGGCGGTGAACATGATCACCTCTCCCTTGTCCCATAGGTCTCCAACTGTTGTTATACCAATTGTGTCCCACTTGTCGAACCCCTTCGTGGGGCCCAAGGTGCCCAGCTGCTCCGTCTCCCACAGCGGGGTGGCCTGTGTGATCTTCTTATCCCAACCCAGACTTCTGTTAGCGGCATGCCAGACCAACACTGAATGCTTAGTTGGCCCCATCAGGGGGTATCTGTGTGGTTTCGAGTAAAGGGCCCTATGGTATGTTCCCCCAGGGAGCAGCCATTTGTCCATTTTATACGCTGGGTCCTCATCTGTGCGGTACGTGCAGTGGTTAATCGCCGTTAAGTGCGCTGCCCAATAGTACTTTTTAATGTCTGGTAATCCAATACCCCCGTCGTACCACCCCAGGACTAATTTATGGAAGGCTATCCTGGGTCTTCCCTCCCATAGTAAATCCCTCTGTATGCTTTCTATGTCTCCAAAATATCTATTTGGGACTACGTCTGGGGTGTTTTGCAATGCGTAGAGGAAACGCGGTAATGCCATCATTTTGAATAATGCCGCCCGGCCTAGTTGTGATAGCGGGAGCCCTTTCCAGGTAGCAACATCTCTGTTGAGCCTCTGTAGTGGGGGGAGTAGGTTCCGCTCGTATCGACATTTGGGGTCTGAAGTGATAAAGATACCCAGGTAACGAAAGCCCTCTTTCACAGTTTGCATAGCGCTGTCTCGGGGCAGGGATGGGGGGTCTCCTTTTAGAACATACAGCAGGGATTTGCCCCAGTTTATCCTATATCCTGAGTATCTCCCAAAGTTTGTAAAAATGTTAAGGGCCGCATTAATGGAGGACTTCGGGGAGGCCAAGTATAGAAGGATGTCATCCGCATATAGGGAGATGCGGTCTTCCCAATCCGCCGCCCACCTGAGCCCTCTAATAGATGGGCTCCAACGGATCCAGGTAGCCAGTGGCTCCAGTGAGAGAGCGAAGAGGAGGGGGGACAGTGGATAGCCCTGTCTGGTTCCCCTGCCCAGCCCAAATACCACAGATTTCTTATTGTTGACCACGATCTGCGCCAAGGGCTCTGCGTAGAGCAGTCTGATCCACCCTATAAAAACGGGCCCAAACCCAAATTTAGTTAAGACAGCAAATAAGTAGGAGCACTCTATCGTGTCAAATGCCATGGTAGCATCTAGGGATACCACCACTGCTGACTCCTGGATTGTGTCCAGTCTACCTAGCACCACATGAAGACGGCGGAGATTAAAGCCGTATTTCTGTGAGGCATAAAGCCAGATTGATCGGGGTGTACTAGGTTGCTAATTACCTGGATAAGACGATTCTCTAGCGTTTTAGCCAAGATCTTGGGTTCCGCGTTTAGCAGGGAGATGGGTCTGTATGAGGAGCATTTGTGCTTCGGCTTACCCTCTTTGTGAATAGTTACTAGCGTGGCCACTCTCTGGTCTCTCGGCAGCCGACCCTTTTTCCGACTATCGTCAAACATTGCTCGCAGGTGTGGGGCAATGACATCTGGTTTTAGTTTGTATAGTTCTATTGGCAGGCCGTTGGGAACCATGGCTTTTCCGGATCGGAGGTCTCTGATCGCCTTTGCCAATTCGTCATCTGTGGGAGCGCTTTCCAGCATGTCTCTGTCGTCAGTTGACAGGGTAGGCATACGGAGATATCTAAGCAGCTCTGCTGAATCTTCCACTGTGAGGGTGGAGTTGGAACGATAAACCGTTTCAAAGTAGTTTGCAAACTCGTTTGCAATCGCCTGAGGGTCTGTCACTACTTGCCCACCCCCCTCTTCTAGTTTCGGGACCAGTCGGCTCGCTAAGTCTCTTTTATCCATCCAGGCTAATAGCTTCCCAGCTTTGTCCCCCAGATCGTAGATCCTACCTGCTGTGTCCCTCGACATTTCCTTAGCCAGGTCAGTAGCAATGCTCTTGTATTCATCTCTTTTGAGCTTCAGGGTATGGAGATTCTCTTCCGTGGCTCCTTCACTGCCTATCCCTTCCAGACGGAGAATCCCGCTCTCCACCTGATCAAGAGTTTTGCGTTTTTCTTTCCGAATACCGGCTATCGAGGAAAGTGCCTGCCCTCTCACCACTGTATTAAAGGCCTCCCAGATGGTCTGGGGAGAGGTAACTGTGCCTACGTTTTCGGGAAAGTAGTTGTCGATAGTTCGTACTAGGGAATCCCTAACTATTGGGTTACGAAGGTACCACGGGTTGATAGGCGCAATTCTCCCTCTCCTTTCCCGCCCAGGACCACCTGGGTCCAGACCGGTGAATGGTCCGATATTCCCCTTGCCATGTGTCTAGTGTCATGCATCTCAGCTATCTGGGTCGCCGGGACCAGCAGGTAGTCAATGCGGGAGAGACTGTTGTGAGCCCCCGAGTAGAAGGTGTGGTGAATAGTGTCTGGATGGAATGTTCTCCATACGTCTACCAAGCCCATATGATTGTATTTTGTGACTGTAAGTATTATGAGGTGTTGTGCTTGAGAGATTTTGTTGTGCTGGTGTGCGTGATATGTTTTGTTTTTGAGGATTAGTGAAAAGAGGTGCTGATGTATTTGTTTATGATATGGATTTGTTTGTATAGTATTGTTTGCAAGTGGAAGTTGTAAGGTAAAGGGGTGGTGATGTGTTTGTGAGTAGAGTGTATGTTGTGTGTAGGAGGGGATGAAGTAGAGTTAGACTGTTTGTGTTAGACTTGTTTGCTGCAAGAGTTAAAATGTGGTGCTGTGGAGTGTAAGTGGAGTGTTGTTGTGTTATCGTGGTAGAAAGAAAAGGAGGGTGTTGCTTGGACAAATGATGGATGGCTGAGTACAGGTTTGGTAATGATAAAGGGGGTGTATTAGGAGTAATTAGAGTGGGGACTATGTGTCTGGATGGGATGTAGTTAAGTATGGTATGGATTTTAGTTATGTTAGTGATGAGTGGATTGGTTAGTGGTATAGGATAGAGTTGTGTACTGTTTGTAGGTGATAGTGGAAATGTGTCGTAGCTGGGTTAGAAGGGTATATAGGCGTGGTTTGTGTGGTTTTGTAGTGTATGCTGGTACATTGATTAGTGCATAGGGTTGGTTTGTATAAATGTGTGGAGTACATTTGGTATGAGTGTGTTACTCTGTGGATGTGGATGGTGTAGGGTGGGTATTAGTGTATGGGAAAATGGGCAGCATTTCTGGCCCTAGTCCCGACCAGTCTCGAACAGGCTCAAACAGGCACTCACACTTGTCCTCTCCACCCTTAGCCTCGATGCCCAGGCTGCGACGCCATAAATCCTGTCCTTTTATAGCCCTAGTAATCAGGGGACCCCTTCAGCCAATGGAAACCCTAGACCTAACCCTAACCAATCACAACACTAGCCCTAAACTCTAGAACCAATAGGAGACCAAGACCTTACAGCCAATCATAGCTCTAGTCCAAGCACTCAATCAGGCACAAAACCCTAATTCCTACATCCAATAGAAGGCTTAACCCTAGTCCTAGTCCCACACCTAGTCCCAACCCTAGTCCCAGCAACCAATCACATAGGAAATCCTAATCCCTGCTTCCAATAGAAAGCCTAACCCTAGTCCTAGTCCCACACCTAGTCCAGTAACCAATCACACAGGAAACCCTAATCCCTACTTCCAATAGCAAGCCTAACCCTAGCCCTAGTCCCAGTAACCAATCACACAGGAAACCCTAATCCCTTCTTCCAATATAAAGCCTAACCCTAGCCCTAGTCCCAACACTACATTAATTGAATCACTGACCCAGAAATCCAATCAGAACCCTCAAATACCCAACCAAGCAAGACCTCTGACCTCTGGTCTGAGATCTGCTCTCTCCCCGGCAGCTCCACTGTGCCTTGCCTCGCCGCTGACCCCGTGCCTCCACCTGCCTGGTGTTTGAGACCGCTGCGCCCCTGCAGAGACCTCCCAGTCTGCCAGCTCGCTCCTGCCGGTGAGTGCCCCCTGTTGTGTCCTGCACCATTGCTGCCTCTCTTTTTCCCTAACTGTACTGCTCTCATTGTACAGTGGTTAAATCCCTGTGCCAGTATTGTATATTTGTAATCCCCGTATTGTCTTTTGTAATCCCAGTTGTTAACTCCCTGTGCCAGCCGTCCTAGCGTGCCCGCCGCTGCTCCCCCCTGCGGCCCCTCTCCCCTGCTGACGCCCGTTCCCGCTTCCCAGCTGCTCGTCCCTCCCCCCGTCCCCTACTTAATGGCGACCGCTGCGGGGGAGCGCGAGCAAGACCTCTGACCTCTGGTTTGAGATCTGCTCTCTCCCCGGCAGCACCGCTGTGCCTTGCCTCGCCGCTGACCCCGTGCCTCCACCTGCCTGGTGTTCGAGACCGCTGCGCCCCTGCAGAGACCTCCCAGCCTGCCAGCTCGCTCCTGCTGGTCAGTGCCCCCTGTTGTGTCCTGCGCCGTTGCTGCCTCTCTTTTTCCCTAACTGTACTGCTCTCATTGTACAGTGGTGAAATCCCTGTGCCAGTATTGTATTTTTGTAATCCCCGTATTGTCTTTTGTAATCCCAGTTGTTAAATCCCTGTGCCAGCCATCCTAGCATGCCTGCCGCTGCTCCCCTGCGGCCCCTCCCCTGCTGATGCCTGTTCCCGCCTCCCAGCTGCTCGTCCCTCCCCTAGCTTAATGGCAGACGCTGCGCGGTCATGCCGCTGGTGCCAAAGGCAAGCCCGTCTGCGCCCGTCCGTGACCCGACCACGGCCAGCGCCAGGAACCCTGGATCTCCGACCATCCACCGCTATGACTCAGCAGCCCTCCACATACTCAACCCTGGAAGAAACAACAGCTGCCAGCAGCCACCCCGAAAACAACCTACGGCCAATTCTCCTGCCGCCACTGCCGCCAGACCTTCACCACCTCCCATGCAGCCAACACCACCGACACACTGAAGTGCATCCTCCTCAACGTGCGCTCCATGCACAGACACGCCATCGAGATCTAGAACCTCCTTAACACCCTCTCACAAGACATTGTCTTCTTTACAGAGACCTGGACCAACGCCTCCTCCGCACCCGACATCTCCATCGCCATCCCGGACGGATACAAGATCCAGAGGAAGTACCACCCCAACCACCCAGGAGAAGGACTCACCATCGCACACAAAAACTCCTTCCGCCTCTCCACCTCGAGCGACGCCTTGCCCTCCGCCGAACACTTGCACTTCCAGGTCCAGACCAGCCCCAACTCCACACTCCGTGGCACCCTCGCCTACAGACCCACCGGCCCCCGCGCGCTCTTCGCCTCGGCCATCACCGACCTCATCGCACCACAAGCCATCGCCTCAAAGGACTACATACTCATCGGAGGCCTGAACTTCCACCTCGACAACCCCAGTGACCACCAACCTCCTCGACAACCTCGCCAACATCGTTCTGAAACAACTCGTCACCACGTCAACCCACAAGGCAGGACACACCCTCGACCCCATCTTCGCGGGGGATAACAGAACCCACTTCAGCCACACCACGCAACCCCCATGGACCGACCACCACTGCGTACACTTCTCCATCAACAGACCCAGGCCGCCCAAACCTGCTCTGCGCCCTCCGCGAAGAAACTGGAGCAGAGTCACCGAGGAGCAGCTCAACTCCACCCTCAACCGCGACACCCCCACCACCATAACCGACGCCAACCTCGCAGCCAGAGGACTCCACACCTGGATCTCCAGCTGCGCAGACCAGCTCGCCCAGCTACGCAACTCCGACAGACAGTGCCACAGGAAAGCCACCTGGTTCACCGCTGACATCCAAGAAGCCAGACGCGCCTGCAGACGCCTAGAGAAGAACTGGCGAAACAACAAGACGCCCGAAAACCACACCACCTACAAACACGCCCTGACGGAATACCACCAACACATCAGAAACACCAAATGAACCTTCATCCACAACAGAATCCTCGCCAACGCCAGAAACTCCAAGGAGCTATTCAGCGTCATCCATGAATTCACCAAACCACCCAGCGAAACCACGGACATCACCCCCTCCCAGGACCTCTGCGACAAGCTTGGAACATACTTCCACCTGAAAATCAAGAACCTCTACAACAACTTCAACAACCAGACACTGGGCGCCGCAGCCACCTCGCCCTCCAACAACACCAGCCAGCCCACCATCGCCTCCTGGACACCGGTCGCAACCGAAGAGACCACCTCCACCATGAAAGGCATCCACTCGGGGGCCCCCATGGACCCCTGCCCACCTCACATCTACCACAGAGCCGCCGCTGCCATCGCACCAGAACTATGACACACCATCAACACCACCTTCCTGACTGGCACCTTCCCCGACGACTGGAAACACGCAGAAGTCCGACCCCTGCTCAAGAAACCCTCAGCAGACCCCACGGACCTCAAAAACTACCGGCCCATCTCTCTCCTCTCCTTCGCTGCAAAAGTAACGGAGAAGATCGTCAACGCACAGTTAACAAAGTTCATCGAAGACAATTCCATCCTCGACCCCTCCCAATCCTGATTCCACAGCAACCACAGCACCGAGACAGCCCTACTCGCCGCCCCAGACAACATCCGCACCCTCCTTGACCAAGGCCACACCGCAGCCCTGATCCTACTCAACCTGTCAGCAGCCTACGACACCGTCTCCCACCGCACACTCGCCGCCAGACTACACAACGCCGGCATACAAGGAACCGCCCTCGACTGAATCCGATCGTTCCTCACCGGCAGAACCCACGGGAATCAACTGCGGAGTACCCAAGGGATCATCTCTCAGCCCCACCCTCTTCAACATCTACATGGCCCCCCTCGCCGCCATCGTCAGAGAGCACGGCCTCAGCATAGTATCCTACGCCGACGACACCCAGCTCATCCTCTCCCTCACCAAGGACCCCACCACCACCAGACTCAACTTCCAGGAAGGAATGCAGGACGTTGCATCCTGGATGAGCAACAGCTGCCTGAAACTCAACTCGGAGAAGACAGAAGTCCTCATACTCGGAACCACCCCATCAGCATGGAACAACACCTGGTGGCCCACCGCACTCGGCAGCCCTCCGACCCCCACGGACCACGGCAGAAACCTCGGCATTGTACTCAACACCTCCCTCTCCATGAACAAGCAGGTCAACGCCGTCACGTCCAGCTGCTTCAACACCCTTCACATCCTCCGAAAGACCTTCAAATGGATCCCCCCCGAGTCAAGAAAGGCAGTCACCCACACACTCATAACCAGCAGATTGGACTACGGCAACGCCCTCTATGCCGGCATCAACAAGTCTCTAATTCCGCACGCTCCAAACGATACAGAACACCACAGCCAGACTCGTCCTCGGCATCCCCCGACATGAGCACATCAGCCAACACCTACGGAACCTCCACTGGCTCCCTATCGAAAAGAGAGTCACTTTCGAGATACTCACCCACGCCTACAAATGCCTCCACAACACCGGACCCAAATACCGCAACAAGAGAATCTCCTTCCACGTACCCAAGAGAACCCTCCAATCCGCCGACCTCGCCCTCGCCGAAACCCTGTGCATCCGCAGAGCCAGAAAAGGTGGAAGAGCCTTCACCTACATCACGACCAAGACCTGGAACGAGCTCCCTATTTACATCAGATGCGCCCCCGCCCTGAAAACCTCCCTGAACACCTTCAGGAAGGAACTCAAGACCTGGCTCTTCGGATGAACAGAACAGCGGTCTCCCCCCCGCCCCCCCACCGCGCCTTGAGACCCTCATGGGTGTGTAGTGCGCTTATAATTCCCTGATTGATTGATTGATTGAACCAATGAGAACACTACCCCTAATCCAACAGAAACACCAGATACAACCACCAATCAGTGCACACATGTACCATCCAATAGCAGACTATATAAGGTCCCAGCGAGCTCAGGCAAGGTTTGCTGGCCAGGGAGTTGGAAGCTGCTCCTTGTTGGACTTGGCCCTTTTTGCAGGGTCATCCCTAAACTTTTTGCCTTTCTCCTAGCCTTTTTTCTGACATGGTGTTGGTGGTTTTAGGACTCTGGGCACTTTAGCACTGCTGTCCAGTGTAAAGTGCGTGTGCTCTCTGTGATAAACATGGTAAGATTGGTCTACACCTGTTTGGCCTATTTAATTTACCTGTCAGTCCCTTGTAAAGTGGTATCTCATATACCCAGGGCTGGTAAATTAAATGCTACTGGTGGGCTTGCACCGCTGATTGTGCCACCCACCAAAGTAGCCTTTCAAACCTATCTCAGGCCTCTGCCATTGCAGGGCCTGTGCACGCAGTGTTACTGCCGCTGTGACGTGACACCTAAAGTGTGTGCCATGTCTGTGACCTCCCTTTTTACTACATGTCAGTCACCCCTAAGGTTGGCCCTAGCCAGCCCTATGGGCAGGGTGCATTATAGGTAAAAGATAGGACATATACCTTAAGTGTGTGACATGTCCTGGTAGTGACAAACAGCCATTTTGGTTTCTCACTACTGTGGGGCTGCCCTCCCATAGGAATGCATTGGGGATGCCCTGATAAGTGTTTCAGTGGTAATTCCTGATATGAGAGGAGCAGCGTGGTCAAGTTTGGTATGTTTGAAATAGTAATAATAAATGCTACGCAATGGTGTGCGCAGATTTATTATAACTATTTTAGAAATGCCACTTTTAGAAGTGGGCATTTCTGTGTGCTATGTGTCTGCCTGCCTGCCTGATGTGGATTGCATGTCTGGCTTTTGAGTGACAGGGCTGGTGAGGTATGTGTGGCTCCAGGAGGGGCAGGGTGAGTCAGCGCTAGGCTGAATGGGACATCTGCATTTGGAGTAGTGGGAGGAGAAGTCCCTGAATAGGTCTATGCCTAGCCTGTACAATGCTGCCTCCGCCCCCTGTGGTGTGTCTGATCACCGAGCCCCCACCTGACAAAGGGGAAGAGGAGCCCTGTAAACAGAGTGCTCCAAAACCCCCAGAACCAGTTGGGACTGGTTCCCCCAAGCCCTGTGCCAGGGCAGACAAAGCAAATATGTCATATAAATATAGGGGCTGTGACCCCATGAAATGTGTGCTTTTTCCTGTTTTCCCTGCTGCTGCTGGGCCCCAGGAGGAACCGCCACGAGGGACTGCCTCCCGGCTGGAGGGCCCTGTGTGCTGGGATGCCTGGGCCCAGCTTTGTCCCTGGAACCCTGGAGCCTTAGCGCCTCGTGAGCGCTATATTTTAATTGCCAAGGAGAAGCGGAGCGTGCGTGCTCGGCAGCGCTGTGTTGCCAGAGCAACCCAAGGGAATCCCAGGATGGGGATTCCCTACATGCCGCAGGAATCGATCAGGAGCCCACCCCGCATTGTGGTGTGCTTTTGTGGGAGCCCACCCCGCAGTGATGCCTGTTTAAGAAGCGGGTGCCCACCCCACATTGCACCGCATTTGTGCTAACTGAAGGCTGGAGCCTACCCCGCACTTTAGGAGAACGCCGCCGAGGCGAGAAGGGACCGGAAGCCAGGCAGAGGCTGTAGCCTGGTGGTGGGCGGGGCTCCCATGCGAAGAGGAGAGCCCCGCAGGATTGCTAAGTGTGGCCGGAGGTGTGTCCGCGTCCCAAACCGGGGACTGAGCCCACCGCTGGAGAAGGCTGAGCCTGACTGTGGGAGAAGCCTGGTTGATACAGAGAAGGCGGCAGGAGCAACGGAGACGCCGCTCCGTGAAACCGCAGAACCGGAAGTCAGGCATCCTGAGAGCCTGACTGTGGGTGGGGCAACAAGCAACAGAAACGGAGCCTCCCGGGCTCCTCGTGCAGCCGAAGAGGGGACGCGAGGCTGCAGTACCGTAGTCTTGGGCACCGGGAGATCTCCAGACCGCCCTTGGGAGCCTGACTCGCCGGAGCACGGGTGAGTCAGGCCATTGTGGAAGTGCCTTCACGAGAGGGGGCTGGGTGAGGTCGTCACGCCCTCGGGGGCATTGCGCTACCTGTTGGTAGACTTGCAGGGAGTGCTCCGACCCTGGAAACAAGACCGGGAGAGGTCTCGGGCATATTCTGATTCCCGGAGCCGCACCCTGACCAGAGGGGGGAATCCACCCCTTTTCTACACAGAGGCCGCCGCACCGCGAAGTAGCAGGCGGCCGCCCTTTGGCCATTGTCTTTTCTGGAGGGAAGGGACTGAGGGAAGTCCCTCCACCAACGGGGGCATTTTCTGATGTAACAGAGGAACGAGGGTGAGTTGCACCCTAGCCCCATTGAGAGCCCTGACGTTGGAGGACAAAGGGCGCTGAGGACAGCCCAGACGGGCCCCGAGGAAGGCCCAGTGGCCTGGGGTCAGTATGTGTGTTGGTGTAGCTCAAGGTGCAATTGTGTTTACGGAGCCTAACGTGATTCTTATGTTTGGGCATAATATGTGGTCGTAAGTGATGAGAGAATGTGGATACCCCATGTGTGGGGGCTGAGAGCACCTGTACCAGTAGTTACTGGTCGGTTACTACATATCCAGACATAATGTGTTTATGCCCAGGTTTCAGGCCTACTATGTTTGCCTAACAGGTTCAGGCAAGATGCAATGTTACCAGTCATGACTGGTTGTTTTACTGGAATGTGATGTGACGTATGTCCAGTGTTTAGGCATAATGTGTTTAGGCCTAATGTGATGTTGCATAATGTATTTATGCTGATCCCTAATGTCATACTATGATGTTTAGGCCTAATGGGATTGCATAATGTGGTTATGCTGGTGAGGCCTATTGCGTAATGTGTTTATGCTAATGTGTTTTATGCCTAATGTGATAATGCTTAGGTCATTATGGTACCAGTAGTTACTGGTTGTGTTTTATATTTACTACCTGCATTCTGATGGTTCTGACCGTGTCCCGATTGGTCTGGTCCTCTATATAATCCCCTGTGAATATTGCCCAGTGCCAGTTGGCACAGTGTAAATGTGTGATTATGTTTCTAATGTGTTTATGAGAATACAAAGGCTATTTTTGATATAACCTTGTGTGGAGTTTCTTTTGTGGTGTGCCTAGTGTGTTGCTGCTGTGAGTGTGTGTTGCGCAAACACTTTACACATTGCCTCTGGGATAAGCCTGACTGCTCGTGCCTAGCTACCAAGGGGTGAGTAGGGGTTATCTTCGGTGTGTAACTCCCTTGCCCTGACTAGAGTGGTGGTTTCTGCCTGGCTTAGGCGCTTGCCCTAGCCAACCAGAAATCCCATTTCTAACATTGGTTGTAAGCGGTGAGGATAGGACTTGCGTTTGCGCAGTACCACAGCGACAACTGGTTGCACTACAAACTCTGCATTTAGATAATCACGTGTTTGGGGATTATTTTTCCTGAGTTTTATTTTTCTCCTAAAAGTGTCATTTTTAAACTGTGTACTCTTGCTTCAGATCTTATGCCTAGGAGTCTTGCATTGTACCTGTGTGGGTTCTAGTACCTTGCCAAAAATGGAATCTGCCTTTAATGTAGATGATCTGTTGGAATACAGTATGTTGGAGTTAAGGGGGTTCTGTGATGAGAGAGGCTTAGCAGTGGGTGGGGAAGACACCCAACTATTACTTAGGACAGCCCTGCTACGCTGGCAACAGGATAGATGGAGACAATTAGACAGGGACCAGGCCGCACTCCAAGAGGGTGGTGGGTCTGAGGGTGGCCCTGAAGAGTCTGAAGAAGAGGAAGAAAATGACAGGGCAGGGACGCCAGTAGATAGTGAGGACACCATAGATAGCGAGTCCCTTGCTGGGTCCAGTGTCGGGGGCAGTGCCCCATCCCTTTCACTGTCCCCAGAGGAGTGGGTGGATAGGAGGGAAGAAAGGGAGCATCAGTTGGCTTTGGAGAGGCTCAGATTAGAGCATGCCAAGGAAATAGCGCAGCTGGGTGTGGAGGAGAAAAAGATAGAGACCGAGAGGGTCTTAGCGCAGGAGAGGATGGCAGAGGCAGAGAGGGCCTTCGCCAGAGAGAAACTAGCTCTGGAGAGTAGATTATCCCCTGAGTGCAGTTTTAGTTGTCTGGATTCACCAGTGAGGGTGGGGTCCAGTGGTGGCAGCAAAATGGAGTCCAGTGCAGGAAGTCCCACTCCCAGATCCCAGAGCGTGGTACCTAGTTCCCAGGAAGAGGGTGTCACACCTGAAGGGTATAGGTTGAGGTTCAGAGGCAGTAGGAAACTGTCTCGCCAGTCTTGGGGGAGTTTGTGGATGAATGTTGTGATGCACTGAAAGGTTGGGTGATGAGTAGCACGGCAAATGATTTTGAAGGGCTGTTCAATCTGGTTGTCAGAGAGCACATGTTCAGTAATTGTTTTCCGGGGTTACGCCAACACCTGTTGGAGTGTGAGTTCTCTGATCCCAGGGAGCTTGCACGGGAGGCAGACCTCTGGCTGTGTGACGGAGGGTCTGAAGAGGCATTGGGGAGTGATCCCAAAAGGAGTGGCTCAGGTATCTTCCGGTCCTGTGTGGTGGAAGAGGTTCAGAGTAGCCCAGCTAGGTTCCGGTGTAGTGGGAGGGGTGTAGGGGCTCACGTCCTGTCTCAGTGGAGAAGGAGTGTGTGTGGGACTGTGTGTTCCAAGGTGCCCGAAACCCAGTCTCAGGGCCTGGAGGGTTCCCTAAGGGAACACCAGGTTGGGGGCCTAGGCTGTACTAGTAGGCCATTTGAGGGGGATCTCCTAGTGTCAGGAGAACCTGGAGCAGTTCTGGTGTCTGGCGGTGCCACTCCTAAGTGGAGGGTGCAGAAGTCCAGAGTGAGGGGTGAGAGGGGGATGTGTTCCCCAGTGGGAGAACCAGTGGGTCAGGGACAAGCCAGGAGGGCTGAGTCTCCTAGGAGTGACCATGGTGACACCACTTCTGTCCTGGGGGATCTTCGCGCACTGTCAGATGGACAGGGGTCGGGAGACCTGCGCCAAGCAGACTGTCACATGACACATGGGCCATGTGTTACCCTCGGGGGGATACTGTGTGAGTCCCCAGAAGTCCTGGTGTGCCAGGCAAGTGTTAAACCACAGGGTTTAGCCCCAAGGTTGGGAGGCCAGATTCAGGATCTGCCTGACCTGGAGGGAAGGACATCTGTAACCAGTGTCCTGACCGGTTTGGCTTCCAGGGGTACCACTCCAGTTGGGAGGGTGCAGCACTCTGAAAGGGGTGCAGAGGGAGGGAGTCCTCGCCTCTGACCCCGGTGCAACCTGAGGGTTTAGACCCTAGGTTGGGAGACCAGTTGCTGGAGAGAGGTCCTGAACTGGTGGGAGAGTTGTGTTCGGAGGGTGCCTCTCCAAGGAGGAGAGTGCGGAACCCTAGAAGGAGAGGTAGGGGGAGGAGAACCTCGCCCGTGACTTCTGGTCAGCCTGAGGGTGCGGATCCTAGGTTGGAGGATCAGTGGCAGTTTAGAACTGCCCTGATGAGGGGTAGAGTGGAGAATGGGTACTATGTGCCTGGGGCTACCGCCCCCACTCTGAGAGATGGCAAGGACCAGATACATCTGGATGACCTAGGGCCTGGTCCTGGCCATGGACAACTAGGGAGTACCAGTGGGGTAGCTTAGTTGGACCTGGGAGCTTTGACAGAGGGAACCACATGGGTTCAGAATGGCGTAGAACTGGAATGTGCCCCTGCAGTTGCGGGCCCGCGTCCGTGTTCTATCGCCCAAGGCAGGGAAGCCCATCAAGGTGGTGATTGGTCTACCCTGCGTTTTGGCTGGAAGGGGGTTGTGTTGGACTTGGCCCTTTTTGCAGGGTCATCCCTAAACTTTTTGCCTTTCTCCTAGCCTTTTTTCTGACATGGTGTTGGTGGTTTTAGGACTCTGGGCACTTTAGCACTGCTGTCCAGTGTAAAGTGCGTGTGCTCTCTGTGATAAACATGGTAAGATTGGTCTACACCTGTTTGGCCTATTTAATTTACCTGTCAGTCCCTTGTAAAGTGGTATCTCATATACCCAGGGCTGGTAAATTAAATGCGACTGGTGGGCTTGCAGCACTGATTGCGTCACCCACCAAAGTAGCCTTTCAAACCTATCTCAGGCCTCTGCCATTGCAGGGCCTGTGCGCGCAGTGTTACTGCCGCTGTGACGTGACACCTAAAGTGTGTGTCATGTATGTGACCCCCCTTTTTACTACATGTCAGTCACCCCTAAGGTAGGCCCTAGCTAGCCCTATGGGCAGGGTGCATTGTAGGTAAAAGATAGGACATGTACCTTAAGTGTGTGACATGTCCTGGTAGTGACAAACAGCCATTTTGGTTTCTCACTACTGTGGGGCTGCCCTCCCATAGGAATGCATTGGGGATGCCCTGATAAGTGTTTCAGTGGTAATTCCTGATATGAGAGGAGCAGCGTGGTCAAGTTTGGTATGTTTGAAATAGTAATAATAAATGCTACGCAATGGTGTGCGCAGATTTATTATAACTATTTTAGAAATGCCACTTTTAGAAGTGGGCATTTCTGTGTGCTATGTGTCTGCCTGCCTGCCTGATGTGGATTGCATGTCTGGCTTTTGAGTGACAGTGGCTGGTGAGGTATGTGTGGCTCCAGGAGGGGCAGGGTGAGTCAGCGCTAGGCTGAATGGGACATCTGCATTTGGAGTAGTGGGAGGAGAAGTCCCTGAATAGGTCTATGCCTAGCCTGTACAATGCTGCCTCCGCCCCTGTGGTGTGTCTGATCACCGAGCCCCCACCTGACAAAGGGGAAGAGGAGCCCTGTAAACAGAGTGCTCCAAAACCCCCAGAACCAGTTGGGACTGGTTCCCCCAAGCCCTGTGCCAGGGCAGACAAAGCAAATATGTCATATAAATATAGGGGCTGTGACCCCATGAAATGTGTGCTTTTTCCTGTTTTCCTGCTGCTGCTGGGCCCCAGGAGGAACCGCCACGAGGGACTGCCTCCCGGCTGGAGGGCCCTGTGTGCTGGGATGCCTGGGCCCAGCTTTGTCCCTGGAACCCTGGAGCCTTAGCGCCTCGTGAGCGCTACATTTTAATTGCCAAGGAGAAGCGGAGCGTGCGTGCTCGGCAGCGCTGTGTTGCCAGAGCAACCCAAGGGAATCCCAGGATGGGGATTCCCCTACATGCCACAGGAATCGATCAGGAGCCCACCCCGCATTGTGGTGTGCTTTTGCGGGAGCCCACCCCGCAGTGATGCCTGTTTAAGAAGCGGGTGCCCACCCCACATTGCACCGCATTTGTGCTAACTGAAGGCTGGAGCCTACCCCGCACTTTAGGAGAACGCCGCCGAGGCGAGAAGGGACCGGAAGCCAGGCAGAGGCTGTAGCCTGGTGGTGGGCGGGGCTCCCATGCGAAGAGGAGAGCCCCGCAGGATTGCTAAGTGTGGCCGGAGGTGTGTCCGCGTCCCAAACCGGGGACTGAGCCCACCGCTGGAGAAGGCTGAGCCTGACTGTGGGAGAAGCCTGGTTGATACAGAGAAGGCGGCAGGAGCAACGGAGACGCCGCTCCGTGAAACCGCAGAACCGGAAGTCAGGCATCCTGAGAGCCTGACTGTGGGTGGGGCGACAAGCAACAGAAACGGAGCCTCCCGGGCTCCTCGTGCAGCCGAAGAGGGGACGCGAGGCTGCAGTACCGTAGTCTTGGGCACCGGGAGATCTCCAGACCGCCTTGGGAGCCTGACTCGCCGGAGCACGGGTGAGTCAGGCCATTGTGGAAGTGCCTTCACGAGAGGGGGCTGGGTGAGGTCGCCACGCCCTCGGGGGCATTGCGCTACCTGTTGGTAGACTTGCAGGGAGTGCTCCGACCCTGGAAACAAGACCGGGGAGAGGTCTCGGGCATATTCTGATTCCCGGAGCCGCACCCTGACCAGAGGGGGAATCCACCCCTTTTCTACACAGAGGCCGCCGCACCGCGGGCAGCAGGCGGCCGCCCTTTGGCCATTGTCTTTTTCTGGAGGGAAAGGGACTGAGGGAAGTCCCTCCACCAACGGGGGCATTTTCTGATGTAACAGAGGAACGAGGGTGAGTTGCACCCTAGCCCCATTGAGAGCCCTGACGTTGGAGGACAAAGGGCGCTGAGGACAGCCCAGACGGGCCCCGAGGAAGGCCCAGTGGCCTGGGGTCAGTATGTTTGTTGGTGTAGCTCAAGGTGCAATTGTGTTTACGGAGCCTAACGTGATTCTTATGTTTGGGCATAATATGTGGTCGTAAGTGATGAGAGAATGTGGATACCCCATGTGTGGGGGCTGAGAGCACCTGTACCAGTAGTTACTGGTCGGTTACTACATATCCAGACATAATGTGTTTATGCCCAGTTTTCAGGCCTACTATGTTTGCCTAACAGGTTCAGGCAAGATGCAATGTTACCAGTCATGACTGGTTGTTTTACTGGAATGTGATGTGACGTATGTCCAGTGTTTAGGCATAATGTGTTTAGGCCTAATGTGATGTTGCATAATGTATTTATGCTGATGCCTAATGTCATACTATGATGTTTAGGCCTAATGGGATTGCATAATGTGGTTATGCTGGTGAGGCCTATTGCGTAATGTGTTTATGCTAATGTGTTTTATGCCTAATGTGATAATGCTTAGAGTCATTATGGTACCAGTAGTTACTGGTTGTGTTTTATATTTACTACCTGCATTCTGATGGTTCTGACCGTGTCCCGATTGGTCTGGTCCTCTATATAATCCCCTGTGAATATTGCCCAGTGCCAGTTGGCACAGTGTAAATGTGTGATTATGTTTCTAATGTGTTTATGAGAATACAAAGGCTATTTTTGATATAACCTTGTGTGGAGTTTCTTTTGTGGTGTGCCTAGTGTGTTGCTGCTGTGAGTGTGTGTTGCGCAAACGCTTTACACATTGCCTCTGGGATAAGCCTGACTGCTCGTGCCTAGCTACCAAGGGGGTGAGTAGGGGTTATCTTCGGTGTGTAACTCCCTTGCCCTGACTAGAGTGGTGGTTTCTGCCTGGCTTAGGCGCTTGCCCTAGCCAACCAGAAATCCCATTTCTAACATTGGTTGTAAGCGGTGAGGATAGGACTTGCGTTTGCGCAGTACCACAGCGACAACTGGTTGCACTACAAACTCTGCATTTAGATAATCACGTGTTTGGGGATTATTTTTCCTGAGTTTTATTTTTCTCCTAAAAGTGTCATTTTTAAACTGTGTACTCTTGCTTCAGATCTTACGCCTAGGAGTCTTGCATTGTACCTGTGTGGGTTCTAGTACCTTGCCAAAAATGGAATCTGCCTTTAATGTAGATGATCTGTTGGAATACAGTATGTTGGAGTTAAGGGGGTTCTGTGATGAGAGAGGCTTAGCAGTGGGTGGGGAAGACACCCAACTATTACTTAGGACAGCCCTGCTACGCTGGCAACAGGATAGATGGAGACAATTAGACAGGGACCAGGCCGCACTCCAAGAGGGTGGTGGGTCTGAGGGTGGCCCTGAAGAGTCTGAAGAAGAGGAAGAAAATGACAGGGCAGGGACGCCAGTAGATAGTGAGGACACCATAGATAGCGAGTCCCTTGCTGGGTCCAGTGTCGGGGCCAGTGCCCCATCCCTTTCACTGTCCCCAGAGGAGTGGGTGGATAGGAGGGAAGAAAGGGAGCATCAGTTGGCTTTGGAGAGGCTCAGATTAGAGCATGCCAAGGAAATAGCGCAGCTGGGTATGGAGGAGAAAAAGATAGAGACCGAGAGGGTCTTAGCGCAGGAGAGGATGGCAGAGGCAGAGAGGGCCTTCGCCAGAGAGAAACTAGCTCTGGAGAGTAGATTATCCCCTGAGTGCAGTTTTAGTTGTCTGGATTCACCAGTGAGGCAGCAAAATGGAGTCCAGTGCAGGAAGTCCCACTCCCAGATCCCAGAGCGTGGTACCTAGTTCCCAGGAAGAGGGTGTCACACCTGAAGGGTATAGGTTGAGGTTCAGAGGCAGTAGGAAACTGTCTCGCCAGTCTTGGGGGGAGTTTGTGGATGAATGTTGTGATGCACTGAAAGGTTGGGTGATGAGTAGCACGGCAAATGATTTTGAAGGGCTGTTCAATCTGGTTGTCAGAGAGCACATGTTCAGTAATTGTTTTCCGGGGTTACGCCAACACCTGTTGGAGTGTGAGTTCTCTGATCCCAGGGAGCTTGCACGGGAGGCAGACCTCTGGCTGTGTGACGGAGGGTCTGAAGAGGCATTGGGGAGTGATCCCAAAAGGAGTGGCTCAGGTATCTTCCGGTCCTGTGTGGTGGAAGAGGTTCAGAGTAGCCCAGCTAGGTTCCGGTGTAGTGGGAGGGGTGTAGGGGCTCACGTCCTGTCTCAGTGGAGAAGGAGTGTGTGTGGGACTGTGTGTTCCAAGGTGCCCGAAACCCAGTCTCAGGGCCTGGAGGGTTCCCTAAGGGAACACCAGGTTGGGGGCCTAGGCTGTACTAGTAGGCCATTTGAGGGGGATCTCCTAGTCTCAGGAGAACCTGGAGCAGTTCTGGTGTCTGGCGGTGCCACTCCTAAGTGGAGGGTGCAGAAGTCCAGAGTGAGGGGTGAGAGGGAGATGTGTTCCCCAGTGGGAGAACCAGTGGGTGAGGGACCAGCCAGGAGGGCTGAGTCTCCTAGGAGTGACCATGGTGACACCACTTCTGTCCTGGGGGATCTTCGCGCACTGTCAGATGGACAGGGGTCGGGAGACCTGCGCCAAGCAGACTGTCACATGACACATGGGCCATGTGTTACCCTCGGGGGGGATACTGTGTGAGTCCCCAGAAGTCCTGGTGTGCCAGGCAAGTGTTAAACCACAGGGTTTAGCCCCAAGGTTGGGAGGCCAGATTCAGGATCTGCCTGACCTGGAGGGAAGGACATCTGTAACCAGTGTCCTGACCGGTTTGGCTTCCAGGGGTACCACTCCAGTTGGGAGGGTGCAGCACTCTGAAAGGGGGTGCAGAGGGAGGGAGTCCTCGCCTCTGACCCCGGTGCAACCTGAGGGTTTAGACCCTAGGTTGGGAGACCAGTTGCTGGAGAGAGGTCCTGAACTGGTGGGAGAGTTGTGTTCGGAGGGTGCCTCTCCAAGGAGGAGAGTGCGGAACCCTAGAAGGAGAGGTAGGGGGAGGAGAACCTTGCCCGTGACTTCTGGTCAGCCTGAGGGTGCGGATCCTAGGTTGGAGGATCAGTGGCAGTTTAGAACTGCCCTGATGAGGGGTAGAGTGGAGAATGGGTACTATGTGCCTGGGGCTACCGCCCCCACTCTGAGAGATGGCAAGGACCAGATACATCTGGATGACCTAGGGCCTGGTCCTGGCCATGGACAACTAGGGAGTACCAGTGGGGTAGCTTAGTTGGACCTGGGAGCTTTGACAGAGGGAACCACATGGGTTCAGAATGGCGTAGAACTGGAATGTGCCCCTGCAGTTGCGGGCCCGCGTCCGTGTTCTATCGCCCAAGGCAGGGAAGCCCATCAAGGTGGTGATTGGTCTACCCTGCGTTTTGGCTGGAAGGGGGTTGTGTTGGACTTGGCCCTTTTTGCAGGGTCATCCCTAAACTTTTTGCCTTTCTCCTAGCCTTTTTTCTGACATGGTGTTGGTGGTTTTAGGACTCTGGGCACTTTAGCACTGCTGTCCAGTGTAAAGTGCGTGTGCTCTCTGTGATAAACATGGTAAGATTGGTCTACACCTGTTTGGCCTATTTAATTTACCTGTCAGTCCCTTGTAAAGTGGTATCTCATATACCCAGGGCTGGTAAATTAAATGCGACTGGTGGGCTTGCAGCACTGATTGCGTCACCCACCAAAGTAGCCTTTCAAACCTATCTCAGGCCTCTGCCATTGCAGGGCCTGTGCGCGCAGTGTTACTGCCGCTGTGACGTGACACCTAAAGTGTGTGTCATGTATGTGACCCCCTTTTTACTACATGTCAGTCACCCCTAAGGTAGGCCCTAGCTAGCCCTATGGGCAGGGTGCATTGTAGGTAAAAGATAGGACATGTACCTTAAGTGTGTGACATGTCCTGGTAGTGACAAACAGCCATTTTGGTTTCTCACTACTGTGGGGCTGCCCTCCCATAGGAATGCATTGGGGATGCCCTGATAAGTGTTTCAGTGGTAATTCCTGATATGAGAGGAGCAGCGTGGTCAAGTTTGGTATGTTTGAAATAGTAATAATAAATGCTACGCAATGGTGTGCGCAGATTTATTATAACTATTTTAGAAATGCCACTTTTAGAAGTGGGCATTTCTGTGTGCTATGTGTCTGCCTGCCTGCCTGATGTGGATTGCATGTCTGGCTTTTGAGTGACAGTGGCTGGTGAGGTATGTGTGGCTCCAGGAGGGGCAGGGTGAGTCAGCGCTAGGCTGAATGGGACATCTGCATTTGGAGTAGTGGGAGGAGAAGTCCCTGAATAGGTCTATGCCTAGCCTGTACAATGCTGCCTCCGCCCCCTGTGGTGTGTCTGATCACCGAGCCCCCACCTGACAAAGGGAAGAGGAGCCCTGTAAACAGAGTGCTCCAAAACCCCCCAGAACCAGTTGGGACTGGTTCCCCCAAGCCCTGTGCCAGGGCAGACAAAGCAAATATGTCATATAAATATAGGGGCTGTGACCCCATGAAATGTGTGCTTTTTCCTGTTTTTCCTGCTGCTGCTGGGCCCCAGGAGGAACCGCCACGAGGGACTGCCTCCCGGCTGGAGGGCCCTGTGTGCTGGGATGCCTGGGCCCAGCTTTGTCCCTGGAACCCTGGAGCCTTAGCGCCTCGTGAGCGCTACATTTTAATTGCCAAGGAGAAGCGGAGCGTGCGTGCTCGGCAGCGCTGTGTTGCCAGAGCAACCCAAGGGAATCCCAGGATGGGGATTCCCCTACATGCCACAGGAATCGATCAGGAGCCCACCCCGCATTGTGGTGTGCTTTTGCGGGAGCCCACCCCGCAGTGATGCCTGTTTAAGAAGCGGGTGCCCACCCCACATTGCACCGCATTTGTGCTAACTGAAGGCTGGAGCCTACCCCGCACTTTAGGAGAACGCCGCCGAGGCGAGAAGGGACCGGAAGCCAGGCAGAGGCTGTAGCCTGGTGGTGGGCGGGGCTCCCATGCGAAGAGGAGAGCCCCGCAGGATTGCTAAGTGTGGCCGGAGGTGTGTCCGCGTCCCAAACCGGGGACTGAGCCCACCGCTGGAGAAGGCTGAGCCTGACTGTGGGAGAAGCCTGGTTGATACAGAGAAGGCGGCAGGAGCAACGGAGACGCCGCTCCGTGAAACCGCAGAACCGGAAGTCAGGCATCCTGAGAGCCTGACTGTGGGTGGGGCGACAAGCAACAGAAACGGAGCCTCCCGGGCTCCTCGTGCAGCCGAAGAGGGGACGCGAGGCTGCAGTACCGTAGTCTTGGGCACCGGGAGATCTCCAGACCGCCCTTGGGAGCCTGACTCGCCGGAGCACGGGTGAGTCAGGCCATTGTGGAAGTGCCTTCACGAGAGGGGGCTGGGTGAGGTCGTCACGCCCTCGGGGGCATTGCGCTACCTGTTGGTAGACTTGCAGGGAGTGCTCCGACCCTGGAAACAAGACCGGGAGAGGTCTCGGGCATATTCTGATTCCCGGAGCCGCACCCTGACCAGAGGGGGGAATCCACCCCTTTTCTACACAGAGGCCGCCGCACCGCGAAGTAGCAGGCGGCCGCCCTTTGGCCATTGTCTTTTTCTGGAGGGAAAGGGACTGAGGGAAGTCCCTCCACCAACGGGGGCATTTTCTGATGTAACAGAGGAACGAGGGTGAGTTGCACCCTAGCCCCATTGAGAGCCCTGACGTTGGAGGACAAAGGGCGCTGAGGACAGCCCAGACGGGCCCCGAGGAAGGCCCAGTGGCCTGGGGTCAGTATGTTTGTTGGTGTAGCTCAAGGTGCAATTGTGTTTACGGAGCCTAACGTGATTCTTATGTTTGGGCATAATATGTGGTCGTAAGTGATGAGAGAATGTGGATACCCCATGTGTGGGGGCTGAGAGCACCTGTACCAGTAGTTACTGGTCGGTTACTACATATCCAGACATAATGTGTTTATGCCCAGTTTTCAGGCCTACTATGTTTGCCTAACAGGTTCAGGCAAGATGCAATGTTACCAGTCATGACTGGTTGTTTTACTGGAATGTGATGTGACGTATGTCCAGTGTTTAGGCATAATGTGTTTAGGCCTAATGTGATGTTGCATAATGTATTTATGCTGATGCCTAATGTCATACTATGATGTTTAGGCCTAATGGGATTGCATAATGTGGTTATGCTGGTGAGGCCTATTGCGTAATGTGTTTATGCTAATGTGTTTTATGCCTAATGTGATAATGCTTAGGTCATTATGGTACCAGTAGTTACTGGTTGTGTTTTATATTTACTACCTGCATTCTGATGGTTCTGACCGTGTCCCGATTGGTCTGGTCCTCTATATAATCCCCTGTGAATATTGCCCAGTGCCAGTTGGCACAGTGTAAATGTGTGATTATGTTTCTAATGTGTTTATGAGAATACAAAGGCTATTTTTGATATAACCTTGTGTGGAGTTTCTTTTGTGGTGTGCCTAGTGTGTTGCTGCTGTGAGTGTGTGTTGCGCAAACGCTTTACACATTGCCTCTGGGATAAGCCTGACTGCTCGTGCCTAGCTACCAAGGGGGTGAGTAGGGGTTATCTTCGGTGTGTAACTCCCTTGCCCTGACTAGAGTGGTGGTTTCTGCCTGGCTTAGGCGCTTGCCCTAGCCAACCAGAAATCCCATTTCTAACATTGGTTGTAAGCGGTGAGGATAGGACTTGCGTTTGCGCAGTACCACAGCGACAACTGGTTGCACTACAAACTCTGCATTTAGATAATCACGTGTTTGGGGATTATTTTTCCTGAGTTTTATTTTTCTCCTAAAAGTGTCATTTTTAAACTGTGTACTCTTGCTTCAGATCTTACGCCTAGGAGTCTTGCATTGTACCTGTGTGGGTTCTAGTACCTTGCCAAAAATGGAATCTGCCTTTAATGTAGATGATCTGTTGGAATACAGTATGTTGGAGTTAAGGGGTTCTGTGATGAGAGAGGCTTAGCAGTGGGTGGGGAAGACACCCAACTATTACTTAGGACAGCCCTGCTACGCTGGCAACAGGATAGATGGAGACAATTAGACAGGGACCAGGCCGCACTCCAAGAGGGTGGTGGGTCTGAGGGTGGCCCTGAAGAGTCTGAAGAAGAGGAAGAAAATGACAGGGCAGGGACGCCAGTAGATAGTGAGGACACCATAGATAGCGAGTCCCTTGCTGGGTCCAGTGTCGGGGCCAGTGCCCCATCCCTTTCACTGTCCCCAGAGGAGTGGGTGGATAGGAGGGAAGAAAGGGAGCATCAGTTGGCTTTGGAGAGGCTCAGATTAGAGCATGCCAAGGAAATAGCGCAGCTGGGTATGGAGGAGAAAAAGATAGAGACCGAGAGGGTCTTAGCGCAGGAGAGGATGGCAGAGGCAGAGAGGGCCTTCGCCAGAGAGAAACTAGCTCTGGAGAGTAGATTATCCCTGAGTGCAGTTTTAGTTGTCTGGATTCACCAGTGAGGCAGCAAAATGGAGTCCAGTGCAGGAAGTCCCACTCCCAGATCCCAGAGCGTGGTACCTAGTTCCCAGGAAGAGGGTGTCACACCTGAAGGGTATAGGTTGAGGTTCAGAGGCAGTAGGAAACTGTCTCGCCAGTCTTGGGGGAGTTTGTGGATGAATGTTGTGATGCACTGAAAGGTTGGGTGATGAGTAGCACGGCAAATGATTTTGAAGGGCTGTTCAATCTGGTTGTCAGAGAGCACATGTTCAGTAATTGTTTTCCGGGGTTACGCCAACACCTGTTGGAGTGTGAGTTCTCTGATCCCAGGGAGCTTGCACGGGAGGCAGACCTCTGGCTGTGTGACGGAGGGTCTGAAGAGGCATTGGGGAGTGATCCCAAAAGGAGTGGCTCAGGTATCTTCCGGTCCTGTGTGGTGGAAGAGGTTCAGAGTAGCCCAGCTAGGTTCCGGTGTAGTGGGAGGGGTGTAGGGCTCACGTCCTGTCTCAGTGGAGAAGGAGTGTGTGTGGGACTGTGTGTTCCAAGGTGCCCGAAACCCAGTCTCAGGGCCTGGAGGGTTCCCTAAGGGAACACCAGGTTGGGGGCCTAGGCTGTACTAGTAGGCCATTTGAGGGGGATCTCCTAGTCTCAGGAGAACCTGGAGCAGTTCTGGTGTCTGGCGGTGCCACTCCTAAGTGGAGGGTGCAGAAGTCCAGAGTGAGGGGTGAGAGGGAGATGTGTTCCCCAGTGGGAGAACCAGTGGGTGAGGGACCAGCCAGGAGGGCTGAGTCTCCTAGGAGTGACCATGGTGACACCACTTCTGTCCTGGGGGATCTTCGCGCACTGTCAGATGGACAGGGGTCGGGAGACCTGCGCCAAGCAGACTGTCACATGACACATGGGCCATGTGTTACCCTCGGGGGGGATACTGTGTGAGTCCCCAGAAGTCCTGGTGTGCCAGGCAAGTGTTAAACCGCAGGGTTTAGCCCCAAGGTTGGGAGGCCAGATTCAGGATCTGCCTGACCTGGAGGGAAGGACATCTGTAACCAGTGTCCTGACCGGTTTGGCTTCCAGGGGTACCACTCCAGTTGGGAGGGTGCAGCACTCTGAAAGGGGTGCAGAGGAGGGAGTCCTCGCCTCTGACTCCCGGTGCAACCTGAGGGTTTAGACCCTAGGTTGGGAGACCAGTTGCTGGAGAGAGGTCCTGAACTGGTGGGAGAGTTGTGTTCGGAGGGTGCCTCTCCAAGGAGGAGAGTGCGGAACCCTAGAAGGAGAGGTAGGGGAGGAGAACCTTGCCCGTGACTTCTGGTCAGCCTGAGGGTGCGGATCCTAGGTTGGAGGATCAGTGGCAGTTTAGAACTGCCCTGATGAGGGGTAGAGTGGAGAATGGGTACTATGTGCCTGGGGCTACCGCCCCCACTCTGAGAGATGGCAAGCACCAGATACATCTGGATGACCTAGGGCCTGGTCCTGGCCGTGGACAACTAGGGAGTACCAGTGGGGTAGCTTAGTTGGACCTGGGAGCTTTGACAGAGGGAACCACATGGGTTCAGAATGGCGTAGAACTGGAATGTGCCCCTGCAGTTGCGGGCCCGCGTCCGTGTTCTAACGCCCAAGGCAGGGAAGCCCATCAAGGTGGTGATTGGTCTACCCTGCGTTTTGGCTGGAAGGGGGTTGTGTTGGACTTGGCCCTTTTTGCAGGGTCATCCCTAAACTTTTTGCCTTTCTCCTAGCCTTTTTTCTGACATGGTGTTGGTGGTTTTAGGACTCTGGGCACTTTAGCACTGCTGTCCAGTGTAAAGTGCGTGTGCTCTCTGTGATAAACATGGTAAGATTGGTCTACACCTGTTTGGCCTATTTAATTTACCTGTCAGTCCCTTGTAAAGTGGTATCTCATATACCCAGGGCTGGTAAATTAAATGCGACTGGTGGGCTTGCAGCACTGATTGCGTCACCCACCAAAGTAGCCTTTCAAACCTATCTCAGGCCTCTGCCATTGCAGGGCCTGTGCGCGCAGTGTTACTGCCGCTGTGACGTGACACCTAAAGTGTGTGTCATGTATGTGACCCCCTTTTTACTACATGTCAGTCACCCCTAAGGTAGGCCCTAGCTAGCCCTATGGGCAGGGTGCATTGTAGGTAAAAGATAGGACATGTACCTTAAGTGTGTGACATGTCCTGGTAGTGACAAACAGCCATTTTGGTTTCTCACTACTGTGGGGCTGCCCTCCCATAGGAATGCATTGGGGATGCCCTGATAAGTGTTTCAGTGGTAATTCCTGATATGAGAGGAGCAGCGTGGTCAAGTTTGGTATGTTTGAAATAGTAATAATAAATGCTACGCAATGGTGTGCGCAGATTTATTATAACTATTTTAGAAATGCCACTTTTAGAAGTGGGCATTTCTGTGTGCTATGTGTCTGCCTGCCTGCCTGATGTGGATTGCATGTCTGGCTTTTGAGTGACAGGGGCTGGTGAGGTATGTGTGGCTCCAGGAGGGGCAGGGTGAGTCAGCGCTAGGCTGAATGGGACATCTGCATTTGGAGTAGTGGGAGGAGAAGTCCCTGAATAGGTCTATGCCTAGCCTGTACAATGCTGCCTCCGCCCCCTGTGGTGTGTCTGATCACCGAGCCCCCACCTGACAAAGGGGAAGAGGAGCCCTGTAAACAGAGTGCTCCAAAACCCCCCAGAACCAGTTGGGACTGGTTCCCCCAAGCCCTGTGCCAGGGCAGACAAAGCAAATATGTCATATAAATATAGGGGCTGTGACCCCATGAAATGTGTGCTTTTTCCTGTTTTCCTGCTGCTGCTGGGCCCCAGGAGGAACCGCCACGAGGGACTGCCTCCCGGCTGGAGGGCCCTGTGTGCTGGGATGCCTGGGCCCAGCTTTGTCCCTGGAACCCTGGAGCCTTAGCGCCTCGTGAGCGCTATATTTTAATTGCCAAGGAGAAGCGGAGCGTGCGTGCTCGGCAGCGCTGTGTTGCCAGAGCAACCCAAGGGAATCCCAGGATGGGGATTCCCCACATGCCGCAGGAATCGATCAGGAGCCCACCCCGCATTGTGGTGTGCTTTTGTGGGAGCCCACCCCGCAGTGATGCCTGTTTAAGAAGCGGGTGCCCACCCCACATTGCACCGCATTTGTGCTAACTGAAGGCTGGAGCCTACCCCGCACTTTAGGAGAACGCCGCCGAGGCGAGAAGGGACCGGAAGCCAGGCAGAGGCTGTAGCCTGGTGGTGGGCGGGGCTCCCATGCGAAGAGGAGAGCCCCGCAGGATTGCTAAGTGTGGCCGGAGGTGTGTCCGCGTCCCAAACCGGGGACTGAGCCCACCGCTGGAGAAGGCTGAGCCTGACTGTGGGAGAAGCCTGGTTGATACAGAGAAGGCGGCAGGAGCAACGGAGACGCCGCTCCGTGAAACCGCAGAACCGGAAGTCAGGCATCCTGAGAGCCTGACTGTGGGTGGGGCGACAAGCAACAGAAACGGAGCCTCCCGGGCTCCTCGTGCAGCCGAAGAGGGGACGCGAGGCTGCAGTACCGTAGTCTTGGGCACCGGGAGATCTCTAGACCGCCTTTGGGAGCCTGACTTGCCGGAGCATGGGTGAGTCAGGCCATTGTGGAAGTGCCTTCACGAGGGGGGGGCTGGGTGAGGTCGTCACGCCCTCGGGGGCATTACGCTACCTGTTGGTAGACTTGCAGGGAGTGTTCCGACCCTGGAAACAAGACCGGGAGAGGTCTCGGGCATATTCTGATTCCCGGAGCCGCACCCTGACCAGAGGGGGGAATCCACCCCTTTTCTACACAGAGGCCGCCGCACCGCGAAGTAGCAGGCGGCCGCCCTTTGGCCATTGTCTTTTTCTGGAGGGAAAGGGACTGAGGGAAGTCCCTCCACCAACGGGGGCATTTTCTGATGTAACAGAGGAACGAGGGTGATATTGCACCCTAGCCCCATTGAGAGCCCTGACGTTGGAGGACAAAGGGCGCTGAGGACAGCCCAGACGGGCCCCGAGGAAGGCCCAGTGGCCTGGGGTCAGTATGTGTGTTGGTGTAGCTCAAGGTGCAATTGTGTTTACGGAGCCTAACGTGATTCTTATGTTTGGGCATAATATGTGGTCGTAAGTGATGAGAGAATGTGGATACCCCATGTGTGGGGGCTGAGAGCACCTGTACCAGTAGTTACTGGTCGGTTACTACATATCCAGACATAATGTGTTTATGCCCAGTTTTCAGGCCTACTATGTTTGCCTAACAGGTTCAGGCAAGATGCAATGTTACCAGTCATGACTGGTTGTTTTACTGGAATGTGATGTGACGTATGTCCAGTGTTTAGGCATAATGTGTTTAGGCCTAATGTGATGTTGCATAATGTATTTATGCTGATGCCTAATGCCATACTATGATGTTTAGGCCTAATGGGATTGCATAATGTGGTTATGCTGGTGAGGCCTATTGCGTAATGTGTTTATGCTAATGTGTTTTATGCCTAATGGGATAATGCTTAGGTCATTATGGTACCAGTAGTTACTGGTTGTGTTTTATATTTACTACCTTCATTCTGATGGTTCTGACCATGGCCCGATTGGCCTGGTCCTGTATATAATCCCCTGTGAATATTGCCCAGTGCCAGTTGGCACAGTGTAAATGTGTGATTATGTTTCTAATGTGTTTATGAGAATACAAAGGCTATTTTTGATATAACCTTGTGTGGAGTTTCTTTTGTGGTGTGCCTAGTGTGTTGCTGCTGTGAGTGTGTGTAGCGCAAACGCTTTACACATTGCCTCTGGGATAAGCCTGACTGCTCGTGCCAAGCTACCAAGGGGGTGAGCAGGGGTTATCTTCGGTGTGTAACTCCCTTGCCCTGACTAGAGTGGTGGTTTCTGCCTGGCTTAGGCGCTTGCCCTAGCCAACCAGAAATCCCATTTCTAACACTCCTCTATTCAGAATCTCCTAGGAGACAGACAGGCCCAATCCACACTTTGGACTTCTGCATATCATTGGTTGTGACTCCTAGGTTTTTTGCTTTTAGGACTAGGGATGGGAGTGCTCCCATTTCAGAAGGCCAGGAGGTAGGGGTCCAGAATTGTGGGTTATTTCCAAAGAGGATGACCTCGGTTTTATCCATATTTGGTGGGTAAAAAATGCAGGCTTTTCTTTAATAATTAGGCCTTTGTATTTTTGAAAGAGAAAGTTTGTATATTTCTTTCTCATAGTCATATTTGGACCTCCATTTCCTCTCCTGCCTTCTACATTTCTGTTTTTTAAGGCGGCGAGCCTCAGTAAACCATGGAATGGATGTTTTCCACCTGCCTGGTTTGGACCTTTTAAGGGGGACAGCTTTAGAGATGGCAGTGCTTAGCCACTCGGAGCATTCATGTGAGGCAAGCTCTGGGTCACATGAAAGCGTGGACTGTGAATAAGAAAGCTGTTGCAGTAGTACATTGTAGTCTGCGTTTTTCCAGACGTGGCAGCTAGTAGGGCTAAGGTAGTTCTTTCTATTTTGGATAGAAGAGGGGTAGTAAAATTTCAAAGGTGACGGCAGTATGGTCAGACCAAGTAAGTGTTAGAAAGACCTTAATGGTAATAAGTCGGGTGTTTGAGAAAATAGCGTCTAAAGTGTGGCCTGGCTGGTGCAGGAGTTGCGGAAGACCTACGGCATTCATGGTATCTAAGATAGCCGTGGTGTCCTTATCCTGTGGACGATCCAGGTGAAAATTAAAATCACCTAGTATAGTGTAGTCACTATTGCAGGCCCCAACCTCAAGGAGGGTGCTTATGGATTGGAGGAAGCGGCTTCTCGGGCCTGTAGGGTGATAGATAAGTAATCCGCTAAATGAGTGATTGTTGGTTACTTTTAAGCAGTAGTAGAGTGCTTCAAACTCTAGGTTGGACATAGGGTCGAATCTAGTCTTGAAGCAGTCTTTATAGATAATCCCTAACCCTCGGCCCCTTTTTATGGGTCACTCCAGTCTAAAAATAGAATTACCTGGAGTGGTTGCATTGATGAGGTCTGGGCTCGATGATTCATTTGGCCACGTTTCTGCGATAAAAATGATGTCTAGCTGATGACCTTCTATAAATTCTGCCAGTTCTTGTGCTTGTTTCGCTAGTGGGCAGGCGTTTACAAGCGCACAGAGAATTTTTAAAGGTGCCTTGTTAAGACCGCTTTTGGTGTGGGGGGTCTGAGGGTTTTGCGGTGACATAATTAGGGGAATGAGATGCCCACAATTGCTACATGAAGCATTAATCCCTAGACATAGCAGCATTGGGTCAGTACAGATACAGCCTTGATTTGAAGTGTTACGCGAGCGTAGTTCATTACCTGAAAGTGTGATTCTGTTTATCCACTCTGGGTTGGAACCGGCTGGTTTCCAGCGCTCAGCGCAATCCGGGCGTGGATGGGCGCAGACGGGTTTGCCTTAGGCGCAACTTCGGAGCAGTACGGATGCGCAGGCTGCAATTTAAATAGCCCTCGAATGAGGGGAGTGTAGCTACAGAAACCAGCGCCAGAGCGCGAAGGTCCTTTAAAACAGGTGGGTAAATGAAATGTGGCAAACCTTGGCCCATCTAACCCTACACGGGCTCCCCTGCGAGGGGTAGGTACTGGGAACAAAAAATAATGCATTTAGAAAGGTAAGTAAAAATGAATAAAAGAATAAAAGCATAAGAGGGACTGGCCCTCTCTAATATGGCGCCCAGTGTCGAAGCCAGGCAACACCAAACTGGAAGCGAGAGCCTAAAGCACCCTCTTCCTACAAGGAAAAGAAAAAATATGGAATGGGCCTGACCCCTGCCAGTTGTGCATAAAGGGTGCCTACATGGTAGAACGTCATGAAAGCCTGGGCAGAACTAGGCCAGGAAGACTGTGTAGAGCTAAGCTTGGCTGGGCTCTGCCCATCTCAGGCGCCCTGTAATGCCGCCTGCCAGCTGTACATAAGGTCTGCGTTTGACGCAGAGTTGTCGGGCCTGCCCTGGGTGTGGTGCCACATGCCATGGTTGATGTGCCCGAAGCTAGGGAATCTAAGCATTGTCTGGACATGTCTACCGAGCAGAGTGAAGAATAAATTATGGCATGGGCGTGTGACTGTGTCATGGGGTAGGATCAGAGCCCCAGTAAAGGAGAACAACCGGCTTCAGTACTGCACGAGGGTTAGGACTTTGCAAATGTGGGTCCTCAGTAGTGTCAGAGTAGGAGCTTTTATAGCACAGGACTGAAATCTTATGGCTGAGTTCTCCATAGAGCCTGGTTTAGCAGGGGATGGGATAAGGAAGAAATAAAGGCTACACAGAGTTGTGTGGTCCCAATACTGGGCTTGCAGAATCTGCTGTATGGCAGACCTCTGGGCCATACACAGACCAGTGTGTGTATTAGAGCAGCAGCGAAGGATGAAGGTCAGAATCATGCTGTATTTGCACACCTTTCTTTGGGTTCTCAATGCCTGGACAGCAGAGGGCTGCAGGTCAGGATGGAGGTGCATTAGAAGAGGTATGACTGGATCACAGTCATGAAAATCTGGGTGTTAGGCACAGCTGTATGTGGCCTCTGTACTTGAACAGTATAAGGCTCTACCTGTAAAACCTCGAGCTACCAAAACTTTAAAATGAAAATCTACCAGGTTGTACAGACAGAATGAACTTCTGGTCAGCTCACATCAGCCATTATCTTTCATGTTTGTTTTTATTATAGTTTGCCTTTGCATGAATCGGCTGAAAATGAAGGCAATGGCATTTCGGGGATGGCCATGTTATCCCTTTTGTGCTCCCAATGAGTTTCAGACAATGGTTCAAGTAATTCCTTTGTTGGACTGCAGACGCAACAGTGTGTAGTTTAACTCAGAGTCATTGTTTGTTCTTTATAGATTTAATTTACTGATGACATTTTAATGGCTAATTAATAGGTTTTTAGGTCGAGCCTAGCGCAGCGCACATGCGCTGCTCTATGGGAGGCTTCTTGTGAGCACTCCAAACTTCCCCGAAACTTCTCCGTGTGGGTGTGACTCCGCCCACACATTTCATTGGCCTGTGCGTGTGGCTTTCAATAATGAAAGCACGCAAATGGCCAAAGGCGGGTGCATGTCCCACCTCTTCTTAAAATGTTCACTCCCACGGCGTTTGGGTCTCGGGAGCGAGCAGCGGCGCGCAGGGTGCAGCTGCATTCCTAGTCGCGTCGTAGATCAGGTTACCAAATAAACACAGCGCGGTCGCTTTCACTTTCGCGGCCGCGCTTGTTTTTGCAGGTATGTTTTCGTTTCTGCTGTATTTTGATACCGTCGTGCATCCCGAGCCTGATGCGTGTCCTCTGTTTAAATGTAATGTCCAGAGATGATTTCTTGAAGCAGAAGACCGTGTTCGGAGGTCTGTGTGTAACGACTGTTTATGCTGCCGCTAACACTATGCCTGCCCCCTGTATAAAGTTTTTTCTCGTTAGCACATATATAGCAGCCTCAATAAGTCTAGTGTCGGGCACAGTACCATACTGAGGTTTTTAACCCCTTAAGTAAGGCTCTGGACTCACTTCCAAGTTACACGGCAGCAAAAAAAAATACAAAACCACATAGTGGCCACGTGCAGCTTTATAAGCCTCTGGCACGTAGAGAAAGTACGTGTGGTGGAAAAATAACAGCTATTAGATGCTGCCTCGAGTATGTAAACCGATGCTCCTCTCACCCCCCCCACACACACACAGGAGGCCACCACAAACGAGGGGTGCAAGCAAGGCATCGTGGGCAGACGTCAGGGTTTGTGGTGCATGCGCAACAAGCCTCGCGAGGATAGAACCCGACATTAAAACTGCCCGCTTTAGGCACAGGGTAGAATTATAACCCGGGAGGCAGCCTGCCTCAGAAGACGGCACAGCTGCTACCTCCGGATTATGCAAACAAACACATGTAACATGACATTCTGAGGCCAGAGACAAACCGCTGCCTGGGAAGTAAGCACATGTACTTAACGAATTCCACCTCAAGTGTGTTTGTTTTCCAACATGCCTGTGAGCTTGCGACACAATACTGCTGAAACCCGGGCATCCCAACCATTTGGCCAAACTCTCGCATCTCTTCATTAGTTTTCACGTCTGCGGAGCCTTTTGGTAACACATGCGGAGTGTTTCAAAAAACGCATATGTATCCACGGGGTGAGAAAATAATCTAGTGTGTGACAAATCACACATCACATAAGGTGCAATCATTTAATAAGAGTGACTGCCAGTTTATGTCAGCCATCCATCAGGAGAGTCACACGCAGTCTCTACAACACGCAAACTCATCTTGAAACAAAAGCATACTTTAAAAACAAAACATGGACTTAGAGACCAACTTTCACGTAGCACAATCGCAGGTCCAAATGCAATTCAGACTGAGTAGCGTCAAGAAGGCAACGCTGGAAAAAAATCTGATAGTTTCACTGACAATTTTTCGCTGGACTGCAGGCAGAACGAGTGCAGGATATCGGACACGCAACAGTTGATTCCGCACTGTATGGGTCTAAGGCATCAAACTCAAAATACAACAAGAATTGGCATAGCCAATAGGTCTCGCTTTTGGGACCTTATAAGTATTTAGTTATGCAGCACAATATCCTTGGTGCAACAACATCAACTGTTGCATGGCTAAACACTTATAAGGTCCCAAGGGCGAGACCTATTGGCTATGCCAATGCCTGTTTTGTTTAGCAAATGCGTCTTGTTTGCCTTTAGGACAGGCAAAGTTTTTTCGCTAATCCACCTTGCACGTTAATTTGCTTTAACCAGGCCCCATCTTCCTCCTTTACTTGGAAGAGGCATTTTGGGTTTAAAAAGTAAAGTATGAGATTTCTTTGAATGTTATTTCACAGTCTCCTGTGTTCTCAAGCTCTATAGTCAGTGTTTTCATTAAAAAATATGTAGGCATCTCAATTCTTGTGCATCTGTTTAAATTTTGCATTTTTTGTGAGAATTAATCGGTGGATGTGTTTTCATGGAAGATTATTTATGCTTTAAGAATCTGATACTGAAACATTTCATTATTTTAAACATTGATTTGCATAATACAGGATCAATGGCACATGCATACATGGATGTACGGTACAACACTGTCAAAGTTTTTGTTTAAATGTGCAATTTTGGGTGACAAACTATTTTTGAATACAAATGGTTTTTTATAGTGAATAATATAGCCGTAACCAATGAATTATTGATGTTGCACTTGAAACAATTTTTAGTAGGGGTTTAGAAGAGTATTTACTAATGTAGTTTAGTTGTGCCACATTTTTGCAGAGACACCATTTTATTAATATGGGTGCAGTTTTGGTATTCTGTTCATCTTGCTACTGCTCGTTAACCCTCCCAATCAATGTCCCCCTCCACGCCTTCTCTCCCCACAGTCTTTGCAAAGCACAGGACCCTGTGATGCAATTGGTTATTTTCCTTAAAGAGCATGTGTTGTAAATGAAACTTTCGTTGTGTACTGAATGTATCATTCTAAAGGACACTTGCACTGGAAGTTCCAATGTAGGCTTGCTGGCATACACTAGTGTATGAGTAAGCGCATTCCTGTTCACAAACTGCACTTCTAAAGTTACTACAGCCAAAAAGGATCCAAAACAGTTGTAAATGGATTCATGCTCAGAGTTGGAGTAAGTCCAATAATGTCCATGGCCACACACAGGTACTGCAACACCCTCCCATAGAAAATAATGGTGTTAGGGACTGGAAATAAAACCCTGTTGAGACGGAAAAGTCCTCTGCATGGTTATGGACATGCATCCATGCCCTGAGTGCCCAACTGTACTCATGTCTGGATCCCTAATGCTGATATTTATTGTCATAGGCAAACACGATCATGCATGTGCACCATGACAATGGCCTGTCTCACAGGTTGCAATCTTGTTAGACTTGGAGCAGTGCCCTTATAGTGGTGGAAGGATATTGCCTTCACCAAGAGTTAAGCAGCACAAGCACAGTGGTGGCAGCATACTGTGTAGTGATCAGTAGGAGTTGACATGCCCTGTTTAATTTGTGTCATTGGAGTGAGGCCTACAGGCTCACTCACCTTTTTAAAGTTCCACTGCTGTGTGAGTAACTCACCCTTGGCCTGCATCAGGTAGCAGTACAGTGCTGCGTAGCACAGGAGTGGTGACTCTACGCTAGATGTATGTGTGCCTGGGAAGGGTTCAGTACAGGGATAGAACAGTGTTGTGCAGTGCATGCATGGTGAGTGTGTATACCGGAGAGGACTACATTACATGAGAGATGTAGCGCTGTGCATTGTGTGCGCAGCTAAAGCATTTGCTGGGTGTATGTGTGCTTGCAAAAAGCGCAATACATAAAGGGTGAAGTGATGTGCAGCACACGCATGATGAATGTGTGTGCTAGCGGTGTGTGTGTTTACACGTAGCATGCCATGGCGCAATACAGGAAGGCTACATTACTAAGCAATGCGCTCAGAGTGAATGTTTGTGTGCTGACTGCATGTGTTAGAAATTGGGTTTCTAGTCGGCAAAGGCATGCACCCTGTCCAAGAAGGAACCGCAATCCTAGTCAGGGTAAGTACAGTACACCCTAAAAGTTTACCTGTGCTCATCCTCTGGCAGCTTGGCATAGAGCAGTCAGGCTAAACTTGGATGCGTCAAAGTTTTGGGACGATAACGTTGAGCAAAGTGGGGGATGTGTCATTATCGAAGGCTATGCGTCATTTCCGAAGTCGGATATCATTGTTAATGCATTGATGTCAAAAGTGCTGTGCATTTGGCTGATGCTTTGATGTCGAACCGCTGGCAGGGCCGGACAGGCAATTCCGGGCACCGGGCAATCCCCCGGTAGGCTGGATGGGGTGGGGGCCGGTTTTGTGACAGGGGGGCCGGTTCTGTTGCTGGGGGCCGATTTGGCCGTGTCGGACCGACCGTGCAAACAACCATTGCATTAACTTCCATTCCTGCACATTGCCGCCTGAGCACAACGATTCTCTGCATAAAATGCTGGTGCTCCGTCCGTGTCTGTGAGTCGTGACGTGAACAGTGACTTGACCCGCCGGCCAATTTCAATGTCATTTAGGCAGCAGGCAGATCAGGCCTGACTCATTATAATTTATAAACCACCTGAACATGATGACGTAGACGCGTGCAGCGCGCAGATGTCACCGCCTCCGCGTCTGCGCCGCGGTTTTAGTTTAGTTCAGCCTTAGGGTGGGTTGGGGTCTGCTGCTTGGTGGTGATGATGCTCATGCGCATTGGGGCTCGCGCAATTAAAAGTGCGAGTGACTCTGAGGCGAGGTCGAGGAGGAGGAGGCAGGCATGCATCGCTCGCTCTCAGAGGCCAGACAGACCCCATAATTTAATTCCCCCTGTCTGCCAGCCGCAGGTGAGTCTATTTGCGACTGGACCAGACTCCGTCCAGTCGTTTAAATTGCATGCGATCCTTCCTGATCCTCCTGCTCCTGGGCTGGCCTGATGATGATCTGATGATTGATCATCTGATTCATGGATGGGTGGTGGGCGGGTGGCCGGGGCCTAGGCCCTTGCCCCTTGGGCCCCTTTTGCTTTTAATTCTGGCCCGGTCGCAACAGACAGTGCCACGGTGGTGGCACTGTCTACCGCGACCGCTGGGCCAGAATTAAAAGCAAAAGGGGCCTAAGGGGCAAGGGCCTAGGACCCGGCCCGTTTCCGCAGCCTGCGCAGTAGTGGCTTTTTGTTGTGAGCAGCCAGCAGGGGCGGAGCGAGGTGGTGGCTGGCCTCAGGCTCAGCCTGGCTCTAGTCTAGGACTAGGCCAGGTTCTGATTGATGATTCGAGGAGCGGCTATCCCGGCCGGACTCCGGCCGCGGCCCGCCCCGATCCTGCCTCCATGTAACTTAGCCATAGTAGCCCACCAATGCCATCACCCCTCCGAGGTCGAAACATGCTACATGCATCAACCCTGGAATCCAGGAGGACCTCGGAGTCGGACCCGGTCCGGTCCCGGACCTCGGAGGGGTGATGGCTAAGTTTGCGCTGCCGCCCGTCACGCCCGTGAACATTTGCACATTCTTCCTGAATTCAGTCGTTATCCAGCCAATATGGTCAGGTGTGCCCTCCCCTCAACCCAGCCAATATGGTCAGGTGTGCCCTCAACCCAGCCAATATGGTCAGGTGTGCCCTCAACCCAGCCAATGTGGTTTCACTTGCTTGCAATATTTAAAATGTTAAATAATACTTGTGAGAAAATATATTTGGTACTTTGGCTAATGGTGCTCGAATAAATTATTGGACACGGGGGTGGGGCACAGAATTAAAAAGTGTGAAGACTATTGGTCAGATGATAAGTTGCTGAGCTTTGAAATCAACACCAAACGTATGACGCAGTTCAAATAATTCCTTCTCTCTCTGTGCCTACAATTGCAAATCAGTGCACCTGTGTAATGCACGTATGTGTAAAATCCAGTGTACTGTGCAGGACTCTACACATGTTCCAACCCTTCCCCTCCTCAGCCCCCCGCACGTGTTGCAGCCTGGCAGACGCCTTTAAGCACTGACTGCACAGCTTTTCATCTGAGCTGTTGAGCACAGGGGACATTGTGGTAAACATGGCTTAGTGGGTTAATGCATGTGCTGGTGAGCAGATCTCTATGTCAGGGGACAGATTAAGACATTTCAGAGGGTTAATGTAGCTGTTGTGAAGCTCACTAACCTCCAGGTTCCAATCCGGTAAAATAGCATAGAGGTTAATGCACCTGCTGCAGAGTACCAGCAGGGAACAGACTTTAACTCGGCATATATCAAAGATTTTAGGTGGACAGTCCTTATCTGGCCCTCCGATTCTAAGGTCCTTAACTTTACAAGCAAAAAATACTGGTCAGTTTCACAACAATGACTGTAAAAATCCTCAGTCAGGGTGATCTACGTCACCCATGCAGCCCCCGCTTACATTTCACATTTTACTTCTTGCATTCCTTATGAGTGTTTGCTTTTTCCATATGTGTTTCTGTAGTTTTTACACAAGGTATGGCTCTTGTATGGTGCATATTGTGAACTGATTCGACTCTAGGCGTATGAGTGAGTTCAGGTTGTGGGTGGGTGTTTATGATGGAACACGATTGATAACTCTGCAGCTGAGGCTGAAGAAGGGTGAGTTTCTTTCAGTTCCTGTCAGTAGATTATACAGGTATTCAGACTGTATGCACATCCCATCCTTGGCCTCTCCACAGAGCGCACGGAGAGATGGTCTCATATGTTCCAATTATAACTGTGGGGAAGTGTGTGAAAGAAGTACACAGCTGTCAAAATATAGACAGTGCCAAAGGAATAGAAATGAAATGCTTCCAGGTGTGTGGGTTGAGTGTGGCAGGGATGGTGGAGTGGAGAAGATAAAAGCGGGTATGTGCAGAAGGCGAGAGTGAAAGGAATGGCGCAGAAGAGGAAAGAGATGACACGGTTTTGCAACTACGTGAAGCACATTGTTAGTTCCTGTGTTTTCAGCCATGCCCTTCCTTACATAGACCACGACTCTTGGAAAATATTTCTAGTTCTACTTCTTTTGCCACATCCCTTCTAGAGACCCCTCGCCGTTTTTATCCTACTTGAAGCACTCGGTATGTATATAGTACAGTAGGTAAATGCGCCTGTTGTCCATATGCGCGCATAACCCGCAGTCAGCAGGCTCGATTCCTCATCTGGCGCGTTATCACTCACGCTGCAGACAGCTGCAGGTTCAAATCCCAAACCCACGTCCTGCAGTCTACCCTACAACAGTGGGTCATTGAGTGTACCCGGTCCTACTCCCTTTCCAGTCTTTTCATTACTCTCAGACTCATTATTCCCATACTCCACATGGTCAACAGCTTCATCCTTCTTCACACAACTACAGTATATCTATTGTCATTTGCTTGTGCCTTTTAAAGGAAAATAAAGAGAAAAAAATCAATAGCGAAAAAAGAAAGGGATACAAAGGAGAAGAGAGTGAAAGAGAAGCTAGGATGGGAAAGAGAGTCGAAGGCAGAGGAGACAAGAGGAAGAAGTGAGAGAAGTGAGAGAAGGAATGGAATAAAGTAATGGGGTGAAAGGAAGGAGGAACAAGGGTAAGGGAGGGAGGAATGAGGGAGCATTAACCAGGATAGGAATTAAGTAAAGAATCTTAGGTGATCATGGAGAAATGGTAGGGAAGAGTGAAAGGGAAAAGAAAGGAACACAATGGAATGAGAGGGGAGATTATATTTAGAACATGGGTTATAAAAAAGGAGAGACAAGGAGGATAAGATCTGAAAGGATCAGAGAGCAGAGGAAAAAGAAAGGACAATCAAATGGCAAAAAAGGTTTAAGAATGGAGAATTTGACATCTGAGTAAAAAGCGTAGAAGGCAGGATTAGGAAAAAGAGTAGCAAGGTAAAGAAAGGTAACTGGGAGAATGCCCTTCTTTCTGGGAAAGAACACGTTTTTAAAAAAGCATGATAAACAGCTAGATGAAGATTATTGAATCTGGCTGAAAGTACTTGAACAGGAGTGAATGTGAAGAAGCCAGGGGCATCTCATAGGAAATGTGTTTAATAGCCAAAGTAGTGCAGTCAGAACATCCTATTATATCTGATCTAAACTTGCAGTTGCAGTTTAGGGAGATAGTGGTCTTGTTCTAACTGGTGCTCCTCAGTGAGACACTAGATGCCACCCCCAGTGTATTTATTAAAATGCAAACAGAAAATAAGATGTATACATTCTAACGCATGCAAACAGAATAATGGTAATCAGAATAATGGTAATGAAATTGTGCAAAAATGTCAAATTCATACTATGAAATTCATTTTTCTTTTTAATTTTAGTTCAGTTCGGCAACTGTTTATCCACACTGAAGTTGCGACCATAGTTTTTTTAACATCTCATTGTACAAGTGCATGACATTTAAGACAACAGCCAACACATGTTTCGCAAAATTGTAAAACCTCTTTCTTAGGACTCTTTCTCTCAATTTGGAAAAGTTCCATCTATTTATCACATATCGTGTTCCAAATTAAAAATATCAATGTATCTTGTTAGGACGGTTTATTCTGTTTTATTTATTCGTTAAGTGTTTTTCTTGCCCAGCATTTACTACAATACCTCTTTCTTCCCAAGGCACGCACCAGATTTACCTCACTTGGTACTGCCTGTGCATATTCTCTACCAAATAGAAGCAGTCTCTACTGTATCATACCTGTAATATAGCATGAGTTCCTTCCGACCTGCAGCATGCCTGCTGTTTGGTTTACCCCACTACTTACTAGTATGCATCGTAGCTTGCTGACTGTACAGTTGTACAGGACCTGTGTGGCTACCCAAGGCCATGTCAGCCTACTGCCTGTGCAAGTGCATTCTTGCCTGTCCTTGATGCGCCTCTTTCCATAGCTTAACACAGAGTCAATTAAAGCTGTCTCTAGGCCAGACTTAAATAAGAAACGCAGATGTGCCTGTGGTGTTGGAAGCCTGTCCACGTTTCTACCGAGCCAATAGCTTTTTCTGATATCCTTGGAAACCAGTCATCATTTTCACAAGGAGCACAATGGAGGACATGGTTTTCCTAGACTGTAAACAAAGCAATCCCCTCTTGCCAACCAGACCTGTTCTACCATTGGTTGGTTTGATGGTCTGTGGTTAGTAGGGGTTTTGCATGGCCCCAGCTCGAAACCCTCACAGTGCAAACTCAATGCACGCCCTTTCCGCGTCTGATAATGAGCTCACTGATGGTGTGATGAACATGGAGGATTTTCCTTGCTTGGCACAAAAGTGTGCATAGGCTGGGCGATTATAATATAAGATGGTGCACTGTTTGTATTTTGAACCTGCGAGGGCTTTATCTTAGATATACTGTGATAAAGCTGTTGGGCCAAACTCTTACAATGTCCTTTGCATACATCTTTGTCCTCTCATCAAAGCTCATCCATCCATCCATATATCCAGCCATTTAAATGGGATTACTCTCCGTAGTCCCCTCCAGGTTCTTTTGAGATTCAAAAGGCTGCGCACATGCACACTGCGCTTGCTCGCTACACACCATGTGGGGGCTGGTCTCACTTTTACTTTGTTCTCTCTGATTCACTACTTGTGTCTATTTTTGGTGCTCTCGGAAAGAATGTCTATGGGTACATATGACTGGGTGGGTAACCTGGTGCTCTTTAAGGTCATCATCTGTGCATACTGTGCTTTCAAAGTTGATACAATTGAATATGTAATGAAAAATGTGCTGTAAAATTCACCATTTTGGTCTGTCTTTTTCCAAAATTTTCTTGCGGGGAGAACCCTCCCGAACCCCCCTAGTAGCGGTCGGGCTCGCTCGCTATGCGCCGGACGGGGGCTGGTCTGGCAAAATTTGCCAGGGCTGCTTTCAGTTCCCAGTGGGCTGTAGGTAATGGGGTGGCACAAAGCTGCGAGTCGGGGACAGTGCGTCACAGACGTTGGCAATGCGGTGTCAGAGACTTGTGCAGCAACAGTGATGCGAAGGCACTGCGTTGGCAAAGTCAGGGCTACGTTGTAAGTCGAGGTCGTTGCATCGCGCAGTCGGCGAGCGGTGGCCACGGCTTTGGTGAAGGCAGCAGCGATATCACAAGGAAATGCGCTGGTGCCGGTCGACGTATCGGTGTCGATGCGTTGGTTTCTTGGGTTGCAGCACCAAACACTCACTTCCAAGGGCCCAGGACTGGATTTGGCACCACTTAGCAGAGCAGGACTTACAGCAGAGGAGCCCAGGTGCTGGTAGCAAGATGCAGGTGAAGTCTTTGATATCCCTGAGACTTCAGAAACAGGAGGAAAGTCCAACGAGCCCTTGGAGATTCCTTAGAGTTGCACGATGTAGAGAGTCAAGTCCAGTCCTCTCATTCCTAGGCAAGAAGCAGCAGGCCAGCACAGTAAAGCAAGCAGAAAAGTGGCAGTGCCTCCAGGCAGCAAAACAGCTCTTCTTCCTGGTAGAATGTTCTCAGTTCCACAAGCGTTCTGAGTATTTGGTGTCAGAGGTCCAGTACTTATACCCATTTTAGCCTTTGATATAGGGAGACTTCAAAGAAAGGACTTTGTAGTGCACAAGACCCTGCCCTTCCTGCCCTGGCTCCAGACTCACTACAGGGGTGTATGCAACCCTTTGTGTGGGGACAGGCAGAGCCCTACTCAGGTGCAAGTGTCAGCTCCTCCCTCTCACTCTAGCTCAGGAAGACCCATCAGCCTGGTGATGGGCCATCAGGATGTGAGTGGCACACATCAGCTCCCTTTGTGTGTGACTGTCTAGGAGGAATGCATAGAGCCCAGCTGTCTCCCAACCCTGGCGTATATTCCAGAGGCAGGCAGAAGGCACAGAATGGTGGCATTTTCAGACCTGCAATTTAAAAACCAACTCCACTAAAAGATGTGTTTTTAAATTATGAGTCCTGAAACACGAAACTTACTTTTCCTATGTTTTCCCAATTGGAAGTTGCACTTGTAAAATGGTAGCTCCAATGCAAGAATATGGGAGAGATGGGCTTTGCAGTAGTAAATAACGAATTTAATAGCTTCTCACTACCAGGACATGTAAAACTTAAACGTACATGTACTACCTATTAAATACACTGCACCCTGCCCTTGGGGCTGCCTAGGGCCTATTTTAGAGGTAACTGATATGTAAGAAAAAGGAAGGTTTGGGCCTGACATGTAGGTTATCTTGTCAGGTTGAAATGGCAGTTTAAAACTGCACACACAGGCTCTACAGTGGCAGGCCTGAGACATGTTTGAAGGCTACTCATGCGGATCGCCCAATCCGTGCTGCAGGCCCACTAGTAGCATTTGATTTTCAGGCCCTAGGCACATGTAGTGCACTGTACTAGGGACTTCTCAGTAAATCAAATATGCTGATCATGGAGAAACCAAATGGCATTACATTTTAGACACATAGCACATGCACTTTAGCACTGGTCAGCAGAACGAAGTTCAGCACTCAGTCGAAAACAGGAGATCAGAAGGCAAAAAGTCAAGGGAAACCACACTAAAACATGCACCAGATCTAATAGTATGTGTGCCTGGTGTGGAAAAATAAATGGAACTAACAGTACTGGACAATGTTTGTGCTGTGTACATACTCTTAAGTGTGCCTGTAATGGTACATTTTCGGAGGACACTGGGTTCCATTATGGGAAACTCAGGCCTGCTTGGTGAAGACATGAGGAGTACAGGAAAACAGGAAACCCCTCAGACAGATGTGTATTGCTGCATTTCTGTGAGCTGGGTGAGACACACTGGAAAAGGGAGAGAGAATCTTCCCCTGTACACTTCAAAGGGTGCTCTTTGACTCAGTGAAAGATTACCAGGAGGGAGCTTAGACATATCTCAGAGGGGAGATGGGGCTGATAAGGAAATCAGAAAGAGTAGGGATGGGAGCCAGAGATTATCCTTTTGATGCACATATCTCTGTGGCTGACATCTGGGTGTGAACTCTAGTCTCTATCACTGGCCTGTGTTGCGGGACTATCAGCTATGACAGACAGCTTTTCAAGAGGAAGAAGAGAGAGGAAAAGTTTACACTTCAATAGAAGCAGAACTGCAACATAAAACTTTGAAGACCCAGACCCTAAATCACATTTAATGTCTGGTAATGGACTATAAGAAGGGGAGGTTGAGACTCCAAAAATTTATCTTCTGCCAAGCAGCCAGACAGGCAGGGTGAGGAGGGGAATCTCTGCAAGACTTCTGTCTGTGACTGCTACTGGAGGCCAAGATCTTCTAGTCTCCTTGCTGGGCGAGGGGACATCACCCAGGGAAACCAAGGCCAGCTGCTTTGGAGCCTGGAGCACCAGTGCCAGCCTGCTTACCAAGACCAGTGTGCCCTGTGAGGAAGAGGACAGAGATGGAGGGAGCGAGGTCCAGTGGGTGCCCTGTCGAGAGGACTCTCGGTGTGAGATGTGAGGAGATGGCTGCAGCACCAAACGGATCATTGACCATGTTCAGAATCAGGTCGGCTACCCTGTATGTAGGGGTGGGCTGCCGTGAAGAAATCTATGAGCGAAGTTCCAACTGGGGAGCGTGAAGCTCGTATCGCACCGTTGTGGCGACCCGGTATGCCAGGGGGGGCTCCAGTGGAAGTCAACACTGCCAACAAGTGCCAAGACTGTTTACGGGCCTAGCATCAACCCTGTGCGCTAGTAGGGGCTGCTGTGGTGTGGACTGCCATGTGCAAGTACCACAGCAACCCTATATGCTAGGAAGGGCTTCCGGTACTAATTAACTTTTGGAGTACAGGCAATTCATAGTGAGAGAAACACTCAAGCTCCCCGGGCGAAGTTTGGCTCGCTCATGCTTCAACAATGCTATAGGGGGCCAGAATCGTAACATTTTAGAAGGTCCCAGCCCAATCCTACTCCCAATCCAGGAAGTGTTGTATGAGTAACAGTTAAGGAGACTCATGGTGAAGCCTCTGATCTGCACAAAAGTTCAAGGATGAGACCTCTCACTCTCATACCTCATTGCCCTCCTCCTTTCAAATTAGGCCCAGCCAATAATATGTGAAATGTAGTTCAGCTTTGAGCTCTGCACTGATAATAAAAATCTGATAAGACATTCCAGGAAACCCACGGTTTCTATCTAGAAAGGTGAAAAACTGAAGGCTGCATAGAAATGTAGGAATAGTGTGGGACATCAGTGCTTAATTTGTGCCAGTGGTGGAAGGTGGTGGGCTCTAGCACTCATTCATGGCACACATCAGACTTTGACGTAGATCAACAGAGAGAAAGGAAGAAAGGAGAGAACAAGGGAAGAAAAGAACAGCATTGAAACTGAGAAAACTGGCATGAAAAGGCCATGGAAGAGTGAGATGAGGAGACAGAAGGTGTAGGATGGTGACAGAAAGAGGCATGAGGTGGGATCAAGAGCAGACAGCCTTGGTATTCGGAAATCTTGGCATTAGGCAGGGCTGGCAGCAGGCTTCCCAGGAAAAGCTTCTGCCCTGCAATTAAGAAGTTTTTCTTTCCCACAAACTAAGTACTGAGGGATTAGTGTTGAGGTGGCGGGTGGGCTGCGGAACAAAGGGACAAAGAGAAGAAATGGGCTTCGGGGAGAATGCCAGCTGGTCCCTGCTCAGTATAAACGTAAATTTTACCATTGCTTATTAAATTTGACATCTCTGATGTGGCTTATTGTGCCAATAAAGTTCATTTGAATTGAATTGACTCGAGAAGAGAAAAGGAACGGGGAGGGAGGCCGGGGGAGGAGAAGGGAAGAGGCGTGAGGGTGAGGAAATATACACAGACAGGGGAGGGAGGGAGGTTGAGGGAAGGGCGAGCGAGGAAGCACAGACAGGAGAATGAGAAACAGGAAAGAGACGGATCAGGCGAAGTCTGGCAGGGAGGGGTGACCGGGCGCTCTTCCATGGAGAGGCTGCTGATGTGGCGGGGTGCGGCCCAGCTGTTAGAGCATAAACCGCCTCTGGAAGGCTTGTGTCTGAAAAGACACCCCCACAAGCACAAAGAAGGATGAGTCCCTCGGCACTCTCTCCCTCCGGCTCCAGTACAGATGCGGGCGCGCGAGTACATGTATGCATTGGGGGAAGCTTGACGGGAGTTCTGACAGCAGGCCCTGCGGAGACCGAGGTGGAGACAGCTGTCGGACTCCCAGTGCCCCTTCTGATCCGTCCTGTCCTAGTATCTCTGATCTCCATCAGTGTACCGTGAATCTAAACACAGTCGTGCCTGGAATCCTCTCACCCCTCTGACCCACGAACGTCCTCTGACTTCTGATTCGTCCCCTTTCCTTCCTGCTCCAATCAACACGTTTTTATTTGTATTAGAGTACACGCACGTATTATTATGTACGTTGAAGACAAAGTTGTAACATTCATAGTTATCAACAGCTATTTATGTCTGCTGGGAGCAGATTATCGTCGAGCAAGGATGTCCCCAAGTGTTCTACTCAAACACTATAAGAGGTCTTGTACTAAACTAATAAAAACTACAAATATTGATATCAAGCAAGGGAAAGGGGGACCATTTTGCAGCATCCAGATACAGCAGCCATGAAGATGACGTAGCATGACGTTACAATGAATACGTCATCCATGCGCCGTGTGTCAGGCAGTTGCAAGTTGGGGTAAGTCCAGTATTCCACTTGGGTGAGTATTGGAGGGTGTCTCCTCACCAGTTATCTACTGATAACCCAACTGGACTATTCCATAACGAGCCCATCTTGGAGCTTCTTGTGGGTCTGCGGTGGGGCGATGGTGGTTGGTTAAGTGTCATCCTTTGCATCGGTTCTCAGGGACAGTCACATATCATCCCAGCCATCAGCTATGGGGCTCTTCCTGGGTCCTTTAATCTCTTCTGTTCCCCACAACACTTCTCTTGCTTTCTTGCTTCCATCTCTTGGCGTAAACGCACCTAAACCCAACTACTCGAAGCACATTATTGCTATGCACAGTGTCACATTAGCCACCCAAGAAGACTACTCCATTCACTAGGACCCTTTCTCATTTCCTTTTATTACCAGCGTCTTGCCCCTCCCCTTCCTCTCTCTTGGTCCTTCTTTTGCATATCCTCTCCCACCCTACTCAGAGCTATAAAACTAACTTATGGTGTCATAAAGTGCTTTGCGAATAAGAAACATAGCACAAAATGGACTGTTTGTGCTCCACCTCGTCTGTCAGAAGCACCAGTTCCAGGCAGCCCACCTTTTTGCAGTTCGCCTCAGCTCTCCCACACTTTCAGGCCACATAATATCCCAAACATTCTCATTTTCATTCACAGCCCTAATAGTGTCTGACTCTACTCCAGCCCTAAAGAGCCCATCTTGTCCTGGAACCTCAACAGTTTTGTACAGGCCTTACTTCCTGTCTAATTGGGCGTGAGTTGCAACAACAACTCTCCTATAGGCCTCCCAGGGATGAAGGGATGGGGATCCCCCGTGTCTTACAATACTACCAGGCTACGCAACTCCGGTTCATGGTTGAATGGGTTAGGGCTGACTCTAAAAAGCATTGGCTCTTTATGGACCAGCCAGTGGCGGGTTTACACTTGTGGAAGGTCATGTGGTTGCCCCAACAGCATAGATATGGGGCATGTATTCCTCCCCTATCACTAGGACCACTTTGTCAGTGTGGAACAGGGTCACAGTTAAGATGGGTTTGACTGCTTTCCCCTCCTTGATGACTTCCATTTTTGGCAACCCAGATTTCACCCCAGGCATACACTCAGAAAACCACCCTAGATGGCATGAAGGGGTGTGCACGCGCATAGAATGTCTATATGGTGCTAATGGTAGAATCCCCTTTGAAAGCATGAACAAGCATTTGCAATGCAATAGGTCTCGCATTTGCGAGAGTTTAAGCTATTGCCATTCTAAATGACAATGCCTTTTATTGATGTTTTGCTATTTAACACATAAATAAAAGGCATTGTCATTTACAATACCAATATCTCAAACTCTTGTAAATGTGAGACCTATTCAAAGAAGCGGCCGCCATTGTCCAGGGCTGCTTGGAAAGTGAAAGCGCGCATGGCGCGCTGAATGTTGCAGGAAAGCATGTCGTGCCTGCAGTAGGAGAAACTCATTAAAGAAAATAGTGCTTACAGACTAAAAAAGACGTACTGTGTAACAACCGAAGTAAAAGGGCCAGTCCTCATGGGATGTTACAAATAAAGACAAGGTGGTACTAAGGAGGGACTAACAAGCCTAATAACGAATCAGAAGCCAGCATTTACGAAGAGCAATGACACAAGCCAATGACAAAAATGGGCAGAGAGTGGGCGGGGCTTCTAGTCCATACTCCAATACAGCATGCCGCAGAGCAGCGCATGCGCTGCCCAGGCTCGACCTAAAAATGACTATGGCCTCATTGAACAAGACCGAATACACTATCTACAAATCAGGCACTGTGTGACCGATCCCTCAATCAAACCACATGTGTGGAGGCCACTGTTTCCCTTTGGGAAGTGGTTTCTTCTGAAATGTGGAGGCAGATGCTTCATCACTGAACTCTAATCCCTCCTGCCACAAAAACAGCTGCAAGACAAGAGTGCAGGACAGAAGAGATGGGAAGAGGAACTGGGCCGCACTCTTACACACAAGGAGTGGAAGGAGATATACCACTGGATAAAACACACTGCAAGCAACATGGCTTCACAAGCTTTGGCACATCTTGGGCATGGAGAAACTGTTATTTGTGGCAGAGTTCAAACTGGAGACCTATCATAAACTTTGGACCCCCTTCATAAATATCCTCTCGACGGAGTTCAACAAACTGACCTGCGGGGTAAGACATACTTGTTACTGGGGGATTGGAGTGGGACCAAATGTGAAACGTGGAGGAGACCAAAATTAATTAATTCACAGCTTAATGAGTGTTTGGAGCGGGACATGGGTGGGGGAGTTGAGGATCTCACTCCCTTGAGCCTCCTTAACATACTTCCTTGGCTCCATAGGATAATTACGGCCCTCGCGCCCCGCTTCAGCGACATCGGCACACCCACGGCTTTCGGGGTGTTGGTCCTAACATTACCTACAACTCAGGACGTTGCTTCTCACTGAACGGTCCCACAGCTACCATTCAGGCCCCTCGTGGCTATTTGGTTCTGCCCTCAATTGGCAATTAAGTGCAGCGGTTATTCAGTGGTAGCGCCTACCTGCGTCCTCCCTGCACGCCGTCCTCGAGCCCTCTGAACCTCCCCTTTTTTGGCTCATTAGGAGACCGACGGCCCACGTGCCTCTCCGGGGCCCCCTCGCTGATTCTTCCACCCACACTTCTATCTTGGGTTCCCGAGTAAGTGATTGGTTTTCTGCCGTGATGCCTCTCCCCTTCTATGCACCTTCAGTGACTAGTCCCATTACCTGCTCTGACAATTCTTGTCCTCCCCCTCCCTTTTCTCTGAGCCTGCCTTTACTGCATAGTTTTCACAGTTGCGAGTCCCTTTTCATTAAGTGCATACTTTGGCCCCAAGTGTGGAGACAGTTGCCTTCATAGTGCGCAATTTCCCTCCACTTACGCTCCACATCACAACAAGGGTTTTCTCCGCAAGTGCTTTTTCTGTCCCTTCCTTCACTAAACCTGCTACTTGAGAGATCGGAGCACCGCCTTCAATTACTGGTTGTTTCTCTTTGCGCAGCGGCAATTCTCTGGGACGCAGTCCTCTCTGGCTGCTCCCCACATGAGCTTCACCTTCTTGGCATTAACTTTGAACCTTAAGACTCTTTCTTACTGGAGCCCATCTATTCTGGCTACCATTCCTTTCTCTGTAAGGAAACTGTATGTACATAATTTACTTACCTTAATTAACTCGGGACCACTGTTTGATACCATGTTTTCTCCTCTTCATAGATTCTTCTTGCTCACATATTTCGTCCTGATGATGATTTCGATTTAGTGAGATTGAAACGCCGTCGACCCTTTACAACAAAAACTCCAATTTGTTTAATTTTCTTTGGAGTTTTTCTTACTGTTGTCAATGCGATGTAATTTTTAATGTCACTAGCACTCCTCACTTCACGCACCTTTCACTATATTTTTGTGTGAGCACTAGAACTATCACTTAAATAGCAATAACTGATATTTCATTTAAGATGTCAATAAATGTTATGACTTCAACCGTGCGTCCCTGCATATATTGCTTAATAAGTCCCCCGTGGGCTAATTCTGGTTAAACTGACTAACGCTCATTTAAATAGTGATAGCCTAGGCTAACCTAGGACCCTTCTGGATTCAGCTTTGGCCATATTAAAAGTGAGGAGATACAGTGGAGCTGGTCGCTGGGCAACCTATGGCTATGTCAAGAGCACTGAAGCAACTGTCCAGGTCACACAGAGTTAGATGAGTGCCAGGGCCTGGCCTTCAGCACAAAGTGAAGGGCTCCTGCTCTAATATAGAGGCCTCTACCCTTCCTGATACCTGAACATGTATGAAAAAGAGGAGCCACCAGCACTCCCTACTCTCTTGTATTTGTAGGCACACCTGTGAATGTTCCCAATACAGAGAGTTTTCTTGAGCATCCTGACTATAGACTCTGTAAAGAAGGGGTAGGAGGTAGGCTCATGACTCCCATGTGCTCTATCTCAGCCCTTCCTAAGTATCTCTCCAATAGGGTAACATGGTTTCAAACTCTTTGCCATCGCCTGATTTCTGTCATCGTCACCCCTTAACTGCCTCCAACTTGGAATTCCTTCATTTGTGACCGGTGCTCCCATCAGATGAGGTAAAGTTGCAGCCTTACAGCATCACCACTTGGAGGCGCCAGATGAAGGGCCTTTTTCTTAGCTGATAGTGAATGCCATTTTTCCTGCTGCACCCATTGCCCTCACACTATCTTTGCCTCCTCTAACCTTTTTCCTCCTGGCCTCATACTTCTACTGCTTATTACCTTCCAGTTTGTCGATGAGGCACCTAAAACCTGTCACGCAGTTTAGTGTGCTACTCCTGACTTCTCTGCATGGATGTGTACAAAGGGCCTTTTCCTTCTGCGGCTTGTGCTGCGCCCCTTTTCCTGGGCACAGCACAAGCCGCAGTAGAAAAAAGCACTTTCCGACCGCCTGAACGGCGGTCTGATCATAATAGGCCGGGCGGGACCGCTGACTCATTGTCGGATAGTCACCTGCCCGATACGAGGGCGGTCGGCGGTCCGACTGACTGCCATTGTAAAGAGGGCCTAAATTAGGTAAATGAAAAGTAAAATTCAAATATTGCCTGCCAATTATTGAATAACCATGGATGTCATTTAGAGGTTGCCAGAGGTCACAGTGGCAACCCCTGGCATGCCCCTTGTGACCCCCTGCCACTGCCTTTGCAGCACCTGACTTCAGAGGTGGCAAAATCAGTGGCAAGAACTCAGAGCAACTCCGCATTCCTTATTTTCTGCCCATTTTTCATTATACTAATAGTGAAAAAACATTCTGTTGTTCATTATTAGTGCATTATAAAATTAAGCACACTCAGCTGGAAAGTGTCCTTTGGTGGCAGCTGTGGTAAGTAATAATGGCTTTAAATGTATGTTGTGTGCATGCTTGTGGGTGACAGTGTGTTTATGCGAGACAGAGAGAGAGCTTGTGTATGTGTGAGCATATGTCTGCATGTTTAAGCATGTGTGTGTGAGTGAAAGAGAATGAGAGTCAGTGACAGGTAGTAAGTGAGATTGTGTGAGATTGATGCCCAGATTTACTATTCTTTGATGCAAGACAACGCAGCACCAAAGTTACTGTGCTCCAAGCATCAAAGGGAGAGAGACAAAATACACCATATCTACTAAGAAACAGTGCATTTTTTTCTCTTCTTGTGCGCTGGTGCACTTTTGGCAGCCATGCGCCAATGCATTGCCATGCGTCATAGTGCAAGGATGTGTGCATTCTCTGAAGCATAGGTTGGCACTGGAAGGGATCCTTTCAAGTAATAAAACAAAGCTTTAAGGCTTTCCCACTTCTTATGTGTGCCGTAATATGCAGCACACATGCAAAGTTGGAAAAACGATGAGAAATGAAAACATTTCTCCTCATTACACCTGCGTCGAGGAGTTATAAGATTTTGCCGCAAATTCCTGTCTACCAAGGTTTCTAGATAGGTATTTGTATTAAATCCCATGGGTGATTGCATGGTAATTGCCATGCACCACCTATGGAATGCCCCTTGACACAAAATAATGCAAAGCAGCATGTAGTGCAATGTTTTGTTTCTTTTGGATATGATCCAATGCAAATCAGGATTTGCATTGGATAGTAAATCCCAGCCTAACACTTTGTGCAGGGTTTGTACCACAAGAGTGACATGAACATGGCTCAAAGCATTAGTAAACCTGGGCCTGAGTGTCAGTAAGTATCAGTGAGTATTAATGAGATTAAGAGTGAATGAAATTGAATGATTGAGAATGAACAGGACTTGATATAAGTGGATGTAAGAGAATGTGAGTGTGATGGTAGGGTCATGTGACATGCCTGCCTGGAAAAAAACAAGGTCAGGGGTCATATGATGTCACATTATGTGATGTCATTAGGGTCAAAGGGTATGTTATGTCAATTTTACGATGCCTGGCATTTTGCTAAATCGACACCAATGGAAATAACCTGGCAATTCCAATGTATTTAACTAGCCTTTCCTCCATAGACTAGTCTATGAATAAGTTACCAATGATATCACTCTGAACTGCGTGTAGTTGGGAAACAACCAGCAAGTAATCAGTATACCTAGTACCAATGCTACTTGTTTAGGTCACTCAACTGTAATGTCAAGGTTCTCTCAGGCTACATAAAGCTTGTATCAGTTATTCAGGCACGGTTTGAGGTTTGTGAGTTACAGTGCTGGAGAGTCAGTGATTCCCAGCAAACACTGAAAGCCCATGTCTGCATGATGTGCCAGTGAGAGTCAATGGACTTCTTGCCTGTTCTGCTCTTGAGCAGACTGCTGGAAGAACTAGGACAAGCAATGCTAAATAGCAGTGCCTGAAGTCTAAGAGAGCTACAATGACTGTGAATATGCAGAGTAGCCGACAAGAAGCAGTGAACCTGCCTAATGTGCTTACTCAGTCTCATACAGATGAAAAATAATATAGCTTTCCTTTGATTTGCACAGAGCAGCCCCAATCCCTTCAAACAGTCGTTTGTCTATGGTATATCACACTGGAAGCAGAGATGGGATTCCACCTTGTCCTATTGGGCTGTCAAGGTGTCTAGAGGCACATCAGGGCTCCCTGGTTTCCCAAGAAGTGATGCATACTGCTCTTTTCAATGGCTTTCAGTTAATTTGACAGTGTTGCCACCCTAAAATGAATACCAGGTTTGTTGGGACCCATTTTGAACTATTAGTTTGACTGCAACAAGTGGTTCTTCAGATATAAATCTTTGACTTCTCTCCAGTCAGATTAAACAATTCTGACAGATTTACACGTGGATGACCGCAGTGAGACCTGTCAGATTACAATTACTCCAAGCACAGTATACTATTCCTTACATGGGGAGGATCCCACAAAAACCATGACCAGAGACTAGCAAGTTGTCATTCTTGCATTAAAGAATATACCATTCTCAGGCCGTATCTTTTACACATCATAAACAGGACATTGAATAAGAAATGTCATATCATTTACAAAATGTACATCATTATGGTTTAATGCAACATGATTAATACATGAAATCTCATTTCAAACTCTCAAAGGAGTCATGGTTGACCATCCCTCAGGCCCCTGCCACATCAATTGACTTGGGTCCCTGGGTAATACCAGCACACCCCCCCATAAGTTGTACTTTACAAAGCAAACTCAACTGCTCCTTCAATATGGAGAGAGCGTGGACCAGCATGAAATCTGGACCCCCAAACAATTGTACCAGAGCCAACCCAATGAAGGGATCCCCCATGGTAATCAATTGGAGATTGGCCTGGGCAAATGGCCATACCTTGATCCCCTAGTGCAGCCACCAGAGCCCCACATCCATAGGCCATGTAATGGAGTACCTTAGAAGGCTATGGACAATAACTGTAGTGGATGTCCCGAGCCCCTCACTAGAGTCCATAGTACCCCTGCCCCGGTCTCTCAAACCATTTTGAAATCTCTCGTACCTATATTCCTGATGCCAAGGTTGTCTACCTGTTTTGCGGACAAACATGACTCCTTCCCTGCTAACAACAGCCGCGCACAAAAATACTAGCCACAGGGAGTGGTTGACAGGGAATACTGGAACTCCTCAGGGCTGGAAGCTAGTCCCATGGGGTGCATCAGCGGTCTTCAGGTGCAGCCAGGCAACAAGGTGGCGATAGGTAAGTTTACTCTCCTTTTAACCAGTCCAGCTGCCCTTGCCAGTCTCCCAGGTAACCCCGCTAACCCTCCAGCATCCAATGGCTGCAGTCGAAGGAGTCTATGAAATTCAAAATGAGGTAGCCACAGTTTTCCACTGGTTTCAGCCAGTCTGATCCAGCTCACAGCTGTCTCCGGGTTTTGCCATCTCAAGACATCGCACCCAATCCACCGTGAGCCCTCGTCCCTGAGGAAAATAAAATACACGTAACTATGACCGATCCGCTCAAAGATACAGGCCTGTTAAAGACTGTTATCCCAGGTGACCAAAATATTATACACATAACCAGTCTGTTAAAAAATGATGGAACCTGAACTATTCGATTACAGATATTGAAAGGAGGATCCCGGGCACCACGATACCGGTTACTCAAATGCCTTATGAAAAAATCACATTCCCTCATTCCACACCCCTTACCAATGACTTTCCCAAATGGGGCACCTCAGAGGAAGTTTCATTAGAGCTTGATGGTAGCCTAAGTCCACTGAGTTGCTTGGACTAAAAAAAAACACTCATACGTTTATGCCATAATAGGCTGACTTCCTCTGAAACACTGGTACTGTTCATCAAGAGGTTCAAGATTACGGTTACTATGGGTGAAGCCCCACTGACTGGAGAGTTAAATATTCATATAAAAGACAAGGCTATCCATGATTCCAATCACCTCACAATGGGAAGAATTACCCTGTAGATGATTTAAGAATCCTGATTTACTGTTCTAGCCACTAGAATCTCTTCTTGTGTCACACCTCGGTTCCAGTAAGTACTAGATGTTTCTATTTGCCTTGTTGTGTTATTTTTTTCTGCTCCACTTATTAATTCATATTGCTTTCCAATGACGTAACACAACCTAAGCATTGTGTATGATTGTGTCAATGTTCCAGAACCCAATAACCTCACCACCTGGATTAACACTGACATACTGCACACTACTTCCACTAGAGACAAGGACCTGAAGGGAATACGTGGCTAACCAACTCCAAACTACAGTTTATTTGACCCTGGTTTAGGAGGGGACAACTGGTTCTGCTCAGTACTCCCTATGTGCCCTAGGACCTGTCTTGGATCTTCTTTCTTTCGTTCAGGGAGTTTTGTGTAGCACAGTACTTAGCCTCGCGGTCATTACAGTGTGCAGGGCTAAATGGCAAAGTGCATTGGACATGAGGAAAGACTTAAGGGTAGTTACAGTTCAGCCGGACGTGAGGTATGAGCTCCTATTCCTCAGTGGTTGCCTAGGTTGTTGCAGGTCTTTCTTCGAATACCAGGTTCAAGATTTCACTCTTCAAGGGTATTTATAAATTGGCAGTGGTTAGGATTTTACCTCAAGCTAGTTCACAAGGTACAAGGGGTGCTCAGTAACCTGCCTCCATGTCTCTGGAAGGCCTGTTGGTGGCTGTAGTACAAGCTGACAAACAGAGTTACTAATTGTGTTATCTTCCCAAAATGTATCAGAAATATTTTTGGGGGGAAGATGTTCCTCTCAAACACTTTTTTTGTGAAGCTATAAATCCTGGTTTTGAAAGACGTTTCACCTGTTATTTTTAAAACTTTGCAAAACTCCTGAAATTAGCCAAGTTGACATATTGTTTTAAAAAGGTCATAAAGTTGACAAAAGCTATTTTGGTAAATTTTTTTACACCCCTAGTTAAATGATCCTTTGGAATTTAGCATTATTTTCTTGCTTTTTAATAAGTGACAGTAAATAATTCACTGATAGTTCTCTACATAGTTTTGATCTGCTCAGGTTCACTAGCCCCAGTGGTGTAATACATGTAAAAAGCGGTAAGGGGTACCCAATATTCCTCCACCTCACAGATACATTTTTGCCTTGGCTTAGACACCCCTGAGGGATGGGGACTCCTACACTGCAGGCCTCTACGATATACCTCACCGCTAGCAGAGACGGATGGTGATCAAATTTGAATCATTCATGTACCACTGTGTTTGGTCTGCCAGGATTCTTGAATGGACATCCTCACGCGAGCACTGCTAATGAGGTCACTGCACTCCTACCGAGAGATTCTTTATTCCGCACCTGCTCTGCAATGAACCCCTTATCTGTCCCATTAGCGCTTCTTAGAGACTGCGGTTTGTTTCACGCTCCAAGAGCAATGGGCAAACAGTCGGACAGGTGGCTGCAGATAGGAGGCCTGGAGACATTGTTATTGCTCCACAGCTGAATTCTATTACTTTATTCAATATATATATATATATATATATATATATATATATATATAGGCGCCGGGAAACCTCCGGGTAGCTGTGCGCCATATAAATTTAATAATAATAATAATATATAGGTTTATATCTTTTACTATGGACATAGCTGTGAAAGTACAAGAGCGCTGTACAAAAGATACAATCAATTAGTACAACCGGGAAAACGTAGATAAACTATGCTCTGCTGACCCACCTATCCAAGTAGTGACGGCTGCAAGATAAAATAAACAAGCACTGGCCAAGCCCATAGGTCTCGTCTTTGAAAGGCACTTTTGGCTTTGCTGGTGCTTCTTGCTGATGATGAACAGCGCCAACCAAAGGGAAAAAATATGTTCATTGCCGATGCTGAACAGCACCAGAAAAAAACAAAATATGCCCAAATGATTGGGCAGAGATTGGAGATGTATAGGCGTGCATGTGTTACCACAGAGGCGCGCGTATGCGGCATCAGCAATAAGAATACAAATGTTGCTGCCAGTATTCATTGAAAGCTTCAAGTGCATGTTGAAGGTCTTGGTATGTGGATTATCTCACATAATTTCCTTTCTAAAAAGGTGCTAAAGTCTGGTCGCAACATTGCCTCACAAATGACAAACCTTTGTATCCGTTTAAACTTTTAACACCAATTCGCAACATTCTAAGCAGGGCCTTGCAAAGTCAGCCTAGGGGTCTGTTCTGCTGCAAGAACCAATTGTTGCACTTTGTTTTAGCAATAAAAAGGGTTTAGTTGAACATAGAATTGCGTGAAAGCTGCCATTTACTTTGTAAAGATGATAAGTGCAGTTGGAATTAGAATGAGCATGCGGGGAAAAAAACATTGCTCTCGGTATTGATAGTGCGCAACATAATTCATATAAAAATAAAATGAAAATATAGGTGACCACAGGATAACAGTAAGATATAAATAACATAAAAATATAAAATATATTCACAGCACATATCAAGTGCTACAGCACCTTGTCAGTTATGGCAAGTGCTCTATAAATGTGACTACAACACAAAACGCAATAAAATGAAGTAAAGCATAAAACAAAATCACCCACAAAAAATTATTACCAATATGATGTAAATAAAAGAATGCCGGCAATAACACCATAAGCAACACACAGTAGCACTGCTGTTGTCTACCTCAAAAATTAAGGCTCAAACAGAACCACCACTATGTAATTTTACCATCTGGTTGCCTTCAATCATTAATTGTACTTTACTGTAGCAATAAAACAAATTGCGTTGCTGGGCATTGCATTGCCTGGGTTCTACCATTTCAATTGTAAAAAATGTAAGTAAGTCCGTTTTTATATAGCGCAGCTACTCACCCTTACGGGTCTCAAGGCGCTGGGGGCCGTAGTGGAAATTAAGTGAGCTATTGCCCAGAGTCACATGGTGCTGAGCTGCCACCAGAGCCGGGGATCGAACCGTGAACCCTGTGCCCTGGCCGCTGCACCACACCTCTCCAATTTGTATGACAATTGTAAAGACATGAGAAGTACTGCTACTATCAGAGTGGCGCTGTGAAACAAAGGCTGCTATCTGTACTTGCACCAATTTACATACAACACTTAAATATGCGAAGAGACACACTGTAATTAACATATTCTTTTGTTACATGCACTAAAAATGTAAACAACACAATGGGAAACATAATGGTAAGGAAAGGAAAATAGTGTTAAAAAAACACTTTTATGTCTAATGAACGCTTACAACAACTGCTGAAAGTCGCTGTGAAAGTCTAGTTTCACTCGTGCAAAACATTCGCATATCTCTCTGTAAGCAAGTTCAGCATCTCATCCTAACAAGTTCCAACATCTTGAGGTACAAGCAAATATAAAATGGTATATATTGGGAGAGGAACTGGGTAAATTCGAGTCTCATGGCTGACTCCATATCCTGTGATTCTAGGCAAATCACTAAATCTCTCAGTGCCTAAAAAAGGGGGAAAATTAACATGTACTTGTGTGATGTAACTGGTGCTCATGTAAAGCACTCCAATACCCTGAGTTCGAGTCTATGCTATATAAAACTCCTGGGGACAGGCCACTGCTGCCTGGCCTGGAGGGTTCCTCCCCTCCCAAAAGCACATCCACCCTAGGAATAGGCTCCTCCGCCTCTCCACTGAGATCACCAGACTGCTCGCTGGCTTGTCTGGCTGCTACCCAGGCCCTCAGCGCCTTTTGTAGCTCCTCCTTCCTCGTGAGGCCTCTGACTTGGACTTTTAGGTTTTTGCAAATTGATTTAAATTCCCTAACATTGTAGGATTCCAACCTATCCTCCTCAAAGGCAATTTCCAGGGATGCAACAGATGATGCTCTTGATTCAGGCATGATGAAGTAGCAAGTTCAAACTGGCAAGATCAAAAATAGGCCAAAAAGAAAAAGAACCAGTACGTGGCACGTAATGGTCTGCGATATGGTAGTAGTGCACACCAATCACTGTAAGTCAAGAGCAAACGCAAGTCATATCCTCACCGCTGACAACCAATGTTAGAAATGGGATTTTTGGTAGGCTAGGGCATGTGCCAAAGCCAGGCAGAAACCACCACTCTAGTCAGGATAAGGGAGTTACACTCCTAAAATAACCCCTGCTCACCCCCTTGGTAGCTTGGCATGAGCAGTCAGGCTTATCTTAGAGGCAGTGTGTAAAGCATTTGCACATAACCAACAGTAATACAGTGTAATCACTACAAAAGGACACCACACCAGTTTCGAAAAATATCCAATATTTTTATATACTTAAGACAAGACCAAAAACGATAAAAATCCACAATACAGTACTTAAAAATCTTCAGTTATCACAATATGCTTGAAAAACAGTTCCTTGATGTCAATAGCTCTGTCCGGGGCTATCACAGCATCGTGAACAAACAAATCCAAACAGTTCTGGCTGACCGCGGCGTCGCGGCCAGCTACGGTGTCGGGGAGACTCGCAAACAGTACCTTTTAGAAATGCAGGGCGTCGGTGACCTCTCGTTGAGCTTCCGAAAGCACGGCGTCCGCAGGTGTCGGTTCCCGGAGGTCGGTGCAGAAGTCGTCGGGGCCCTCGAAGTCACCCGCGTTGCAGATCGAACTCCTCTCTGTTGAAGTCAGGAGCACTGGCGTCGGTAGGCGTCGGGTGCAGCAGTGTGAAGTGCAGCGGTGCGGCATGCGGTGCCCTCTGGTCGCGGTGCGAGCAGCGGCTCAGTGACGGCGTCAGATGGCGTCGTCGGTGAGACCAGGGTCGCGGTGCGAAGTGAATGCGGTGCTCGTCGTGGTGCTGGCAGGTCGCGGTGCAAGCAGTGGCGTCGTCGTTGCTGAAGCGCTGTCGTCGGCTGACGAACGGGAGTCGCTGGCGTCGGTAGGCCAAGGCTGCAGTGCGGGATGAAGGCGGCGCGTCGTGTAACTTTATGAGCGCTGCCCTCGAACCACGGTGCAAGCAGCGGCGTAGATTTCGGCATGGAGCGGCGTCGTAGGGGATACCAAGGCGTCGTCGTGAAGCGAGGCGGTGCGGAGTGCGGTGCCCACAGGTCGCGTTGCGAGCAGCGGCTCGGTGGCAGCATCAGCAGGCGTTGTCGGTGAGACCAGGGTCGCGGTGCGGCGTTGCGGTGGTGCCCTCTGCGGTGCCTTCAGGACACGGAGTTGGCAGCGTCGTTGTCAAGGTGGTCGGGTTGCTTTTTCTTCTGTTGCAGCACAAAATACACAGTACCCAGTGCTGAGGGCAAAAGAGCTTGAAGTCTTTGCTGTTCCTGAGACTTCTTGAACAGGGGGCAAGCTCTACCTCAAGCCCTTGGAGAATCTCACAAAAGTAGATTGCAGAAAGTCCAGTCCAGTCCTTTCACTGCCCAAGACAGAAGCAGCCACTGCAGGCCAACACAGCAAAGCACACAGCAAAGTGGTAGTTCCTCCTCACAGCTTCTCCAGCTCTTCTTCTTGGCAGTCTTCTTTGTCCAAAAGAGTTCTAAAAGTCAGGGGTCTGGGCCCCAATATTTATATCCCAAAATCCTTTAATCTCTTAGGCAGAGAGTGTCTGTGCCCAGCCAGAACCAGTTCTGCCTCCTCTGGTGTGACTTCCTGGCAGGAGGTGGAGACGGCATGGTCAGAGGCAGACCAGGCCCTTTGAGGTGCAAGGAAATCTCCTCCCCCTTCCCCAATTGCAGCCCAGGTCTATTCAGCCCTTTCCTGACCCACCTAGACTATCTGGAGCCACTCCTGCTCCCCAGCCTTCTGTCATCCAAAACCCAGACAGGCAATCCATATTCCAGCAGAGGCACACGGGATGACTGAGCAAGAAAATACCTACTTTCTAAAAGTGATATTTTCAAACACAGAATGTAAAAATCACCTTCACTAAAAGATGCATCTTTAGATTCTGAGTTCAGGCATACTAAACTTTACTTTCCTACCTAATTCCTCGGGCCAGTTATGTTTATAAGATGTTATAAACAAACTCCCCATTCTGTCCTATGGGGAACAGGTAGCCTTGCAATAGCGAAAAACGAAATTGGCCGTAATTCACTATCAGGACATGCCACACACACCAGGGAATGTCCTACCTTTCACCTACACTGCACCGGGGTACCTTGGGCCTACCTTAGGGGTGGCTGACATGTAAGAAAAGGGAATGTGAGGGACTGGCAAGTGTGTGTACTGGCCAAGTCGACATGGCAGTTACAAACTGCGCGCAGACTCCGCAATGGCGTGTCTGAGTTCCCTTTTCAGGGTACTCACGTGGGTGGCACAATCAGTGCTGCAGGCCCGCTAGTAGCATTTGATTCACAGGCCCTGGCATACTCAGTGCACTTTACTAGGGACTAACAAGTAAATCAAATATCCAATCATGGAAACTCCAATCCATAACACAATTTACCACAGGAGCACTTGCACTTTACCACTGATCAGCAGTGAGAAAAGTGCGCAGAAACACTACGCCAGCAAAAATAGAGTCAAAACCGGGAGATTAGAAAGCAAAAACTCAGGGGAAACACGCCAAAAGATGCCAAGTCTAACAGCCGGGAAGCACCCTTGAACAGAGAAGAAAATAATAACTAAATACAGTGTTCTGCTGAGGCAAGCAATACAAATAATGAGGCCGAGTTCAGGCACAGCCTAATAGGGATTACGAAATACAAAATGGAGTCACACTCGCTAACTAAAGCTTGCACGTTGCAGGGATAACTCAGTGGGTTGCATAACGTGAATACAAATGGTGTCTATTTAGCCACACACTGCTAACCTAATATAACATGAAACGAGTGTATAGCAAGAATGGGGTTTTAAAACCTAACAGACCCTCCTTTTAGCATGGGTGGCTAAATGCTTTATTGAGGCTATCCGGTAGAGTCTTTACATTTCTAAGTGGGATAAAGAAAATGCATAGTCACTCAAATTGCAAAGGGAAACAAGGCAGCACGGGTATATCAAAATCCTTTTAGTATTCAAAAAAACCTACATGTATCAACAACATATCCTGTATCTTTTGCATCATAGTAGAGACTTTATTATCACGTAAATATTTTAAGTATTCGGTCACATTGAATCTCTGAAAATCCAACTTTTCATTTTGTAGCTAGGTGGCATTCTGATTACCCTTGTAAACACTCATACAATCTTCTGGATGTAAGGTACCCTCCTTTCCATCTGATCCAGGTGTATACCCCTGGTGTACCACTATATACTCCAACACTGCGTCATAATCAGACTGTATCAGAACTATTCAAATGTTCGTTATTAAGCAGGGAAACTATAAGAGACGTGTTGACCTAAAAGATATCTACATCAACGCTCATCAACCCTTCTATCTCCTTCTGAAACATGATCTTAGCATTTGTATTGCATGGATGTCCTTTCCTTAACAGTTAATGTACTTACGCAGTAGATGCAACGAACTGGTAGACAGTGCATACAAGGGCCTATTTGTCGTGTCACATATTTTCACATTGTACCTGAGGGTAGGTGCAATACGTAGATGGGGCAACAAATACAGTGGGGAAAAGAGAAAAGAAAAACAGCATTTGCAAACCATCCCCTCGGATGCTAAGTATGAACTTGTGATCCACAGGCGAAGCGAACATTATGAGGCAGGATCTAGGACGGGCCTATTGTCATGTTCAGTCTGTAAATGAAGTCATATGTTCTCACCCATCTTAATCTCCCCCGCCCTTGGATACGAAAACGAACTGTCATATTAACTGTCATGACAGGTATCTGCCTAATGTACACATTCTTTTGGAGTGCGCAAATCACTAAATGCATTATCTAGGACTGGAGAACGGAATTGAAGGTACACCAATCTGAGCACTTGTATTATCACTTTATGTCCTCCAGGGCTCCCCTGTGCGAGGAGCCAAAGTAATAAACATGTTCACAAGAGAAACTGGTGCTGTATGAACTTGGGAGTGCACAGGATACTTCTCATTCAGGGAGTAGGATGTTCCTAACACTATTATTAGCACAATAACAACTATGGATGCAACTTGTACTTTCTATGTACTGACCCCGCTCTGAACAGGGAGGTGCAAAAAGGGTTATTTTCCTCATCAATTGGGTGACCAAATGGATACATGGTGATTGGGAAAGAAATGTAACACAATGGAATTGGTGACCAGGGAACAGGAGGATTGGTAAAACTCTTCTTTCCAGTGTCTTTCAGGGAGCCATCACTGGCAGGCTCCTATTGTTCATCTGGGGTAGGCGCTGTTGAGCACTGGCGGTGGAGCTACTCGTCTAGCTCTTTCTGGAAAAATCCTCTTCACTCAGGATAGGGCACCCTCCCTCCTGGGAGGACACCCTCAACTAATCCTGTCCAGTGTCCAGGCCAGTGCACCAATCTCTTTTTCCATACTCTATCGCTGGTACCTTAGACAGGGTAACTGCACCCTATTCTTCATCCATGAAGCCAATCCCTACTCATTCAACTTTCCCCTCTGGTGCACTGTCCTTCCGTCGGGGCGCAAATTGTGCCTCAATACTCCAGGCACGGGGGGTCAAGGGAAAATGGGGTCAGACTCAAGAAGACCAGGGGGCAGAGACTCAAACACAGGCGAGCCCACAGGCTGGGCTCAAGGGGCTAGGACTCAAGTACAGGTGGACCAACAGGCTGGGGCTCCTGGATAGCCCCTCTCTCTGTGTTGTTTTTCGGTGGTACTGCCTCATCCAGCACCTTTTTGCTCTGCAGCTCCGCCTCAATCATATTCATGGATGTTCCATAACAAGCAGCCGTGCTGTGCATCACGTCCGGGGCCCCTCTTTCTATGACTGCAGGGTGTCCCGGACCTATTAGTGGGTAGAATGCAGAGTTTTAATTAACTGGCAAGGATAAAACTTTATACAATTTATTTTTCTCTCCCAACACCAAGTAATGGGGTAAGCCTTAATTCATTTACTAAGCTCTGAAAGAACAAGTCGGACATACTTTGGAACGTTGCATCTGTCCATTCCTATATTATTCATCTGAAAAACCTCAAAAAATAAGAAAATGTGTGCTCCGAAAATATTGGGGGGCATACAGGTACCCTAGTAATGCGCATCATGTGCACCATACAGTACACGGGCTGAGCAATGTCTCATCCTGACAATGTGCCATACTTTCAACTTAGACATCTTGACTTCAGTACCCACCCAGCAGGGCCTGCTACAAACATTCTCTTATTTCATGTTAATCATTTTCTGCAAACGCATTATTCCTTCCCACATCATCTGTTGCAACCCAGTTACTCAGGCTAACTAATAAAGGATTTATGATGTCTCTACAACTGTATGTAGTGTTGCAGTATCATAAGCAATAATGGTGGTGCCACCTGGGTATTCAAACGAAAGCCACCAACATATAGTTCCCCATAAGGATCAGATAAGGGAACATCAGACTAGTCTACCTGTCCTTTCATCTCAATCTCAATTCCAATTCCATCAATTTACAGAAAGGAGGGGCAGTAACATGGCAGACTTCAAGGTGACACATTTTCCTAATCATTTCAATTTTTTCAAACAGTGTTATTTTATAGCCAATTAGACGTGCACTGGTGAGGTGCTGTGTCTGTTTATTCAAAAGCATGTTCACAGCATCCTGTGAAATGAGTGGCTAAAGCGAGCCCAACCGATTGTCTTATGGAAATGGCCACCATCATGACCGTTCCTAGACAGCTCGGGCGGGCTCAAAAGACAGAAAGCGCACAGCAAGCCGTCCTGCGTACTTACAACACAAAACAGCATACAACAATATATGTACCACGCACAGAAGCCGAAGAAGAAAAACGCAGTTTCAAGTGTTAGGCATTCAGAGTTAAGGCTCATGCACCTCATTTAATATGTTAGTCCCCTAGTCGCCAAGGAGCTAATCTCCTACCCCCCTTCGACAGTAGGTGACCTAAACAGGTGACCTCCTGTCGACAATACTTACCCGTTTTAAAAAGCAGACTTCTTAGCCATTCAGAGCTAAATACAAGAACAATTTGTTAGAAATGGTGGTCTCTAGTTGGCAGAGGTAGGAACCTCTGTCCAAACAGGGACCCTTCCCTCCAGTCAGGGTAAGGGGGGAATACACACTTTAGATAACCCCTACTCACCCCCTTAGCAGCTTGGCACGAGCAGACAAGCTCATCCGAAAGGCAATGTACAAAGCATTTGTACCAACACTCACAGTAACACAGTGAAGACACCACAAAAGGGCACTACACCAAATGCACATCCTCTTCTTCTGTCACACTGAAACAAGACAATCAATCCACAAAAAGACAGAAACGCACGGAAAAGTTGGACAAGAAAATATCTGCTTCCTAAAAGTGCTGTTGTCAAACACAGACTTTAAAAACCATACTTACTAAAAGATGTATTATCAAATTCTGAGCTCATTCCTATTTTCTATCTTATCCCTATGAAGGATATACTCGTAAAATGTTACAAAAATTCCCCATTCCGTCCTATCAGCAGGACAGCCCTTCAATAGTGAAAAAGGAAAATGGTATCTTTTCACCACCAGGACACACCTCACACACCAGCACACATCAGCACATATCCCACTCCTCACATACACTGCGCCCCACCCGGGGGGGGGCCCTAGGCCCATCATAGGGGTGCCCTATGGACAAACTGCGCGCAGGCACTGCGGTGGCAGGCCCGAGACGTCTTTTCCGGGACACTCATGTGGATGGCACAATCAGCGCTGCAAGCCTACTAGTAGCTATTTATTTACCAGCCCTGGCACAATCAGTGCACTTCACTAGGGATCTACTAGTAAAACCAATATGCCAATCAGGGAGAACCAAACACAGTATCAATTTACACAGAAAGCACTCGCACTGTGACACTGATCAGCAGTGGCAAAATACCCAAAGCATCTGAACCAGCAAAAACGAAATCTAGCACAGCATCAAAAACATAGGAGGTAGAGGCAAAAAGTCAGGGAAAACCACGCCAAGGATGCCATGTCTAACACTATGTAACTGTACTGTCCCTACAACTTTGCTGTGTGTCTGAAACGATGAGCAAGTAACTACCCCTTTAAAACCTGTTTAGGGATGCTCCATCCTTCTTCATAGTCCTAAGAAGCGCAGCAGAACCTATGACTCCTACCAGTCTATGTGAAATCTGGACAAAGACCTAATATTAAAATAAATAGTACCGCCAAAGAATGTATTTTAGATCGGTGATAGAAAAACATTGAGCAGCAGAAGGAACCATTAGCAAAGGCATAGCAATGCCTAGAACAGCAGGATGTAGGAAAACCACTTTTTCATGAACTTCACACCAACCAATCACAGAATTGTAAACACAATCAAAAGAATGGGACTATTACTATCTACCAGCTGTCTCTTCACCAACACCTTTCTCAACCAAATCCTGTACCATACACAACAAGGCTCGTGAAATCTGTAGGAATCCCAGCTCTACATCGCCTGTTGCCCACAAAGTGGATGGCATATTCGCAAAACTCGGGGGGGGGGGGGGCAAACACCATTCACTACTTACATTGAGGCCCGTCATCACAAATTCACCTGCTTGAGAGCAGTAATAGTCGGATGCCAAACCCATCACATGCTCACCACAATTAGACATTAACTAAAACAGAAATCCACTGTAAAAAGAACCAATAATCAGAGCAAGAAAGCGCAAAACATGTGCTACAACCAATGTGTCTGAAGCACTCACCAAAACACTCATAGCACTGTGCTATGTTAAATACGTAACGGAGGCAATCTATTCCTTTTAATTCGCAAAACAAATCTTTTCCTGCCAGGCCTGAGTCACAAACAACAAATTGGTAACCTTTCTCAAATGAACCTGCAACCTTCTCTAAAACTTATTTTGTAATTGCTCCTTTTAAAACCCCAACAACTTTGATATTGCACCTTGTATTTCTGCTCCTGAAACAACACATTGTAACTCTCTTTCACTCTCTGCAAACACCTTTTCTAAGCAAACCTTTCTAAATCCGTCTGCCTTTCAAACTCTTATTTCCCTTCGTGTCTCATGGCTCTGTCTGCTGCTTTGCATGTCCCACTGAAAACAGCCCAAACCAGATGAGGATGTATATTCCTGCCAGCTAGAGAAATTCCATTCTTATCTTCAAGGCCAAACAGCAAACCTTACGTTAATGAGTCATGAGCGTGTATTTCATTCCTCCTACTGTACTTTGAAAATGCGTGTCTGTTCAATCCACCTCCAACATACACAAATCAATCAAGAATTAATTAAATAATTGAGTAGCATCAGACTGAAACATCCCAACAAGCCCACATTCCTTTCCATCCTATTTCGCCTTTGTGAACCTCCTACAGCCACGTTAAAAAAAAAGAAATCTAACATAGACTGCCTCTCCCATTTTTCTACTTCTCTGTCTGCTTCTCTGCAGTTCCCTGCACACTGAGCCCCCTCCTTGGGAATTTCTCTCCTATCTGAAAAGGCAGCAGCCAGCCTGCCAGAACAAACTGAATTCACGAGTTATGTTTTCCAACCTTGAAAATCCTTTTCATTTAGACAAAAATACACGCTGCCTGGAGTGCTTGAAACACCTTTACCAAATTAAATACACGTTATATTGCGATGTCAGTTCTACACTAAACACATCGGCATCTGCGCAAGGCGCATTCATTCAGCCTTTACTTTCATGTACCAAACTTTAAAAATACAACTTTCATGTCTATAGCTCAGAACAACTTTCGCCATTTCACAATGTCCAAAGCTAAATATGAGATCTGGGCGCCATCAACGCACTCCTTCTTTTCTCTCTTTTTTTTTTGTTTTATTTATTACGTCATGCTCTCTAACTGTCTCACTTCACATTCTCTCCCATTGCACATTCCTTCGCCCTTTCTCACACCACTCATCCTATGTAAAGGAAAAAAAAAGAAAACAAACAGATATATATATATATATATATATATATATACACACACATTATCGCTATATATACATACATATATATATACATCCGGGAACACTCCTTCTCGTCTCACTTTCTCCTCCACGCGAAAGAAAGAGCACGGACCGCAATAGTTCGTTCTGCTGCTATTTTATTGTTGCTCCCAACAGATCGCAGTAGCCATGACACGTTTCGTCCCTCACAGGGGACTTGATCACATACACACTATCACCATATTTCTTTCTTTTAATTGTTCAAAATGAGGCGCCGGCTGAGGACAAATTAAGCTCGTTCCAAGTATTTTCAAGAAAGGGTCCAAATGCATTATTTTGCCTGGCAAAGGAATTACAAGTACTTTTCTTCAAAAGACAGTCCGCAGACCGTACCAAAACAAACTGATGGTGCACCATATTCACAAAACACACTCACAGACAAAAAAAAGAAAGCTCTCAAGAGCAGTCCTCAGACTGCGCCATGGCAAGTCAGTCCTCAGACTGAACCAAAACAAGTCAGGCTCTAGCCTGAACCAAAACAAGTCAGTCCTCAGACTGCACCAAGACAAGACAGTCCAAAGACTGTACCAAGACAAGAAGACAGGCTCTAGCCCCCGACCTTTTCAAGAGTAGACCAAATTTCCAGTTGGCCTGGCAGATTGTTCGCAAACAGTCCCAGACCTTTTCAAAAGTGGGCCAAATTTCCAGTTGGCCTGGTAGGCTGTTCACAAACACTCTGTGTCTTTTAAAAAAGGGTCCGCAAACCCACCAAGTTCAAACCAAGACAGCCAGAAGACTGTACCAAGACACAGCCCGTCGGCTCGTGCCGTTCAAGCAAGGCAGTCCGAAAACTGCACCAAGACAGTCCTGAGACTGTACCAAGACACAGCCCGTAGGCTCGTGCCGTTCAAGCAAGGCAGTCCAAAAACTGCACCAAGACAGTCCGGAGACTGTACCAAGACACAGCCCATAGGCTCGTGCCATTTAAGCAAGGCAGTCCGAAAACTGCACCAAGACAGTCGGGAGACTGTACCAAGACACAGCCCGTAGGCTTGTGCCGTTCAAGAATGGCGCCATTTTTCCAAGAATCAAATCACTCACCTGGTGCACTCAGGTTAAGCAAGGTTTTTCTCCACTGCTGACTCTTCGGACCAAACGGTCCAATCCAAGGTTTTGCCTTCTCAGGACCCCAGCCGGTGACCACTAGACGAGGAGTCGCCCGATCAGACGGGCGGGGCAGCTGCGAGAACCAAGCTCGATCGTTTGGGGTACCCCGATCCGCCCGACTGACCGGACGCAACCCCGACCCTGCAACCCGATTACGGGCGAGCTGGATCACCTTGCGGGGTCCCTGTTCGGGCGCCATCGGAAGGAAGTGGCCCTTAGGGGCCACCCAGGTTATTTACAACCACCTGCTATGCCTTCCCAAGTAATGAAGAGTCGGTCAGACAGTAAAGAATACAAACAGGCTTTTATTAGCAATACTCTGCAGAGGAGTCCAATCTGACCTGCACCCTAAGATGTCTGCCGAGGGACTGGCTCCCCAACAGTCTGCAACACCTAATCATTCCTCCAAGAACCTCCAACCACGCCCACAGTGGAAAGTTACCAGCTTAGGCCAGACATGAACAAAGGAGGCACAGAAGGATGGCTACCACCTGCCAGATGGGTACAGGCTTATCACAAATTCAAGGTTATCGTGCTGGGTCTCAGCGTCTCCTAACGTGGGAGCAGAAATACACACTCGGATAGGTGTGTGAGGGCAGAATGGTCTATTCATTAGTAAGCCGGGAAGCAGCCTTGAACAGAGAAGAAAATAATAACTAAATACAGTGTTCTGCTGAGGCAAGCAATACAAATAATGAGGCCTAGTTCAGGCACAGCCTAATAGGGATTACGAAATACAAAATGGAGTCACACTCGCTAACTAAAGCTTGCACGTTGCAGGGATAACTCAGTGGGTTGCATAACGTGAATACAAATGGTGTCTATTTAGCCACACACTGCTAACCTAATATAACATGAAACGAGTGTATAGCAAGAATGGGGTTTTAAAACCTAACACCTTTAAAGATGATCTTAGACACCTTAAGAATGGCTGCAATGTTATCATGAAATTCTAGGTAAGCTGTGTTATAGTAACATTCTTATAAACAATTCGCCCGCTAAGCCATCCACCTGCCGGCCCATTAACATAACACATCTAAAAATTGATCTTAAAAAAGATGTTAAACGTGGCTTACTTAATGTACACTCTTGGATGAAGCTCACTCCCAAACTCAGTATAATAATTACTTCTTCTTGCCTTGATCTTATTGGGCTCAATATACTTTACTAAAATATGGTTTAGAAGCCTGTATAAATTAATTTCTCTCCAAAGGCTACTCTGTTACTAAATATGAAAAGAATAGGTGTCGTTCTAACCTATAAAACTACTTTTGAATTCCATAACAATCAATTACTCTCCTTCTCTAATGGCAAAATGTTGTCAGCTTCATTTAGAACTCCTCCAACTGTCCATTCTAAATTATGTTAATCTATCCCCCCCCCCCCAACCTCGTTTTTTCACCCATAGTTTCGGGACACAATCACAGGCTGTACCACTATTCAAAAACATTGTTTAATCAAGCTAAACCTCAATATCTACTTGGAGAAACAAGATGATTCTATCACAGCCCAGTTACAATCACATTGTAATTACTGAATTTTGACCCAATTCTCCCACTCATATTGTGGGGCACTCTCTTGATGTAGTAGAGATGACATCTGATCATACCCACTCTATACAGATCACTCTACAAATTTGGAAGGACTACTTTCCTACTACACTCAAAATTAAACACACTCAAAAATTGAGATTGTCCTCAACAAAGTTACTCTAGTTATGTTATGTTATGTTATGTTAATTTTGACTTGTAGAGCGCTTAATACCTGCAGGTCTCTAAGCGCTTCAAGATGATCAGCGGAAGTTCCAGGGAGAGTTGTATCACAGAGGGGAGAGTTATGCCCAGGCTTCTGTAAATAATAGGGTCTTAAGTTTCTTCCTGAATGGAAGGAGGCAGCTTTCGGAGCGGAGCTGACCAGGCAGCCTGTTCCAAAGTTGCGGCATAAGGACCGAGAAGGCTCTGCCGCCTTTAGTAGTGTAGTTGAATCGTGGGCATTTTAGAAGGCCTTCCGTGGAGGAGCTTAGTGAGCGGCAGGGGGCGTATTTCTCCAGGCGTTCCTTGATGTAATTGGGTGCCTGTCCAAATAGGGCCTTGTGTGTAATGCAGAGGCCTTTGAATTTAGCCCTCTGCTTGATGGGCAGCCAGTGTAGTTGTTGCAGTAGGGGTGATGCCCAAGTGCGCCTAGGAAGCTTGAAGATTAGCCTGGCGGCATCATTCATCACCACCTGGAGTTTGCCCAGCAATAAGTCCGGTAGTCCGATGTAGAGCGAGTTCCCATAGTTAAGACGCGCCAAGATCAGGGCGGCCACCACTGTCCTCATGGTTGAGAAGGAGAGGATGGGGGAGAGTTTCCTCAGCTGCCTGAGTAGGCTCACACAAGTTCCGAACACGGTGGAGACTTGATTGGCTAATGAGAGTTTGGCATCTATTTTGATTCCCAAACTTTTTACCACCAGAGCTGGGGGAGGAGTATCACCCAGCTCGTGCGGCCAGTAATGGGAATTCCACGGGTTGCTAACATTGGTGACGGCCAAAACCTCCGTTTTGTCCGGATTGATCTTGAGTGAATTTTACCACAAATCGCAGTACGTCTTTCACCCGGGTATCTGTCTGTGGGGTGTTTTTTATTTGTAGAATGATTTGCGTGTCGTCCGCATAGTTGAATACCTGGCAGTCCATCAAGGCTAGGTCCTTTATTAAAGGTCTGAGGTATATGTTAAACAAGAGAGGGGACAGTGCCGACCCTTGTGGGACTCCGCAGGGAATGGACCCCCTCTCTGACACCCAGTCGCCCATCTGGATTTTTTGGATGCGGTCTGACAGGAATGAAGTAATCCATTGGAGGATTGGCCCTCCAATACCAATGTCTTGTATTCTTTCCAGGAGTTGGGAATGGTTGACCGTGTCGAACGCTGCCGACAGGTCTAGGAGGACTAGGACACCTGGCTTCTTGTTGTCTGCTGAGATCCTGATTTCATCAAGTATTGACAACATCACCAACTCGGTACTATGGTGAGCTCCGAAGCCAGCCCTGCCTATCTCCAAGTAGGTGGTGGTCCTCCAGGAAACTGGATAGAGTTTGCAGGACATGTTGTTCCATAATTTTGGCCAGGAAAGGGAGTTGGGATATGGGTCTGTAATTTTTCATATTGGAAGTGTCAGCTCCTGTCTTCTTGAGTAGGGGGATTACTCTTGCTTCTTTAAAGTACCTGGGGACCCAGTGAGAGGTTCAACATAGCGAGGATTTCTCCCTCAATCGCTGGAAGAGCAAGTTTAAAGATCCTAGGTGGGCAAGGATCTGCGGGTGAGCCAGATTTGATTTTGGTTGTAATGCTTCGCAGGGTCTCTAGGTTGAGAGTTTGAAAGGAAGAGATCAGCTCTACCCTATTTCCCCATGTCTCCGCCTCTTCATTGAGGAGTTGCTTAAAGGGGGATTTGTTGATGTCAGCCAGGATATCTTGTACTTTATCGGAGAAGTAGGATAAGAATTTATTACATTGTTCCTGGCTGGACGGCGCATCTAATGACTGTTTTTGACTCAGTTCCTTGAGGATTTTGAAAGTTTCTTTTTGTTTGTTCGTTGCCACCAAGATCCTGTTTTCATAGTATTCGGCTTGCCTGCTAAGAAGAGCTTTTTATAGGTGGAGACTTTAGCCCTTTAGCCCTGTAATCTACGAGAGCCTGTGGCTCATAAGCTTTACGCCACAGTCTTTCATGGTGGCAAAGCATGCGTTTCAGAGCCCTGAGCTCCTCCGTGAACCAGGGTGCGCCCTTGCCCTTGTTTCCAGTTTTTATTTTCTTGACTGGGGCTAATTTATTAATGGCCGATGTAAGCTGGCTGGAGATGGATTCAGTCCATTCTTCAATATCAGCTATCTCTGGCCTCCAGACGGGGTTTTCTCAAAGGGTGCTCTCTAAGCTGGGGCCCTCGATTTTATTCCAACTTCGAACTAGTTTCCAGTTGGGTGGCAGGCGTAAATCGCGCCTAGCTAGGGGGAGTAGAAGATTAATAAAATAGTGGTCTGACCATTCACATGGAGTGGTATCCACTAGGTTCACTAATGGGAGAGTTGCCCAAACCAGGTCTAGGGTGTGTCCCTTCTCATGGGTAGGGGTCGTTACTAGCTGTTTCAACCCAAGTGTGGTGAGCGTATCCTCTAGCTGTTGGGCCTGTGCCCCTCTGGGTTGTTGGTCCCAGGGTAGTTGAAGTCTCCTACCACCAGAAGTTGTTGGAAATGTGATCGGAGATTGGTGACACATTCGGTGAGGAGATCCACGAAAAGCGGGGGGGCATTTAGGCGGGCGGTATACTACCATGATTGCAATACTTCAGGAGCTGTGACAGACCTTAATTATTAAAATATCTGCCCCTTCCATGTTTTCTCCTGACAACTTCTCAATTGTCAGTTGATTTTTGTACAGAAGCGCCACCCCACCTCCTCTTTTTCCCGCTGACCTGGCCAGATGGCGTCATAACCGTCAGGAAGTGATGCAGTTATGGTAGGTCCGGAGTCCTCATCGAGCCATGTTTCAGTCAGGGCAAGGATGTCAGGGGCATCTTCTTGTAGGAGGGTGAAGATCTCAAGGGCATGTTTCTGTAGGGAGCGAGTATTGAGGACAGAGATTTTCATATTATTACTGCCGCCAGGGTTGTAGTTACCAGGGGTGTGTGTAGGTAAAGAGCTAGGTGTCTCCCTCCCCTGTGAGATAAGGAGTCCTTCTCTCTGGAGTATATTTACTGTTTCTGGTTTTAGGGGGCTAGATCTAAGACCTAGGGCTCGTAATTCAACGCCCGAGTATGACCGGAATTGGCCAGGGTTCCTGGCCCCTGGGCCCGTTCGGGCGCGGACGGGCGCAGACGGGCTAGCCTTAGGCGCGCCCGCTGCGCGCGTCCGCTCCAGCGTGCTGTCTTTATGCCTCTCGTGACCCCGTCCCCTCCCTGCCAATCAGCCCTGCTGTGCAGCAGCTCACACCCCTGATCGCGTTGGAGAGAGCGAAGATGGAGGGCAGTACCGGCCAAGAGAAAGCTCTGGTGTGCCTGGTGAGTTTGTGTGGCAAAGCGCAGGTTAGCACTGCAATTACAACTTTTCAAATAGTTAAAAAGGAAGGCGAGTGAGTTATAAAACAGCGATTAAAAGAAATACAAGCACTGCCTGGGCTAGCGCGTATTCTCTAACTGCGCGTCCGCTCCAGCGTGCTGTCTTTATGCCTCTCTTGACCCCTGGCCCCTCCCCGCCAATCAGCACTGCTGTGCAGCAGCTGACACCCCTGATTGCGTTGGAGAGAGCGAAGATGGAGGGCAGGACCGGCCAAGAGAAAGCTCTGGTGTGCCTAGTGAGTTGGTGTGGCAAAGTGCAGGTTAGCACAGCAATTACAACTTTTCAAATAGTTAAAAAGGAAGGCGAGTGAGTTATAAAACAACGATTAAAAGAAATACAAGCACTGCCTGGGCTAGCGCGTCTTCTCTAACTGTGCGTCCGCTCCAGCGTGCTGTCTTTATGCCTCTCGTGACCCTTGGCCCCTCCCCGCCAATCAGCCCTGCTGTGCAGCAGCTGACACCCCTGATCGCGTTGGAGAGAGCGAAGATGGATGGCAGGACCGGCCAAGAGAAAGCTCTGGTGAGTTTGTGTGGCGAAGCGCAGGTTAGCACAGCAATTACAACTTTTCAAATCGTTAAAAAGGAAGGCGAGTGCGTTATAAAACAACGATTAAAAGAAATACAAGCACTGCCTGGGCTAGCGCGTCTTCTCTAACTGCGCGTCCGCTCCAGCGTGCTGTCTTTATGCCTCTCGTGACCCCTGGCCCCTCCCCGCCAATCAGCCCTGCTGTGCAGCAGCTGACACCCCTGATCGCGTTGGAGAGAGCGAAGATGGAGGGCAGGACAGGCCAAGAGGAAGCTCTGGTGTGCCTGGTGAGTTTGTGTGGCGAAGCGCAGGTTAGCACAGCAATTACAACTTTTCAAATAGTTAAAAAGGAAGGCGAGTGAGTTAAAAAAATACGATTAAAAGAAATACAAGCACTGCCTGGGCTAGCGCGTCTTCTCTAACGTGTCATAAAATGGACCACTTCTAATGCAGATGCTATAGCTCACATTTCACTCTCCAAAAAAAGATAAATAAAGATGATCCCCCTGGTTTACAGAATCCCTCTACAAAATAAATCTAGAAGTAAGAAACATCGAACGCAAATGGCACTCACACCCTTCATCAAACGACAAGCTTATGTATAAAAATAAATTAATGCTTTATAAAAAAAATCCCATCAACCCACAAAGAGTAGTACAACAAATGACTTGCAAGGCAAATAACAAACCAAAAGAAATTTTAAACTCATGAATGACCTTTCCAATAACACCGACTTATCGATCTGTAAGCAAACCTTTCACAATAAATAATCAACATTTTTCATAGACATGATTTCCCCAATTATCTGTCAATCAATACAAGAGGAATCTCTGACAAACCTCGGCCTTGATGAAGCAGAGGTCAATATTTCCTCGAGCAGTCTGGAATATTTCAAAAACTCATCTCCTAATATATCCTAAAAAATGATTAGGGAATGTAAATCTGGTCACCTTTTGATCCTGGCCCCATTAAAATTGTACACAAAAACAATGCTTGCATTATAACTTCTAGATATCAAATTGCCAATCTTACTGTTACCTCTGGCGTAGCTCCCCAGGAATTTAAACAAGGAATTGTGAAGACTATTTTGAAAACAAAAAAACAGGCCTTGGCTACAATGTAAAGACCAATTTCAAAATTGATAACACTTCTCCCAGATTGGTCAAGATCCTTATAAAACACGTGGTCAATCACCTGTTATTCCATCTTGGAGCATTGAGAACTCCACCGCCGCTGCCTCCGTAGCACCATGAACTCAGGGACACCTGACCGCTGCCCCTCCCAGGATGCGTGTGGAGAACTAACTGGAGACAGCTGATGCAGCTTCAGCCCCCGTGATGGGGCCAAGCTCAGGATTTCCAGTCCTTCGGATTCTGTTGGATACTGATTTAGTGGCTAGACAGCTGGGGGGAACTTGCCTGTCAGATAGCGGTTCGGTTCATGAACAATTTTGACTTTAATAAAGAGTCGGAGTGGGACTCCTAAGACTCGGACTACTAGTGGGGTTTAACCTAAATGTCGCCTATAGTGAATGGGGAATAACCACTACTACTAGGAAGAAGGTAGTGACACCCAGGAATCTGCCTATAAAACACTAGATCTATGAACCTCAGGGGACTGTGTGTATTGTTTGTTAATGCTGTATTTCACTTTGTGATCGTATATAAATAATCCTTTTTTTATAAAAGCAAGTATTTGACTCAACAATCATTTATGGCTGCTGCTGAATGTATTTGTGTTGTGAGCCTGTGTTCATCCCGTGTCAACCTCCCCTCCCCGCCCCCCAAGAAGCCAAGAACTGCTTGACCCGCGCTACCACTGAGAGTCAAGTGCTGAAGCGGTGTTTGGACAAAATACCAAATTAGCAATATCAGGATACTGAAATATTGGAAATTAAATATCAGGACACAGAAATATCGCAATGCACAAACATTGTTGACAAGAATATAGTTTTTTGAGATATCGTTTTAAATAATATAGATGTTTTTAATATCGTTTTCAAAATGTTAGTGGTTAGAAATATAGTTTTTTAATTATTTGAATATGTTTTAGTTAAAATATGAATTTTATGTGTTACTATTGTTTATATAAATGTTATTTTTTCTAAATATAGCTTGTAATTTTAAGTGATTTAGAATTTTTTCTTAATTTTTTAATTGTAATTAATGGTGTTGTAGTCGGTTGTTGGGATAGGTTTGGAAGTTAATTAGGGAAGAATTAATTATGAATTATGTAATACATTTCATTTAATTATATGATCAATATATCTTATGTAAATGATGTGATACTGATTTGTTTTTGCTATATGTTATTTGTGGACTGTTTGGTTTGTAGGGTTATAGGGTGTGTTAATTAAGTAATAATTAATTAACAGTTAATTAAGAATTGTTAGTTAATTATTTAATTGATTTTTAACTATGCAATTTATGTAATCCTTATTTATTTTACTTATATTTTAGTTGCAGCCTGCTAGGTTTGTAGTGGTGTAGGGTGAGGAGTTAATTAAGTAATAATTAATTAACAATTGATTATTAATTGTTAATTATTCAATTGATTTTAAATATGTAAATTATGGAATACTTATATTTTTAGTTAAATTTTAGATGCGGGCTGCTAGGCTTGAAGGGGTATTGGGTAGGAAGTTAATTAATTAATAATTTAATAAGAATTATTAATTGCTAATTTATTATTTAATTGAATAGTAATTATGTAAATGTATTCATTGTTTTAAGGTTTTTTTTTAACACATATATATCTTTTGTAACCTGTTAATTAATCATTTTTCTATTATGGGGCCGATTAGAATCTCGTTAGGAAAGGCTCCAAACGGGATTCAGATGAAGCGAATCTGATTCGGAGTCTATGTTTCCGACCGAATCGTCCACCTTTCCGGACAACCAAGTACGATGCGAGGAAGCCATCCGGGCGGACTGAATCGTTTCCGAACACGATTCAGGCAATCCGACTCGTTCGGAGCCGAATCGTGCAGCTCAATGGGGACGGTTTCCGAACGAGCAAGTGCGGTGACTGATTCGGACAGCCGTACCAACTCGGTTTTGACAAGATGAAACAGCTTTGGGAATTAGATTTTGGGGGCCCGTAGCAGGCCCCCCTTCACCCGGGGCCCTCCGAATCGGTCACGGAGGGGGATACCCATGGGTCCCCCCTTTTTTTTCATGCACGCTTTTCCCCACCCACCCCTTTTTTTAATGGGAGCCTGTGTTCACAGGCTCTCATTGAATTCAATGGGAGTGCAACCAAATCGTATCCGGATGCATCCTGATGCATCCAAATCGCTCGGTCGGACTCCCCTGATCCGAGTCATTAGGAAACCATTCCGGAACCGATTCAGTGGGAATGCTTTCCTACCGAGATCATAATCGGCCCCTAAGAGTTTAATATTTTTTCTACATTCATGGGGTTACTAATACATGTAATGTGTTTGAAGTGAAGTACTTTCCTTAATTTTGTTTTGACAGCAGTAGGAGTAGTAAAATTAACCTCTTCGCAGTTTAACCCCTTCCTTAGTGCTGCACTGCTCGGTGTGGGAATAGTACACCCATTTGAAATCTAATGCTTTCCCTACTGTTGCACAGACTGTAGCGGAAAAAGTAAATTTTACCCCTCCAAAGTCCAACAATTTCCCGACTGTTGGGCTGTTTGGAGTGGGAATTGTAAATTTTACCACTTCGAAATTCAACACTTTCCCTACTGTTGTCCTGTTTGGGGTGGGAATAATACATTTAACCCCTACGAAGTCCAGCACTTTCTTTACTGTTGCACAGATTGGAGCAGGAATAATAATTTTTACCCTGCGAATTCCAAAACTTTTCCTACTGTTGCGCTGTTTGGAGTAGAAATGACAATAATCTCTCCGAAATCCAACACTTTCCCTGCTGTTGTACGAACTGGAGTGGGAATAGTAAATTATACCCCTGCGAAATCCAATACTTTCCCTATTGTTGCTCTGTTTGGAGCGGTAACAGTACATTTTACTTCTCCGAAATCCAGGGCTTTGCTTACTGTTGCGCTATTTGGAGTGGGAATAGTAAATTTCACACCTCTGAAATCCAACATGTTCCCTACTGCTGTTTAGACTGGAGTGGGAATATTAAATTTCACCCCTACGAAGTCCAATGCTTTCCATACTGTTGCATTGACTGGAGTAGGAATAGTAAATCAAACCCCTTAGAAGTCCAACACTGTCCTTACTGTTGCATAAACTGGAGTGAAAATAGTATATTTAATATTCTTTGACTCCAATAGTTTTGATAATATTTGTAAAATACATTCTATAGCATTTATTCTTTGGATGTTTTTATGTTTTATATATTTTTATTTTTAAATGTATTTTAGTGTTTATAGTATTCTTAGTAACTGTGTTTTTTTGGGTTTTAAATTTTTTATATTTTATTTATTGTCTACATTAATATATTTTTTCTTATTGAATTTTTTATATTACTTATGGTTTTATTATGTATGCATGATGTATACACACACATATATATTATTTATATATATATATAAACATATTATATATATAAACATATTATATATGTATATTGTAACATAATGATTAAAAATATTTATTTTACATTAATTTTTAGAATATTTTAAAGGTATTGGGAAAGTGCTTTAGTGCCATGCTAAATGTTAAATATGTTATACAAATCAGGTTAACCTAACTCGTATCTGTAGGTTTCTGCCACTTTCCAGGTTCTCTTACCATGAATACACCATGAGCAAATATATTTTTTAAAACAGCAAGCTTAACCATATGACTGTTGTAGGATTTGTATCTCTGTGACTGTGAAGATTGCTTTGACTCTCCTTGTGCTTTCTTCCTAGTTCCTTTATTCCTTAGGACATACGGGGAGAGGAGTTGGCCTAACGGCTAGGGCGGCCGACCTCCGATCTGGGGAACTGGGTTCGAGTCTCGGCAATGACGCTGAACATCCTGTGATTCTGGGCAAATCACTTAATCTCCCTGTGCCTAACCAAAATGAATGTGTCCTCATGTAACGGAACTGGTGCTATGTAAAGCGCTCTGATACCCGATTCGGGTCAAGTTCGCGCTATATAAAACTCTGCAAAAAAAAATAAAAAATATGGCAGACCATTCATACCCAGAAAGCACCACTCAATACCACATTAATGCGTAAAAGAAACTCTGGTTTTGGAGAATAATTATTTTTAGTCTGAATACTCTCATAGTCCAAATTCAAAACCAGTTCTAAACCAACACACAACTAACATTTAATATATTATAGATAGTCCTTACCACAAACAACCAAAAGACATGTGAATGAAAATCTGCTCCTATGCCAATCAAACTCTGAAAGGGTTTATTAACAAAAGAAAAGTTACTCCTGAATCACAGATTCAGGCCCTGATTTAGAGTTTGGCGGATAGGGTACTCCATCTCTAGTGCCTCGGATTAAGCTCTCTGCAAAACTGAAGTCCGCCCGACTTATTCAGTATGTCGGCAACAGAGACTACTTTGTCTCCATTTCTGACATACTCCTATGATGGCACAACAGAGTAAGGGCCATCAGAGGTTTGGCTATTTGACTGGCTTGTGATGCTTGTAGACAAGTAATAATATCCTGACCAAGAAATGGATAATTGAACCGCTCACTCCAACCCCCCAACTTAGACAAAATTGGAAAGTCCTTTGGCACACCCTCCATTTAACATAAGAATGCCACAAAGATTTCTTTTACTCTCACATTAACTCACACAAACAATATAGAATCTAAACAATGTATAGATTTGTTACTAATCACACACAAAACATAATACCTGACCCTATCAAACAATAATTATGTTAAAAGTCTGATTGATGACCTGGGCAGATCCGCATGAAAGGGGCCCAGAGAGTGCACCGCAATGCCAGAAACACTGTGGCTACTACCATACAGATTTTATTAACAAAGCATGAAAAAAATGGGAACGACATAAATGCCTTAACTCATAATTATCTATACCATAGTTACCTGCTAGTTTCCTTTTTTGAGTCTTTTCCCAGTGGTCATGTCCTAGGGCATCAGATTATGGGTCGTTCAAAATCTTCTCTCGCTAACACAAACAACAATTAAAATAGTGGGCTTCTGATTTGGTATCTCATATAGCTCACCACTACTGGGACTCTAGATGGGTAGTTTTTTTAGTAGTAACACAGTCCTCATAAAATTCTGCATATAATGAATTTGTTCCCTACTAAATTGAACATAATACTCCTAGATTAAATCATGACTCAGAATATTTGGAGCATCTCTTTTGGAAATGCACCAAACTAGCGAAGCACAAGGCAGCGCTAGAACAATTTATAACTAGTTCTATTGGTCACTCACTGACTTGTAACCTTGAAATCGTCGTGGTTTTGATGTAAATCACTAAAGGTACATTTCTACACCAGAATCTAATTTCTGCCAAACCACTAATTGTGTGAAATTGAAATGATTCAGAACCAACACATTTGTTAGAGTTCCAAAATTGTCTCCTGACTCAAATTTGATATATGAATATCTAGAAATACCATTAGGAAATGGCTCCTTTCCCTGCAAAATGAGGGCAGGACTGATCCCTATGTTTTGTGGTATGCTTGTGGAATATATTAGTGGCACTAATGCAAATTTGTATGGCTGTATTAATTATATACCCTAGTAACTCGAATAACAATGTCTTTGTAAGCCAGAGATGCTAAGAGAGATTTAATATTAAGTGAAATATTGATGATGGCTCATTAGATAATAATTGTGACAGTTTGAGTACTATCCCGTTTTATAATTACATGTATCAAGGCCCAAAATGTGCTACATCCACATTACTGATTTAGCACCAAGGATCTTTTGTCATGAATTACTGTGCTCATCTTTAGGCTGGTCTCTGCTTGGAGAGATGATTGGGTGCTAGGAGTATGGGACTTAAGCTAGAGTAGGTGACTTCAAGAAGAAGTGCAATATGTGTGGACGGAGCACAGAATGGACTGAACAATAAGGCTGGTAATTTTAAAGAGACTGAAACACATTGGAATATGCACATGAACATTCAATAGGTGACTCTGATATAGCTTCCCCCTCAACTCCTGATCCATCTTATCAGTTCCAAGTCTGATAGCCAGTCTTCTATTGTGTTAATAAACAAAGAATGATTGCAATGTTTAAGTTTCCGGTATTATTTGATTGCAGATCATTTATACTAATTGTAATGACTGTGTGGTTTAGGAACTGTACCGAGTAATATGGTAGAAAAGGTAATGTTCCATTACTTACTACTTTTCCTAATTTCATTATCCTTCATCTTGATTTCTGGACAAGTCCTTTCACCTTGACTTAATGTTCTGCTAAGTTAAACATTACAGGGTCTACAGAGTCTTCAGGGGATGTACCTATATGTAAAGGAAGGAGACGTGCAGTTTTGCATTGTGACCGGGACGGTGTCTGTCTCTTGTCGGAATACTCTCATTGTTTAAGAACTGTAATGAGGAAAAGCAGGGCATAGTGTAATGAAGATTACTGGTAAACAAGCCATTCACCACAAACTAACTAACTCAGTAAATGATTTAGAGGTTCAAGTACCCTAGGTTTTCACCACCAGGGCACATTACTCCACATCGAGCTTAGATCCAGCTCTCAGGAGCGGCGAGATCAGAATCCATGCACATTATGTTCTGGGCCTTTCAGCTAAGCAGAGGTGATTGCCATGTTCACTATTTTGGGCCATGAACATATGATCACTGAGATCTGTACTGAGGACACGAAACAAGAGTCTGGGATATTAGACTTAGAATTATTGAACATTTTTAACATCTTAGGATGCTAAAGGAAAGTCTGGGGTTTTCTCAAGTCAATTCCATGTTATGCCAGTCCAATGGCCATGGTTAGAAAGGGTGGAGTGGTTCCAAGCCAGGTCTTAGGCCTCTAGATTACGGTTAGAATTGCTCCAATTACTGAAGGATGGGAGATATAATTCCTTGCTTTTTATAAAGCTCTAAAGGGAGAATGTCAGGAAGGTACGCTCTGTTTTAGAGACCAATGGGAGAGAAAAACAGAAGACCCCTCACAAGATGCAGAAAGGCATAGAGGGAAGGTACCAAATGCTAGATCCAAATGTATGCAAAGGAAATGCCTAGAGTATATTGCATGCCCATGATCATATATTAAAACTAAACCGACAGACTGAGATCTCTCCCAGGCACGGACCTGCGGATATGGTCTTTAAGATAGTGGTAACATTCTGGTAGGCAATAATAGAAAAAAAAAACAGTGTCTCAGGGGATCGCTTAGTAACTGATTGATTGCAATTTATACACTACCACTGTTACCCAGGAGTCAAGAATGGAAGAAGAGGTCAGCAACTCAGAGAGTAGAAAGAAGGTGAGCTTTCAGAAGATTGTGAAATGAGAGGTAAGAGTTAGCCACACGGGTATGCAGGGGAAGGGTGTTCCTGGCTTTTGGTGGTAAGGTAAGCAAAAGCTCCTCCACCCTTCTGACAGTACATTTTCCTTTGAAATGGCCCGCAAATTTGGACAGACATACAGTTTACTGATAAAACTTTATTGCAAACAAATGATAATGTGTGGAAATCTGTTTTCAGCGAAAATGTATCATTTATGTATCACCAAGTAAAGTGTCTTGATTTATTTTGACCCTATTACAATCTTTTTTCCATCAAACTTCAGAATCACAAAACAAATTGCTTTGTTTTTTGCTTTCCTAACTGATGACTCTGTACAATTCATTTAGAGGTACTTACATTTTGTGGTGTGTTACAAAACATGACATCTTACAAACTTTCCTTTCACACTCCCCGTACCATAGGACGATTGTCACATAATTTACTTTACTTTTCTTTCTCTGACTACAAAGTGAGAGGGGTTTGTAAACACCAAATCCCCGTGTTGAAAAACATAACCAGCAATTTGTCAAACGGCATAGCCTGAGATTTGACCTCTGTCTTTGAAGTGCAGCAAATGTGACAAGATAAATATAGAATTTAAAGGCATCTTTATTTATTGATTGGGCTTTCATGCCCTACCAAAAATCAGATTATAACCTAGGGGGTTGGGATTCACAGTTTGGGAAACCTTGGTTTAGAGTAAAAAATGATCCTCCAATTCTGAGCAGACTTTCCTGGAGTGTGGGTGGGCACGTTTGATAAGCCACCAGCTGTGATCCCAACATGAAAGAGCACCAGAAAGGAGAATTTTGTTTTTTGAGGTATTGAGATGGAGGGACTTTTAGTTTTCCCAACTTGAGAGTGCAAGCATACCGTCTTTATAATTGGTTAGGAAAAATGTAAGACTGCCCTTGAGCTTCATGATCAGTTGTGTATAATCAGCATAAGAGAAGACATCATACCCAAAAGATCATATAAGGAACAGAGGGGACACATATAGATTAAAAAGAATGGAGCTAAGCACAAAGCCTTGAGGTACCCTGGAAATTATCTGTAAGGGGATTGAAAGGGAGATAAAGTGACCGCTTGGGAGCTATTGGCAAAACAGGAGACAATCGAATCAATTGCACATTACCGCACCTCAGCTGCCCAAAATCTCTGCAGGAGTCTGGAGTGGGAGACCATCTCTAAGCCTGCAGAAAGATAGAGAACTATAAGGGCTGTTGTCAAGGTCCCACTACTAAGACATCTGTGAAGCTCATTGGGCATGGCTATTAGTACTGTTTCGGTCTAATGACCAGATCTAAAAACAGAAAGAACTTGGGGGTGAAAACAGGCAGTGGATTCTAAAGAGGCAGAGAGGTAGGTGTTATTCAACTGGTATGCAAACTTGGCTGCAGAGAGAGTTGCCACATGGGCCTATAGTTGGCTAGAATCTGTAAAGGGTTTCTTTAGTAGCAGAACAACAAAAGCCTTTTTCTATTGTTCTGGGATGTGGCCGGAAGAAAAAGAAAGATTGCAGAGCTGAATTAGTGCTGAGGCTAGGAAGTTGGCCAAGGATTTTATGACATCATTTAGGGGTCGCCAGGTTCGCAGCTGTGACCCCTGGCTTTCCCATTTTGACCCCTGGCACCGCCTATGTGACCCCTGGCCTCAGAGGTGGCAAAATCAATGCCAAAAACATAGGAGTGCATGCACACTCTTTATTTTCTGTTAATTGTTCATCATACTAATAGTGAATAATATTTATTAGGGCTCCCAATTTTATGGCATTTATTTTTTTAACATTTCAATCTGTATTTGTCCATATTTATTTTTTGCCCATCTTATTGGTATTCATCAATATTTATTTTGTGTTTTGAGAATAAACAGTTTTAAAAATGGTTTATTTCCACATTTATTTAACTGATAAACACCTGTAAAAATCAGTAAAAACAAAACGGGCCGCCTTATTTATTATTCCCCATTAAATAAGAAAAATGGAGCACAATTAGCTGGAAGGGGACTTTTAAATGAATGTTGTATGCCTTCTTGTAGGTGAGATTGTGTTTATGTGAGAGATTGGGTGTGTGTGTGAGCATGTGTTTCTGTATGTCAGCATGTGTGACTATGTGTAAGCATGTGTGTGTAAGTGACAGTGCATGGGAGTCAGTGGCAAGTAGTGAGTGAGAATGTGTGTGATTGAGTGTCAGTAAGGATGAGTGAGTCAGAGTGAGTGAGATTAAGATTGACTCCAAATAGGAATGAATTAGTGTAAGAAAGTGTTACAGAGTGTGAGAGAGTGAATGTGATTGAGTGAGAATGTGGTGTCATGCTTGTGAGTCTGTCATTGGCCCCAGAATGCTGTAGGTAATTCTTGTCTTACACAAACACTTATGGCAAAATACTGACACTGGCACACTTGAGACAATTCTTAACATGACAAACATCTGTGACAAAATACTGGAGCTGGCAGCAATTCTTGGCATAATGGGCATGCATGGTAAAATACTGGTATTGCCACACTAGAAGTGATTATTGCTTATTGGGCACTTGTGAAAAAAAGCTGGCATCCTTGAGAAAATTCTTGGCCTGGGGGCAGCCATGGCAAAATGCTGGTACTAGCACATTGGAGATAATTCCTGTCATTCCTTAAGGACTACCTGCCATATGGGAGAGTGGCAACCAGACAAAATTGAGACTCTGACATACAGAGGTAATTTCAGAAATATTGGTCTCCTAGGGCATATGAACAGCATATATGGCAACATTCTGGCACTGACATATTGGGGGCACCCATGGCATATGGGGGACCCATGACAAACTTTGGGCCTGGCAAAATATATCTATTTTTGACATATGAGGGCGAACACAACCCATTTTGAAAAAATTCTCTCAACTCCTGAGGAGCGTCGGATTTCAATGGCTTGGCACACCATGGAAGGTGTTGAATACCTAATGAGTGTTCTTTCGAAGCCTATGCAATTTTACCAAATTTATGTGAAAACTTGTGCTTTAAAATGCACTATTAGATTTCTTTGTTTTAAAATGTTTTAGGGGAGTGAAACCCCTTAGAAAAGGTCTGGCTTCCTCACTTTGCTCACTCACTACAATTTAGGACAAGTATTATGTCCTAGAACTTTCAAAGATCAAGCCAGAGCCCTAATATAGGTTTTATCTTGAATAGACATATGTTTGTGTTGTGTGGTTACATTAATCATGAAATTATTATGAAACTTCACTGATGTCATTTATTATGATGTCATCAAGGTTAAGGTCATGTGACATGATCTCCTGTATTAAAAAAATCAGGGTCTAGTGTCATATGATGACACTCCTTGTGATGTAATTAACGTCAAACGGTATGTAGTGTCACTTCTGCTACCACTGGCATTTTGATTAATTGATGTTCAATCAGGCAGAGGTCCGATGGAAAGACTCATCAAATGGAGGGAAATTTTGATATCATATTTATATGTGTGATGTGAGAAAAGCTACTTTTTAAGGTGAATCTTTAAAAGGTAGTGGGACTTCTTGGTCGGTGGATTGTGTAGGGTAATGGCGCTCCTGGGAAATACGCAGTGAGTATATACTAGTGTACAATTATGATTGCGGTGCATAAGGGTGGGGAGAGCCACCCTCCTCCCCAATGTGTGGATAACCACCGATAAACCAAAACAACAGTCCCTTGCACACGCCGACAATATATATTATGTATCATTGACAATAATAAAAAACACTCTTGTTCCTCCATTGAAGCAGTCACTTCAGTTTAATCTTGAGATCCTTAGCCAACACGTGTTTTATCGCGCTTAAATGTTGTGCGCAGCGACTTCTTCAGGGCTAAGAAACAAACAAGTGTATAGAAGTTGAGAGTAAAAGATATCCATCACTAACATCAGATGTCCCTTACCCTTTGTGACAGTATGTTTATCGCAAAGAGCGGCTCAAGTATAGTCCTCAAGCCTGTGGAAACCCATGCTATTTTACTAAAACATATCACCATTGCTGTCTCTAGACAGACTTGTGCAGTTAAAAGATGATTGATATTCCAAACAAAAATTGTCAGCAAATGAAAATAAGCCAGTTTCTTGTGACCTATTTAGTGACATCCAATCTCTGAACATTTAGCAGTGACTCTTCTAAAGTGATTTAAGAAACACGGCACCCCGTCAATGTTGCCTCAGATCAAGAAAAAGTATATTTATAATCTAAGAAGTACCTCTAATCTCTTTGTATGGATCCTATATGGAGAAAAGGTACAAGGGAAGAAAATAACGTGGGATTAAAATAATGAATCCACTAGGACTTCTGAATAGTGATAATTATGGAAAGAGATTGTAGGGAAACCAACCTCAGTTCCGGTTGTATTTCCGACCCGGAATGGGTTCTAGTACTCCAGTGATATTCGCACAGTAAAGGGCAACAGTGATTACTGTGTCCAAGATTTAGTGTAATTTAGAATTCTTTTCTGGGGATAAACGAGAAAGGCAGACAGAAAAGTCCGAGTTACAATTGTGAGTACACCCCTCCTACGTAAGGGCTTGTTATCCCCCCATTTGTAGCTGACAACAGGAAGTTCCACGTACCTTAAGTGTGGATCTTGTGTGTATAAGTCCTAAATCCATCATGAAGAATGACGACGTGGTATAGTAAAACCACTCTTTGGGGGCTAAGTGAGTCCCTCTTGCCAGCAACCAAGTCTTTGCTGGCATAAACACAAACCCTATACACAATAAAGGGAAGATGGGGATTTTGTTACAATCACTATATATGTCCTCCCCATGTAATAGTATTAAGGAGCGTACCCCAAGTTAAGGGTGCGCGTCTCAGTAGTGTAAAGTATGCCACCGCTGAGTGCTACTGGGTATCCTAACACGGGCGCTTACCTCTGTTCAGTAGCAGGGCTGCCTCCGGCATGTCCGCAGAAGAGTTTGGCCTGCTGAGGTTTCCGCCTAAATACTGGAGAGACCGCAGACATAGTCATAGGACTACACCCGCTTACTCAAACAAATCAAAGAAATGGTGTCAGCCATCTTGAGGCAAACGAGGGGATCCTAAAACTATTCGGCTTGTCACAGATTACAATGCACTCAATATGACACTCACCAAGAGCATGCGAAAACACTGGCACCTATTGTGTGCTGACAAGACATTGGAGGCTTTTATCTCTTCTAGACCAGAGGTGACATTTCGTAAGGGTAAGAGCCTCAGGAATCTACTGAGTCCCAGCTACCTGAAAGCGGGTACTCAGAGAAATTGGCTATTGTCACAGGGTCTGGGTTTCTACAAGTGTGGACGCCTCTCCGCGTGTAGATGGGCCTCAGATAAAAAGAAGGAGTTTTCTGGCCCCAATCACCGCACTTACAAGATAAAGGCCAACATCAACTGTCAGACCAACTATGTGATTTACGCAATCATTTGCAAATGCCAACAAAAGTGTATTGGCAGCACTATTAGGGCTCTGAAGGAACGCATTGTAGAACATGTCAGGACTGTCAAACAGGCTGACAATAGATACCCTGTGGCAATGCACATAATGGATTGTCCAGCTCAGGACAGCCACAAATCCTTCTCTTTTTTTGGATTTGACACCATACCCAGACACGTGAGGGGTGGCAATAGAGAACTTTTGTTGAGGAGGAGGGAAGCAACTTGGATTATGCGATGAGAAGTATTGAGATGGGCTTGAATACAGACCATGAATTACATTACTTTTTGGGGGACTAGCACTCGTGGTCCATTCTTGTGCATCATTTCACCAGGACATAGTATGTCTACGCTACTGCATACGACACTACTCATGTGGGTGCGTCACTACCCCTGTTTTATCCCCGTCTCCAACATGGCTCTCCTATGCTGACCGACCTTTCTGCTACTCACTTTCAACCTTTTACCGTTGTAAATGCTAGAAGTAATAAATTGTCAACCTGCTCTCTTGCTTACACGTGTAGACCGTACTAAGAAATGACGAACTATTGAATTATGTTATACTTGTTAGAACCCTATTCTTACTTCTATGCTGACTGACATTTCTTTACTCTCACAATGTCAACAGTTGATTGGCAACCTGCTTTTTTAATCAAACGTGTAGACCTTCCTTAACAAACTTTCGTATTGTATGAATTGTAAAGATTTGGAATGTATTCCCTCGACTCTGCTTCAATGTTGCCATAGTTTAGCACCGGTTTTGACCTCAATATAACTTTTTATTACTCGTTTAGTCAATACTACATAGGATTTAACTTAGATTGTGGAGCTTCACTGCTCCAAGATGGCCGACAGTTTTCTTCATACTATTATGCATATGTTTCATCACTTATAAATTTGAAGTTAGACAGAATGGCCCCTCACAATATATTTGTGACCATGCAGATACCCCAGTACGTTGGTATATGATCCTTGATACACTTTGGGTTGAGGACTACACCATCCACTTAGCTTTTTGGAGGCAGCGGTACTTTCAAACATTAACTTTACTCCATTTCAAGATGGCCGACACCATTTCTTTGATTTGTTTGTAAGCGCCCGTGTTAGGACACCCGGTACTACTCAGCGCTGGCATACTTTACACTACTGAGACGCGCACCCTTAACTTGGGGTACGCTCCTTAATAGTATTGCATGGGGAGGACATATATAGGGATTGTAACAAAATCCCCATCTTCCCTTTATTGTGTTTAGGGTTTGCGTTTATGCCAGCAAAGACTTGGTTGCTGGCAAGAGGGACTCACTTAGCCCCAAAGAGTGGTTTTACTATACCACGTCGTCATTCTTCATGATGGATTTATGACTTATACACACAAGATCCACACTTAAGGTACGTGGAACTTCCTGTTGTCAGCTACGAATGGGGCGATAAAAAGCCCTTACTTAAGTGGGGTGTACTCACAATTGTAACTGGGACTGTTCTGTCTGCCTTTCTCGTTTATCCCCAGAAAAGAATTCTGGATTCGTTATTTTAATACCACGTTATTTTCTTCCCTTGTACCTTTTCTCGATATAGGATCCATACAAAGAGATTAGAGGTACTTCTTAGATTATAAATATACTTTTTCTTGATCTGAGGCAACATTGAGGGGGTACTGTGTTCCTTAAATCACTTTAGAAGAGTCACTGCTAAATGTTCGGAGATTGGATGTCACTAAATAAGTCACCAGAAACAAGCTTATTTTCATTTGCTGAAAATTTATGTTTGGAATAGCGATCATCTTTTAACTGCACAAGTCTGTCTAGAGACAGCAATGGTGATATGTTTTAGTAAAACAGCATTGGTTTCCACAGGCTCAAGGACTATACTTGAGCCGCTCTTTGCGATAAACATACTGTCACAAAGGGTAACGGACATCTGATGTTAGTGATGGATATCTTTTACTCCCAACTTCTATACACTTGTTTGTTTCTTAGCCCTGAAGAAGTCGCTGCGCACAACAATTAAGCACGACGAAACACGTTTTGGCTAAGGATCTCAAGATTAAACTGAAGTGACTGTTTCAACGGAGGAACAAGAGTGTTTTTTATTATTGTCAGTGATACATAATATATACTGTTGGCGTGTGCAAGGGACTGTTTTCTTTAAAAGGTAGCTTCTACAGGAGGTGGAAAAGTAAATCGCCCTTTCTGAGGTGAAAGAGATGAAAATATATCAGAGATTATAGTTTGGAAGAGTTTGAGAGGCTGGTGCATATCTCTCGCGAAAGCCGAGGGGGTGTTTTACATATTTCAGGCGATGGCAATTCATTGACAATTTTAAAGAATACACAAGAAGCATTAGAGGATTCAGTAATTTGCTTCTGATAGTTTAGAGAGGAAGCTTTTCTGACACTCTTCTTATTGAGATGTAATAGACTGCAATTTGCAAGCTTAGTCACGGTATCACGGGCTAACCGTCACATGCATTCGAAGTGTTTACGTTTCTTCTTTACCTCGTTCAGTTTGGAGGAGAACCAATGAGCAGAGTGGAAACATTTCAAAAGTTTAAAAGTTTTCACAGGAATATATTCATCAAGTGCACTGGATAGCCACTGTGAGTATTCTGATGCAGTGTCAAATGGATATGAGGCTATACGTGAGTTGTTCACCATAGATAATGGTAGTTTGGACCAATCTCGCTTTCTAATAGAGGAATGAGAAGTGTCTAGCCTTAGGCAACAGTAGAGGTATGGTAAACAAGACAGCCACATGGTCTGTCCATGTCAGCTTGAGAGTGGAAGTTATACAGGCTCAATTGAGCGAGAGAACAAAATATAAAATATAAAACAAGCCTTTTAGCAGGCATAGGCTGCAAAGCTAGTTGTGTGAGATTTAGGGCCATGCAGTCGATCAGACGAATAGCAGAGTGTTATTAATTGAGTTCCTGGTTGACTGAGGTATGAGCCCTGATCAAGCACTAGTCACAATCCTAGTCAGGGTAAGGCACAAGCAAACCCTAAATTAACCTATGCTCACCTTCTGGTAGCTTGGCACAGAGACGTCAGCTTAACTTAGAGGCAATGTGTAAAGTATTTGTGCAACACTTAAAACGGTGAAAACACCACACAAAAGAGAATCCACACCAGGTTAGAAAGATAAAATGTAATAAATAAAACAAGACTAGAATGACAAAACTCCAATTAGTAGAACTTGTGACTGAATTTTAAAGTTTATAGTGGAAAATAGCTCCAAAATGGACAAAGCGCTATTGGGGATATCTGGTCGCACCAGACTGAGACAAAGTCACTACTTCAGGCCGACCGCAAGGGAGTGCAGGCCAGCTACAGGGACCCAGTTAGGCCCGCTGAGAAACGTATATTAAATGCTGGTTGCGGAATGGTGCGTGGATCTGCATCGAAGGTGCATCGCGCAGCCAAGGTGATGCGTTGGTTCTGAGATGCAGAAAGACTGCCATGCGAGGTCCTGATGTGTCAAAGTCAAAGATCGTGTTAACGGGGCTTGCAATGCGAAGTCCGAGGTAGAGGATGCGTAGCGCAGCAGAGACGGTGTGTCGGTTCCGATGAGTTGTGACGCTGCAATGCTGAGTTTCATTGTCATTAACGAGGCTGCAGTCGACGAGAGATGAGAGGAGCTTGCACCAGGAAAAGCATTGCACAGCAGGCGGTTCCGAAGGTGATGAGTCGGTCCTAAGATGCAGGAGCGGTGGCGATGCATGCCTTTTGTGACGGCTCCAATCCACGCAACAGCGGAGATGCATCGGTTCTGCTAAGGGATGCACCACTCAGCCGAGGAGATGCGTTGGTTCTGCTCGGTGATGCGTCACTCAACAGAGAAGTTGCATCTATTCTGCCTGCAAGCACCTTAGGCCACTTCCAAGGGTCCAGGACTGGGGTGGCACCACTTGGCAGGGTAGACACACAGATTGCAGGCAGAGTCCAGGTGCAGGGCTTGGAAGCCTGTTAAGGCCCTTGGAGTCACTCTGGGTTCAAGAGAGATGCATGTCCAGTCTTTCTCACCCGGGCAAGAGGGCAGCAGGCAGCAGATCAACAAAGCAGGAATCCAGCAAAGAAGCAGTCCAGCAGAGTGGCAGTCCTTCAACAGTACAACAGTCCTTCTTCCTGGCAGGGTATCCCCAGGTCCAGAAGTGTACTGAAGTGGTGGTGTCAGAGGTCCAGTACTTATACCCAGTTGGGCATTTGTAGGGGGGAGACTTGAAAAACAGGCCTTTGAAAGGCCCAGAGGTCCTGCTCTTCCTGCCCTCACTCTAGACTCACTACAGGTGGGTATGCAGCACTTTGTGTATGGACAGGACACATCCTGTTAAGGTGTAAGTGAGGATGGGTCCAGCTCCACCCTCCCATGCTGCCAGGATGGCCCATCACGTCACACCTAAGCTCCCATTGTGTGTGGTTGTCTAAGGGGAATACACAACGACCATCTGTCACCCACCCAAGACGTAATCAGAGACCGGCAGAAGGTACTAAATAACTAATGCAAGAAATCATCAACTTTCTAAAAGTGGCATTTGCAGAATTGCAATTTAAAATCTGACTTCACTATAAACTTGGATTTTAAATCGTGATTCCAGAGACACCAGACTTGAAAGATTTATCTCTTCCCATTTGGAAATTGCGCTTATAAAATGTAATAAGGTAATACAATGTTATCCTATGGGAGAGATAGACCTTGCAGTAGGGAAAAACGAGCGTGGGAGTTTTTCACTACCAGGACATGTAAAACTCAAAAGTACATGTTCAGCCTTTTAAATATATTGCACCCTGCCCTATGGGTTGTCCAGGGCCTACCTTAGGGGTGACTTATATGTATAAAAAGGGAAGGCTTGGGCCTGGCAAAAGGTTTATTTTGTCAAGCTGATATAATAGTGTAAACTGTACACACAGGCTCTGCAATGGCAGGCCAGAAACATGGTTAGAGGGCTACTTAAGTGGGTGGCACAAGCAGTGCTGCAGACCCACTAGTAGTATTTAATTTACAGGCACATGTAGAGCGCTTTACTAGGGACTTATAAGTAAATTAAATATGGCAATTTGGGATGAACCAATATTATCATATTTAGCAGAGAGAGCACAAGCACTTTACCACTGGTTATCAGTGGCAAAGGGCACAGAGTCCTAATACCAGCAAAAACAAGGTCAGAAAAGTGGAGGAGGCAGGCAAAGAATTGAGACGAAGATCACTCCGAGGCTGTCAGGTCTAACACAGACACTTATACAGTTCAACAATGTGAATGTTAAAGGCTACAGTAATAAGCTGCTGGTTGGTACTTAGACGAATAAGGGCAACCAAAGGGGTTGTACAAATGTTGAGGAATTGCACCTAAATATTTTGGACTCTGGTACTACAACCTAGACCTAAAAAGAAAAATATTTAGATGTGAAGAATGCCCATGCTACTGGCTAGATAGCGTATTACTATATATTGGTTCTCCCCATGGGCCCAATTTTAGATTAATAGCCAAAAAGTTGTCAGGAAACGAGGTGTGGAGGAGTAGCAGGGAATGGCTGTGAAGCAAGACCTTGCAGATTGGGCACAGCTTCTGCAGGAATTTGAAGGAAAGAACAATGTTTTAGGTCCTTTCCCCTGATGTTGAAACCTGAACTGTTGATCATTTAAGTTATATAGATATGTCCTGCTATATAGTCTTATTTTGCTTACACTTTATGCAAATTTCCCGCTGCCATAATACAATATACTGTATCTGTAATGTTTCAATGAATAAACACCAATAAAGAAATGTAAAAGAAAGATTTAAAATTATAACCTCTGTACTTCATTAGCTCAGAAAAAAAGTGATAATGATGATGAAAATTATAATAATGAAGGACAGTCCTTCAGTTTCAAAGTGCGGTAAATAACAGTTTGGTTATAATTACCCTAACTTAATGGTGTACATCTTATCGACTTCAGAAGGATAAAAGATAAAGTTCTGAAATTCAAATATGTGATCTGCATGTTAGGAAGTGATCTCTGTCTTGCCGGTGCTATGCCACATTCGGTTCCCTAGTAAATCCTGGACCCTTGCAGACCCTTTCCTGACGATTGTAGATATGAGTTAGAATTTTTGATCAAATCATAGAATGCTTAGGGGAAACTCTGTCTGCTTTGCTTCCAGTTCCTGCAGTGGACAATAGCATTTTTGCTTCCAAGGGGATCCGAATTTGTCATAAAAACGACCAAATTGCACAACTATCATTCCATTTATCCAGCAAAGAAAGTCAATAGCTCTGTTCATGCATAAAATGTTGAGCAAACACAACACGAAGATCCCTTTATTCTGGTGCACAATGCCCGGCCGGAGTTATTGATTGGCAGACCATACCAGGCCAGAACCATATGTCGCGTATGATATGAGGGCAGGATATAACTGCAGAGTCTCCCAACTAACGCCCAAAAGAAACAGCAAGCTCATTCAGAAACCATACCTGCAGGTCCCTGTTCGCTAGCCTGGCCATCACAGCAACTGGTCACCTTGGACTTCCCTCGGCCCCCTGACCTCCTGCAGCTACCTGCGCTGCTCAGATGAGAAGCCGAAGTAGTGTGCATGAGACCGCTACCAGCCAGGATTCTGAGGAGATGGTGATACATTCTTTTGGACCAACACATGCGCAATAGGAACGGTTCACACATATATGTATATATACATATATGTACATAAGCTTTTGGGACATTAGTGGAGCCTCCCTCAGATAAGACACTCACACAGGACGAAGGTCTCAAAGAAAGTTTCACTTTCAGCAGGAGTAGGATAGTTTTTGGAAGCTGTACTGAGCAGTCTCTATCCAAACAATAGGACAGATGGTTGCAGATTTTATATGGAAACTTTTCTTTACGTAGGTGATAACGAGGTGTTCAATACTGCAACAGCAGCCTAGGTCCAGCAGCGCGTATCCAGGATTGTGACACTGATGGACTTATGCGGATATCCTTGCTGAAGAACAGGAGTTGTGTATTGGGGTTTTGCTGATTGAGATTCTTAGTGCACAGAAAGCCTTCAAGAGGGTAGGATTATGGATTAAGACTGCAAGCTCTCAAACCAAGCTTGATAAGATGAGGAGGACAGGATCACAAGGTAAGACGCAGACTCAATGACGACAGGGAACACAGTATATAAAGCAGCAGAGTGAAGGAGCTGTGCCAAACAGCAAATCGGAATAGATTTGGTGCGTGAAAACTTAAACTCCATCCCCACTGGGACTTATAGCACCACAATTGCAATTCTCACCAGTTAGCAAAACCAAAGAACCATCATCACTGTTTATAGAACTGAATGACCATTCGCACTGGGAGACATACCACACCGAGCACCCTTCTCCCCAAATAATATAAGTAGAGGACCATTATCACACACTACAATAGCTCAGGGATCAATCCAGCCAGGTTTTACAGTGACGTTGACTCCAATTCCACATGATAATATTATGCATGGAGGTTAACGATTTGATGGATATTCACACTGGATAAGAAAGCAGGACCATTCCTACCAGGAGTTACAATAGCATAAGGAACATTCCTACTGACACTGTTAGAACTGAAGGGATCCTCATTGTTAAATGCACATGCTAACAGGATACTGTGCCACCACCAGGACAACTCATCCACGCTGGGCTTTTTTAAGAACCTAAGGTGAGGAAGCAGAGTACCTATTAGTGGCCAAGAGGCCAACACCGTGAGTGGACACTTGTCACCAGTCCCTTCCTCCCACAGTGGTCAGCATAATGCACCGTGCCCAGCTGGCTGCCGTGCTGGTCTCCCTGGAGTGTGTCCTCTACACAGTGTCCTTGCTGGCACCGGCCTGGCTGATTCATGACAACGGGGTTTCCCAGGGCCTCTTCCTGCTCTGCACCACGGTTGACCGTTTCACCGCCTGCTTCTCCACGCCTGCCTGGCTTGGTGAGTGTGAATCCTATAGGAATGCTTATGCCAACCTTAGGTTGCTTCACAGTTATGAGGTAGAAAAGGAAACTGGGGAGGTGGGTCTGGAGAATGAGAATCAGAGATATGGGGAGGGAAAATGACGTGGAAGAAAGCAAGAAACTATAATGTAAATTATTTTGGTATTTAACCGTTTTATAGAGTGCAGTTTGTCCCATAAATCCTTTTAGAGGATTTATATTAGTGGCTTATCATGCACTCATTGCCAATCGTTTTTAGGTGCTGAATGGCAAACATTTAGGTTAAAAAGGCGACCCAGTTCAGAAAAGGGGAGAATAAGCTGTGCCTCAGAGTCATAGCACGATGATGACCGAGTTGTCCCTTTAATGTTTGTAAAAATATACATTGCACTTGTGAGTGCGAAAGTTCGGCTTTATTAGCTGTATATTCTCTATAAGGACAATCATACTCTGACAGTCATTTTACAGCCGTACACTGTAAGTAGTCAAATGCTTTTGTTAATTTCCCCATTAAATCATTTTAACTATGATACCAATAGTTCATATAATCTTACACATTAACAGTGCTAGATGACATTCTTTTTTCGAAAATGTAATTCATCTTCTGTCTCCACAAACATGATCCTGCTCCTCATTTTATCATTTGCTTCATTAACATCCGTATTTAAAGCATTCTCCTGAGCTCATCAAATTTATAGCAAGTCCAATCCACAAAGCCATTTGCGCTGATAAGTTAGATTTAAAAAAACGCAAATGACTCAATTTACAAGCACAAAGTGTTCACAAATATTATCCCATGCTTTAGTAATAGTCCGCAGAAGTAAATCCAGCACAAGGGGTGTGGAGTGGGCCTTTCAAGGCTTGTTCAGCTTTGGCTCAGTGCTGGCCGTTAGGGCACATCCTCTGGGTTTTTGAATCTGAAAAAAGGTGCACATCTGCACCTACGCCAAAAGCAACTCAGATATACAACCTTTTCAGAAACTAACTCCTTCAGGTCTTAGGGCCATATACCACATTTTTTTGGCTCCACAAGCAAATTCTACACATCAAGAATAATGGATTTAATTTCACTCTTGACGACTGGATTCTGAGTCAAGGGACTTTCCTTTCTTTTTTAACCAGGGGAGATTCTAAGGCATGTCTCAGTGCAGTAAAATTCTATGAGACCTTATTTTCCTGAACATTATCCAGTCTGTCAACAAGCTCTCCTTTTAACTTTCATTTCCCTCTTACCCAATGAACCTGTGGACCTTATTCATCGAGACACAATTCCTCTGATCGCCATGTGCCCTTCTGTCAGCCCCGAGAAGTGGGTTCAGGGGACAGAGCAATATTTGGCAAGACACAGTGCCCTGATTCCCCTGTACATGGCTGAAGACAGTGAGCTGCAGGTTCTGGTAGGACGACGAATGGACACAGACATTGCAGGAAGATACCCTCTGCCCAGATCTTACTGCACATGGCTGGTTGAAGGTTGTGCGCAGTGAATTCTTACACAGGCTAGTAGCCAAAGTGAATTGATAAGAAAAACATCCACAGAAAAAAACATTGCTACAAGCAAGCTAGGGTTATTTACTCTAGGCCACACACCCAGAGATCAGTGAACATGGTTGAATGCTATGTTCAGTCGGGGTTGGGAGCAGCGTGCAGATTCAAAGTTCAAATAGAGCACACTAAGGGCATGGCTGATGGCTTTGCCCATTTCACTCTTGGGGTATGGGTGCAGATGGCAGGCCTTGTGCCCAGAGCCCACTAGCACCATTTCACATTTAATGCCCAGCCTTTATAAGGCTAGTCCCTGCACCCACAGCATGATGGGTCCATGAAAACATTGTTCTGGGATGTGAGGGCATCAAGGATGTCGATGATGTGATATGTGATTTCTCCGGTAATGTGATTTGTGGTACATTTTGTATGGCTATCAAATTAAAGTTATTATTGCCTGAAACATACAGAATTGTTTCTTGAACTAACATTTGCCGTGAGAAAACCCACTAGCTAGCAATATTTGGGATCATTCTGTGGATGCAAAATGAGGCTGGGTCTGGTGGCTTAGTGGACTGATGTGTCCACTGTAGGTGCCTGTATTCAACCTCATGGTCACAGGTTCAAATCCCGGTGGGTCCACTCAGCCTTTCATCCTTCTGTGGTCAATAAAATGAGTACTGTTGGGTAACAATAAAACATCTGTTATTCAGTGCCAAGATACCCTTCCGGGTGAACATGCACTTTATAAATACACATGCTATGCTGTCTCCCTGAACCCATTACTGATTCCCTCTCCCAAAAGATACACCGACCAAGGTGCCGAATACACCTGCTCAAGTGTGTGCCCACCCATTACCAGCGCCCCTTCCAAAACCTATTGAATTTACCACTCTGAAGAAGTAGCTTGGAATGAATAAAGAGTGTAAATGTTTATAGTGACACATTTCTACAATGTCACATTCAAAATGTATTCATCAAATCTGGGCTCTTTACAATACCTCTTCCTTTTCTTTTGCCACTATAAAATACACAAGTACAACATACATCAATGTTAACTATGTACAAGTGCCCAGAAGAGCATTCCCATTTTAGCTCATGGTGGTGTAAAGTGCAATCATGGGATAGGATCTTCCTCTCTTAGTTCCCTGAGGCTAAGTCAAGATGAACTCTTTGAACCCACGAGATATCCATAAAGAAAAAACACAAGGAACCTACTTTCCCAAGGGATATACATTTTCATTACAAAATTAAGTTATGCCGAAAAATATAACTCTTTTTACATGCTACAAACCTAGTAAAGACACAATTGCTAGCCGATTTATACAGTGTAATGATTGCAATTAAAAAATACCTTACAGTCCTTAAGTGGGTATAGAGCATTCTATTTTAGTCCATTTTAAAATACACAACTTTACATTACATAGGTTGAATATTCTGCTTGACCTTATATTTTTAACATCCTTATAGTATATATTCATCCCAAAACATTTATAAACGTATACATAATTTTCAAAACTAGAACAGTTCATCATAACAACACGATCTGGAATAGTTTAGGTGCAAACAATCCGTCCTGCAATCCTATGTCTTTGCGTAACAGAGTAAATTCGCTATAGACTGTGTTACTCCTTTCATTTCAGCTCATGGCAGGAATGGCTTCTCATATGTTCTCTCTCTGAACTGCAGTGAGTAGACCCTTGTGTCCAAGCCACATATTTGTATGGTAGGAATGTTCTCTCTGGGTACCCAGTACCACTCCTATCCCTCTGATGCATGAAACCCCCATCATTCCTTCTCTCTTCGATCCCTACCTTTCAGCTCCTGCACGGCTGACCTTCAACTCCAAACTGGCCTTCATCTTCACCTCTGCACCATCTTATGCACCAGCATTCAGCTCTGGCTCGCACTGGTACATCCTTCACATGCTATATAAGCCAACAAACAATAAATAATACTCTCAACCAGTGAATGAGACAAATGTTGCTGTGAATCCTGGACAGCCTAAATGACACTGGAAGCTCAATGCAGTGCACTAGCATCACCCATGCTAAAAAGTGATTCCCATGGAAGCATTTGTACTAATGATCTCTACACACCAGATGTTCCTAGGTGCCAGTGGGAATCAGTGTTGTGATATGAGGCACTGGGCCACTTGTGCTAAGAAAAGCCACTTCGTTGGCATCAGACACTGCCTGCACTCTTACATTACTTACTTACTTACTTCATATTGAAGACTAACTGTGGCAAGTGTGGACGCTGCAGAATCTTGCTCAACCATGCCAAATTGTGAGATTTCTGCAAAGATAAATGGTTATGGTATATTATCACTGCATTTTCTGTTGATATGTATGCTTTCTACCCTCGTATTACTATGGCTAAATTAAGAGCAACCCCAAATAAAAAAAATATGTCAGTGAATCCCCTGCAAGAAAAATAATGTTCCAGATCACCTTTGCATCAACTGCTTTCCCTACAAGCCAATAATGGCTGTCTTTAATCTGGGGGTGAACATCTCTGCAGGCAGCTCCATGGGGAAGCCGGGTATCAACATGTTTATGCCCCCCCCCTCCTTCTGTAGATGGCCAGAAAACTGCAATAAAAAAATTCATTGGGAAATGAGTTTGAAGCCCTTTTCAGACGGTCTTACGTCCACTTAGGTTCAGGGTTTGTTCCTATTTGGCATAGTTGGTCAACTGCAGCTCAAGAGAGCAGTTCCCTGTGGTCACTCTGCTGGGGGCAGTTTTGTGTCTATGGGGTGAGATTAATAACGGGGTATTTTCTGTTGAATGACACAAAGCATTTACCAAAGTAATATTGTGATGGCTCTGACAACTGTATGTGATGCTAAGTGCCCGTGCAGCCATTTTACTCAGTTTGAAAGAAGCCATTCTAGCTGGCAATGTTTTCACTGACAAATGCCATACCCCTGCTGGCATGAGGTGGGAGGTGCACGCGGCATCCGTTCTTATCTGGCACGGGTCGAACAGTAAGAGCTCCTGTGCGAATGCCCACACTGCTCGTTTCATTTTGCAACCATTCTCCTTCCGCCTTCTCTTTCTCTCTTTACCCGGTCAAGGGCCCTCTCCTGAATGCATCTCTCATCGCCCCTATTCTCATTAGAGGCCTGTGATCCTCGCCTGCAAGTGCTTTCAGCCTGCCGTGCTTCTGCAGGGAGCAGCCTCTGCTGGGTGCACTGCCAGCCTCTCTCCTCTCTCATCACAGCGCTGTTATCCTCTCTTTGAACTGCACCTCTATTATCTCATTAAATGAAGCCCTCCTATAGTTACTCCTCAGCCTCCCTATCCTGTCAACAGGGCCTCATCAGATAGTCTGTGCTCCCAGGCTCCCAGGCTCCCTTGGGTGATGGCCGCCTCTCCTAGAGGCCTCTCCATACTCTAGTTTTAGGAAGTTTCTCCTGGCTCTATATGCGCATCTCATACTCCATGATTCTCTCCGGAGTATCTCTTATGACACGGTTGAGCTGGTTATTCCTGACTCGCTCCTCTCAGGTTAAGGCCCGTGGTGGGCCTCTGCTGGAGGCGCTCTGGACCTCTCTATTCTCTCATTCCAGAGGGCACTCATGCCTGTACCTCCAGCATCTCTCTGATCTCAGGGATGGGCGCTCCTGTCGGATGTGTAACCTCTCTCCTCTCTCGTTGCAGGGCCGGGGAGCCTCTCCTGGATCTGCCTCACAGCCTCAGCATCGATGACTTTTCTCAGCTTGTTTGCCATAAAGCCGACCCTTGTGGAAGGAAAGAGACCTGTGGCCGCAGTGGTCCTCAGCACCTTGGCAGGTAGGCCTCATGGACAGACCACATACATACACCTGCGAATGTGCGATGCATCCAGTCAGGAACCTGTGTGCCATATGTAAGACGTCTTATTACAGGATTGTATTTCTAGCAACCTGTGATATGTTTGGGAGTCGTGTTCTAATTCATTCCTGGGTTGGCTGGCACCACGTAATGAAAAGTGCAGTGATTCCCAAACTTTGGGTTGCGACAATGAATCCAGGGGCGGCTCCTCCATTAGGGCGGAGGAGCGTCGCCCCACTGCTTTCTCCCAGTGCGAGAAGCAGAAACATAAAGTGGTATTTCTGCGTCTCGCACTGCGAGAAAGCAGAACGGTATGCCTGGTTGGGGGCGGGCGGGCGGGTCAGGGAGGAGTGGCTTGCCCAATGTAACTGGCCCTGAATGATTGGTCGGCCCTCTGGGGCCGACCAAACCAGTCATGCGCACTCTGGATTTTCTCTATGTAGGCTGCATCCAGCCTACATAGAGAAAATGGCCTCCCCATAGGCGCCCGGCTGGGCGCTGTCCTCACCAATCACAGCACTGCGATTGCAGCGTTGTGATTGGCTTAGAGGAGGGGAGGGAGGCTGCCTTCTTCCTGTTCCTGGAAAGCAGCAGGAAAACGCGGACCCGGCCAGGAGCGGAGGCGGCGCTGGACCCAATAAGGTACATTTTTATTTTTAAATCCCCCCGCGCGAGCCCCCCCCCCCCTCCCCCCCCCCGCGAGTCATGCCGGCCACGACTGAGTGGATCACATGCCGATTTTTTGGGGGGGGTTGTGAAAATATAAGCAATAATTAAAAGATACCTTTAAAGTCTGTATTTAATGTGTCATATTTGCTACGCCTCAAAGACAAAGCTCAAATGTCAGGCTACGTTTTCTGACGAATTGCTGCTTTTTTAACATGGGGATTGGTGTTTGCTCCAATCCTTTCACTTTGCAGTCAAAGAAAGTAAAGTGAATTATGTGACAGTCTTGCTGGGGTACAGAGAGTGAGAACGAAAAGGCTGTAGAATGTCACTTTCTGTAACACACAACAAAATGTAAATACCTGTAAATGAACTGCACACATTCAGCTGTTAGGAAAGTAAAAATTAAGCACATTTCTGTAAATCTGAAGTGCGAAGGAAACAAAGATTTTAATAGGATCAGAGCAAATCAAGACACTTGCTTGTGATGCTCAAATGATATATACTTATAGAAACCGATTTCCACACATTGTCCTTTGTGTGCAAATCAGTAAAACTGAACACCTGCAAATGCAGTGACTATATCAATGGAAAATTTGCTGTCTGTCAACTACAGTGTGCTGTCACACGATGCTTTAGTTACATCAGAAATCGACTGCCTCGTGGCCATTAAAGCTAGGTGGGTCGTGAAAGTTTGTTGTTCTAAAAAGTGGGTCATGGTTCTAAAAAGATTGGGAAGCACTGGAATAGTGGGCTTTTGGTGGCAGAGAGGTGTGGTCAGAGGGTTTGGTGTCACACATCTTCCTTCTACTTAGTGCTTTTCTTTGCATTTGGTCTCACATATTTCAGACCCTCATATGCTGTTCAGTTGGCTTTGCAACGCTCTTTCCTGCTCTCTGCTGTTCAGTATAATGAGTCATTAATGACATACAAATAGCAGAATGTGTGCTCTATGAATGCTAGTCTCATTAGTTGGTCTCACACACATCCTTTCCACTCAGTGCTGTTCAATTGGCCTTACACCTAGTCTTCCTTTTCCTTTGTGCTGTTCCATTTCTGTTCTCTTAGTATTGCATGACTCCTGCCCTCTCCTTGATGAGCAGTTGATCCCAGGTAGCCCCCATCCTTCTGCCAAATGCTGTTTAGTTGGTCCAACACATATATTCCTTTCTCTGAGCTGTTCTGTTGGTTTCACACATCATTTTTTCTTTGCAGTGCTGTTCTGCGCTGGAGCGATGGCTGCTTTCCTCACTACCATCACTTTAGAAGCAAGAATGCTGTTGAAACACTTGGGCTGGACCTTCTACACCTGTTGTTGCAGCCTGGCTTTCGGATTCACCGTCACCCTCTTCCTCGGCCTACAGAAGCAGAAACCCAGCATCGTGCCCACCGCTCCTCTAACCTCAGAAGAGCTGCCTGGCCCCACTGCACCCACATCCGATTCCACTCAGGTAGTCTGAGAGCACCATTTCTCCCCACAGAACCATCCCAAATCTCACCCAAGCTAGTCAAAGAGGCCATGGGATTTTGAGACCTCTTGCAATCCCAATCACGGATAGAACTATTGCACAATAGTATTGCACACCGCAAGGAAGCCATAGGAATAGGGCTGTAACAAAAATGCAGCCATTATGGTGCAGGCTTATTAACAACAAAAATCTACTCACCTGTAACACTCATTTTCTAGGTTGGTATCTTCACTTAACAAAGTGTATGGATCTGTCAAGGAGTTCAACTCAATTTCTGCATTGTTTACTTACAATTTACTATTAGTAACTTCTAGGCCAGGGAGAGTGCATCTTCTTTTTCGTCTTATATACTTTCAGGTATGAGGCCAATAATTTTCCTGCCCTCATACACATTGGTATGGATCCTCAGGAGGGTTCTTGATGCATCTTCAGTGAGCCTAGAAAAGTAACTAAATTTGAGATGAGATAATCTTAAGGTCTGTCGACTCTTATTACGCTGACCACAAGTGTAGCCTCTTGATGCCTTGCAAGAATTTGTCTCTCCTACGCCGTGGGGAATTAAGTCATCGAGCAATCCTGTAGGCATCCTAATCTATACCTTGCCACATCCTCTATTAGCCTCGGAGAACTCCTATAGAAATGTAGTACCTCTTCCCACGTTGCCCCCAAGAAAAACCCTTATCTCTGGCCCCGGATCTCTATACCTCACTCAAGTCTCGGTGTACAATGAGGCAGGTGTGTTCCAGCAAAACTATAGAAGCCAGCTCTGCTCCATTCTGTGAGTCCAGGAGTGATTTTGACAGAAATATACAGCCCAGATTCCCTATGATTGTTTTGGTTACCTTAATGCCATATACATTGCATTGTTATATTGCTTTCCTGGGCATTATATAAGGCTTACTATTTTGCCGATTTTATTTTGAATTATTTTCATTATTAATTGCAATAAGATATGAATTTCATTTTCACTTGAGTGAATCTGTGTTTATTTATGGGGGTGACCCACTTATATCTCACACAGCCTTGTCCTTGTATACAGCACCACTAACAACCTTCGCCATGGAAGTGAACATCCCCTGCTTTTAGCAGAAGTAAATATTATCCCTAAAGGGGAGGCATTCTTGAGCTTTTCCTCCAGGTACACACTGCTTCCTGTAAATGCAATTTAGCACTTGCGTCATCGTATTCAAGTTTGAATATTGAATATCTTAGTATGACCTTTAACCCTTCTACTGTCCTCCTTGAGTTCTTGTTATCTATGGTAAACACCAAGTGGCGGCCACTGAAATGTACTCCGACTTGATTCCAGTGGCTTTAGTCGCCTTCAGCTGTAGAAGAGCTGATACTGGTCAGAGATATCCCCACTTGTGACGAGAGATGCTGATTCGTCTGGGATGTGATGCCTCATGGGGGCAGGCAGTTCGAAGAGTCCACTTTGGTTGCTCAAATTGACTTTGTGGAGGTTATACAAGCCGATGAGTCTTGTCAGGGGTAAGGCCCTGGGAAGGATGGATTGTCCGATGGATCCTGAAATGTAAGCACCATGTCTCAGCACCCAGTCGCCACCACTGATTAAACAAGACAAAAAAGGGTTTATCGAATGGAGGCTGCCAAGCTGAAACATCCATAGTTATAGCAGACATGCCTCATGGGACATCTGTGTAGCTCTTTCATCACGCTGAGATATTTTCCCTTCTAAACACTGCACACATTGAGGTGCATGAAACACTAAGGAATTTATGGTGTGGGTAGGAGGAAAAGGCAGGACTGTCAGGGCTTGGTGGCCACACGGTGGCCAAGTTCAAGTGAGAGGGGGTCTCATGCATAGTTGCATGCTCTGGGCACAAGTGGCATGAATTACTCTTGGCAGGAGGCATCCTGCAATATGCTAAATCTCTTACTAAAGAAGCAGACTCTATTGGAGTGGCACTAGACAGCAGTTTTTATATTAGGGCAGTGTGGTGAGTTACAGTTCCATCAGTCACTCAGAAGTTGTGAGCCCACTTCCGTCAAACTAGTCATTCAAAAGTCATTTGATAAAAGTCACTGTGAATTTCCATTCACACTCACTTCTGTGTAAAACACGTGCACCATGAGCTGCCAGTACAGCCATCTTCTTGTCATCCATGGATGGTCTGCCCTCCGTCTTGACTTCCCTATGTCCTATGTTCTTTCTCCCGACCATCATTTTAACCAAAGTGTGCCCAATCTATGTTGGTTCATGGTCATTGACAGCTGCCACAGCTCTGTGTCTCCCCACCTGAATTAAAACCAGCCCTAACCTGAACTACTGTGAAACAATGGAGCAGTGCTCTGGGAAAATCTTGTATGTGAGGGGATACTGAGGCAGTCGTTATTAATGGGAGTAACTTCAATGGGAAGGTAGGAAGATTGCTCACGCCTGTCTTCTCTATGTGCCCCGCAGTGACATAGGACCCTGAACGACACTTTCCTGTGGCTTGGGCACCCCCATATTGGATATGTCTGTAAGATTCTAATGAACTCCAGTGAAGTGGACTTGCCTGAGGCGAGAAGAGAGTTGTTTCAGGGGCTTATGGTGATATTTTGTGCTTGGTTTGATAGACCAGTTGTGTAGCTTAATTTAGCGACTTGTTAAGTGTATAGCAGTATTTTGTAATTATTGTGAGCGTTTGAAATAGAAAGTTCTAATTTTACAAAAGTTCTGTGTTTTTCCACGATTCTTTCGCTACTCATGTTGTAGTTAAAAATCAAGCACACAAGGACTTTTGAGAGAGTTGGGCTACAGTAGTCATTCATCGTTCTGCATGTGTGCAAGGAATGTGAGCAGAGGTGCTGTATGCTGTGCAGTTAATCTTGAGATTATTCATGCCTTGGTAGTTGTCATGACAGGTCTGATGGGTGCATATATCTGCAGATAAGGTCTGCTTTCCATTACTACCCACCGGAAACAATTGGAGCACATTAAACAATCTCCCCAATTATGACTCTAACACTTAGAACTGTCACTTGGGGTTCAGGCTTCCACCCAACGACTCATCATCAGGCAATCATTGCCTGATCCGGGATTGGACCATTACAAGACTTTCAAAAGGAATTTTTCTGTCCTGTTTTAATGTGGATCTTCTCCTTTCAACTGTTTTTAGGTCTTGCCTAGGCAGCACATGCACTGTCTCTCCAAGACATGCTGTATCTACTCTGTGGACTTCGTGCATGCCCATCGATTTCCATTCGTTCTTTTGTGTGCCGTTCTGAAATGCTGGCCTTTCAGTGGTGTATTGGTTGTATTTGTCCCTCCTTTGGGTTCTTGGTTCCCTCCCACCGCGACTATCTCTATTACATGTACTCATTCCCTCCTGTGTATTTATGCTAGTTTTGGCACACTATTTTTGTTTTTCTTCTCGGCTTGTGTTTTAGGAATGTGGTGTTTCTGTGCTTTAGAGAGCGAAATGCACTCAGCTGGCGGCATTAGCATTTTACAATAAAGTCTTGTTCTCTACGTCATTACTGTGGAACGTAGGTGAGCGGGATGAAGGTTGGAAGGAGTGGAACTTGTGGAGGTTTGTCCTTCTCCTGATTCCAGTTGTGGTTACAATAAATATTCGAATCAACTTCAAATGACTCCATGTCTCATCCTTACATGTGTGCGTGTGTAAATAAACTTTTTAAAATGAAATGCTTTTGTAGCCCACGCGGCTTTTGTTTGAACAGCACGTGCAGCTTCTGTTTGATCACCAGGACACCATCGCTTCCCCAGATGGAATTTGCCCTCTTGTTCCTTGAGCGTAATTTAATTAAATATTCAGAGCAACGTCTCACACCTCAAAACGTCTCTCCAGCGCCACTCAAACCCCCAGTACTTAATTTCTCTGCTCCCCTCACGCTATATCAATTTACTTGCGGAGCACAGTGGAATTGTAGCTTCTAGCATATTTGTGGGCACTGGTTTACATGTATTTTCCACTTATTTCCCCTTTCCTGTATTTTCATTTCTTTCCCTTTCGTACTTCCTCTGTCACCCTTTCTCTTCCTCTTTTTCTCTCCTCTGTTTATCTCGTTCCACTCTTTCTCTCACTATTTTCCCCTCCTCTTTTTCATTTCCTCTTTGCTGCTCTTTTTTCTCTCCGTATCTAGTCTTCTGCCTTCTTTCTCTGCCTAACTATGACCCAGTCCTCTATTTCTTTTAATCTCTCCTGTGGTCACTCTCATTGTAACACACACTATCTGTTCCCCCTCTCTCAGTTTCACTCATTCTCTCTCCCCCTTCCTCTGTCTCTCTCTGAAGCACACGATTCCTTGCGAAATTGCTCTGGCGAAACACTAATAAAGTCGCAAAAGCGAGTCCTACTGGCTATGCCAATGCTTGTTTTTATTTGAACCTTCTCATTTACATAGTTTTTTCATAGCTGACTAACTTACACAGTGTAGCACACAATGTAGAAACTAGCCTAAGAACTGTTTGATTTTCTGCCCCTTTCTGGCCAGGAGGAGTTGGGCCAATTGGACTATAAACTGCCTTCTGTCATTTGCCATATTTATCACATTTTGGTATAGGGGTGATGGTTGTTTTAATTTAGGTTACTGGTGTTTGTACAGTACATATTTTCCATTAACATTGCCTCCCACTCCTAAAGGCTGTCCAGAATTAGTTTTTTCCACAAGACTTTAAATTTCGCACAGACTGTTGTGTGGATCGTGCTACTTTGTTGTGTCTTGTGTGGTGTGAGTAGCTGGTAGTCTGTTCGTTTTCTAAGTACTGTAGCCCCTAAAGTGCAGTGCTTGCTGGGAAGAGGCTTGCTTGGTTGTGCTAATAAATCACTTCGATGCATTACATTTGATAGGTAGCTTGTGTCTGAGTATTGAGAAAGAGAGTGATAGAAGATTTGGCTGTGCACCTTTAGAGAGTAAAAGTCGCTCAGTTGCCAGTATAAGAGAGATGGTTGTGCAATACCACGCAAAGTAATGGTTTACCGTAGGGTGCTAAACAGTAGTTGAATTGCAGAAACGTGTTTAGTGTGTTAGATCCGGTGGACACAGGTCGAATAGCATCAGGGCGGCGTAGGTGCAGACGCAGTTGTGTGTTAGCCTGTTAAAGTGTCAGACAGAAAATCCCAGGCTGTGGGAGGTTTATAAGTTCCTTGCATTTTTTAAATTTATACGACTTTTATAGACCCTAATCCCCTGATAAAAATTCAAGACACAAAAGCCTCAGGCTTCTGCTAGGCCAGGGTAGACCAAGTGGCCAAGAGGGTTGTAAGGTGACCAGAAGTGATCACTATGGAGGCCACGGCCAGGAGGCAGACTTTCTACAGTTATAAAATATGTGTAGCTTTTTGCATCATATTTAACAAACGAATTTTTCTTCCAAAAGCACATTTTCCAACGAAAATCCCACTGGTCGTACAGAGCGAAAGAGTCAAACAATAGCCTTGTTCGCCTGGAAGAAGGAATTTCATAAACCCCATATCATATTATTGTGCCAATGTAGGTCAGAAAATTGACAGACTTTCTTTCAGCTTTGAATAATATTTTGTAGTGTACATTGCTGTGTCTGTTCTTGTTATGTGATAATTTAATAAACGTGCTTAACCTAAGCTCATCAGTGCTTATTCCTTAGTAGCTCAGCGCAGTACAATAAAGAGCATCAGTCTGGGGAGTGAACCATGCACCTCATTTAGCCCCTCAGCTTGCTTAGCTCCCTTTTCACCACCAGAGCAGGTATGATGCAGGTCTTGTGAAGGAAGGTCTGGCGTTGCTTGCGATTGCTATGAAAGTAGGAAATCCACAGTTTTTATTTCTAGTGCTTGACCTGGGTGTTTGGCCTGCCCCTGAACGGGCCCAGCTTTTGTAAACTGCAGAACTGAGACCTATCCTTCCACCCTAGACGGCTCGACTAGGAACAGCCCCTCCGAGTCCCATAAACTGGAGAACACACTGCTGGTCAGACCAGTTTCCCACCTGGCAGGCTGATGCTCTGAAGTGACTGCAAGGAATACGAGGTTCTCTTGAAAAAAAATGTACATACTTGTTTGAGGTGCTCACCTTGGAGCACCAATCATGATCCTATAGCAGGACTGCAGGCAACAGTTATGTACCCTGGCTCAGGATGCACACCATGTAAGGATGTGCACGCCCAAAGGGCCACGAACATGCATATTGCACAGATCACTGAACCTACATTGTAATAATGAAAGTCAGACACACTAAGGAAGAGCCTACTGCTCCGGCCTAGTTCAATACTACTACTCAAGCAAAAGTGCTGAGAACAAGGTGTGCACTACCCAGAGCAAGAAGAATGAGATCCAAGATCGAGGATGACCACACTGCCTAGGACTAGGGCAGAAGGACATGGATAAATGGACAGAGATAGCCAGACAGGGGCAGAAGGACAGAGAAAATACCATGGGACAGGAACATGGGGTGAGGGACAGAACTAGAGGTGAAGGGAACGGGACAGATGGAGGGACAGAGGCGCATAGAGAATAAAACATTGGGTAGAGGGCATCAGGCAGAGGGAAATGGACAAAGAGACAGAGACAGCCTGGTTAAAGGAAAGTAAAAATCTTCACTTTGGTTTAATGAATCGCTACACGTGCTAAATGTACAATCAAATGGGTGGAATATTCTTGAAGTTTTATCATTTCAACTTTATTCGATTCAAACAGAGAATCATAAAAGCTTACATTTCAATACAAGTTTAAAAACGGAAAAAATTAATCAAATCATTAAAAGCGGATGCAATAAGAACATTTACAGAATTAAGGTGCAGCTGTTATAAACTTCCTTCTAGTAATGACAGACCTCAAAAATGTTGCCACTACCACACATGTAAACAAGTCCGGAAGCAATTGTAAGAATAAATAGGCCGGTCTGCATTGTCTAAAATTTAACGATTTCATTAAAGGCTTAATAAAAATAATCCTTAAATCTGTATAAAATGTACAAAAAAACAGTACGTGAATAGTTGATTGTTTAGAGATCTGGTCACAAGGACAGCACATTAGTTGACGAGACCAATTATTGGTATTGGGGAAACTTGTCAAACGATGAAAAATATCTAACCTAAAAAGTGTCAGGACAAATCTATGTTGAGCATTTAAAACACCAATTAAATACGGTTGCATCGTGTAACAGGTCAATACCATTTGATTATGTTGTACAGTGGGCTTCACAAGTTCCAGTGTTAATCTCTTTTCCTCTAAGTTGTTCAAACATACTCTCTTTAATGATGCTCTTGATGTATGCAACAAGGATTCAGGGTTTTCGTAATATTCAGAATGACAAATATCATGCATAAATTTTTTTATGTATTTCAGCCATGGTATTTTCAATGCATGATCAGCACCGCAGCAGTCCTGTACAATGGCTCTATTAAAGCCTGTATGATCAGATGTCCATAGCTTGTGCCAAAGAAGGACTGGCTGCACCCTTATCAGGTCTTCCAAATAGGTTACGCCCAATTCCGCATGACACACAAAGTTAGAACAGCTGGTTGGAAGCCCTAAAAGGTTTTTAAGAAACCCATTTTCTACCAGCTGTAAAGAATCAACATCTACGTGTCCCCACAACTCAGAACCATACATCGCTATTGACCGACATTTGGCGTTATAAATGCTCAGCATGTCCCTGGGAAATTTGCGTCCCAGTTTCCTGGAAAAGTTGCTCAGACCCGCAATTGATCTAAGGAACTGCATTCTTCTCGATTTTACTGCACTTTTCCAGTTACCATTGCTATCGAATAAAATTCCTAAATACGAGAAAGTTGAAGTTCGAGGTAGAATCTCATTTCCTATTGAAATATTGCGCCCCTTGGCTAACTTTCGGCCAGCTTTCATAACGTACGTTTTACCTATGTTAATTAAAAGACCCAAATTCTCCATAAAATTTAAAAATTTGTCTAAAAGATGCTGAAGAGCATTGGGGGTGCGGGCCATAAGCACCGCGTCATCCGCGTACAATAATGCTGGTACTGGCCTATTACCGATTTGAGGCAGATCGATGCAAGAGTCCACAAGGATACTACCCAAGTCATTAATGTACAAATTAAATAAAAACGGTGCGAGTACACACCCCTGGCGGACCCCCTTCTTAATGTCAACTGGGCTCGTGCATTCACCATTCATACCGTATCGGATCTTAGCAGTACTCATTGAATACAAATATCTGAGGAAATTGACGATGGCACAGTCAACACCCATTGAGGTCATAATAGACCAGAGTTTATCATGGGCGACACAGTCGAATGCGGAGGTCAAGTCCACAAACACCAGGAACAGGTTGCCCCCTTTTATTTGTGTGTACTTGCTCACTAATAAATTCAAATTGATGGCCTGCTCTATGGTCCCAACACCCTGGCGGAAGCCATATTGAAAGTCGGACAGAATATTGTTATAGTCTGCCCACTCCTGTAGTCTGTCCAGCACAATATGACCCACCACCTTGACCAGCGAGTCCAGCAAGGAGATGGGTCTATAGTGTGCGGGGCAGTTGCGGTCTCCCTTTTTAAATATTGGTACAATGTGTGATTCCGACCAAGACACTGGGAAACCAGCTTCCCGAAAAGACTTAAGGACCAGGGTCAGGAAAGGGCCCCAGAGATCAATGTTGTCCTTAAAGATGTCAATCGGGATCCCGTCGGGGCCAGGTGCCTTTTCTCCCTTGCTAGCTCCAAGTGCCCGAATCACCTCCTCCAGTGTGAAGTCAAAATCAAAATAATTACACAAGAGAGTAGGCCCAGGGGAGACATCTCTCATCCCAGCCACAGAGTTATCTTGATCTTTTTCAGCCGAGCCCATGTATAATTTTCGCAAATTGGGCCACCCATTCTTGTTCTGTAATTGCTGCCTCTATTTTGGGTTTATCATTGTCACAACAAAAGGGAGAATTTACAACACGCCAAAATAACTTAGAATCTTTATTCTGGCGCGCTTCCTGCAGATGGTCCCAAGCCTCCTCCTTAAGAACCTTTTTGCGATGGTTTAATGCTAGCTTATAAGCCCGCCTGCAATTTTGTACGTCTATATTATTCCTAGGTAACTCCTTCAAGGCCCTCTTTAACTTATTGTGTGCAAGAGTGCACGCATGATCAAACCACCCTTGCTTTTTCATTACCCCTCTATTCTGTTTAATAGTCAGCCCAGCACTAATCTCCTCGCCGATGTATCCATAAGCCTCCGCCACCGTACTAGCGTCGGCAGTCTCATCCAAACAAACCTCAAAAGCCCTGCTCTGTTTTATAAAAATTTGCTGTAAAAATCGGGATGGGTCAACCATTGACCAACGCAGGGTAAAGCTGTTCAAACGGGAGAGTACTATATTCTCCGCGGCAAGGGTAGATTGCCCTTTGCCAGGATTACCCTGAAAACTAATATCCAATACAATGCTCTGCGGATAATGGTCACTCAATACGATGTTATGTAGTATAAAGTTAAGAACTAGTGCAGAGTAACGTTTGGGAAATAAGAGAAAGTCAATAACACTCCTGCCCCTGCTCCCATCAAATGCACAGGGTGCTACAACCGAGCTGCCTCCAAGTTCGTTACTAAAACCGAAATCGTTTTTAAAAAGCAGCTCGTTAAGTTTCTCCCCGTATCCTGAATGAACAAAATGGGAGACATCGTCACCCAGTGGAGAGATCATGCCACAAACTTTGTTGGCCAACAATTGACAAGGTTGGATGTTAAAATCACCCCCCCAAAGCAAGATTTTATCATTTAAACCCTTATCCAAAATAGTTTCCAATTCCTCGTCAAGTTGGCACAGTGTGTCCATTATGTCCAAATTACAGGCATTATTATAGAAATTAACTAATACCAACGAAATAAAGGTCGTACAATCAACCTGGACAATTTGGTAAAACGGGTTAGATGGATATACTGTTACACTATCGGAGGCCAATTTATTAGATACATAAACACAAAGGCCGCCCTTTGATCTACTGTGGCTGGATGGAATGGCTCGGGAGTGGAAGTTCTTGAAACCGTTAAGATGTATGGGGTCATTAGCCCAGGTTTCTTGCACCATCATAATCGCGAAACCTGTCATAAACTCCAACCATTCTGGAATGCTATATTTACTACGAAGCCCCGCAACGTTCCAACTTAAAACTGTAATATTTTTCCCTGATAATATCATAGGGATCTTGTTGTTGTCATTAATATCATCAATATCATTTCCAGAAAAATTACAGTCACCAGTAGAGTTATGAGCCACGTTCCCAGAGGTAATATTCTCTATGCTAGACCCATAAACACCCTGATTACCACAGTTACTGCAAAGTGGGTCACAATTATTACAGAGAGGAACATCGTTAAAAGCATCAAAAAGGAGACTATTGTTGTTTGATAAAGGTGTATGAGGGGTCATTGTGATTAACTGGTCTAGACTATGCTCATTATTACAGGGTACAATGCTATCACCTACCCTCTCAACATCGGCCAGTAGCCCCACTCTACAGAGGCCTCGGTCATCTTGTGTGACGTCCAGAGTGTATTGATCATCCCTCAGGTCAAGAGGTGTTAAGGTTGGGGTTGGAATTGATCCATATGGATGGCTTACAATAGACTGACTCTGCGCTACATAACTAGGTACATAATTAAGTCAATCTATGTCTTCCAAAGATGAAAGTACATCAAATCTGTTGTATAAAGGTACACTAAATTGTGAATGATTGGTTGAATGTGTGAATCTTTGCTGCCGTGCCTGATGATGAAAGTAATCTGTTGGAGGGTAAAAGTATCCCAGGGGAAGTACGTTTATACCTCCAGTAGTCACATGAACACTACCAAGTCTTCGTAAAATCTCCCATGTCAAACTAGGCGTTCTGAGTGTAAGAACAATACAATCGCCAGGAAGTGTTTTTTCCCTTGTCCCTACCCACCCTTCTCTTCTTACCATTTTAAACTCAGCGAACAGGGCTTCTGCTAGTCCAGTCTTGGTTCCGAGCCAGCAGAGTGCCTTGTTCCTTAATGTCTCCCAAGTTTCATTAGCCTGAGGGTTAAGAGATGGAACGTTTGCCAATATTATAATGTACGGCGTGGCTTCTGGCGGCAGGTTCAATCTCGTTTCTTCCATATTCTCCCTATTCTCCCTATTCATGGGGGCTACACAAGGCCGGGGCAACAGTTGGGAACGTCTGGAATTTTTGTATATTACAGCTCCAGTATGTTTTATGCTGGTAGTACTCTCATGGCCTTCAAGTGCTCTGGCCGAGGTTTGAGGGATATCTATCTGAGGGACGTGAGATGACCTACTATTATCCGGTGTGGGTATGGATATTGGAAGATTGTGCAAATGATTAACAGAGTCTACGCTTTGAGCTCTACTTAGTGCGTCCTTGATAGCAGATACCCTAGCCAGCAGTTTCTCTAGGGAAGCTTTAACTGATGCATAAAAGTTATCCAAGACCAGACCCTCTCCTGAGACTGCACCAATATGGGAAGGCACCTTTTGACCATTCAGATTATTCAGGACCAAGTCCATATGTTCTAAGCGTCCATACAAAAGGGCAAAGTTAGTGTCAATCAGATCTTTAAACTGGGTTAGAACGCTATCCAAGAGAGGCTTGCCAGCCTCGGTAACCGCAATCTCTGAGAGAATACTTGATGTAGGGAGCAAAAGATCATCAGTCTGTGTACCGGTGGTAGTTGTTTGGGTCGGTGCAAAGTGAGTACACCGGGACTCCTTTTGTACTTTTGAATTATTTGTGCCCGTGCCTGTACCTCGTTTACGCTTTGCAGGTAACTCTCTGTGAAGTTTGGAGGTCCGGGTCCTTATGGCTATACTGGGCTCACTGGAAGTATCCTTTATGGAAACCTTCGGGTCGTGATCGGGAGGGGCCTGTGACGTGCCCTGCAGGGAGGGGGACAAGCAGGGTTGGGGGGCGATCGAAGCAGCAATGCCTAGTGAAGAACGCCTTTGCAAAGAGGAAGGATCTAAGATAGCCTCCTGTCTGTAAGTTCGATCTCATGACTGAGCAAAGTTTCAGCCCTTATAATAAAAGCGTCCAAGGTTCCTGTGACCCTCGTAAACCCCTTGCTTTTACTCATTATAAAAGGGAAGGTCTACACCAGCTCGTCACAAACAATGTCAACAAAACTAAAGCAGGGGTATGGCAACACTACGATACCTGGCAGAGAAAATCCTGGGGCAGATCCAGATATCCCGTTCTTCGAAGAGGGGGCCCTGCCCTGCCTCCTCCTGTCGCTGACGGGCGCGGACGGACCCGCCCTTGGCCCGGGCTTGGCCCGGGCACGCCCACGTGCGTCCCACGCTGCTGGAGCCCTGTGCCCCTTTTATGCGCCTCCCGGCGCTTGCTCCTGGCGTGTGCGGCGTGCGCGCTGCTAAGGGTAGTCCTTTAACGGGACCAGCACTGTTCCCCAGATGACTCCGGCGGCAGTGGTGGCGTGAAACCGGACAGCTACAAGAATCAAAGTTTAGGTAAATTGGGCTCCCGCGCTGCTGGAGAGCCCTATGCCCCTTTTATGCGCCTCCCGGCGCTTGCTCCTGGCGTGTGCGGCGTGCGCGCTGCTAAGGGTGCTGGGAGTTGTAGTCCTTTAACGGGACCAGCACTGTTCCCCAGATGACTGCGGCGGTGGCGGCGTGAAACCAGACAGCTACAAGGATCAAAGTTCAGGTAAATTGGGCTCCTCTTGAAGTTGCAACTATAATCTGAGCAAAAAACGAAAGTTTAAAATCAACGTAGCCAAATAAAAATCACATATCGAACAGGCCTGCTGCAGTTAATAATCTACTAGAATTCTGTCAGCCAACAACAAGCAGAAGGAGCTCTTAAAAGTTGTAATAGAGTTGTTGGTTAATGCTCATCTCTCCCATCCCAACGGTTTCTCTCAACCACATGGTGAAGAACTAGCGGACTTATTACCAAAATAACTAGGGTCAGAGATCATACCACCAGGGTCAAACTGGGACAGAAAATCGGCTCTGGCACCAAAATAAAAGTGGGCATAATTAGTCAATGAGATATCTAAAAAAGTGTCCCATGTTTGCAAATTGGGGCAGTTTTGAACTTGAAAAGACAAGCAGTATAAGTGTGGTGCAAGATATAGAAAACTGCATGGATTTGAGCGTGCAGAAGGCAATGTTTGTTTTAGCGTCAGGGAAATCAACAGTAAAAAGACTAGCCGAGCAGACCATAAAACCACAAACAGCCAAAGAAACTGGCCCATACACTGACCTGTCAGACCAGCACAATGGGCCAGTCTGACCCTGAATACCACTAAGGACTTTTCTCACAGGATGGTTCCATCCTTTACATATAGCAATTACCCTGATCCTCTGGCTAAGTTGTAGCTACCAGATCGTCCTACTGAGCTTTATATGATGAATAAATGCAAATCCCATTCCACTCACAACCGAATTCCTGTGTGATTTCTCCCTGTGCTCAAAAATATCTTTATATATCCCTTACTTGATGTTGTGAACGCTTCCTTGTTTCTGGCCTCGTTCCTGCTTCTTGTAACCAGGCCCGATTCTAGAGGGTGGGCCAAGTGGGCCAGGCCCACCCAAGGAATACCCTGGCCCACCCTAGGCCATTCAGAACTGAAGAACAAGTGTTTTTCACCCTAATGTTTCACCGGAGCATGAAGCCCTATCGGCAGTGCCTCGTTGTTTATTTAAATATTAACTCCATTGACATATGTTAGTTTCAGACCTGGGAAGTGGTGTGAAATTCTGCAAGGATTTTAGCTGCTACGATGTACAAATGAACAGCACGGACAGCCTGAACACTTCCATTCACTCACACTAAAGAGGCAGCAGACTCCCATCACAAGGTTCCTAGGAGCTGAAAACAGTGATATAACAGAAACACTTTGCAAAGGATTTTCCTTTTCCCAGAAAAGGGAGTACAAATGTGTATATAATTAGGATATAGATTTACTCGGGGTATGCCTTATTTTCTTCCTGCTTTGAGGCTATTACTAACTTGCAGCATTAATTTAAAAATAAATTAATGGAAAAAGTTAACAAAAGAAAAATTTTAGCTTTTCATTGGCCAAATGAAAGAACATTCTTCGCATCATTGCATTAATTCATGCAACATTCATATGTATGTAGATGGTTACAAATGATAGAATGATTCCTTCTGAGGGACCTATGGGCAGGGCTACTGGAGTGATGTGATTGTGCGGATGCTGTGTTTTTGTCATAGTTATGGATTTGCCACATAATCCATTATCTTCTACATAATCTGCAGATTAAAAAGAAGGTTTCTACCTCAAACGCTACTAAAAAGACAGCAACATGTGTTGATGCACAGTGTAAGGTCCTTTGTAAAGGTTGACTGGTCACCTTTCTGTTGCTTATTGCTATATTTAGGTGTTAAACTGGTACCAGTGAGGTGCATTCTATGCCCAGACAATGTTAACGTGTAAAAATAATTGAGTAATAATATCACAAAATGTGCCGCATCACACCGCATAATTTGCCTTTTCTTGCCACATAATTTAGTCAACCCTGACACATAATTTAGTCCTCCCCTGCCACATAATTCCAGTGGCCCTGTCTATGTGTAACTGGTAAGACACTTTAATGATCCTCAGCATGGTCATCTCAGGATGTCATTCTTATGAGGCTGATAAAATGGGTGTCTCATGGTCAACTAATAGGAACACTTGTGGTAAAGTATGAGATAGAAGATTCCACACAAAAAACAAGTGGCTTTCAACAGCCTTTAAAGTTATAGCTGCTACAGGCTACAGCTCATAAGGAAGAAACTGAAATTTAAGGAACAAAATCTAACCAGTACTGAAACATTATTGAAGTGTTTTTTAAAAAGAAAAAGCAATATAACACTATTATTAATACATCAGTTATTACTAAACTATGCAGTAACTTGTATTGTGTAACACTGATGAACATTCAAAATTTGTTAACCATTTTTTATAGCACTATTATGTTTTTTTCAAAGCACCTTATCTGATGTATTTCAGTACATTTGAGATATGCGTTTTAAGGTTCATAGTGTGCACTCATTGTGTCCTTAACTCGCGCTGAAAACTTTAGATTGAATTAGTGTCTAAGCAGAGCAACGTAGTGCACAGTAGAGTGTTGTCTAGTCTGAGCTTATATGCTTTCTGTGTATGTTTAGTAATAGTCTCCTTTTATGGTCAGTTCACTTGGTACATGCTAAGCACCATTTAGCACCATTTGCACAAGTGCATGCCAAATACAGGTTACAAAACACCCAAACAACTAAATATTAAGGTGTTGATTGGATTGCTAGAAGTGTCACTACTATAGGTAAGGCTAGCAGAGGATGGAATGGTCAAAAGAAGCAACATCTCAGACAAAAAGACCTGATGGGAGAAAGAGAGGCCTAATACAAAATACATTATAGGAGGAAGTATAACCCAGAGAGTTACCAGCAGGATCTGGTTTCCCTAGGTCCAAATGAACATTTTCCAGAGTGCACTATACAAGGGTTCAGCTGTGCAATGTTGGGTGAACTAATAACAAAAGGTGTCCATGAAGCTGTGACTGAGTGGGTACTTTTGCCAACACACTGAGGAGTTGCTCGATTATAGAGAAACACTGAGTGTAAATTGTAAAGAAGCTATGAGTTCCACTAACAAAGAGAGAGATAGCACAATCATGGGCAGCCCACCACCACAAGACATTGAGGAATGTACCTCACACTATGGACTGGTGTATGGCAGAGGCCAGGCTGGTGCATTGGGTGGTGGTTATTGTGTTAAAAATACCAAAAGATGACATATGCCAACCCCTAAAATATCAAAACTCTGAAATACTTACCGATACCCATTCATCTTCATGGCCCACCCATGCTTCTTTATGGCCCACCCAGAGAAAAAAATCCTGGAGCCAGGCCTGCTTGTAAGACAGATGCTGTCCTCCCTCTACTGAAAACAAGCATTGGCAAAGCCAATTGGTCTGTCTTTAATATACAAATGTAAACACAGACATTCACAAATTCTGTTTGCATGCATTGTATGCACAAATGTTGGTTGTCACATCAAAGCCTGTCCTACATGCTTTGCCTATGCTGGGAAAAAAGTGGCTAAGATATTGCTTTCTGAGTAGAATGTATATAGGAGAAAACACTGAAGGTGGCAAACTGCATAGCTGGGTTTATTTTTCAGATTTATAATAGTTCCTCATGAATTTTAATATGAGCACTATCCGGAAAACAGAATGATACATCACCAGTCTATAACATGAGGTTGAGAGTAGTACACCTATGGGTGGGGCCAAACCAAAGCCCACTCTATGCATAGTTTTAAGAATTAGTAATAACATGTCATCCAGAAAGCTGCACTGTCAAGCAATGCCTACAAACCTGAAGTTTAGGGAAATTTAGAATAGTCCTGCACTATTATTTGGTATATTTTGTCATTCATGGGCATACTACTGAGAGGGTCATTTAGAGGCTGTTCAGAAAAAAGTCAAATGTCTGGAAAGTGGTTTCATTGCAATTGACGTTCTTTTTGCATTTAAAGAAAAGTGCGGCATTTCGGGCTATTAGTAGCAGAACACATCAAAAACCTGGTGCTAATTTTACACCAATGGTTGTGGAAAACCAGAAACAATGCTGCAAATGTATCTCAAATTTTGTGGTAATGTCATGATTACTGATTGTGGTAATGCTATTCTGTAAATTACTCCATTAATAGTGCAGTGCTCATTTCTCCAAAGTGGCAATGCAGCACTTGTTTACTATACATTAACTGGGTAAGGTATTCCATCAGAGCTTTGATAGTGCTTCTACTGATGCCGTAAAATGTCCTTATTCCTCTTTAGATAGGTAAGCTTTTTCGTGTTGATCTACACCACTAAGGGCCTTTTAAACAATGTCTCTGATATCCCCCAGTAATTCCTCCCCAAAGTCACCGATATTAGGGGCACTGATAACTACAGAGAGGGAGGTAGACAGAAATAACAGGGATCACAGTGTCCCTGAGAGTCCCCTTAGAAATGAGGATTTATCACGGGAATCAGTAATTTGGTTCCTGATTTTTCACTGTATTTCACCCAAAGGCCCTAAATGGTTTCTGCAGGTGAAGTCCCTATGTGTGTTCTAAGGAATAGTAAGGAGTTTGCAGGGTTCATGGAAAGGTAGCAATAAGAGGTAATAAAGAGTTTTTAAAGTTCAGAGAAGGGTAGCGTTAAGGGGTAGTAAGGAGTATTTAGGATTCAGGGAAGGGTAGTGTTAAAGGGTAATATATCTGCAAAAATAGGGGTATCCCTGAATAAAATTTCCTAAATCAGGGTCTGAACACTAAATGTGAACAAGACATTTAGGAAATATAATAAAAAGTGGACCCTCAGGTGTACAGTAACAATATGTAAATAAACGATTATCATGAATTATCAAAAATACATATTTTATTTATGCAAACAATATTTTTTATATTTGGTTTTTTATCTTTTTTGCTCAAGTGTAAATAAAAAGTATCAAAAAACAATTTTCACAAGGTTTATAATGTAATTATACTGAATTGTATATCAATCACAATATGAGTCCATGATCCCTACTATAGATGTTCAGGCATACTCACTCATTCATACAGTGCCTATTTCTACACAGTTTTTTTAAATTAGTGAGAATATCATACAAAATTTGTGTGTGATTTCTAGCAAAACATGGACTGTACAATGGAGTGACTTCAATTCATCTTCTAATACATTAGTTCAATATTAAAAAACATTCATGTTTGTCATGGCTAACGAAATTTGTGTCCTACGCGTGTTTCGGCGTTACGCCTTCATCAGGTAGCCATGTAAGTTTTATGGAACCTAAAAAAAGATGTATATGGAAAAAGAAACAGTTTGAGTTACATATTGAGGGTCCTACTTAAAGTTTCTGCTCAACTTAGAGTCAGACGTGATATTTAAAAAAGGTTATATTTAAGAACAAAGATGTCACAGGAAAGAAAATTTAAAAATAGGAAGAAAATAAAGAAAAGAATATCTAACAGGTCCCATAATGGACTGGATCATAAAGATATTGAAGATCCCTTTAATCACCGAATACTGTGCTTTGTTAAAAAAGACTCAGAATCTTTAGAATAGAAAGGAGCACCACCTGAAAGAAAAACCGTGTATATACAAAAAGAGCCTCTATTGTGTGTAGAGCTCGGATTTCTAATAATTAGTGACCACTGAAAACATGCATATATGTATATGTACCAGAGGGTAACGACCCACATGTTCAAAGAAACCCGGATGGTACAAGCTACTTAACTAGTGGGTATATTTACCTTGTCAGATACGATGAATCATCTGACCTTTGGAACTAGGGAATGACGGTTGCGGTGCTGGGACAAACAATTCACCTTGCATGAAAACAAACAGAAGTTTGTGCAAAATGTTAAAAGCTATATTGCAGAAATTAATTCGTCTAAGATTTAATTGAAATATACGAGCACGCTGACTACCTGCAGTAGGCTTACCCATGAATGGGGTATCTTGGTGTAATCATCAAATTGAAGACCATGCGTGGGTGCATTAATTTTTAGAATATATATGGAAGTCCATAGATGCACCGTAATCACAGATAAAGGGGAGGAGGACGATGTCCCGCACTGGAAATAAGATAATAGGACTAGTGTGAATTACAATGTTGTTAAAAATAAGTCCAATATTATCTATTTAAAACATGTCCATGGCGTCTGGATAGTTACCTATGTTTCCCTTGTGCTCTTACCTGTATAATAGATGGTTACGGTAATCCTGATAACGAGCCACTCTAGCAGTTGGGAGGGAATAGATAATATTGGACTTATTTTTAACAACATTGTAATTCACACTAGTCCTATTATCTTATTTCCAGTGCGGGACATCGTCCTCCTCCCCTTTATCTGTGATTACGGTGCATCTATGGACTTCCATATATATTCTAAAAATTAATGCACCCACGCATGATCTCCAACTTCTGTTTGTTTTCATGGAAGGTGCATTGTTTATCCCAGCACCGCAACCGTCATTCCCTAGTTCCAAAGGTCAGGTGATTCATAGTATCTGAAAAGGTAAATATACCCACTAGTTAAGTAGCTTGTACCATCCGGGTTTCTTTGAACATGTGGGTCGTTACCCTCTGGTACTTATACATATATGCATGTTTTCAGTGGTCACTAATTATTAGAAATCCGAGCTCTACACACAATAGAGGCTCTTTTTGTATATACACGGTTTTTCTTTCAGGTGGTGCTCCTTTCTATTCTAAAGATTCTGAGTCTTTTTTTAACAAAGCACGGTATTCGGTGATTAAAGGGATCTTCAATATCTTTATGATCCAGTCCATTATGGGACCTGTTAGATATTCTTTTCTTTATTTTCTGCCTATTTTTACATTTTCTTTCCTGTGACATCTTTGTTCTTAAATATAACCTTTTTTAAATATCACGTCTGACTCTAAGTTGAGCAGAAACTTTAAGTAGGACCCTCAATATGTAACTCAAACGGTTTCTTTTTCCATATACATCTTTTTTTAGGTTCCATAAAACCCACATGGCTACCTGATGAAGGCGTAACGCCGAAACGCGCGTAGGACACGAATTTCGTTAGCCATGACAAACATGAATGATTTTTAATATTGAAAAAATGTATTAGAAGATGAATTGAAGTGACTCCATTGTACAGTCCATATTTTGCTAGAAATCACATACAAATTTTGTATGATATTCTCACTAATTTAAAAAAAACTGTGTAGAAATAGGCACTGTATGAATGAGTGAGTATGCCTGAACATCTATAGTAGGGATCATGGACTTAGTGATTGATATACAATTCAGTATAATTACATTATAAACCTTGTGAAAATTGTTTTTTGATACTTTTTATTTACACTTGAGCAAAAAAGATAAAAAACCAAATATAAAAAATATTGTTTGCATAAATAAAATATGTATTTTTGATACTTCATGATAATCGTTTATTTACATATTGTTACTGTACACCTGAGGGTCCACTTCGACCTGAAGACGCCAGGACGCTTTTCGGACACGGCTCCGTTTCGCACACACGGTGCACACCGCTTGAAGTATACCTCACTACTGAGTGTGGTTCTTTCTCTGAATTGAATATAATCAACGAACCGCACAGGTTCTTATACTGTCATTCATTTGGCTTTGTGTACCGAGGACACAATAGAACCTTTATCTCTCTTTGCCCTGACGAAGCCCATGTTTGGGCGAAACGCGTTGGCTGATCCAATTGATTACAAACTAAGCACATTTGAGAATAAAACAACGAAAAATACTCCATGCTGACGACCTTTCTTTTTGTGCTCAATTGTGAAAATTGTCTCTCAAGTATATTGCCTCTCATCCAATCAGTATATGTATTTATGTTTATGATCAAGGGGCAGCTGATCATTTGAGGTGGGCAGTATCACTATACTTTGTGACTAGTCCAGGTTGTGCAGTCTTCTATGACCCGGCTGCTCTTTTTCTTTGTTGGAACTACATTATAAACATTGTGAAAATTGTTTTTTTGATACTTTTTATTTACACTTGAGCGAAAAGATAAAAACCAAATATAAAAAATATTGTTTGCATAAATAAAATATGTATTTTTGATACTTCATGATAATCGTTTATTTACATATTGTTACTGTACACCTGAGGGTCCACTTTTTATTATATTTCCTAAATGTCTTGTTCACATTTAGTGTTAAAGGGTAATGACAGGTTTTTAGGGTTCAGTGAAGGGTCGCGTTAGAGTAGTAAGTGTTTTTAGAATTCAGGGATGGGGAGCGATAAGGGACAGTAAGGGAGTTTTAGAGTACAAGGAAGAGTAGCGGAAAAAGATAGTAAGGGTGTTTAGGATTAAGGCAAGGGTACCATTAAGGGGTAGTCAGGATTTTTGAAGGTTTAGGGATGGGTAGCGTTAAAGGGTAGTAAGGAGTTGTAGGGTTCAACGATAGATAGCGTTAAGAGATAGTAATAGATTTTTAAAGTTCATGGAAAGGTAGCATTAAAAGGTAGTAAGGGTTTTTTAGGTTTCAGGGAATAGTAGCAATAAGGGGGAGAAAGGCTGTTTTAAGGTTGAAGGATGGGTCGTGTTAAGGAGTAGTAAGGGTGTGTAAAATTAAGGGAAGGGTAGCCTTAAGGGGTAGTGTAAGAAATTGGATTATTAATTGGGCTAAGTGACTACCCTCCTCAAAGAATAATCACAACCTTTGTCAGGATGAACTGTCAAAGTCACTAAAACATTTAATAAACAAAATGACACCAAAATGACAAAAATCTAGTAAGGACGTTACTAGTAGAAAGTAGAAAAGCACAAAGCACCAGTGAAAGTCAATGTTTGCCGTAGACCGGACCTAGGTTCAATTTGAGGCTGACCGCCTGGGGCAAATAATATGTTGAAGGAAAGGGTACCCGGATGCGACGGAGTACCCTTACCACCAACATAATGGCCTGCCCACCCAATTTAATGTGGGCAGTCCTTTGGTATAATGGCGCCGGAGAGAACTCTGTCTCTAACGTGGTTATACCCCTCCAACGAAGTAAGGACCACCGGAGGTTGACCTAGTTTAGCTGCGTGGACATACAGGTCAGTTTTCACTGCCCAGCAACACCAGGAAAACCTGGAGGTAAGGGACAGTGTAAACTGCAAAATACCTACCATGACGAGGGGGGCGCATTGTTTTTTTTTCTTTTCAAAAACAAAATCCTACTTTGGGGTTTTGTTTTCGAAAACAAAAAATAATAACTTTGCTGTATGACTCTGTCATGTGCGACAGAGCAGTATGGCAAAGTTACAATACATTGTCAAGAACCGTGTTGACGGTGGTTCCTGTCAATGCTTGAAATGTCCACCAGCCCGACAGACATTTCAAGATTTGGTCGACAAAGTTATTTTCTCCGTCGCCCTGGCGAAGGACCGCCCGACCACCAAATTACAAATCTGGCCCATAGCCTTTTAAGTCCAAATTCACCACAGGAGTATACTTCTAAACCCCCACCCCAGGAATTCAGGGGAGGCACTTAGAGACTCACAGAGTGTCAGGCAGATGCCACCAGCAGTGTCTACTTCAGGTCCAGCTCCTGTTGGTCAGCAGGGTACTTCCAGGAAAAGGCCTTTTGTCTTGTTGCATCCCTATAGCTTGAACAGTTGGTTAGGCTTGTGACCCTTGGAGTCTACTTCTTTGTCCTGGGTACAAAAGGGAGCAAGTCCAGTCTTTCAGGGCTCTCCTCAGGTCACAAATGGCAGGACTAGCCCTCCTCTGATTTTCTGCCGGTCCAGGAAGTGCTCTGGAGTGGGTGCCTCGATGTGCCATATTTATGCCTGGCAATAGCTAGTGGAGGGGAATGACTCGAGGGCACGCCCTAACCAATGGGGTTAATGTTCCCCGGGCCATCCTGGAACCACTTTGGGCACTTTCAAGATGGTAAAAGTCTTTGACCGGATTAGATTTGTGCTCTGGAGGCTGGGGTTATTTTGGGAGTGTACTATGGTAATCCTGGTGTCCTTCCACATTTAACACTAACATCCTGTTTGAGGCAACCATAGTACCCATAATAAACCCAGAGACAGAAGTCTGGTAGGACAAAAGCAGAGTCCTTCACCAACCAGACAGTGGATCCACAAGAACAGTCTTGGCATCCTGTTTTCTCTCCCTTTCAAGTGTGCCTCCAGGGATATATGTAAACCTAGAGCCAGGCATCTAGTAGGATAAAGGCAAAGTTCTTCAGCAACCAGACGGTGGATTCACAAAAATTGCCTGGGCATCCTGTTCTCTCCCGTTTCAAGTGTGCCCCAAGTGTTATTAGTGAGCCCAGAACCTGTCAAGAAGAATTTGCCACTCAAACAGGATTTGACACTGTAGTGTCAGAAATGATGCACACAGCTCCTACTCTGTATATTCAGGAACCAACTCTGCCCACTCATGTCAGCCTCTTATTTGCTCTTGAGAGGCATTTCACACCTATCCAAGGCTAATTACTGGATGTGAGAAGCTAGAGAGCCAATGCAAATTAGCTACCAGGAACTTCAGGCAAGGAAAAGATAACTTTCAAAAAGTTATCTCTACTTCATTTTTTTTTCAATCCGACTTCACCATTGAATTGGATTTTTAATAACCAATAAAACTTGTTTCATTTCTTTTTCTTTTTCCAAGATAGAGTATTAACATTTCAATATGTACTCTGGTTTTTTTATAGGACAGCTAGGACTGCCACACTGAAGATAGCTTTTGGGTGCTAGTCACTGTAAGGAAATGTTAATATTTAATTTCTACATGGCCTACTTTAAATACCATGCACCCTGCCTTGTGTGCTATATAACCGATATAGGGGCACTTATGAATTTTTAAATGGAGGTTTTGAACTGTCAAAAGGGTTTATTATGCCAAGGTGAATTACAGTTTTTACACTACTACAGTCAGGATACAATGGTAGGCCTGAAGCCATGTTTTCACTGCCACTGTAGTAGATGGCACAATAGGTGCTGCAGTCCACTAGTGGCATTTCACTTTCAGGCCCTGGGTACACTTTGTACCAAATACTAGGGACTTATAGGCAAGTTGAATATGCCAATTAGGAGTATGTCAATTCGACTATGTTAAAAGAAGTAACACGGGGGCGTGGCTTGGCGCCCAGCGGTAATGGCAGCGCACGGGTGAAGCTCCCGGAGGAGTCCTGGAAAAACCCAATTCTAAGACCGAGTGACGACTCGGAGTGGATGGCAGATCGTGAATGAAGGTTGGGAGAGCAACCTGAAGCCCTCGCCTTCATCAAAACCTAACAGCAAGTAATTTTAAAACCGAAAATCTGCTCTCTGTCAGAAACGCAAATTCGCGGCCGCCATTTTGAATTTTTGCCGCGATCGCGGACTTTCCCGATTTTGCTTCCTAAACCTCTAATAACTCCTAAGCTAAAGTTATTAACATATCCTTCGCCTAAAACTCGCTGGGAAACTCATTATTTGATCGAATTGACTTAGGAAGACTCAGCGTGTTTAAAATTGTTTGGAGGTTTGTGACAGGAATGCAGGGCAGCCATTTTGAGACTTTTAAGACTCTTCAGTCATTTGAGTCATACTTTACAGAGAGCAATGGTTTTGCGTCATATGTTGCTGTAGGGAAGTAAGCGAGATGAGCTCATTATTACATCCACAGACTGTTTTTGGATGCATTCAGCATAGCTCAGCCTCTGTTGGGTGTCTGGCCTCTCTACAAGACAAAGTGATGAGTTGTTGAAGTACGATAGTAATAAGTAGAGGAGGGAGTTCGGAGATTCTTGTCAGTGCTGACCTCAGGTTATACAAAAAATAAAAATCCTCAGGAGAAGCGCTTCTTGCACTCCCACACTGTTGACCGGCGACGGAGAGACTTATTCAGAGGTTTATGGGCAGAATAAAAGTACCCAGCTCGTCTAGCTCCAAGAAAAACATTTTTATAAAAATTCTAGAATCTTTACTGAATTCTCTAGACTTGAGGAGTCTTCACCATCCTCACCTCGACAACTAAGAACAACTATGGATCCCCCCTCTGGCCCGGCTGGGAAATCTCTCACCAAGCGTCTCAAGAAGGATCCTCCTTCTCCACCCAAGTCAGCCTCACCAGTATCGATGGAGATGCTGTTGGAGGAAATCAGAGCCCTCCGACCTTTTATGGAAGAGACTAACACCAAGCTGCAAACTCTAACAGACAATTGGTCCCGATTGGAAACGAGAGTTACAGAAGTTGAAAACACTGTTTCCTCCATAAAAAACACATGTGAAGGTGTTTCTCAGTTGCACTCCCAGGTATCCATACTCCAGAAACAAATCGAGGAGCTTGAAAACCGCAACAGACGGAACAACCTGCGCATTTACGGTTTGGGAGAGGGACTTGAAGGTTCGGATTCTCTCACTTTCTTTAGATCCTTTCTCCCTAAACTACTTCACTTGCCAGAGGGGACGCAACTCAACATCCAACGAGCTCACAGGTTAGGTCGAATGCCATCCCAAACCAGCTCATCACAGAGACCAAGAGGAGTCATCTTATATTTCTTAGAATATACAGATTTATTGAAGGTGCTGGCGGCGGTTAGAACCTCTCCAAAAATAACATGGTCAGGCTCGTCTCTATTCTTTGCACAAGACTATGCTAAAGCTACTGCTGACAGACGCAGAGCCTTCCTGAATTTGAGAGCGGATTTACGTTCCTTGGGGGCCAGATACGGTCTTTTCCATCCTTGTCTCTTCAAAGTTACGTATAATAACAGAACAACGGTGTATGAAGATCCAATGCGTTTACAAGACTTCATTAATTCCTGCAAGACACACGAGATGGATTCCTCTGGACCCTCCTCTTCATTCAATACTTGATTGACTGTTTCTTCTCTTCTTCCTCCCACAAGTTCTTCAGTCTCTGTTTGCTTAACAGATATACTCCGCCATTTTAGATGCGCCTTTAAGCAGCTGGCGATATATCTGATATGGCGGCTAGGACGTTACAGAAATATTCACGTTGCTTAGTGTTAAAAGCTGGTTTTCCTGGTTCTGTTTTATGAGATAAATGGTTTACAGTTATGTTCTGAAACATCTCCTAATCTTTGATTGTTATTGTCTCCACAGGTTTTTCTACTCGTCTACCGTGGTTTTCCTTGGTCCTCCGTTTTGTTGATCCCGGTTGTGTTGCCTAACCCATGTGGTCCCATCCATCCTCCCGTATATCCATGACCCTTCCTTTGTAGGTATGTCTTTATCCCACATTCCCTCAAGTTTGGTGCTGGATATGTCTTTCGTTTTTTGTCTTTTTTCTTTCATTGCTTGTATCCTTTCACATGTTGGTGTCACATGTATAACTAATTCTTCACACTTCTTGATATCTATCGCATTCTTGATCATCATAACTCTGCTTATTTCTATTTTTGCATCTTCCTCTCGCCTGTTTCTTAGATCTTTCTCTTCTCTTATTCCTATCTTCAGCTCACATTCTACGCCTTTGTTACATGATTTACCTATTTTTCTCAACTTTGAAGCCGCAGAAAATACTCCTTTCCTGTTTTGCATATCTCTTATTTCACATTGCTACTATAATGAATTGGACTTATGGTTCATAATTTCAGTACAAATTGTTTTTATTTATTTATGTCATTAAAATTGATCACCTGGAACGTTAGGGGATTAAACTCCCCATCAAGAGGCAGAGAGTTCTCTCTTACTTAGCCAAATTAGAAGCCGATATTGTATTCTTGCAAGAAACCCACTTATCGGAGGTTGAATCATTAAAGTTGAAGAGGGGATGGGTGGGGGAGGTCTTCTTTTCCCCCGGGGATGGCAAACGTAATGGAGTGATGATATTGTGCCGCAGATCCCTCACTTTTACAGTTATGTCCCAGGACTCGGATGCTGATGGTAGATGGCTAATTGTTAAGTTATCTTTGAAGGGTGTTCCTGTCTCTCTTCTCAATGTCTATGCCCCTACATGCGGAGAACCTTCCTTTTGGCCCACACTGGCTAAGCAAATTACCCAACACATGGAAGTTAATTTCATTTTGGCGGGGGACTGTAATCAGACCTTTGATCCGTTTATAGATAGAAATTCCAAAGTTTCTTTTATTCCCAACAAGTCCCATAGATCTTTTGTGCATGCAATTAATCAACACAAACTTTTGGACGCGTGGCGTCTCTGTAACCCAACTACTAGAGAGTACTCTTTTTATTCCCCTTCCCATCAAACCCAATCAAGGATCGATTACATATTTGTCTCTCACAACATCTCACAAAATCTTACAAATGCAGAGATTGGTCCCATTCTATTATCAGATCACGCTCATGTCTCGATCAACCTAGATATTTTACCTAAAGTTACAGGTCCCAAAAGATGGCGCTTCAACAATACCCTCCTTCTAGACCCAAAGTTCACTGCCTCGTTTACTTCCTTTTTTGATGAGTTCTACGAGATGAATCAAACAGATTCCATATCATGTTCAACCATATGGGATGCTTTTAAAGCCTCAGCGAGGGCTTCATAATTGGCTTTTTGCAAAGAAACGAAAACTCTTCCGCAAATTAACTAAAGATCTCCTCCAAGATATTAAAAGATTGGAACACTCCTTCTACACTTCACATTCAAAAGATTGCCTCACAGCTCTCATAAACGCCAAAATGCAATTTAATAAGAAGTCAACGGAGGACGCCTCATTATATTTGTTAAAATCCAGTGCAAAATTCTACGGAGGCAAAAATAAGGCTGGGAAACTATTGGCTAATTATTTAAAAGTTAAACAAAACAAGCTGAATATTGAGTCCATTTATGACAACGGATTAAACCTAAAATTTAAAGATAATGAAATTTTGAATGAGTTCTCTCTCTTTTACAAGTCTCTGTACGACTCTGAAACACAACCCTCTGAAAATTCTCTTCTGCACTTTTTCTCTGGTATTCAAAAACCTCAAAACGCTTTCCCAAATCTATCCTCCCTGGAGTCCGATTTAACATACCAAGAATTGTTAAAGGCTCTCCAACATCTTAAAAAGGACAAAGCACCAGGACCAGATGGTTTCACCGTAGAATTTTACCAACATTTTTCCAAGCTCATAATGCCCAAGTTACATTCTTTACTAGATTCCTTTAGCACATCAGGTAGCTCTTCAGGTTCTTTTTCAGAAGCTCATATTTGCCTCATCCCCAAAGAGGGTAAGGATTTTAAATATTGCAAGAATTATAGGCCTATATCCCTAGTTAACATAGACTACAAAATTTTTTCCAAAGCATTAGCCATACGATTAGATTCATACCTACCGGACTTATTGGGGAAAGAACAATCTGGATTCGTTAAGGGGAGATTTATTACCGACAACACGAGACTTCTTTTTAATGCCTTGTCTAAATCCTCCCATTTAAAGTACCCCCTGGCAGCAATTGCACTTGATGCCGAGAAGGCGTTCGACAGAGTTGAATGGACCTTTTTATTCTATACTCTCAAGTGGTTTGGCTTTGGCCCTAAATTTACCTCCCTAATCGCTCTACTATACTCCAATCCCCGTGCGGCAGTATGTGCCAACGGTTTGATCTCACCATTTTTTGACTTAAAGAGAGGAGTGCGTCAGGGATGCCCACTCTCCCCTTTCCTTTTCAACTTGGCCTTAGAACCCTTTCTCTCCAAATTACGTCAAAATCCTGACCTACATGGATTCCAATCATCTAATTCCCATATTAAACTTGCAGCATATGCTGATGACATTCTGCTTTTCATGTCCAAACCGGAAGACTCAATACCTACTTTTTTGGAGGAGGTGCAGGCTTATTCTAGCATCTCTGGATATAAATTGAATAATGATAAGTGTGAAATTTTGCCCTTAACTAAGTATACTTTCAAGTCGGATTTTTGTGCTTCCAACTTTACTTGGAGCCCTCACCACATTAAATATTTAGGGTTACACGTGACTTCTTCAATAGCAGACACGGTGGCACTTTGCATGACCAAATGCATACAAAAGGTTTCGGATTTAGTAGCTAAATGGCATCCCCTTTATATATCTTGGTGGGGTCGTCTAGACACTATAAAGATGATGTTATCACCTATAATTTTATATACCATCTCTAACATTCCAGTCCCTATTCCTAAAAAGTTTTTTAAGAAGATTAATTCCACACTATCTTCCTTTCTATGGAGCAACAAGAGGTCCAGAATGTCTTTATCTAAATTAACTCGTCCTAATACAGAAGGTGGGGTTAACTTTCCAGATTTTCAGACATACCAGACAGCTTTTCTCCTACGTCAAGCATCCTTTTGGTTACTTGAATCTGTGGATGATTGCCCTTTATGGACAATAACTGAGCATTCCTTCATATCCCCTTTCTCTTTTCAGGAATACCTCTCTTTTTCACGCAAACCACAGGCTATGTCCACTCCCATAATCAAATTGACCTCGAAGCTTTTAGAACCCACATCTGCTTCCACGCACAATACTACGGAGCTATTCCTTAATTCCACAATTTGGCACAACAAAGACCTAACTATTCGAAGTAAACCTTTCTACTGGAAGACTTGGCGACAGAGGGGTTTGATCTGGATCCATCAGTTATTTGCACAATCAAACTTTTTACCCTTCCCCTCACTTAGTCAATTATTCGACTTACCTGCCTCGAGCATTCACAAATATAGATTACTTAAAACTGCTGTGATGGATAGATACACTCAATTATCCACCACATCCACTATCTCCACTCCATCAGAACCTTCCTCTACACTTTGTACCTTACTAAAGACTAGACCCAGAGCTTCCACCATATATAAGTATCTACGGGGCGGGGACATTAATAGGCAGAAATCTAAAACAGAGGAGGCATGGGAACGGGATCTCACGTCAACATGGCCAATTTCTTTTGGAATAAAATATGGCTTAAATTACGCAAATCATCTAGGGCAGCCAACACAACACAGACGCTGTTTTTTGTGTACAACAGACTTTTATTTACACCAAGTGTTTTGAGCAAGAGATTTGTGACTGTGTCGGATGCATGTTGGACATGTTCCTCTTCAAATGCTGACCTATTCCATATGATATTTTCATGTACAACTGTAAAAAAATTTTGGAGGCAAGTGTGGTCTCAAATTAATCTGATCTTCGGAACTAAATTTTCTTTTTCCTTCACTCATGTTTTCTTAGGTAGTCTCTCGCCTTGTTGGGAGAATGTTACACTTAATGTGAAAATTATTGACTTGTTATTAGCGGTTGCATTCCAACAAATTACCGTAAATTGGAAGGATTTCTCTAAAATCTCATATAAGGCATGGTGGTATACTGTTTGTCATAATCACAGATTGGATACCTCCTTTGTTTATCCTATATGCATGGCTACGAAACGCTTAGACCTGTGGTCACCTGTTACAATATACCTAGATGTTTGTGCCAAACAATGTTTCCAACTACAACCATCCCAGCAAGAAGTTCCAAAACCCCCTGAAACCCCTATACGTTCCTACAATATCTATTAATCACATTATCTATTAATCACCTACTTACAAGATTCATTTGTACTGCTTAGATTTTCTAAATTTACCCATAAGTCTGGTTTCTCATTTCTTAATCTTTACTGTAGCAAAATTTATTTATTGTACTGATGTGTATTTAATGCTATGAACTCTGTATTGACACCTTTACTCTACTAATAAAATTTTCTTTTTAAAACTGAAAAAAAAAGAAGTAACACAGGCACTTTACTACTGGACAGCAGTGGTAAAGTGCACAGAGTTCTAAAGTAAACAAAAACATTTAGGGTCCAGCAAAAAATGAACCATCTTGGATGACTACGTAGAAAAGGTGGATTTCCTACAGGTAGTAAGGGGCCTTTAGGGTTCGGGGAAGGGTAGTGATAAGGAGTAGAGTTTTTTGAGTTCGGGGATGGGTAGCGTTTTTGACTCGTAAGGGTTTTCAGGAGCAGGGAAGAATAGCATTAAGGGGCAGTAGGGGTTTTTAGGGCTTAGGGATGGGTAGTGTTAAGCAGTTCTAAAGGGTTTTTAGGGATCAGGGAAGGGTCGGGTGAAGGGGTAAGTGTTTTTTGGGGTACAGCGAAGGGTAGCATTAAGGGTTAGTAAGGAATTTGCAGAGTTCAGGGAATGGTAGCATTAAGGAATAGTAAGGGGTTTTTAGGGTTCAGGGAAGGGTAATTAAAAATTACAGTATATTAAATAAATAAATAAACAAACAAATAAATAAATAAATGTAATGTAATATATAAAAACATCACAATTGAAGTAAATGAGATATAATAGTCTTGTAATTTTTTAAAATTAAATAATACATTAAAATGAATAATTAAATTAACTTTTTGGAACTCAAATATATAAAGCTAGAGATAAAATTTACAAACTTACTTGCAAAGTTAAGGCTCCTCAAATGTGAAAAACTGGGATGTAAAAGTTCTCCCAATGTACTTAAATTGATGGAATCATTTCTGATGCAAAGGTTGATGAAGTAATAACTGGCAGGACAATAGGCACGAACATAGAGAGAAGAAAAAGCAAACCGGAGCTGAGGAGCTTAAAAGAGCCTTTACATGCACAGCAGAGCAGCCCATAAGTCTTTAAACTAGGAATTAGAAAGGAAAATAGGATTTAGAAAGAAAAACACTATTCTCTCTAGGAGTGTTATGTTCAGTTTTCTCTTAAAATTGATGATGGAAAGGGAAGGAGGGGTGGAACTACAATAGCACAACACATTCACTCTGACTACCCTCCTCCCAGCTGTGTTGATGCCAGAGAAGAACAAACACCATAATTATTGTAATAGCCAAAAGGCAGGCTCCGTTGAAACAAAATAGCTTAACTTGATAAAGAGTCCTGGCTCACGCTGCTTGGAGGGAAAGCACTTTTTCTGTGGAAGCACATACGTTTGGCCAAATCAAAAGCTGTACTCAGGTGAACCAACAACTAGGCAGAGCCGCAGTCCCTCTCTTTAGATAGTTCCTTTGTTGACCACTTCAGGCTTGGAGACAGCTGCACTGCCAAGCCAGATCTAAAAACAGGGTTGGACATTAATACTACTAAATATTGTCCTTTTACACTCCTCCCGGCTGCAGCGAAAATTCTGTCCAATGTGGACAAAACCCTCTGCTCATGTTTAAAACTCAATGCAGTACTGGATGATGCCAAATCCAGCTTTCTCCCTAATTAAGGCACCAAAATAGTTGCTGTAGAAGTCGTAAACTACCAGCACCTGACCACAGACGTCAACAGTTTCAATTCCCTGAGTTAAGTATATCTTTCATTACCACAGCCCTAAACACCAGTCAAACGGACAACCTGTGAAAACACAACCAGTCTATAGCAGTGGTCTCAAAGTATGGCCCGCGGGCCGCTGGCGGCCTGGCACACATTCCATTGCGGCCTGCAGATCTTCCTCTGGGACCCCCCTAGTAAGCCAAGAGTAGCAGCAGAGAAAGCTGCTCTAGTTCCAGGGATTTTTTGTAGCTCATCTTAGGCAAGCAATATAATTTTGGGATTATTAGCTTGCTTTCTTGAGTCAGTGTAGCTTGTTTTATTAACAGGGATGACCTACTCATACAGCAAGCTGAAATGACTGTAGAAACAAAGCCCAGAATCAGAAAAACAAAAAAAGAACGATGTTGCAATTGCATGTTTTTTTGCTGCTTTGCTAAGGGTCTTTGTCTCCACAGCCAGTCTAGCTTGTACTTTCTGCAAGGCAGCCCTGCTCATATGTGAAAGGAAGTGCATGAAAAAGTATGAGAACTGTGATTGTGAGTATGATGGGGCGGGGTCAGTGAGTGATGGGAGGAGGTTAGTCAGGCAGATAAAAATAAAATATTCTGCAGCTAAAATTTGGGATATAACCTACATGTAATTGAATATATAACGTAATACAGACAGCTTAACTGAACAGGCGTTGACAAAGCTAATGGGTCTCATCCATGAGGCCTGTTAGATTGGTGTTGGCAATGAAGTTTAGCCATTATGTATATCAGTGTAGCTGCATACATGTCAACAGACCCGATTCAGGTGGGACACACAATTTTCAAAGGCAAAAATGGCTTAATTTTAGCAGTCTCCCACCTAAAATTGCCTGTGTTTCAATTTACTTCTATGGAGAAAATAAAGCTCCCTCATTGTCGTGTCTAAATGTTGCCATGTATGAACTGCTAAGCAGCATGGTTGAAAATTATGTTTAAAAAAATGATGCTGAATCATTTTGTAGATACTCCCTAACATCAATGCTTGCACCTACAAAATGAAGTGAGCATTTTTTTATTTACCAATCCCAGATGGATTAGTAAACAAAGGTTGCATGAAATCTCACAATGTCAGACGCTCAGCATACCACCGCCAAGCATCACAGCTCCTCTTACCGCAGTTGGGGCAAGGTAACCGAGAGACAGTGGGCACAGGCTGTTCATCAGCCAATGGATGAACAAGAACCATTTAAAACTCAATCCGGACAAGACGGAGCTGGTTCTAACAGGTGGCATTGTTAAAAATCCATGGGGACCTCACTTCTGGCCTATGGAGCTGGGTCAGCCCCCTGTTCCTTCTAGTTCTGCTAAAAGCTTAGGGGTGATTATTAGTCAGGATCTTACTCTGAAGCTTCAGATTAGTTCTGTGATCTCCACCTGTTTTTTTCAACTTCGCAAAATAAAAAAGATTTGTAGATTTCTCACTCATGATGCCCGTACTCGGTTGATTATCGCCTTGGTCATGTCTCATGTCGACTATGCCAATTCATTATATTTTGGCATCCCTCTCTATCTTTCCAGACGCTTACAGATAGTACAAAACCAGGCTGCACATCTGATTGTCCACCATCCTAGGCATCATCACATTACTCCTCTCTTGAAGCAATTACATTGGCTTCCGGTTGTTCAGCGATGTGCTTTCAAGATTGGATGTCTTATTTTTAAGTCACTTTGTGGAAAGAGCCCGAAATTTGTTGATAATATGATTAACAAATACGCTCCTACACGAAATCTTTGCTCAGCTCACAAAAATGTATTACTTATTCCTCATTTCAGATTAAAGCGCACTGGTGGTGCTAGGTTCTCCACCTTGGCCCCCATATTTTGGAACTCTCTTCCCTCCGAAATTCGCTCCTGTACCAATCTTCTTGGTTTCAGAAGTCTTTTAAAAACTTGGCTTTTCCGACAGGCTTTCTAAACCCTCTTTTATGACCTGGAACTCAACCAAATTAGCACCATGAAACCTCCCCGGTGTACGTGCGCTTTATAAATTCATTTTAACATAACATAACATAACATAACAGGCCCTCAGCACCACCCAACCAGAAGCTTCATCAGACCTTGACCAGGCCATCCAGAATTTCTCCACATGATCACCAAATGCGCCAACAGAGTTGCCCTGTTGAAACCATCAAAAACCAACAAACCCTCAAAACAAGCCAGCTGGTACACCCCAGAGCTCAGAACCACCAAGCGCAACTGCTACGAACTCGAGAAACGATGGTGCGTCACAAGGAACTCCTCCAACAGAGCCCCTCACAAAGCAGCCCTAAGCAACTCCAACCTGCGCATCAAAGAAGCCAAAAAAGCAGCCATCACAGCCCACATTGTCACTGCGGCCTACCACACAAAGGAACTCTTCAAAATAGTCAAGAAATTCTCCAACCCGACTACCACAGAGAACACCATCCACCCCTCCCAAGAGCTCTGTGACACCCTCTTGGACTACTTCCACAGCAAGATTGCCCACTGCTCTCAGCCTCAATAACCTCAATCACCCAGCGCACACCAGCTGAATGATCACCACCTAGTCTCCGCTCACCACTCATTCCAACATGGCCATCATGTCTTCAATACACTCCGAGGTGCTCTGAGGGGCCCACCGGCCCCTGCCCCCACTGTCTTTTAAACCTCAGAACCAACCCAATCAGCATGGAACTCACTAGCATCATCAACACCTCCATTCCCACAACAGCTTTCCTGTTCAAATGGAAATACGCAGAGGTCAGACTCCTCCTAAAGAAACCCTCTGCCAAACCAAGCGATCTAAAAAATTATCGACCAATCTCCCTTCTCCCCTACCTGGCCAAAGTACTCGAGAAAGCCATCAACCTACACCTCACCGATTACCTGAAAAAAAACCACCTTCTCAACGCCTCTCAATCAGGATTCTGTGCCAACCACAGTACTGAGACTGTGCTGATCGTTAGCACAAACGACATCGGAACTCTCCCCAACCGCAGAGAAACTGTGGCCCTGATCCTCCTTGACCTCTCTGCGGTGTTCGACACCATCCCCCACCACACCCTCATCTGCATACTGCAAAACGCCCTCAATTTTTGAGAGGCTTTGAGCTGCAGACGTCAAATTCAGAGGTGTGAAAACACCCCAGGACATCGACACCAGACTTGGTAAGCTATTTTTTTGGGGGGAGGGGTATTGGGGGAGAGGTGGGGTTCAAATGTGCCTCCTAGGTACTTCTCGACACGAGGCCCTGCTCCTTCAAGGCCCGCCCCCTCCTCACACTGTGAGATTATTCTTCAAGTTGGCAGGTATGTAAACCCTATGCAAACACAATCCTTGCCTACATGAAGACCTCCTGTGACTTAAGAACCTGCGTGTGTGTTGAAAAAAAACTACAAATATATCCTGAAGCGGCTTTGCAATTCGGAAGCCTGCAGCTGAAACCTGTAATGACTGATGAATGTAAAGGATGCGAACAATATCTGGAAAATACGCACCTTTTCGTAATCTCGCAAAATATATTACTGTGGATTTTAATCACATTCACATTTCAACTACAATTTTTCAGATTTTTTAGTTGTTTTAATGTAGTAGTCCAATTTGCTATTTGACCAATATTCTAAAAAAGCGCGTGCAAAGTTAGGTCCTTAATATGACTAGAAATGTTGACAATGCTTTAATTAAAGGTGATTTTCTTGGCGTCGCTTCAGTTTACTCTCTGATTTTTTTAAATCATCAAATCCAGCAACGTGTAAACTATAACATCATATCCGTCCAGCAATAATTTAGGCCTTAAAATACCTACTTCAATTTGATCAAATACGCTGTTTTGCAACATTTCCTGAGCCTTGCCAAGCCTTGCGCCAGAACTATTTGCTTGCTTGCATAAAATAGAAAAGAACATAATTACACATACCTTTATGCTACAATACACAGATGCTATTCGTCAGAGGCGGCATTGGCTCCCCTAGTTTAGAGTTGACAGAAGTCTTCGAAGAAAAAACAATGTTTGCATTGTTAAGAGCTCTTCATCCCCCTGAGCGATTAGCATGCATCTTTGGAAAAACAGCACAAAATTGTGACTTTCATAGTGCTAAATTTAGTGCATATTTCTCAAAGGATGAAATGTTAAATGGGAGTCCCACAAAAATGTTTTCGCTTCTAATATGGGAACCTCCATAGGCCATAAAAAAAGAGAAAAAATAGCTAAATGAAAGGAAATCATATTCAGCAGGCGTGTAGCGTTTGGCACTGTGTAAAGCCGGGAAGGCCAATGAAATATCACCTATGGGGTCATAACATCCTTGCAAATGTTAAAAGAATTTAGAAAAAAAAAATGCTTGATTACAGCTTGTGCTTCCCGTAGAGCATTACAGCTTTCAAATATTTGTAAAAGATATCCTCTCACTCTCCAGGCGTATTTCAGCACTTTTGCCACTGTTCAATTGCCCTGAAGTTTACGAACAGGTGAGGCAAAAAAAAAAAAAGTTGTCTTTAATTTTTTAAGATGGCATGGTTTGTGGGGAGTGAGAGCTCCACAGAATAATTGTTGATACTTATGTTCATATTTTCTTAACATCTATGGGGGTGTCAGGGATTCATAAATGGGGTTTTAACCACAATCTTACCCTTGCCTTAGAACCCAGAGAGATGATTGTGCACCTAACCACATTGCCTTGTCCAAGGACATGAGGAGGAACTCATTTTCTTTTTAAAATGGAATGTTTTCTTCCTGCAGAGACACCAAATAAACGTTCCACTGTCCTGTTTGCAGTTGTGAACAGAGGACCAGCACAGCTGACATATTTATTTTTTAGGGTGAGCGAGGTTTAGGAAGACTAACAACTGTCCCAGTGTCATGATGTGTGGCTTGGGTTCACCCTCTTGCTCTTGGCGGGCACACAGGAGTAATACTCCAATCTCACTGGTGCTGGGGTCGTTGCAGGGAAGGAAGGCTGGAAATGGACCCTGAACACAAGGCTTAGAAAAGGGATTTTCGTCTCAGGAGGATATACTAGGCATCAGCCCCTGAACTTAAAACTGCTGTTCTCAGGAATCTGCTGAACTCTCAAGTGATTTGGAAATGGAAGCGGCTATTTTGAAGGTTCAAGTATAAGTTTCCTTGTGTTTCAGAGCATCCTTGCAAGGCAATCGAGATACTTTATTGCAGCAACCCGTGCCTTACTATCAGAACGTGTGTGGAAAGCCTTGGCGATTGTGAAAGAATGTTTGGATACTCAAAAGTACAGAGGAGCATTCCATTGATGTAGGTCATATTTTTGAAACAGAATTAAATAGTTTGAAGTACTTCATCTAACTTTACTTTGCAGGAGTATAGAACTGTGCATCATTGTTACACCATATTCGATCCTATAATATTTACGTAGAGAAATAGAAAGAACTTGCTTCACGTTAAAAGACTGTTGAATTATTTATGATCCATATGGGTATTAAGGGAAGTGGTTCATTGGAATCATTGAGACCTATATAATTCTTATGAATGTTTGTTATATTGGAGTTTTAAGAAAAGGCAACCTTGCATCTATTCCAGAGTTAGAGAGCAGGAATTCACATAAACTAGAGATAGCTATCTTTGTCAGCAAATAGAGTGAGATTAGGTCAAAGACTAAAATAGCATTCAAAACCAGATATTTTATGTGTTCTAGGTCCAGGAAGGCCTGCGTTCCAATAAAACAGAGAGTATGTGTAAGAAACCGCCACATTTTTGATGTTGTCTTCTAATTTCTGCATGTCTGGATTCACTGATTTTTTAACTCTGTCCACTTTACCACAGCTAAACAGTAGCAACGTTCCTGTGCTTCCCCAATAAAACATGTGCCAGACCACAGCATTTGACAGCAGTGGTTGTGATGAGCAGGAGCCTATAGGATCCACAGCAGCGAGGCTTCAGTGTGGTCTTCCTCTGTTGAACACAAACATAAACCATTGCTCTGGGTTGCAGGGAGATGCAGGCTTTGGGTGGACCCTCAGGTAAAGTTGCTTGCATTTGAGAATGTAAACTGTAAAGACATTGTGTAAACTTTCTGCAAATTTGTAAGACTGCATCAGCATTCAGTTGTAAAGCTAACTTGGCAGTAGACTTTGGGAGATTTGAGGGCAGCATTATGGGTCAGTTTATGATTATTTCATATGGGCTCAGTTTTGGCTTCTCAGAATGAATTGCTCTGAGGGACCAAAATGCTAATCATAGGGCATCAGGCTGTTTTGACTGAGTCTTCGTGCTTATCTCTGCTATCTTGTTCTTGAGGGTACTATTACTCTGTTCTACATTGCCCCTGACTCTAGGTGATAAACAGGGCCACTGGAATTATGCGATTGTGCGGCTGCTGCATTTTTCGCATAGTTATAGTTTTCCCCCCATTGCCACATAATCCATCTTCTGCTGCATAATGTGCATATTTTATCAAAAAATAAATTTTGTTTCTTGCTCAAACGGTTAAAAAATTACTGAAAACGCAGTGATGTGTGTTGCCGCGCAGTGGAAGGCCCTCTGCAAAGATTGACTGGTCACCTCTGTGTTGCTTATTTCTATATTTGGGTGTTAAACTGATCTAATGAAGTGCAACAAATGCCCCGACAGTGTTCACAAGTGTAAAAAAAATGACAAGATGATGAAATGATACTGTCACAAAATTTGACGCATTAAGCAGCATAATTTAGCTTTTCTTGTCGCATAATTTACTCAACCCTGCCGCATAATTTGGCCCTCCCCTGTTGCATAATTCCATTGCCCCTGGTGATAAGCACAATGGAAATGCTGGTCTATTTCTAAAGCCTTGCAAGCTGCTTGTACTACTGCTGACACGCAGTATGTCCCACAGTCACTTTCAATCCAGTATGGTACTCCAAACTGAGGTATAAAATCTCTGACTAAATACTTAGCCACTGTAATGGCATCTGTACAGGCACAGAGGCAGGCTTCCACCCATCTTGAGAACATACACTCAATAACTAGAACATATGGATAGTTTACACATTTTAGTATTTGGATAAAGTCCATTTGGATGTAAACAGAGAGTGCTTGAATCTATTTTCCAACATTGTGCGACAGGCAGATGGCACATGACTGGCAATAACTTGGGGCTTTAGAAGCAAAGAAAGGAGCATACCAATGGCTTGCTGTGGCACAGATTATGGCATCCCTTATGACATGGGCTGCTCCATGATTCAACTTGCTGAGGTTGAGGAGTAGAAATGTTTGTGCAACCACCTGCCCAATGCTGTCCCTCCACATGCCCGCAGGGTCTCTTTAACATTTCTGCTTAATTCCTGACTGTTTTTCACTTTAGGTGGGTTGGTTGTGCAATTGAGACAAATCCTTTAGTGTTGGTACAGGAAATAAGTCAGTTCTTACTGCATAGCAACATCAGCAGTTTTAGTGCCTCATTTAGCTAGGGGTTACCTTCTTAAAACATTATCAAAGGGTTGCTGGTATGCAACACTTTACCACTGCCACCTTTTTAGGAAACTACAAGGCATTCTAAAGACTAGAAATATAACATACATTTTTTATAGGGGTTCCGAATGAGAAAAGGCCAAAATTGTGCGTCACTCCAAAGGTATGTTTTGAGTCCTTTACCAGATTAGAATACAATACAAGCTCAAATAAGAGCAATATGTTCTGCAATTTGATCTGATTTCACAGTGAGTAAGTGACAACTCTCCACAAATTGATTCATAGTACATACAATAAAACCATCAACTAAGACACCATCATGGAAAGAAGAAATTTCATGACCAAGGTATCACATTTCAGGAAGGCAAAACTGTAATTTCTCTTTTCAAACGTTGTGCCCTTTATTAGCCAATTCCGTGAGGATATAGATGGAGTCCTCCTTGCAATGATCTAGAGTAACAGATGCCAAAAGTAAATCACCAACATATTGGACTAAAGTAGAACCTTGGGGGAAGCTCAACGTATTTAGATCCTTCTTCAGGGCCTGCAAAAACAATTGAGGGGGACTCTGTAAATCCTTGAGGAAGTTGGGTCCATGAAAGTTGGGACCCGCGAAATGTGAACATGATATATACTGACTCTCCTCATGTGTGGGGATAGAGCAGAATGTAGAACAAAGATCAAGCACAGTATACCACTGAGCATTTGCAGGGGTGGAAGAAAGGATGGTGACAGAGTTGGGGACGCAGAGAAGCTTGGGATTATTTTATTTTATTTATTTGAAAAGTTTTCTATAGCGCGGACTAGACCCTGGAAGGGTAACAGAGCGCTTTACAAAAGTTACAACACATAGAAGTTTAATACAAATATCTACAAAAGATTACCACTTTATTAATGGGCTATAAGGTGCTGTACCCGTTGGCTTTCCTTGACTCACATGTCAGGAGAATTGGAGTATTCCATCTACTAACAATAGGTACTAAAACTCCTTGTTTAAGTAAATCTGCTATCACAGGGTCGATCTACTGATCAGCTTCAGGTTTCATAGGGTACTCAAGTATTCTAGGAAGCTTCTTCTGAGGAAATATCTTCCCCTTTATGGGTTCCATCGAAGAGATGAACCCCACATCATTGGCCCTTTTAGACCACAATGTGAATGGTACCTGTGAAAGCAATTCAGTTGAATCAGGGGGCATAACAGCTTTACTCACTTCACTTTGACAACATAAGCTCTTGCATATTAGTGTGAGTACCTGGTTTTCTTATTGCATGGTTCATTGAAAAACACCCCTTCCAGAGTGCAAAATACCATACAGTTTAGCTTGCAGAGAATTTTCCTGCCTAACAGATTAATTTGGAAATTAGGCTGAGCAAAAGGGAATGTTTATTGCTATTGGGTCCCTGGAAAAGTGCACACAGGGTCAGGAATACAGTGAGGAACTCATTGAATAGAAATATTGACTGCATTTATGGACATGCCTCAGAGAGGTAAAGTGCAAGAATTCTAATGTTTTTAAGATCTGAGCGACTAGTACCCGTATCAATGAGACAGATAGTGGCCCTTTTGACCAGTGCTTAATTTGAGCCGGTGCTTTCCGGTGCTGAGCACCGGCACTTAATTGGTTTCCGGTGCTCGGCACCGGCACCTAATTGTCAACACCACACTTAGGGCAGTCTGCCACATGGTGGCGCTGCTCATGTAATTTAGAGATGAGCAGTTTAACAGTTGTTTAGGAAAACAATATACATTAAAAATAAATTGCTAATACCTGCCTCCCCAGCCATTCCTTTAGCTTTGGGGACCTGGAATAATCTGAACTGTCGCATTTACATGCGAGAGAGATGGTTAGTAGTTGTTTTGGCAGCAATGACAAGGGCAATGGGTGGTGCAAGCTGCAGTGGCCTCTTGGTCAGAGCCCTGGCACTTAATATTTTACAAATTAAGCACTGCTTTTGACCTACAGGGATTAAGGTATTTCTGGCACAGTTTAAATCTCTCAGGTTGCCCTAAAATTCAGGATAAGAGTTTTGGTAATCTGACTGAAACCCAGACTGAACAGGGAGGACTGGTCCATCAGATACAATGTTAGGACAGTTCTGTTTGAAGTGCTCCAGCTGTCCACAGGCAAACATGACCCTCCCACTCCTTCTCCCAGGGCCTTCCCGGCTCTTTCTATTGCCTTTCCCAATTTTTCATCCTCCCTTTCACTCCCCACTTTTTCCCTCCTTTTGAGGGGCTCTAAAACCCCACACCCTATATGGTTCTCTTCATGTTCTGCAACTTCAATTAAAACAGTTTCAATTCCATTGTCTATTTCTTTCTCTCATGTGATGCTACATAATGGTTAGCGACCGTCACCATTTCAGCCAACTTCTCAGTCTGCAATCCGATGCAGATAGTCCTCAACTGACTACATATTATTCAGTAACAATCCCTGCACAAAGACAATGCCTACAGCTTCCTGAGCTATCTCCGTACGACGAGCTATACCCGAGTATCACTCAAACATATCTTTAAGTCTGTCTAATTAATCAGCTGGTGCTTCACCCTTATTTTGCTTACAATTCAAGAATTTAGCCCAATCGGTATTTACCAAACACACATTGGCAATCGTATTCAACAACGCATCCTTTGCTGCACTCAACTCCCCTTCATTACCAGAGGCAACCCTTGGCCATGCTGACTTCTCCACCAATTTTTCTCTCATCTCACTCAACAACACTAATCACAACTGACTCATCCTCCCAGTTAGGTCTATATACTTCAAACACACTCTGCAGTTCCTCTTAGAACTGAGTGAGGTTTTCCCGCATGATAGGGAACTTTTTCTTTATATTCATTAAATCAGAGGGGGTCCAAGGATTGCGGACTATTATTCCATCCCTGGCCACTGGATAGTCTCAAAAGAAGGAAGACCAGTGGGGGAGGATGGGTCCTCGTTAGCAGCATCACTTGAATAAGGAGATGCGAAAATCCGCATAGAAAATATTTCTGCAATCTGCCTCAAATTTTCAAGAGTAATAATAGGGGTTCATTCTCTACAGTCTCTATAACCCAGGACAGACCGTACCCTGGTCCTAGACCGATCCACTGTAGTATTGGCAGTCTCTTGTCTGCTTGCTCACACCCCTTTACCAGGTGCTTTAGTGTCAGTCGTTTTCAACTGACCAGTGTTCTTGCTAGAAAAAGATCCGTTGGACCCTAATACTAAAATACATGAACTTGAGGACAGTTTCAATATCTTTTCCTTCAGTACAAGTCTATTGAACGTATTCGCATGACAGAAACATTGTTACTTTTAGGAAAAAACGTATCTAATGAGCATGTGGTAGGATCTTCTACTAGATGAAGTGTTTAAGGAGAAGATATCATTCATGAATACAACACTCGGTTCATTATTCTCCTAAAATCCCACTTATTATTGCCAAAACTAAAAATGAGGTTACGCCTTGCAGAATTGTGCAATAAGATGGTTTCTGGGCCTTGTAAAGCCAAGCATAAGTGAGGCCAGAGGACACTTTAGATGAATTAGAAGCAACTTCCGTACTTAATTATAAAATATGTCAGCACACACTGATATGCGGAAATATATTTAAGGTTAGATTTCTTTTATTGATTTTCAAGACAAAAGAGTCAACAAACAAGCCAACATGCACTTGGTCATCGGAATACAATCCGGCATTGGAGTTATTATGTTTGGCAAATCATACATCAACACCAAAAGGAAACCCCCCTCCCGCCTCCCCCCCTCCTCCTCCCCTGAATCAAGGGGACATCCATGAGCTGTAGATGTCGAGGTTGGGTAGGAATTAGCCCTGTGAGGGAGAATCACTAAGGGTCAGAGATGTTTAGGTCTGGTTGCTTAGGTGGGTCCGCAAGTCGCAGAAGCCTTAGGTATTTGAGGCTGGTGAGCTCCGTGAACTCAGACGTCAGAAGAGTAAGAAAGGGCTCGAATAGGTCATGGAAGGAGGCCCCTGGGTGTGTCAGAGAAAGCGAGATCTTCTCCATCCCCAATATCCCCCACATGCGATGGATCCATCCTATTCGAGTTGGGACTGTCGTAGTACCCCAGTGGGAAAGTATGTTTTGTACCACCGCCCCTAGGGCAAGTGCCATTTGTTCGCCCCTCCGGGATTTAAGCGGGAAGGTAATGGCGTTCGGAAGGCCCAGGAGGACATACACTGGAAGGCGGGGGATCTGAGTATCGAAGTGGGAGTCAACATCATCCAGAATTTGCTGCCAATACTCCCCTAGGGAGGGACAGTCCCACAGCAGATGGGTGAGAGTACCCAACGAGCCACAAGCTCTCCAACAATGTGGGCTACGAGAGGGGTTGCCTCTATGTAGTCGGACGGTGGTCAAATACCAATAGGTAGCCACTTTAGTGGCTGTCTCGGTGGAGGCCACATTACGGGCTGTACGTCGGGCCCTATAATAAATGTCATTCCACTCTTTCTGCGTCATTGCCCGGCCCAATTCCCCCTCCCAGCGTAGCTGACCCGGGGTTTTCCCGGTGATAGGAGTGTGTTTGGTGAACTTGTATAAGTCCGAAGTCAAATGAGAGTCAGTGTGTTGTGTGAGCAGCCACTTCTCGAATGGTGTAAGATGTCTCTCAGCACCCTTCCGCACTACACTGTGGAGAACCCAATGTCGAACCTGCATGTAACGATAACGCTCTGTTTCGGGTATGTCCTGATCCCTACGGAGGTCGGTAAAGGATCGAGGCCCTGCCAGGTCGAAAAGGTGTCCTATAGATCGGCATGCCTCCTTAGTCCAATGTCGGAACCCCACCAAATCCAGCCCCGGTGTAAAATCAGGATTATGAACTATGGGTGTGATCGGGGACGGGAAGGTCGTGAGCCCTCTAGAGACGGCGACCTTATCGCAAGCCAAGAGGGTAGGGTGGGTTACCTTGGAAAGATACAGATTCCGAGGTCTCGCCGTTCGCGCGAGGAAGGGGACCCCCACAGAGGCTGACTGGCGAGAGACCGATCCATGAAAAGCCAAGGCTTCTCAGACTCTGGGCGGGACCACTCCACCAACGCTCTCAGCTCAACCGCCCGCCAGTAAGCCTGCAGGTCGGGAACTCCCAGGCCCCCTTCGACGGGGTCTCTGTAAGTGAGCTCCCTACTAAGCCGGGCCCTTTGGTCCCGCCAAATAAAGCGCTCTATATCTCTCTGCATGGAGAGTATAGCTCCTGTCGTAGGCACTAGTGGGAGTGTGTGAAATACATAAAGGATTTTGGGTAGTATCATCATTTTCACGGCCGCTATGCGGCCCAGCCATGACAACGAGTGCGGTCTCCATTTCCGAAGGCAGTCTCGGACCTGCTGTAGCAACGCCGTACAGTTCTTCGTATTGGTGACCTGTATAGTAGCGGAGAGTTGCAAACCTAAATAGGGGAGCGAGTCGCGTGCCCATTGGACGGGATAAGACTGTTGCAGCAGCCCCAGTGTCGCAGGTTCCAAAGAGAGGTTAAGGGCTTGTGACTTATGCACATTAATCTTAAAGCCCGATACGGAAGCGAACCGGTCCAACTCAGCTAGTAGGTCAGGCAGAGAATCCCTGGGGCGCTCCAGCGTGGCCACCACATCATCCGCGTAGAGGCAGAGTTTGTGTTCCGTCCCCCCAAAACGCATCCCCGTGATGCAGGGATCATCTCGAACGCTTTGAGCCATGGGCTCCATATACAGGGCAAACAGGAGCGGTGACAGAGGACACCCCTGTCTCGTCCCCCTACATATGGGAAAGGCAGTCGAGGCGATCCCATTCACTCGCACCGAGGCAGTGGGATCCGCGTAGCTACCAAATATCCAGTCGATGAAGCGGAGTGGCAGGCCAAAGTGAGAGAGCGTCGCCTTGAGATACGGCCAGTGGACCCTGTCAAACGCCTTCTCAGCGTCGACGGAAAATATCATTCGTTCCGCCGGAAAGCGCTCAGACCTATCCACCAGATGTAAGAGCTGCTTGGTATTATCGGAGCACTGGCGCCCGGGTACAAACCCAGATTGATCCGGATCTATTAATCTTGGCAGATGGGGAGAGAGTCTCCGCGCCAAGATCCCGGTGAAGATTTTCAGATCTACATTAAGGAGGTAGATAGGGCGAAAAGATGCACACAAACACGTATCTTTACCCGGCTTGGGGATCACCGTGATCAGTGCTTCGAGCAAGGAGGGTGGAAGTGGGGTGGCAGCCCCAATCGAATTATAGACCTGCACCAGCAGCGGGGCCAAGATATTGCAAAACTTTTTATAAAAAGCGGAGGAGAAGCCGTCTGGGCCAGGTGATTTATGAGGTTTTAAGCGAGAAATAGCAGAGATGACCTCCTCTAGCCTAATAGGAGCTTCAAGCTCCTCCGCCTGCCTCGGTACCAATTTGGCCGTGGAAACCCCCTGCAGGTAGCCGGCCGGGCCCTCCTTGGGTAAGGTCTGGGCTGCATACAGGGTCTCATCAAATTGTCGAAATGTATCTGCAATCTCGTGGTCAGTGTTGTGTTCCTGTCCCTGTTGGTCCAGGACCCCATTGATGCGAGACGCATGTCGCTGAGCGCGCATCCTATTGGCGAGGATCCTCCCACACCTATCCCCCCCCCACATAGAAGGCATGCTTCAGTCGAAGGGCGGCGTATTCAGCCCTATCCACATCAAGGCCCGCCAGCTGTGCCCTGGCAGCCTTAAGCTGCTTCCAAACTCTGGGTGCCCCTGTCCGCTGATGGATTCGCTCTAATTCAACAACCTCCCCGGATAGTCGCTCCCTTTTCTCCCTCCTATCCTTATTGTCTGCTGCCGCATTGCACAAAAATTCCCCTCTGACTACTGCTTTCAGTGCATCCCAGAGGATTGCCGTGGAAATAGTGGGAGAGTCATTGAGGTCCAAGTAATCAGTGATGCATTTAGTAACTTGCTGCACTACCGAGGGGCGTTGCAGCAGCGTCTCACGCAGATGCCAGAACCTACGGGGGGCCGCCGATATAGTAAAGACAGGGATGCCCGCACCGCCGAGTGATCAGATAAGGGACAGGGGAGAATCTCCACCTCCCGCGTCTGTTGTGTCAGTGTGTCAGACGTTAGTACATAATCAATCCTGGCGTTTGTCTTGTGGGGGTACGAGTAAAAAGTGTATTCCCTGGGCCCTGGATGTCGCAGTCTCCAGATATCTGTGAGCCCAGCCTCTGCCAGGAGGCGCCTCCCATTCTCAGAAAGGGCCCCAGTCTGCCCCCACCTCTGCGCAGATCGGTCCACCGCTCCATCAAAGGCCAAGTTAAAATCACCCCCTAGAAGCAAGGATCTGTCTAGGAGGCAGGTTAGTTCATGTACCACCCCCCGAATGAACCCCTCTTGGCCCTCATTGGGGACGTAGACAGTTGCTACCGTAAAGGCATGCGGACCCAGCGTGAAGGTCTAAGCCAAAAGTCTGCCCTTAATCTCTGCTTGCTTGCTGCCAATCCGACCCGGGAACTTAGCAGAGATCAGGATCGCCACCACCGCTGTCTTAGAGGCCCTAGAGGAGAACAGGTGGTAAGGAAAGGCTTTGGACCTCAATCTGTGGGTGTCAGGAGGTGCGTCTCCTGGAGGAGGCAAATATGGGCGTCCGAGTTTTCTAAGAAGGACAGGACGGCCCGTCGTTTGATAGGGTTGTTAAGACCCTTAACATTAAGGGACAAAATATGGATGTCAGCCGACATGAGGAGAGACGAGAGGGCGTGCTAAGAAGGGCTGCACCCCCACCTGCAAGGTCAGATACAAGACATTAACTGTAAGCACCAACGACCCGCCATATCTGGAGGGAGGAGGAGGAACCCCCAGTACCCCTAGTAAAGAACAAACAACTAGAAACAATAACGCATGGAGTCCACAAGTGTCCTGGGCAATCCACCCCATGGAGAGTCGTGAGATGGATAGCAGGAGCGGCCCACCGCCCCCATCCCGCACAAGGCCCAGCCAGCTAAACCACATGGAACCCACTAAAAGTGAAGACTGGTGTTACCAGAGTTAGGCATACTTCAGTCTGCTGCAGCTGAGTCTTCTGACAAAGTGTCCAGCACAGCCTTACGCTCTTTAGCCATTGTCTCCAGGTCTGGGCGAAGGCGCAAGGGAGGGTTCCCAACCCGCTGCCATTTTGCTGGGCTGTTGCGGCGTCCGGCGGGGACCTCCCGTTCCGGAGTAACACGGTCGCTGTCTGGCAAGTGAAGAAGCGAAGAGGCCTCACGAAGGGAACGGACCTGGCGAAGCTTGCCCTCCCACTTGAAAATGATCCGGAAAGGATGGCCCCAGGAGTAGGAAATGTCTTTGGAGCGCAAGAACGCCGTGACCGACCGGAACTCTCGTCGTTTCTGCAAAGTAGAGGCCGCCAAATCTTGAAAAAGAAGAGGTCTACAGGAACGAAAGTCTATAGGGTGTTTGGCCCTCGCCTCTCAGAGGATGCGTTCTTTAAGTTGAAAGTCATGAACGCATGTCAAGATATCTGGAGGGGGAGCAGTCGCCGGTCTCTTGGGCCCGACACGATGTGTCCGGTCGAGCTTAATCCGTTGCTCCTGGGGAGCCCCCAAGACATGACGAAAAAGTTCCTCAACGAAAGCTTCAATGTCCTGCCCCTCCGATCCCTGAGGAACCGCCCGAATTCTGATATTGTTCCGGCGGGAACGATTCTCGAGGTCCTCCGCATGGGCTTGGAGATCTATTTGTTGGTCCTGCAGACGGAGGACCTCCTGTTGGAGCTGTGCGACTTCTTCGTCCCGCGACGTTGCTTGTGTCTCCAGCTCATCGACTCGCTCCCCCACCGAATCTATGTACCTGCGTATCTCGCGGGCAGAAATATATTTAAAAAACAATAATGTTGAATCATATAGGAATATATGATTATGTTTTCACACTAGGGATATGAAAGGCAAGCTGACATTTATTATTTGAATGAATAATGTACCCATAAACATACATACGTAGGATATTAGGAGCCTACTCGGAATTTCCTGACATTTTGTAAGTACTTGGTGTCAGAACTCCTCGGTGGCTTGCAATATTCTCAGTTGCTTACAGTGCCATGTTTTTATTGCTCTATATACATCTACTTACATGGTGAATGGGTGAAAATTGAAACCTATTTTTGACATTTTTCATATTCATTTTTTGAAATAAGTATATTTATTATTTTGCAGCTCTGTGTATTCGTTATTTTCAAGCCCTCTGGGTACAATTATTTTATGGCCCTATATATTAATTATTTTATGGCGAACTTGGTCATTCCTTCCGCCTCTGTAAATGTATTCTTTTGTGACACCCATGAATGCATTCTTCTCTGGCCGGCATATTCATTATTAGCCAGTCCAGTACACTTATTCATTTCCAACTCTGTATCCACATTATTTTCCAATTGTGCATAATCAGTCTTTACTTGTGCCTGCTATTCATTCATTTTCACCACTTTATCTAGATTTATATTGAGTGGGTTCCACTCTTTCTTCTTCTGTGGCTGCACACCATAATCTTCCGAGTGCTGTGGGACGCTCTCAGCCTGATATCCCCAATTTGGAGCCTTCACAATTGTGCTAAGCCAGCACAGGGTTCCTGACAGTCTCGGGTGCAACTGAGTGCTCTGTCATTGGTAACGGGACAAAATGTCGCCCCTGCTTTTTCACCGCACACATCATCACTGGTTGCAAACACATCAATCCAGAGCCAGCACAACCTGTTGTCCAGCACTGGGATCCATTTACAGCTCTATCAGTGCTTCTGAGCCTTGACCCGCACCCTTGCTATTCCAGTAGGTGCACTAGCAGAGGTAGAACTAGTAAACATAGCTCTGCTAATATGGCATAATCTTGATTTGCATCGCCCTAGCTGAGGGTGTACTAAACAATACACAGCTCTGGGAATGTACCTCACGCCTGACCTTAAGAACTGGGATTCAAACTCGAAAACCCAACTCACCTCAAACCTGGCCTGCAGCACCCCCTGCTGTTCTACTGTTGGAACCTACACGCATCTCTGATATGGCACCTCAATACTGACCGGAAGCACCCTATGACCTTGGAGTATCGAGCTCTGATAAAACACCCAATTCCTCTCATGCAGCAGCCTTTAATATGACCCTTCTGTCATGCAGTGTCATGCAGTGCTCACGTGGCCACTAGTGCACCTCTTGCTGACACAGAGGTGCACTAGGAGAGCAGCCTGTAAAGCAATCTTAGCTGGAAGCTCACTTTCTATTGGTATGCTTCTTTTAGTGCTTAATTTGTGTAGATGGTCGGCACAGACACTTATTTCTGGAGACCGGGGGCCTCATTTATGAGAAGTGTTGCATCATTGCGTGAAAGCAGTGATGCGACATTTCTCAATGCACCCTCCTTGCGACACAAATGATGCGTCCTCCTTACGCCTGCCATTAGGCAGGCATAAGGTTTTGACGCATTGGCGTCCTAGAAGTGGCGCAGCGAAATCTCATAGATTTCACTGCGCCACTGCTACGACCCTTTCTTGCGAGGAACGCCCACCCTGCATACATTAAACCGGACGCAGGTATGATGTAGCGCAGGGGTTTACGAAGTGACGCATCTGCCTAGATGCGTCACTTCGTAAATATCGCGCTACATGGCGCATTATTTACGCCGCCACTGCGTCACTAAAACTGATGCAACGGCGGCGCACCAAAGTGACGCAGGCCTTCATAAATAAGGCCCTAGGACTTTTTTCATCGTCAGATGGGCACCAGGGTGGTCCTTAGGGAATCAATTCATGCTTTGGAAGTCTTCCTGCATTTATTTCATCAGACTTTGACACAGGGGCAGAGATAGAAAAGTGAGAAAAGAGGAAGAAAGAGAAAGATAAGAAAAAGAGCGAGAAAGGGTGAAAACAGAGCCTGCAAGGGTGAGATAAAGATGCATGAAGTGTAGGGTGGTAAACGAAAGAGGCATAGAACTAGGCGGCTTCGATATTCGGCCTGCATTTCAGCAAGCCAGCTGAAGGGAAACCTTTAGGCCATTGCACTTGCTGTTTCATTTTAGTTTTTACAAATTAAGCCCTTCTGCTGTCTTGTTTTCATTTTTCAGAAGCATTTCCCTAAACGCCCTCTGAGGGAGCCTGCGCCCTCCTAGACTCCGCCCGTGGGCTATAATCACAGGGCACAGCGTCGACACAAGAAGAAGGGGCTTTGAAAGCTGGCCGCTCCCAGCTGCCAGGGCTGTATTTATCTATTTTGGTGCTGTGGCTGCTCCCAGGGACGCTTGTGTGGGCCCTTTGTGTGGCAGCCACTGCAAAATAAGTGGAAAAGTACAGAACTGCGTATGTTTGTTAGTCAGGACAGCATCCCGTCAGCCAACAGCAACAGTGCCCAAGATGCAGCGTCTGTGCCGTTGCTATGGACACCGATGTCAAACCGACCCCCATGCCAACACCGCCAGTCCATTGGAGGGCCACTGTCAGCCGCAGGGGCGTGCATCAAAGGGAACACAAAGCGGCTTTAAAAGAGCAAGATTCAATTTCCGCCAGAGTTGTGTTTGGATCTGTAAACTGGGTGACCTTGGACAGAATTAGGACTGTTATCTCTCGGACAGAAGGATTTCAAAATGGCCGAAGGTGGTGGTGAGGGCAAATAGAGCACCTGAGGACCCCAGACCACGTAAACTCTAGGGTAATTTGCTTCTCACCCTGGGTGAAAAGAAACCCAGGGCCTCTTTCTGCTCAATTATCTGACTTCCTCCGAGTGAATGTATACAACACATAGCTATTGATATCAAGCATTGACAAGGCCAATAGGGCTCGCCTATGCAAGAGCTATTGGCTTTGGCAATGTGTTTTAGCCATATTGTACACCAGTGTGGCTGCTGTTCAGCATGGCTGAAAGTTAGTGGTATGGACTAGCGTAGAGTGGAGTAGGGGGAGTGGAGTGTCGTAGAGTGGATTTGTTGGAGTAGAGTGTCATAGAGTGAAATAGGAGGAGTAGAGTGGAGTAGAAGGGAGTAGAGTTCAGTGCCAGAGACTGCAGTAGAGTGCAATGTTGTAGAGTGGAGTGGCGTAGAGTGGGGCAGAGTGGGGTGGAATAGGATGGAGTGGGCTGGAGTGGATTGATGTAGTGGGGTGGATTGGATTGGAGTAGAGTGGGATGAAGTGGATTTGGGTAGAATTGTGTGGATTGGAGTGGGGTAGAGTGGGGTGGATTGAGTGGGGTGGGGTGGATTGGAGTAGAGTGGGGTGGATTGGTGTGGATTGGAATGGGGTGTATTGGATTGGAGTTGGGTGATTGGATTGGAGGGGTGTTTTGGATGGGGTGTATTAGATTGGAGTGGGGCGGATTGAACTGGGGTGGGGTGGATTGGATTGGGGTGAGGCAGATTGGAGTGGGGTGGATTAAATTCGATAGGGGTGGGTTGACTGGATTCGAGGATTGGATTGGAGTGATTGGAGTGGGATGGGGTGGATTGGATTTGGGGGTGGTGGGGGGTGGATTGGATTGGAGTGGGGTGAATTATAGTCATAGAGTGAAGTAGGAGGAGTAGAGGGGAGTAGGGCTCAGTGGTTCAGTGACAGAGAGTGGAGTAGAGTGCAATGTTGTAGAGTGGAGTGGCGTAGAGTGGGGCAGAGTGGGGAGGAATAGGATGAAGTGGGCTGGAGTGGAATGATGTAGGGGGGTTGGATTGGATTGGAGTAGAGTACGGTGGATGGGATTTGGGTAGAGTGGTGTGGATTGGAGTGGGGTGGATTGAGTGGGGTGGGGTGTATTGGAGTAGAGTGGGGTGGATTGGAATGGGGTGGATTGGAGTGGAGTTGGGTGATTGGATTGGAGGGGTGTATTGGATGGGGAGTATTAGATTGGAGTGGGGCGGATTGAACTGGGGTGGGGTGGGGTGGATTGGATTGGGCTGAGGGGGATTGGAGTGGGGTGGATTAAATTCGATAGGGGTGGGTTGATTGGATTCGAAAAAATTCGATTGGAGTGATTGGAGCGGGATGGGGTTGATTGGATTTGGGGGTGGTAAGGGGTGGATTGGATTGGAGTGGGTGAATTATAGTAGAGTGAATTGGAGTGGGGTGGATTGGATTGGGTTGAACTGGACTGGAGTGGAGTGGGGTGAATTGGATTGGATTGGGGTGGACTGGAGTGGGGTGGATTGGATTGAATTAGAGTGGGGTGGATTGGATTAGAGTGGGTAAATTGGATTAGAGTGGGTGAATTGGATTAGAGTGGGGTGGATTGGGTTGGATTGGATTGGTTTGGAGTGGGGTGGATTGAATGGATTGGATTGGATTGGAGTGGGGTGGGGTGGATTGTGGTGGGGTGGACTGGATTGGAGAGGGGTGAATTGGATTGGGCTGGGGTGGGCTGGAGTGGAGTGGTTTGGGGTGGGGTGAATTGGAGTGAATTGAATTGGAGTGGAGAGCAGTAGACTGGAGGGAGTGGGGTGGGGTGGATTGGATTGGACTTGAGTGGAGGGAATTGGAGTGGGGTGGATTGTGGTGGATTGGATTGGGCTGTAGTGGGGTGGTTCGGATGAGTGGGGTGGATTGGACGGGAGTTGGGTGGATTGGAAAGGTGTAGATTGGGATGGATTGGAGTGGGGTGGGTTGGAGTGTGGTGGATTGGATTGGAGTGGTGTGGATTGGATTGGTGTGGGGAGGATTGGATTGTGTGGGGTGGATTGGATTGGTGTGGGGAGGATTAGATTGTGTGGGGTGGATTGGATAGAGTGGGGTGGATTGGACTGGACTAGGATGGATTGGGGTGGAATGGAGTGGGGCAGATTAGATGGGGCAGATTGGATTGCAGCTGACTGGAGTGGGGCAGATTGGATTGGGTTGGATTGGTGTGGGGTGGATTGGATGGATTGGGACAATTGGAGTGGGGTGGGTTAGAGTGGGGTGGGGTGGATTGGGGTGAGTGGTTTGAATTGGATTGGAGTGGAGTGGGATGGATTGGATTGAGTGGGGTGGATTGGAATGGGGTGGATTGGATTGGGGTGCATTGGTGTGGGATGTGGTGGGGTGAATTGGAGTGGGGCTGATTGGATTGGGGTGGGTGGGGGTGGATTGGTGGGGGTGGATTGGAGTGGGTTGAATTGGGGTGTGCTGCACAATTATGTGTCAAAGCATAATTTTGGAAATTACACCTAAGAAAGAAACAAGATCGCTTTGCAATATTTAGAACAAGATAATCGTCATCTTTTGAGAACAGTGCCCACGAGCAAAAACAAAACAAAACATGAGTGCAAAGGGAGAAAAGAAGACTTGGCAAAATAAAAGAAAGTTAACTGTAGAAAAAAAACTTTACAGTTTTGTTTGTTCTGCTGGGCACATTTTTGCCAGTGTCACGCCTTCTGTATGCGGGAGCTCTAGAAGTTAAAAAAACAAACATAGTACCTGAATCACATCGGGAGCAGCAGACGGGCACTGATTAAGTTGAACCAGTCAGTGGTTGCTCCCTGCTCCACAGAAGGAAACGGAAATGATGCTTGGCTTGCAGTGACAAATTGCGAGGCTGTAAAGAAGAGTGTCATGCAAGCCAACAAACGGTAAGCAACGGGTGGGCTTCAAGCCCATTTTGTTATCAATAGTGTCTCACAATTGAGACGCATGCGCTAGCGCATGCTATTGCAGGCTCAACCCTATAAATCACTGGCAAAGCCAATTAGTGTTGCTTGATAATGTTTAGCCAGTGAAGCGATTTCCTTTATCTATGCCGCGTGGCTATTATAAAGTATAGAAAACAATAAACACTCTGCTTTCTATATATTGAGGGTGGTCATCAGGTTCAGTGACACAACATGCGTTGTGTGATCACATGCATTGCCACAACGTTACTACGCAACATGGTGGCCATCTTAAAAGTAAATAATATTTTTGTTGTTTTCTATACATTTAACACGGCCTTATGCCGCAACTACCTTTGCCACTACCTGCATTGGTTAAAGATTATAACTCGACTGTCATTGGCAAAGCCAATAACGGCTACCTCTATGGATCAATAAGGGCATCTCCAAGGCTGTAATTTGGCGCAGGGCATGCCATAGAGGCACATAAGGGACATCTGGGCAGCACCAAGGCCACTGAGGAGCTTCGGGAGAGAGGGCAGGGGAAGAGAAATAGGGACCTCAAGGGAATTATAGAGCTAGAGTATGATCTGAAAACAAAAACATGCACTTCAGTAATGTGCTACTCAAATTTAAAAAAAACAAGAAAAATAGTTCCATGATGTCAACAGTGGAGGCCTACGCTACAGCCAATAACAAGCATTTGCAATGCAATAGGTCTTGCATTTATGAAACGTCTCGAAAATGCGAGACCTATTGCATTGCAAATGGTTGCTTGCAAAAACGCCCCATGCCGTGGTTTAAGTTTAGTGGTGGCCGCGCCCCTTTCCTTAGATGCGGCTCGTCTAAAGAAAGGGGCACGGCAGCCATTAATGTGAAAGCGCGGCACGGGGCACTTTTACAAACAAAAGTTAAATACAAAATTGGGGAAAAAAACCATGCGGCCGCATTCGGCGCCGCAAGGCTGCCGCAAATAAACCAAAGGTGCGGCCATGTTATGAGAAAAAAAAGCCTTATGAGAGAGCATTGGTGAAAAGCATTTAACTAAATAGTGCTCGGAAGCTGTAATTAAAGCCTACGGAGCACCAACACACGTAAAAGGGGGTGTCCTCATGAGAGGTTACAAATGAAGATAAGGTGGTACTAAGGAGGGACTAACAAGCCTATTAACGAATTAGAAGCCAGCATTCACCAAGGACAATGACACAGTCCAATGAAAAATATGGGCAGAGAGTGGGCGGAGCTTCAAGTCCATACCTGACTACAGCATGCCTCGCAGGGCAGCGCATGCACTGCCCAGGCTCGACCTAAAAAGCTACGGGAAGAGAGCTACGCTCCAGAAGAGGGAGGAACACAGAATAGGAGGAAAGCCACCAATAAAAAGAAGAGAACTGAGATGGACAAGAAAGCCATCTAATCATGTGCAAGGGTTGACTCTGGAGTAATAATATCTGAGACAGACAGCTAGAGTTGTTTGCATCGAGACCAAAAAAACCAGTGACAGAAAGTTCCATATTTTTTCCCAGCACACTACAAAAATCTTCAATTTATTGAAACCCGAATACGGTTATGAATAGCACTGACGTGAAACCATTGGTTACAAACAGGATGAACGGGAAATTATGTGTATAGGGAAAACTTGTCCTGAAAACAAGTTTAACTCACATGTGATTGATGCGGTAACAGCTGTTGGCTGTGCTTTACCCTTTTTGTGTGAAAAAAGCTTGCAGTGCAACTGAGGTGCTGTATCTGTTCTGTGAAGCTTGAGCTGCTCCTGACAAATTCAGTACCTTTTGGGTGTGTACAGTTCCTGGGTATGCTCAGCATGTTCTTTGAGTAACTGAACATTGAAATGCTAATGTCTATGCTCTTCATTTCCTGTGCTTCCGAAAAGCCTGTAACTCTGCTGCCTGGATGGGATCCTTTCAGCGCGTGTGCAACACTGCTTACCAGTCTGCCTCTGTCAAGTGTTGTTTGCACTGGTGGGGGCTGTGCTGCCAGGGCCGGCTTTAGAGTGGTGCGATTGGTGCGGCCACACTGGGCGCTGACCTGAGGAGGGGACGCTGACCTCAGGGGGGGCACTGTGTTTAGCAATAACTTACGATTTAAAAACCACTGTGGCAGAGTTCCTCGTGTGTCCAGCTTTCCGGTAGCAATAAAAATGTCAAGATAACTCTTATGATTAATGTTCCTGTAGAGAGAAAGCTTGGATTTTGTCTAGTGGAAGTTTTGACTCGCCATAATGTAGCACAGAGGGTTAAGATGCCTTATGAGAAGAACGCATACTGTGGAGATCACAGATATGTATTTTATGTAGATAACTGACTGCTTTTGTCAGAGAGATCCTTTTGTTACCGCAATTCATAAGATACAACCCTAATATAGAACACTGACTGTCATCGAATAGCTGCATGCAAACTACATAAAATAAGTTAGGATGTTATGTTTATTTCCCCGTTGTTTCATTATTTATTCCTAATGTTTCTAAAAAGGATTAGTTTGGGTAAATATATATATATTCATATTAGTAAAGCCAGCCTTTTCAGTGCTTTAAAACATATGAAATGTATGTGAGAGAGGGGCTATGGAGAGATGAGGGACAATTCTGCCCGGTGGTAGTGAGGGAATCCGAGGAGGTCGTCATGGGGAGGAAGCGCCAAAAATGATTGTCGCACTGTTCGCCACCAGCGCTAAAGCCGGCCCTGTGTGCTGTGCATAGCATCTGTTAGGTAAGGAAAGCTCTACCACTGCTTACATTTGTAGAACTACAGTCGGGCCTTCAAACTGGCGAAACCTGCTGGAAGTCAGTGCGCCAGATGCGTGCACACAATGCAAAGGAAATTGCCCACCTAGTGCTAACTTTGGACTGCCACTCGTGCACACCCGGGTCCTTTTTAGGTCTGGTTTGACAACGTAGCTCTCTGCAATACGTATTGTTACCAGTTCTTTGAAATGTACATAGTATGGGCTTCAAGTCCACCAAGGGAAGTATTGCTCTCTCACCTCATGCTATTGGCTGTTTGGTGGTGTATTCCACCTGCCACGAAGTGCTTCCATTCAAATGCACAAAGGGATATTTTACATCTGTAAAGTAGTCTTGATAGTCACGCAGTTTGTCCCTTTCAATTGTTTATCCGCGTATAAATTCTATTACAAAAAAACACTATTTTTTGCTATTTTGTCAGCAATAGCAAAGCTAATAGAGCAGTTTTTAAAGTAATAAACGACATGTGCGCGTGCAACACATGTAAAAAGTATTGGTGAATGGCTGTGTTTACATGCATAAACACTTTAAAGCTAGACTTATTGGCTTTAACAGTGCTTGTTATTTAGGCACTCGTGCATCCGACCTTGGCAACGGGGATGTGTGTAGATTGTAACCTCACTACTTTCATCTTGGCATCAGATGCTGACGTGAATACAAGACAAAACACGCCTCTAAACGCTCCAAGTAATAAAATAATAAAGATGTAAAACATAGGCTAACAAAGAAACATGCTGTACATTGACTGGTTCTATTGCCCTGGACCACACAGATGTTCGTGGATATCAATAGAGTTCCTGGTTTCTTTGGCAGGCAAGTAAGTGGGCGAAGGTCATTGCATCTTAGCCCTTGAACCACATGCTGATATGTTATTACTGGTGGCGGCGTTCTGGCCTGACTGGGATTGGTGGTGTCAGTCATCTCACTGACCAGATGTGGGCTGCACCACAAGCCATCAGGATCTTCTGAGTCATACAGGAAGGTCAGTAGCGTCTAGGCGAAATTTAGCTGGCTGTCCCTTTGAATCTTTGGAACATGGATGCATCATGGGTGACTTGTTCTCCATGTCTCTCAACTGTGATCATCCCCATTTAAAGTTTAAGGGACACACTCAAAAGGCACGCAACATTTTACCTGAGGTCCATGATGAGGTGATGGTAAGGTGCCCCTCAATGCCTTCCAAGCAGCATGGACGGAGCATGGAGTAGGATGCTTGAGCATCATTTCTGCAGCGCCGCAAGAAATTGTGAATGGTCCCCTCTAGATCAGTTTGTTGTTCACCTCATCGTCATTATGTTGTTTTAAATGTGCATGAACACGGACCTCGCTGTTTGCTTGAGGCTTCCTGGGTGTGATTTTGTAATGTTATGTTACAGTCTCTTAGTTGCTCATCTGGGACAGCGCAGCCATCCATAATTGGATTCCCCCATGGAGTCTAGCACCCCTCTCCTATGGTGATGGGCTTAGAGGGTTTCAACAGAGCTGTGCTATAACACAACTTTAACACAACTCAGCAGCCGTGTCTTCTACCCAAGCATGCGATCCCAGGAGCCATACCTTTCCTCAGAGCCTAACCTTGGTTTTAACATTGTCCTGCCGCCCTTAGTGAGTGTTGTGGAAACTAGGCTAGGTGGTAGGTACATAGTGCAGGTCACACACAGCACTAAACCTTCCGAGGTGAAACCGAGTTTGTGCCTAAGCTGCCAGGCAGCGTGCAGGGCGTGACGTTCACTTCAGAAGCTGGCAGGGGGCACGGATGGCATGATTTGCAGTCAGAGGAGTTATTGACACCAGATCGACAACAGGTCAACGTTGGACATCAGCAGTTTGATGGCCCTTCTTCGCGTTCCTGTAGGCCCAGAAATAGTGGTAATGAGCGGTTAGTGATCAGTGAAGACGACACATTTGTTTTTAAACAGCTGCACATGTCGGTACACCCGTCCACTTTATTGCAGGGCTTATATATTTTTCTTTTATTTGCAGCAGATTTCCGCAGCTCTGAGGACGGCGCCAACAAATGCTGTTGTTGCTAGTGCTTGTTTTTGTAGTGCACTGTGTCAGATAGACTGGCAACCATGACTACCACAGTGGCTTTTCAGGGGTCAAGCTACTTCATGGTAGCTCTTGTAACAGAGGACCATTTGATTGGTGCTTCTGTTTTTTTAACAACTTTTTTGTTTTAATTCTCACTTTACAGGTCTGATCGAGACTAAAGCTGCGACCAGCATTAAAATCAGTATATTTATACAACAGCAGCATGCCATGTACATTGGTTCGGCAGTAACTGGTGGAAAATCTGCAAAGAAAGGGTAAAAAAAAAAAAAAAAAATTTTTAAAAATACAAAGAAACCTTGTAATGACATCATCGTGCAATGTTTGAATCGTGCAAGCCTTCGGAAGAAGAGGATACATTATCATAAGTTGGATCATCGTTTAATATTTGATTACACGGTGCTTCTTTTTAATTCTCTTTTGCACTAAGTTAATTCTCACTCTGGTTTGGTGTTAGCGATAAATCAGCTGCAACAGGTCACAATTCTGAGGAAGCCGTAGGTAGTCAAAGGGGTTTGCGACAGTTTCACCTGCCTTGATGTCTCTGACCTTCTTCAGCTCGGCCTTCTCTCCTTGGTCAGCAGAAAATATAGCTGAAGAACCCGAGGGTGCCCTTGAATAATTCGCCTTTTGTCACTGCAGAGGGCCGGTGCTGAACAGGCCTCCGTTCTTCCGTGTTCAGTGATGGATGTTCCGTAGGTCAAAATGTCATCATTCACATTCATGAAGCCTGCGACTTCTCTCTTTTATTTTAGATTTATTAGTGCTTTATCGCATGAAGAAAACATTTAAAGGAACCATTATGGGCAGTAAGGACTATCCACGTCAGCAATGACAGCATGACAGAAATGTTACATTGAATAGCATCCGACACATTCGTCCTTTGCCCTCTTTCCGTCCTCTCCCACCCTTCTCTCCCCCCCCCACCCCATTTTCTGCATACCATAAAGTTCTCTGGCCTGATTAGTAAAATTGCCTAATCCCCCATTGTAGGTGATTTCCGTCTTAAAGATATTATAAAGAGAGGCCAACTTGTATGAACTAGAAATTACAAACTAACGAGGCACTCCACAGTGTCTGCCACGGAGTCATATTGACACAATATCCAAACAATACACTCTCCACTCCTGTTCCCACTAAAATTTGCAGTCAGTTTTGTAGGTTTCGTACAGTTAAGACCTTTGGAATAGTGTTACCACTTTTGGTAAGAAAGAGGCCCCCGTGCGAAGCACCAACTTATCGGAAGATGGTCAGGCGAGGAGGCTTAGATGACAGAGTCTGCAATTCGCTCACCCTCCTGGCAGATGTTATTGCCACAAAAAGGCTGTTTTGATTATAAGCAGCCGGAGGGGGCAGTTGTGCAGAGGTTCGAACGGAGCACACATGAGGAAGGTGTGAACCAAATTAAGGTCCCACTGAGGCATGATGAAAGGGGCAGGAGGGAACATATGTACAAGCCCCTTAAGAAATCTATTTACAATCAGGAATTTAAATAAAGAAGGTTTGTCTGGTAGCTTCAAAAGGCAGATAAGGCCAAAAGGTCCCCCTTTAACAGTGCCTAGAGCAGAGCCCTGCTGGGCAAGGGTCAAAATAAATAGGAGAACTTGAGAGAGGGAAGGCAGAAAGAGGATCAATAGATCTTTCTGTACAATATGTTACAAATTTGTTCCACCGGCAGAATACACGGTCTTGGTAGAGGGACGCCTGGCTGCCAAAATAACATTACAGACTTCAGGAGGAAGGTCGAATGCCATCAACTGCTCAATCTCCACGCAAAAAGGCGTAGAGTTGACAGGTTCGGGAGGAGGACCCTCTCCTGCTGCTTCAACTGAAGATCCTCCCGAAGGGGCAGCCTGATTGGAGGATCAATGCTCAATTGGAGAAGCTCCGGATTTCAGAATCTCTGTGCCCAGTCCAGAACCACAAGAATGACTTGGGCTTGTTGCTCATGTTCTTCTTGAGAACTCTGGGCAGGAGTGGTATGGGTGGAAAAGCATATAGAAGGCCTGAGCTCCACTCATAATGAAAAACGTCTTCGAGCGAGAGCTGCCTTGGAAACTCCAGTGTGCAAAACTGCTGACATTGCGCGTTCACGGCTGAGGCGAACAGATCTAACCAAGGCTCTCACCACTGTTAAAAAAAGACCTTGCGCCACCTCCAGATGGAGACACTATTTGCAATCTGCTAAGCATTGACGGCTAAGTTCATCCGCCCTGGCGTTCAGAGAACTTGCCAGGTGTTGAACCAAAAAGGGATGTGCCCTGCTGTTCCAGCCATGTGCAGAGATGCAGTCTCATGACAAAGGGTCCACGACCCAACCCCACCATGTTTGTTGCAGTACCACATGGCAGTGGTGTTATCCCTCAACACTTGAACCAGCTTTCCCTTGATTGAAGGAAGAAAGGCTTTCATTGCCAAGCAAATCGCACGGAGCTCCAGCAGGTTGATGTGGTGTCCGAATTCCGCCAGAGACCTCTGATCTCCACCTCTCCCAGATGGCTGCCCCATCCCAGGAGTGATGCATCTGTCACTACTGTGTGATCTGGGTGGGTTAGGGAGAGGGGATTGCTTCTGACCCAATCGCGGTTGGACAGCCACCTCTACAGGTCTTGTGCAGTTCCCTCTGAGATCTGCACAATGTCAGAGAGATTCCCCTAATGCTGTGCCCACTGGAGCTTGAGGTCCCACTGCAGAGCCCACATATGCCATCTGGCATGTGTATGTGTCACAAGCAGAATGCAGGAGGCCATGAGGCCCAGCAGCCTCAGAGTCATTCTCACCGAAATCCAGGATAGAGGCTGAAACATCGGTATCCTCGCCTGAATATCCTGGACTCGCTGCTCGGGAGGATTGGCCCTAAACTGCACTGTGTCCTGAACAGCTCTGTTGAAAGGGAGCATCTGAGAGGGAGTCAGGTGTGACTTTGTCACACTGATAGTGAACCCCAGCCAATGCAGGAGGTTCGCCATAGTCTGGAGGTGAGAGACGACAGGGTCGGGCAAGCTCGCCTTTAACAGCCAGTTGTCAAGATAGGGGAAGACTGCCACCCCAGATCTGCGCAGATGAGCTGCGACGATCGCCATCCCCTTGGCGAAAACCTGAGGGGCGCTGGTAAGGCCAAAGGGGAGCACGATTAAGTGAAAGTGCTCGTGGCCTACCGTAAACTGCAGGTAGTGCAGATGAGCAAGCAGGATGGAAATGTGAAAATAGGCATCCTGCAAGTCAAATGCTACCATCCAGTCTCCTGGGTCCAGGGCAGACAAGACCTGAGCTAGAGTAAGCATCTTGAACTTTTCCTTTTTGAGAAAGTAGTTGAGGGCTCGCAGATCCAGGATAGGGCGCACGTTCTTTTTTTCCCCTCTTTGGACCACAAAGTAGCAGGAATAACAACCACAGCCTACTTCTGGCTCCTTCCTCCTGAAGCAAAATCAGGCGATCCTCCATCAGTCGGTTGTAAGTTGGAGGCATGGAGAAAGGGGTAGTCTCGAAGGGAAAGGAGTAGCCCCTTCAGCCCATCTGAAGAACCCATCTGTCCGACATGATGTTTTGCCAGTGGTGGAGATGATGGATGATCCTGCCACTAACTGGCCGCCAATGATCTTGAAGGGTCGGACTAGGTGGACTTGGAGGCTGAGGTGTATGGGGGAGGCGGTGGGCTGACCTGACTTCTCGCCACCCGACCCACAGGGTAGGAATGAGCCATGTCCACGCAGAGGTTGCTGAACTTGCACGGCCTTGTGACTGGTGTATGGCTGACACAGCTGAAATCCCCTTCCGTAGCCACGGAAGCGGCGAAAAGCAGACAGGGACGTGTGACCACTGAGAGGCCCAAGGACTTGGTCATAGCCCGCGAGTCCTTAAAGTGCTCTAGTGCCATGTCTGCTCGGTCTCCAAAGAGACAGGTGCCATTAAAGGGCATGTCCATGAGGGAAGCCTGGACATCCCCTGAAAAGCCAGAAGTTCTCGAGCCACCAATGACATCGCTCTGCCCAGCGAGTTGGTTGTGTCAAGCCCACAACGAATGGCGAACTTTGTCGCATCTCTCTGGTGTGATACTGCTTGAGAAGATGGCCCGGGCCTCCTCTGGGACCTGAGGCAGCACTTGCGCAACTGTTTCCCACAGGCAGTAGGAATAATGGGCCAATAGGCATGCAGTGTTCACTGACCACAATGCAAGGCTGGCGGAAGAAAAGATTTTCTTACCCCAACTATCCAGCCTCTTGGATTCCCTGTTCGGGGGTGCAGAAGGGTATGCGCCTTGTGAGGTAGACGCTTGGACCACCAAGCTCTCGGGGTAGGGTGGTTGGTGAGGAAATTTGGGTCGCCGGGTGCAGGGCAATAGCGGCAGGCAATTGTCCTATTCACAGGAGACCCTGTGCTGGGCTTGGACCAGGTTCCCAGAAGGACATGAGTGAAGGCCTCATTGAATGGCAAGAGGAGTTTCGAAGAGGAGACACCCGGCTGCAAAACCTCCGTCAAGACGTTCGTCTTGACTTCCACCAAAGGGGGCTAAAGGTCCAGGACCTCAACTGCCCTTCTCACCACCATAGCATATGAAGCGCTCTCCTCTGTAGACACAGTAGGGGGAGAAAGAAGGCCAGAATCTGGAGAGGAATGCAGTCCACTGGCCTAATCCAATTCCTCATACCAGTCCATTTCGTGTTCAGATTGGGCTTGTAAAGGGTCCAGCGACCACTCCCAGTATTCCTCCATTCCTAGCCCTTCAAAATAAGGCTGAGGAACCGACCTAGGACCCAAGGGTGCTATTGGCGCCGGAATCGATCTGGCTTTGGGTTGTCTGCGTTGGTCTGGCTCCACCACTGGATCCATTGGGGGGTATCGGCGCCAGAGCTGCTGGCACAGAACCTGATGGAACCCCCTCTCAGCCTCCATGGCCCAAAGGCACGCACCCGGAGGGTCAAGCTGCCCAAATATGAGGCACATGGCGTCATAAAATTATTTGAGCTGGGCAGGCGTCACTACAGCTCCCAGGAAGGCAGGGATGCGCGGAGCCGACCCAGGTGCAGGTTCCGCAGAACGAGGCCTAGAGTGCCGAGACTCCTCCGTCACATTGGCCGACGGACGGGGAGAAGTTTAAGCATGCTTTGACTTCTTGTGTTTTTTATGCCTCTTACTTGACCTACCCGACAACTTCGAGTGCCAGGACGAGGAGTTAGAACTCCCGGAGCGGTGCCCGGACCTTCCTCTCGACCGGGACCAAGAATGAGACCTCTGGGGGTGAACAACGCGGTGCTGAGCACAGGGCCACAAGCAGCTTTAGGGACAGCTCCGTCAAAACTTTCGAAGCCATGGCCCGGCAGTCGGAGCACGACTTAGAGTGATGGTCACGCTCCAGGCACCAAAGACAAATCAAGTGTGGATCTGTCACCGACATGGCGTGGTGGCAGGGGCTGCACAATTTGAGTTTAGAAGTCTTCTTTAACATGTTGGAAAAACCTACACACCAAAAAATGTTCGACAAAACGTTGAAAAAAGCCTATCAAAAGTTGACAGAGGGTAGATCTCTTCACGGATCTGCGCTGGCTGGCGTAGAAAGAAAAGAAACTACGCCAGCGCACTGAGGTGGCACCTATATAGATGACATGGACATCACAACGGCGGAGAAGACGCCGATGATGTCACGCAGAGCCGGCCAACGCCACCTACCGGCTCGCAAGGGTATTGCTCGAAGAAAAATCTTCAGGATCCAGTCGACGCCTGGGAAATTCAAAGGTAAGGAATGTGCAGCTAGATGTCTCTATCAGATCCAGCAGTCAACATTTAATCTAGGAGATGGCAGGAAGTAGAAACTCAAATGGTATGCCAGTAAATAACACCCAATAACTTTAACGTTCAGTAAGTGCTATGACTTCAAAGAATAAGAGAAATATTACTTATATGTAGATGCACAGACCAGTTAAAAAATGCAAAGAAAACTAGAAGGTGGTATAACCTTGTAGATGTGTTTATAACATGTTTATAGCTCGTATGAATTAGAACTATAACTTTGGCCCAAAGGCCCTTTTTACCCTATGTGGATATTCCAACATTGATGTCAGAAATATAGAATTCATTGGGTGTTTGACATTCTGTGAGGATCTTTCGATGCAAAGGATCCAGATTTGAGTTAGGGCTAGAAAAGGGATCTTCTGGACCAAGCGCTCAGAGTACCAGTATGGACAACTCATTAGGTAGGCACCTGTTATGTTAAATGAACTTTTAAAGCGCACTTACACCAAACGGTTTCATGGCGCTGGAGTCCAGGGGATACTACTGCTTGAAAGGTTTAGTAATATGCCTTGCAGAAGAGCCAGGTCTTTAAATGTTTCCCAAACTGAGCGTAGGAGGTCAGTGATCTAATCCAGAGGGAGAGAATTCCAGAATTGGGGGGCCAAGACCGCAAATCTTAGTCCCCCATGTTTCTTGCGTTTAAAGGACGGGACGACTACAAGATTTAGATGGGAAGACCTGAGATCCCGAGAAGGGACGCAACGCTGAACCCGAGAGTATATAAACGCCGGGCTGTTGCCATAAAGAGCTTTAAAGGTAATGCACCCCAGCTTAATTGCGCTATGTTTGGCTACTGGAAGCCAGTGTAATCTTTTCATTAGTGGTGTACCATGGTGCCATTTAGGCTGATGGTAGATTAGTCTGGCCGCCTGGTTTTGCGCCAGTTGCAATCGTTTTAATTGATATGCCAAAATGCCAACATAAAGTGAGTTGGCATAGTTAATGTGGGAGATGACTAAGGCCAGTACTACTTGGGTCAGGGCATCTGTAGTAAGAAATGTGCTGATCTTCCTGATCCTTCGAAGCTGAAAGAAACAGGAAGAAACCACTGTCCCAATCTGGGCTTTCATAGGTAGATCCTTGTCGAAGTGATGCCCAGACTTTTGATTGAGCACGCGGGGAGTGGAGGATTTCCCAATTCGGTTGGCCAGAAGTTGGAGTTCCAGGGGTTAGCCTGCCGATTAGGATCAGCTCTTTTTTATCGGGGTTCAATTTCAGATGGTTACTATTCATCCACTCACTTATAAATCGAATGGTGAATTGAAAATTGGAAACAGAAGATGCCGACTGATGGATATCAGATATCAGTTGGAGGTCGTCGGCATAGTTGAAGGTACCAACCTTCCTTTCTCCAAGGGAGCGAATAAGGGGCAGTAAGTACAGGTTAAAAAGAAGTGGTGAGAGAGAAGAGCCCTGCGGCACCCCACAGGCTAGTTTGACTTTGGAGGAGGAGAGGTGGGTAATGCAGACAGCTTGAGAGCGGTCTTTCAGAAAGGATAAGAGCCACTTAAGGGCCAGGCCCTGGATCCCGGCGCTACAGACACGGTCTGCCAGAAGATCATGGTCGACCATGTCAAATGCTGCAGAGAGATCAAGGAGTACCAGAGCCTGGGTAATGCCCTTGTCGGCCCCCTTCCTAAGTTCGTCCAGAACCGTGAGGATGATGGTCTCTGTGGAATGAGCCGGACGGAAGCCCCCCTGGTGGGGGTCAAGATAGTAGGAATGTTCAATAAAGGAGCTGAAGCAACTTGCCACATGTGCTTCCAACACCTTAGCTAAGTAGGGGAGCAGGGAAATGGGGCGATAGTTCGTGAGAGCTAAGGGGTCTGCCCCTGTTTTCTTTAGGATGGGAACAATATCCACTTCTTTAAATACATTAGGAACAATGCCCTGCTTGAGGGAGTTATTCAAAAGCCCCGAGAGGAGGATCCGGTCAAGTGAGAAAAGCTTCCCTGAATATGTGCGGAGGGCAACAGTCAGTAGGGGAGCCAGATCCCACCTTCCTTAGAAGGCTGAAAAAGGTTTCCCTGGTAATGAGAGGGACCTGTTCTAGCAATTGAGGGTTCCTGAATGTGGATGGTTCGGCTATAGGAGGGGTATTGGCAGGTATGCAAACTTAATGGTGGCAATTTGTTTGATAAAGTAGGTGTTGAGGGAGTCACATAGTGCTTGAGTGGGGGCGGGTTTTGCTGTGACTCTCTGGCTTGGATAGTTCAGCCACAATAGCGAAGATTTCCTTTGATTTATTAACAGAGCTTAATATCTTGTTAGAAAAATAGGTGGTCTTGGTTTGTAAAATGGCGTTTTTATATTCTTTAAGCTGGATTAAAAATATATCTTTTCTGTCTGAGGAGTAATTTCATTTCCCGTTACGTTCTGCTTGACGTAGGGCAAGTTTCATTAGTTTTAGGTCTTCGGAGAACCAACGTTGGGCATCATGAGGTCTAATTATCTTGACTTTCTTAATGGGTTGAAGGCTGTCACTGGCGGATTCAAGCCAAGATTTGATACTTTCTGCATGTTTGTTAATTAACTGCTGCTCGGGTGGAGCTGAAGAAATCAGCAGAGTGCAGAAGTCTCCGATGTTGGAGCGTCTCCAGTTTCTTGCTATGCGGCTCCCCTTCATGTGCGGCTTAGCTAAGTAAACATTGGAGAGGGCGAATTTAATAAAATAGTGATCCGACCAGGTGCAAGGAGAGATCATTAAATTAGAGACCGTCAAGATGGATGTCCAAACTTGGTCAAGAGTGTGACATTTGACGTGAGTGGGAACAGTCACATGCTGGGTACAATTCAGCCCAGAGAATAAATCCGTCAGTTCAGCAGAACTGGTACCGCCCATGATATCATTGGCCCAATAATTAAAATCTCCAATTATAAGGATTTTAGCGTAGTTGATGGCTAGGTGGGAGATCTTTTCACCCAGTAGTTGAGGGAATGATGGCATATGATGAGGGGGTCTATAGATCAATGCACAAATAAGGGGGGGGGGGGAGAACATGGGGAATCGGGTTTTAGAATTACGCAGTTGACTGATGGTATGCCCATTGCAGCGAGAGATGTGAACTGTAACTTCTGGTGTACTATGACTGCTACCCCTCCCCCTGCTCTCCCAGAGGTCCTATTAGCTTGAAGGATGTAATAACTGCTAGGCAGTGCTGCTAATATGTCTGGGGTGGACTCTTCAGTGAGCCAAGTTTCAGTAAGGCGTATGTCCAGTTTATCTGAGTCCAGAAGCTGGAATATTTCTAATTGGTGTTTAACCAAAAAAATGAGTGTTCAGATATGCAACTGTGAGTTCAGTCCCCAGGTGACAGTGAGGGATTGAGGGGTCAAGATTTGTGTAATTATTTTGCCTGATGAGGTTATCCGGGCGGGGAGGCCCGAAATTGACTTCAGGGAAAGACTCTCTATGCTTCAAAATACCGAGGTTGTCAAGTTTAGAACAAGTAGCAGTATCAGGCATCAGTTTGCTGACTTGCAAGGATTTCAGCTCCAACGGGGAGTAGCACAAATTTTGGGCATAATGTCTTGCCCCTGGCCCCGGACGGACGCGCACAGACGGGCTTACCTTTGGCACGCCTTTGGTGCGCCATCAGAGCACCCGCTGCGCGCTTCTGCTGCGCTCCCGCGCCACGGCCGGCATTTAATGGCCAAGTGCGGGGCTATCTCCTCCCCCCTCCCGCAATGATTGTTTCCCCAAAAAAATGCGAAATGTCCGGTCCAAGTGCCTGGAACCGGAAGGAAAACAGAAGGACTCTGTGCAAGTGCAAGGTAAGTAAAAGCGATAAAAACAAGTTCAAATTCAAAAGCAGTTTTTTAAAAATACAGCAGCATCAAGTTATTAAAATAATTCTGAAATGGCCGAGCAGCGAGTCAGTTGAGAAAATATATCGCCCAACACAGGAAAGCGGCAGTCGTACCCAAAACGAACGCTCCAGCGCTACGGCCGGCATTTAATGGCCAAGTGCCGGGCTAGCTCCTCCCCCCTCCCGCAATGATTGGTTCCCCAGAAAGATGCGAAATGTCCGGTCCAAGTGCCTGGAACCGGAAGGGAAACAGAAGGGCAAGTTATTAAAATAATTCTGAAATGGCCGAGCAGCAAGTCAGTTGAGAAAATATATCGCCCAACACAGGAAAGCGGCAATCGTACCTAAGTTAGTAAGTCAACTGTGGCAAAAATAAAAACAGTTGAAAAAAACCTAGCCAAAAAATCTACAACCAAAACAATGAGGTCACCAAACAATGTAGTCACTGGTGCATTTCTAGGTCCTTTAGAGGGGTGGTATTCAAGTCAATGACTATCTGGCAGTTATGTGTTCAACGGGGGCATTTGTAATACCAAGCCAGCACCCGCTATGCCATCTCCAGATGTACCTAAAGTCTTTTTGTGGCATGGGTATGGATTTGACCAATGCCACTCACCGACCTTAAATGCATTACCATTTCCCCTGGGAATCATACTTTATGGTGTCAACAAGATTTTCAAATATTAATATCTCAAGAGCTGGACGAGATAGAGGTATAGTAAAAATGGTTCCGGAATCAGAAAAAAACAGAAACATCAAACAGTGCTGGACCTCTATTCCAGCATCTTAAGGTCAACTACCTTCTTTTCTCTCTGGGAATGGGATGGGGGGGGGAATGCTGGGATGGGGGGGGAATGCGGGGACAGGGGGCAATGCGGGAACAGAACGGGCTCACCAGAACAGGGACATGTGATGTGCCAGCCACTCCCTGCTGATGTAGACCTGGCCAGCTGGACGGCAGTGATCTTGTGGCTCCTGCCTGACCTCAGTCTATTGAGATGTCCTCCATGCAGATTCTCCAGTCAGCTTGGTCGTGTGCACATCTTCCAGAGATCATGTCAACCTCTTTTGGCAGGTGCAGTCCAGCTCTTTGTGCAGACACATAGGATCAACATCTCTCCAACTTGTGTAACCAGTAAAGACGCCCTAATGCATTTATAACTGTATTGCATGGGCCCTAGCTTGAAAAAGCGCTGATGTATTGGACTTCAAAAATGCAATATTCTCATGGCTAACAATCTGCCTGGGAAACTAAAACAGAGCTGTTTCAAGGGTGGCAGTATTTATTCTCCTCTGGATGCCATGGCAGGAAGACAGAACTAACTAGAGTGGTGGGATTTTTTTGTTGCAAGGTTCATACATTTCCTCCAATCACAGAGGAGTGCAGCATCCCTTTGTGTCCACTTTTCCAGGACTTTTGGAGCAAAATCATCTTCACCAAATTACATGGATTTTGGTGAAGATTAATTTGCATATCGAGGGCCATTGTGCCCAGCACAGGTTGTCGATTCTTACAATCCAACAACAATGCACGAAGATGGGGGAGCGGGAAACTTAAAGTATCATTGGGATGGGCTGGGAGCCTCCACCCACTCATCAGGGAGAATACGTTTCAGGGAGGGGAGCCTGAGCAGTGGTACGTCCACCTTGGAAGAATGTAGCCTGCATGAAAGAGGGTCCTTTCTTGTGTTCAACACACGCAGGGACCAAGTGACTCCACCATTCACTAAGTGTGAGTAAGCCACGTATATGAACATACACCCAAGTCTCATCCTGTCACAAAATGAAAGCAAGCAACACCAGTTACTGTGACTGCATGGACCTACAACTGTGGGGGCTAGTAGGCATCACCCCGCCGCTGTTAACAGGCCTGTGTCACTGAACTATCGATTAGCTGCCACCACTGCCAGTTACCTTATAGTCTCGGTTCAGGTAGAAGCAGCCATCCTCACTCAGACTGGGGGTAAATTTCGAGAATCACATGGTCACAGAAAATATTAGAAAAGTTAAAGAATGAAGTATCTCCAGTGAACTTGCGTGATTGTCAAAGCAGCACAGCACAACTATTCTAAACACGCTGAGGACTGAAGTCCCAACATTCTGCACCTACACTGCGTGGTGAAAGCTCTTATTGGTGTTCTATTTGAGGCCTACATTACTGTCATACCTCTTGTACACATTCTTATGCAAGAGAGCCTTAACTGATGCTGTTCACATTGAACCTGGTCTGTTTGTGAGGAATACTTGCACGGCCACTTCCATGCTTCACTTGTTCAGATTGTGCAACTGAACGTTTCCGAGCTGCTTCATGTACTGGCCACTTTGTGCGCGTGAGGGAAACCTGCACTCCTGCTATGTGCACTGTACCTGTTGAGCTGCCACGGTTGTGTGCAGAGAAAGCTTGGACTGCATATTTCCATGCTAACCCCTCTGTGCGAAGGAAGCTCATACTATTGCAGCCCATACACGGCATCTGCGGTCTGAGGGAACCTTTGGTTGCTGTTGCCTGTTTTACCTTCTTGAATGTGTGAGGGAAATCTTGATCTACAAGTGCTAACCCAGTTGTTAGTGCCTGTGCTGTACCTGTCCAATAAAGTAGCACTGTTCTGTACTGCTATTGCCACAGTTACATATAAAATATACAGATAGGCAACATATTTCCTAACCATAATGTGCATAGCGTGTAAGCAAGGGACACCTGCAATGCTGCTTCCCATGATGCATCAGAGACGGTTGCCCTGTGCTTCACTTGCCCATGAAGTAACCTGGGGTGTAGCTTAGTAACTGAGATTGAGACGTGTCAGTCTCAAAATTTCCAGCTAAACAAGTGGTGGACTGTAAGGTGGAGGGACGAGAGGAACAAGGTTTGGGACGGATCGTTCCCTTGAGGAGCAGGGTCAGTACTGATTTGCATTAGGTGGGCCTTGGCAGTAGCACAGTGGGCGAAACATGATAGGTTGGAATGTTACTTAGAGCAATTGCCACAAGTTTGTCTATTTACAAGTATCAATTCCATTACCTTTTGGGTGTTTGATTGCCAGTAGTATGCCAGAAAACCTGAGACTGGCGCAGCTTTCCAAGCCTACTATTGCCAATGTTTGTGAATTCCAAAATGTAGTGAATATGCACCTATTGAAAGAGTACTTCTATGGGTGCAGATTTATTACTTTTTTGGTAAATCAGTCACTATATTTGCACTCTAAAAAAATTAACAAGTTAAAAGCTCTTAGAGAAGTGAGAAAAACCAATCATCGACAGAGCAGAACTAACTCACTGCCCACAGACTCAATTTGGGGAGTGTTACAACCCAAACACCATCCCCAGAAGCTAGGCCCCTGACAATCCCACCTGTGTCTGTTAGTTCTCCCTGGGAACTCATGTCTAGTGTTACATACAACACAATGCCCTGGAGTCCGTGCTCTGGGATCACTTATTTTAAATGAATTTTAACTACACACACTCTTCATCTTTGCTACAAGAAGTCTTGATGGAGAATTGTCAAATCAGTGCATGTAGGCAGGGCTGCATGTTTCCAGGCTTTGTCTTTTACAAATCATTTTATCAAGTGACTGAGGGCCCTATGTACTAATCCCGAGACGCAAACAGAGGTGGGCGCACCAGTCATTGAAAAGGAAAACCAGAGCCAGACAGAGAAAGGTCTGGCTTGGCTTTAAGAGTTCATGCATGAGCCAAGTCATGAAAACATATGGCATGCATATCGTGCAGCAAACAATGTAAAAATATGAAAGTCTCTGTGATAAAATGTTTAACTCGGATCACACAATTTGAAGAAGCAGGGAAGCCAGTATTGATACCAGGATATTTGGTTTCCCATTTGAAATTCAGCCATCAGATGATTATTTCTATTGCTCTCTCTCCAGTTGTAAATCAAAGGTCATTGTTTTGACTTTTATTTTTGGACCACGACAAAAACAATGACACAGACATACGACCAGACTCAGAGCCCCCAGACCCAACTACCAAGCCAAGAAGGCATTTATTTGGGAGATGTCACACCCCAAACACCACCACCCCCGAAGTTAAGCCCCAGGATGCAACTTGCACTGCTATTTCCCTTGCCCTACCTGCTCCTTTAATGATGTAAGCTTGCCAGTGCTAGTGTCTGTTCACCACCGAGCGTGATGTTGCCCCTGTAACCTACCATTTCTGAGTCAGACTTGTACAGCAACTGCACATGCTGTTCATGGTTTGTGTTGGAGTCAAAAGTGTCCTGCTGATTCCTGTGCTGCAAATTATGGTTGCGTACGTGTGTGTGTTTGAAGCTTGTCCAGCTTCTGAATATGATCTCTCTCTTTAGTTGGAGGAAAGCTTGCACTCGTATTGTTCATAATGAACCAGTTCAGAGTATGAAAAAAGTGTGGTGTGTGCCGCACTTGTTCTGCATGCGAGGAAAGCTTGCATGGCTTCTATCAGTGTTTTTCCTCTTGTGTTGCTTGTAAAGCTGCTGCCCTTGATTTACCCTTTGCTTAAGAAAACCTTGGTTAGTTGGAGTCCATACGTTGCCTGTTGTGGATGGGGGTTGCTTAACTGCTGCTGCCCATACTTTACATGTGTGCTTCTGCAGAAGTCTGCACAGCTGTAATTTGTGATAAGTCTTGTGTATGGTAACGGTGTAAAGAGAAACTGCGCTGCTAGCAGCATGTTGCTTGTGCATTTTGCCACCTGTGTCGTTGTACTGTACTGCAACGTTTATATAGTGCTTACACCGCTATGTAAAGTATTGAAGCACTTGCAAACATGGGCAGCATGCTGCACAGTTTAGAGTGTGAGTGTGGAAGGATACTGTTGTTTTTGTTTTGGTCCTATGTGGGAAGTGCTTCCATGTCATGCATGGGGACCACCCAGATGTAGTTATCGTGTAATAGGATGAAGCACTTAGCAGTAGGATGGATGAAGAAGTGTGAGATCTAGGCGGGCACTTCATGGTTTTCAGTAGGCTGGCAGCTCTCAGCAGCATTAAAGGTTCCTTTGGTATATCTTATTAACAGTTCACTTTGCTGGTTAATGAATTGGGTTGCCCGTTCTGAGAGATTTGTTTAAAGTTTATGGCGCTGAGCCTACATGTTCCATATGTGACAACATCTTAGACTGGCTTTTTCTTCCAAGTCTCACCTGACACGCTGTTGCCTGTGCAGCGTGTGAAGAAGGCTGCACGGATGCTTTTTTTGTGTCAACCTAACCAACACCTTTACTTCTCATGACAAAAATGGGTGTCCATGCACTTCATAAATGTAACAAAGGGATTTTATTAAAAGACGGGTGAACACATCATAGAAGCATGATTACACAGAAAGGCGAGACAATATAAAGTGTCCTCGTGGCGCAGAGCTTCCTCCACTCCATCTCTCCTAGCAGCTGATTCGGGGCCCAAGGCTGGCGGATCATGTTCACACAGGCCTGAGCGTAGTGGCGGCCATTTTACGCATTTCTGTAAAAGAAAGAAGCAGGGAAAAAGTTGTTAAGCAATCAAAGTGCGACGCCTGCTGGACATATGTAGATTAACATACCAAGATCAGGCGTTCGCACCACAAGAGCATAGCTGCCAAGGTTTCTGATTGGTATGTGTGACATTTTTATAATTTCAGTGTAATTATGAGTGACATTTCAACCACCATGAGTGAGACTTTCTTGCGAGCAAAATCAAGCAGTAAAGACGAGGGAAACATATATAAATATCAGAAATTACAACCATTTGAGCAACAAAAAACTAAGAAAATCTTAAAACTGCTGGAAATCACAGAAATAGAAGGGCACTAAACCAGTGCCCTTGTAAACTGATCGTAGTTTTTGGAATATGCAATGTATCATTGGTACAGTCAAGTGCTTTCAACAGGGTTATTTATTTAACCCTTCTCTGTTCGAAATCACTGTGTTAGCGTTAATTAAATTATACCTTGTCTATAGGAAAGTCACAACACTAGCAGTGCTGCACCTAGGTGGGGAAAAATAATAGAGCTGCCATGTCCTTGAGAAGTGTCTCTATGTGTGTTTACTGTTACCTTCACTGGCTCAGCCGGCTGCATACACACACTCAGCTGCTGTACAGTAGCGAAGTGAGTCTGTCCCCAGTCACGACGCTGATGAGGACTTCTGGGTGCAGAATTGGTCACTGGGATGCATATTTGTATTTTGCGCAATAATGGGAACTTTTTCTCTGAATTACCGATGCTTCAAACCTGCATGGTTTCTGTTAAAAATTGCTTTGATTAGATTTGCAGTTCCCTGCTAGGCGTGTATGAGAGGCGTGCCTGCCCTAAACACCACCTGCTCAGCCTCTCCCGGACTCAGCAGTGTTCATGAGGAGTTCGAATGTCGTCAGGAGACAACTACAGTTACCAGGGGCCCGGGCTGGGGCAGAGGCTGAGGGAGGAAATAAACATCGGAAAGCACTGCAAATGTTAGCGCACTATACAATGACCTAGTCACGTAGCTCAGTACTGTAACTGCAATTTATATATGCAGTTACGGAGAAGTGTTTTTAAGATGCAATTCATTGATCACTACAGTTAATACATTACCTGCTCTCCCAGGCACTTACTGATTATTCATCATGATCGTCACTGGGCAGCTGTGCTCGGCTGGTGGCGCTGGGTCACGGGTGCGTGAGATATTACATCTTTACCGCAGATGGCGGTATCAGCAGCTTTTAGCCTGGCCTGCAGCCCTGCACTGCCTAAACCAGTATTTTTACTCCTCTGTAGAGCGCTGAAAACGGGACAGCATTGCAAGAAGTTTGGAACAACGGATACATTGAAATGTATCACTCTCAAAAGTCATCTCGGATTGAATCAAGTTTACCAAACAGGTTTGCCTCTCTGATCCAGGTACACCGTGTCCGCCTAGAGAGGTCAGAAACGCCAGCCCACAGAAATCACTTTGAGCCTCTCGAAAGTCAGCTGCAGTCGACGTTGGTTATTATGTCGGAAATCGATCACCTCATCCTGCCGCCATGCTGTGGTGAGAGCGGCGAGGTCAGAAGAAGCAGGAGCTCCACAGAACTTCAAGAAGCGCGGGCGGCAGGAAGTCAATTAACTTCACCAGTGGGCACCGACTGCAGTGACGTTAGTTTAAGTTCGGCGCCACATGTCTGCCCGGGTGTGTCTCTACAACTTGGATACTTTGTAGCAGTACTTGCAGAGCTTCAGCAGATCTAGACAGCCCCATTAGCCTCTGCCTGCTGGGAGTAGTGCGCACCGCGCTGACAGGCGCTGCAGCTCATGTGCATTATAGTAGCACTCCGGGTAGCAGCTGAGGAGGCGCTATAATGCGTGACAATGCATTTCAGTGCGGTGATGCGGATCACCACACTGAAATGCGTTAGACTAACGCGTGATGCATGATACTTGGCAGGACTGCAAGAGCAGAGATAACATGCAAAGCAAGCAGTACAAAGAATTTGCGTTTTAGTTCAGACGAACAGCCAAATACACCCTTTTGCTCCCCGGCCCCTCATACATAATGGCTCAGATTTACTATGATTTTGCGTCGGGATTTGGGTCGATTTACTAAACCACGCAAAGCCACTTTGCAAGGCTTTGCATGGTTTAGTAAGTACAAAGTAATACGAGGCAACGCATAGTGCGGTCTTGTGTTATTTTGCGTCGGGTAGGCATGATATGGGTGGATCATGGGCATTTCCATTCATCCACCCATGTATTTTGCTACAAACCTATATTTACAAAGACTAGTAAAACTGGGTTTGCGCCAAAATGGTGTGTCTACCCAACAGAAGCGTTAAGAGAAGTATCTTTATTTCTCTCCTTTACTTCCTCTTTCCAGGTGTGCTGCATTATGCAGAATACATACAAAGAGGAATATACCTCAAAGGATTGTTTTTGTACAGGAATGTTTACCTTCCTGCACAAAAACTATGCTGCTCGCAACACATGCACCGTTGCACTATGTTACATGGTTGCGTGCAATGGCGCTAGGCAGCACACAGTGCACCACTGCAAGGAATTAGCAGCAATGCATCATATCTTTGTAAACATGGAGCATTTCTGCTCACTCCCCTTCATGCAGTGCTACGCCACGTGAAATTATAGTGAATGTGCCCGATGCATCTTAAAAAGTATTGTAACGGTGAGCAGCATAAAAATGTAAACAAATATGTGACAAACCTAAAGGGACAGTGTGCTTATAGATCCAACAGGTCTTGCCTTGCAGAACTATTAAGTCTTCCACAAAAAAAAAAAAAAAGCTGATGCTAGAACCTAGAACTGGTTTCGCCTTCATTAGGGCTCATCAGCCAGGTATAGCTTGGTTCCAGTGATAACTAGGGCAAAACCAGTCCTGGGTTGCTTGTGTTCCAGTTCAGGGAGGACCTGGACTGGCAGTTCGGGCTAGACTATTCCCATTGGAGCAGGGTCAAAACTGATTTGCATATGGCTGCATCCAAACTGAGATGGCATGGGGTGCAAAATAACAATAGACTGAGATGCAGCCCAAGTAATTACAAGTAGCTGAGATTAATGCAAACATTCCATCCATCACTTTTTTGTATAGTGTGTCACCCTAAGTGGGACGAGTATGCCTAGACGTGGGTCCAGTCCACACTGTCACTGGAACCAAGCTATACCTGGCAGATGAGCCCTAACTAGGGTGAAACCAGCCCTGGGTTACTTGTGCTTCAGTTTAGGGAGGACCTAGCCTAGCAGCTCAGACTGGAGTGTTCTCACTGGAGCAGGATCAAGACTGATATGCATAATGTTGGGTCCAAACTGAGGTAGCATAATGTGCAAAATAACGATGGACTGTGATGTAGCCCCGACTAATTACCAGTGGCTGGATCCATTCAAGCATTCCATCCATCACATTTTTGTATACTTCAGTATCACGTTTTGAATAGCCACACAGAATTGTTTATTTGCAGTTTTAAATAATGTGAACTAGACCGACCAGTGTAGCAGAGCGATTTGCATAGGAGAGTGAAGTTCACCAAAGTACAATGTGAAAATGCCAAAGGATATAAATTACAGCCCCAAAATCAGGATAGATCGATAGATATAGATATATATATATATATATATATAATATAACCATAGATAGATAAAGATTGGGCGATAGAAGGGTGAGTGTACTCTATGAAAATGTTATGAGCATATAGTCCTGCATGTTGGAAGTAACAAGAATATATTAGTGTATTTGCAGCAAAGTGGGTTTACAGAAAAGTCTGTGTCATGGCGATATAGGTAAAGTCCAGAAGTCAGTCTTCTCTCCAGCGAAGATCTAGTTCATGCCTACTTTGCCTTGAGTCACTGACTAAAAGTAAATGGTAGATTCCAGTCATACTTGGACAAGTCTATGGAAAAGTAACTCCTTGAGTTCATTTTTGAAGTGGTCATAGGACAGGTTAGCCCTGAAAGCTGAAGGGATAGCGTTCCCTATGCCAAGGACACTTCCCAAGAAAGACTGTTGTAGAGGTTTTGTTTAATAAAACGAAGGAGTTTCTAGGAAAACATATTCTGCACTTCCAAGAGAAGAGGGCTACCTGAACATTCATTTGTGGGCCAAGAACTTATTGTTATTCCTATTCCATGGGCTTGTGCACAACCCAGACCACTTTGAATCAATCAATCAATTAATCAATCAATCGGGGAATTGTAAAGCGCGCTACTCACCCGTGAGGGTTTCAAGGCGCTGGGGGGCGGGTGCAGCTCAGAGTCAGCCGAAAAGCCAGATCTTGAGGCTCTTCCTGAAGGTGTGCAGAGTTGGGGAGCGTCTGATGTTGACCGGGAGCTTGTTCCAGTCCGTAGCCGCGACGTAGGAGAAGGCTCTTCCACCCACTCTGGTTCTGCAGATGAGCGGGGTTTCTGCTAGGTAGAGGTCGGCGGAGCAGAGGATTCTTTTGGGTACGTGGAAGGAGACTCTTTCGTTGAGGTATTTGGGTCCGGTGTTGTGGAGAGATTTGTAGGCGTGGGTGAGTAGCTTGAATGCTACTCTCGTCTCAACGGGGAGCCAGTGGAGGTCTCGTAGGTGTTGAGTGATGTGCTCATGTCGTGGGATGCAGAGGACGAGACTGGCCGCAGTGTTCTGGATGGTCTGGAGTTTGCGTAGCACGGATTTGTTGATTCCAGCATAGAGGGCGTTTCCGTAGTCCAGTCTGCGTGTTATGAGTGCGTGGGTGACGGTCTTTCTGGCTTCGGGGGGATCCACTTGAAGGTCTTGGGAAGGATACGGACGGTGTTGAAGCAGGTGGAGGCGACGGCGTTGATCTGGCGGGTCATGGTGAATAAGCTTCTGCCCTCAATGGAACGCCATTTTAAGGGGAACATGATCTGGGTGCTCTGGTCTGATCTGGGTATTAGTACCGCTGCCGGAATGAGTGCTGCTTTTAATGGTGTCAGGTGGATTTTGGTTATGTCAACTAGCAGGGAGTTGCTGTAGTCCAGTCTTGAAAGTACCAGTTATTAGACATCTGTTCTGAAGTCTTCTGGGGGAACCAAGGACTTAATGTTCTGAAGGGCTCGAATTTCATGTTTTGCTCCCCTTAAAAATGGCATCAATATGGGCATGCAGATTCAGGCATTTGTCTAGAGTGAAGCCTAAAGATTTCACTATCTTGACAATGGGTGGCTTACATGTAGATTTATTGAATCTAGGTGAGTTTGCACATGACTGTGTCCTGAAACTCCTTTCTCTGGGGATGCAGTTTCAGGCGGTAGAGACATCCAGGTCTAAAGGTTTCCTAGAGTTTTCACCCAACTGACTATGTCCTCAGGGTAGGAGACTTTCAGATATAGTAGAGTCATGAGCATATAGATAGAAAGAAATGTTGACTTGTCTTAGGAGGCAAGTGAGGGATTCAGGTAGATACTTAAGAGGGGTAGGAAGATGATGGAGCCTTGAGAACTCCTTTTTGAAGAGGCAGATTTGTAGAGAGAATTTGATAATTTGACTTGTGAGTTAGCGTGGAAATCCAACATGGCCGACGTCTTCGACCAAGCCCCAACAACGGAGAGCGCTCCAGCTCTACCTGAACAAGGGGTGGGCGACTCGCCACGCCCCCGCGAAGGGCTAGACAAGAGACGCGAGAAGGGAAACGAGGGAGGAAAAAAACGGCAAGGAGAGACTCTAAAATGAGATGTACGGGAGGACGTAAAGGCGAGCGGCTGGAAACCGGAAGTGGCGACCGCAGTTCCTGAGGAGTATTTACCGGTCGGAGTATACAACATCGTGGAGCAAGCTACGGGAGCGTCCGAGTGACCAAGAGACACCGGAGCCGAGGAGTTTGAAGACGGACAGTTGTACTGTGCCAATCACAGTCCCAGTGACTCGAGGGGCGAGAAGAACCCCTCAAATGCCCATACCACAGCCCAGGAGACGGGTCGTGGTTAGAGGCAAGTACCAAGGAACACGCTGGGTTTTTGCTGGGCCTGGTAGGGCGTCAGAAAATAGCAGGCATTTGGGGCAGAGAGAATTGGATGTGGGAGTGCATGTGGATGGGAGGGGAATCCCATCACCAAAAGGTTGTAGCCACAACTTCCTATTGTACATAAACACCCCTGCCTGGTGAAGGTGGCACTCTGGTGAACCCCTAGAAAGAGTGATCCGTTTTTATAGCCTTGTTTTGGATCTTTTTCCTTTTTATTTTTTTTGTGTATTTAATTTGGGAGCACTGAAAGACGTGACACTTCCTGAAGGAAAGGAGACCGATCAACAACTGAAGCCTTGAGAGACTGATTTGAATGAACTCCCTTCCTCTACTCTTTTGTTCTTCTTGTGTCTAATAAACATATACGCAACACGAACCAACACAGCACGCATAGCGACTTCTTATACTACTACACTGTGCTTAGTTGAAAAGTTAAGATCTGAATCATCTCAGAACTGTGCCACTGGTATCCATTTGTTCTTCTAGAGTTTTTAGCACTGAGGGACGACTGACCTTGTCAAATGCAGCAGAGCGGCCAAGGAGCACAAGGTGACCGGATTTGTCATGGTTCTGCATACATAGCGCATTATTGACTATCTGAAGTATCGTGGTCCCTCTGCAGCAACAGGCTCCGAAACCTGACTGGAGTTCATTCAAAAGTTTGTGTAATTCAATGAATTTTTTTAAATCTGCTTTTCAAAACAGCTATCCACATCCTTAGAAATAATGCGTATGTTTGATACAGGAAGGATTTTCATCAGGCCTCCATGATCTGCATCTGGTATTTTTAAAAGAGGAGTCACTAGGACAATTTTTAGGCACTCTGCAACTACGCCTTGTAGCAGATTCCTTGATTGGGCTGGTTAGGCAGTAAGTGAAGTACAAGTTTATCTTAATGAAAAATCAGGTGGGATAGGGTCCTAGAAGTGGGAGGATGGCTTAAGATGTATGATGGTGTACACCAAATCATTATGCGTTACTGTTAAATTTGCACCAACAGTCATCATGTTTGTGGGTCAGGGCCAAATCACAAAGTTCTGAGATAGAAAACTGTACCCTTTTAACTTTTTCTTCAAAGAATTGTGAGAATTCATTCACAGCTCTCTATGGAGTCAGAGATAATAAAATATATTGGGGGTGCAGTATTTTGATGTCGAAAGGTTTCGTTAGCCTATTTTTTGACAGGTTGATTTCCAATCTAAGTAAAGTTTCCTTGCTCTTAAATATGTTTTTTTGCATTCTTTGCATTTTTTTCATAGGGTTTGGAGGTTTTGTTTTGTGAATCTAAGACTTCTCTCTTCCGTTAACTCTTATATACCCTTGAGCGCATTTGAAATTTCTTTGTCTCTTTTTGTCCATCTCCAACATCCATCATGAGCTGGTTGTAGTGAACTAACATAGCATTAGCATCAAATTTAGTTTGAGCTGTCATTAGCTTCAACGAGATTTAGGATATCAGGACTGAATTTTAGGTCTTGCTTGATAGCGCAGCCGTCACCAGACGTAACGTGATCAACCTAGTACAGTACAGGAGTACAGAGAGATGCTTCAGCTTTGCTCACATGTTGGCAGCCAGGAGCACATTTTTTGATTGGGCAGAAGCGGTGTGCTTTCACAGGAAAGTGCTTCACCTCCACACAGCTGTGGTTATTTTATTTATCCAGGAGCCTGAGCTAGCAGCCGTCCATCTACCCGAGACTGAAATTTCGGCAGCACACACATGGCATTGTAATGCAGTTAAAGTGTCTTGGATAATTAGATAGTTTAAGGGGTTGGTTTTTCTCTGGTAGCAGTACAGATGGAAGGAGGGCAGTCATAAGGAATGTATCAGTCCCAGCACCCTCCCCTTTCATCATTAACTTAAGACTTTAGAGGGCAGTTTTGTGTTTGAGAGAAGGAAGCTGTGCCCATGGCTATACTAATCTACTTGGATTTTTAGGTATGGCTAACAGTGCGCTGGTCGCCTGACCTTACAGGATCAACAAAAAGAGCTTTTAGAGTACTACTAAGACAGGGGCTTAGCCTCCACCCACATGTTGGTTACCCTGAGTACATGATTTGACTGGGCTGAATTTGTATGCTTCAAAGACTGACTGTATTTCACTTTTTGGCTTGTGGCAAAGCTTATAATTGATACAGCAGGACTGGATTGGTTATGTTAGCAAGGCAATTATCTTGACTAAAGGCTTGATCTGTTTATTATGAAATGCTATAACGGAGGCACTAGGCCCAATGTATTTATTGTGAAAAGCATACGTTAAAGTGAATAGGGATTTAAGTGTGAATGTTATTACTTCATATTAAAGCCTGCAGATGGGTATTTTATTACATGGAGTAACGCACATTAACAGGGTAACCAACACGAAAACCCTTGCCTACTACGGTAAACTATGGATATTGAAGGGTTGCTCTGTGAGAATCCTCGATAGGCTCTCTTAGGAGAGATAGTACCGTGCTTAGCCAACTGTAATTTTCTGTACCCTTCTAATTTTAGGACTGTGTGCTTGATGGTTGCTTTGTGGAAATGTTTAGGCTCCAGACTGTAGGCCTGTGTCAGTGATTGGTGCACTGGGAAACGTTATGTCCGATGTCGTAAATCTGGTCTGTTTATTATGAAACAGAATGACAAAGGCAGTTGCCCTACCTTATTTATTATGAAAAACATTTGCTAAATCCAGTAAGCCTTTAACAGTTAGTTGTCCTCGCATGTTACAGACCGGTATTTTATTACATGTAATCTCACAGATTTCTGTAATGGGATTCTTGTTTGTTTTGCAAGCTGCATTTTTGTACATATTTGTAATTCTATAACTGTATGCATGATGGCTGCCAGTTTATGTGAACTTGAATATGCCGGTGGATGGTAAGGGACAATGCCTATGGTAAAGGTTATAGGCTTCCTTGGTTTACTGAGAAGTCATGCCACATTTCATAAGTGTGATCTGATTATTTTGAAACAGTACGACAAAGCAAGTAGGCATAACCAACTTATTGTGAAAAGTATGTGTTAAAGACAATAGACTTTTAAGGATGGCTTGTTATTACACTGTGCTAAGTCAATAGGCAGGTATTTTGTTACATGGAAACTCGCAGATTACCATAGTAGTCAAGGGTTTTGATGTTGGTGACCCACCCGAACAAACCATTGGGATAGATGATTTGTACTGTGGCAATTCTTATTAGGCTCTATTATAGGGATTTATATTGTTTTGACAACTGCGTTTTGTACGCATCTGTATTTTATTACGATATACTTGATTAATGCCTTGTGGGAAGGCTTATGACTGACAAAGTAGGTCTAAGTTGGTTATGGTGACAAGCCAATGATTAAGGTTATTGGCCTGATTGTTTACAATGCATCGTTATGATAAAGGCAGTAGGCCTGACATATTGGGTGTCAAAAGCATTTGTTACAGTCAAAAGGGGTTTCGGGATAGATTGTTATTACTCTGTATTAAAGCCTAAAGTTAGATATCGTGTTGCATGAAAACTCACAGATTACTGTAGTAGGTTTTGTTACAGGTTATCCCCTTTGGCAAACAAGTATAGAAAATTTACACTGTCAGAATCCTTGTATAGCCTTCCTAGGAGGGACAGTATTTTGCTTTGCCAACTGTAATTTTGTACACTATGTAATTTAATGACTGCATGCCTGACGGTTGTCTTGTAGTAAAGCTTAAGCTCAGCACAAAAGGCCTCAGTAGGTTATAAGCTAATCCCCAGACAGCATAATGCTTGCAGATAGGAGGGGAAGTCTGACCACTCAAACAGTTTCACAGCCAGGGAATTGGAACTCAATCCCCTTGGTAATTTACAAGGGTCTTAGCCACAATAATGTCTATTTGGACATGGACTGAGCATCCTAACCAGTAATCTACAAATGCCTGGGTATAGGTGGAAATTGCAATTGGGTCTCACCAGTTTAATGATAGGAATACCTTCCACAATGCCCAAGGACCTTGAATATAGGGCGATCCAAAAGTTGGTCCTCATTCCTTTATGCTAGCATTTGTGGTCACCTCTAGAGAGGAGAAGGTTCACAATACACTTCTTTCAGGAGGTTGTCTAGCACTAGCTGCAATTGGAACACGTAAGAGACAGGCTATGAAATGGACAGCGAGTATGAATTCCGCTTTGAAAAGGCATGGCATATTAGGGGTGTGAACTGCATATTAGTCTATGACATGCCAAATACAAACAATCATTGGTAAAGCCAAGAGGTCTCACTTCTCAATGGAGTTACCGGACCTTTGGGCTTTGCGGGTGCTTTTTACCAATGCTGTACTTTTCTTTTTTTAACCCATGCTGTAGTGGCAAAAAGAAGAAAATGTTTTGTTTGCTGATGCAGGACAGCACTGGCAAAAATTAAACAAGATCATAAAAGTGCAATGACATATACATGCAATTGCATCACACTGCATGTCCCATGATGCAGCGGCCATTTTTTTCCAACTTTTAATTTGTGGCCTGGTAGAAAATAGTAGCATTTGGGCTCTAAAATATAAACAAACATGAAGCTCACAACACGATGAGCTAGGGTGAAATGTAGGGTGGTTGTGGAAGAAGCCAACAACTGGGAGATGGCGTTGGTGATATCAACAGAGAGCAGAGGGAGACGGGCAAGGGGAGCAATGGAGGAGTATGAGAGAGGAAAAAATAAAAAACAAACCAGACTACTAAAGTGGAGGAAACAGACAACTCCTATGTCTTAAGCTGTGTCTTAAGTGTGCTGATCCTTCCTCCTCTACACCTCCAGATTTCCTTCCCTTAGGAAACTTGTTATGGCTGATCATCCAGACTATCTTTCTCATCAGTCAGAAAAGTATCTAGTTACCACCACGGATGTTTGAGAAAAGGCTTTTCTACAGATATTGTTGAGCATAATGTTCACATTGCATCTTAGTTTTTGGAAGTAGTCCCTACTACTCAGGCCCCTTTCTGGCTGTTGCCAGGGAAGGTAGACATCACTCTAGAGGTCAACAGGGGTCCTGAGACTAAAACCTTTAAAATGACATCAGGAGCCAGCTAAGAGACAGAGAACACTACTACAGATAGCCCTCTTGTGCTGCTTTAGCTTTTTAATTTTGCGTACATTTCTCCCTATGCCCTTACAGGTTTCTTCTTCCTTACCTGTAGGCGAGTCTGAACATTAGGAAATGTGGCTAACAGTTTACTTAGTAAAGTGCTCTCCACATGACTGCTTCTTCTCAGCTTATACAGAAGCAGAATAATAGCGTGTGCAAGTATGCCTGCAGACCATGCTGCTCTTTAGTATTATTTGTAGATATGTTACCAAGGAAAGCAAGAATTGAAGCTTAGAATCAGCTCGAAAAAACCCTGATCTTTATTAGGAAGTGTGTAGTACGTTTGAAAGGGAACAATTTACCAGCCTCACGGAAATGCCAACCTCTGGGAGGGTAGCTCCTCTGCGATGTAGGCCAAAAGCAACACATCTGATTTTTGTTCTTCAAACCCATTTTAATACCCCTGCAGTGCATTAGTGCTACCCTGGACATGTCTGCAAAGTCTCAGATGGTGACAACTGGTAAAATGTTTGCTGCAAATCCAGTCTTCACCATACCTTCGTCCCTGCAGACTCTTGCCTCCTCAATAATGGCACGCCTGCCTCCCTGTCGGAATACTTAGTTCTAGTTCACAGACTGAGCAACAATAAATATCTTACTATAACATCATTCAATGCCACGCATATGAAGCAATTATCCTCCCTTCCTCTCACATCCCTATCCAAAGTGTCTCTTGTCTCCTTTCGTCACTTCATGAACACATTTCTAGAACCAGGGATGTTCCCTCACCTCACTAACAAGCATTGGCATAGCCAATAGGTCTCGCCTTTGGGGCCTTATAAGTGTTTAGCCAGAGCTATTGACTTTGCCAATGTCTTCAAGCTGTGCTGTAGAGAAGTGTGGCTGCTGTGCAGCATGCTGAAAAGTTATAATAAAAAAGTGTCAGAAGCATTTTTGTTACTTTATATATGACCAAGAAGGCATTATGTAAAACTGAACGACCATATTTAAAAAGTATTTACAATAAAAAATTCTCAGTTTTCTTTTGTTCTTGCAATGCTGGCAACTTGTTTCTGCCTATTGCAATGGTTGTTTGTTAAAGCTTTTTTTTTGAGGGGGCATAAACAATCGGAGGGTGAAGGTTGGGAACTAGTACCTGTATTATAACACTAGCAGCGGCCAGACGCTAGGGAGAATCAACAGATGCCAGATTCCGAGAGCAGGCTGAGGTGGTGCTGAGTGACGCTGAGGTGGTGGTGGTGGTGACTGTTGCGGAGACGATGCTGAGGTGATGCTGAATGATACTCAGGTCTTGCTGAGTGATATTGTCTTGGCCCCGAGTGATATTGTCGTGGCCCCGAGTGATATTGTCGTGGCCCCGAGTGATATTGTCGTGGCCCCGAGTGATATTGTCGTGGCCCCGAGTGATATTGTCGTGGCCCCGAGTGATGCTGCGGTGGCCCCGAGTGATGCTGCGGCGGCCCCGAGCGATGCTGCGGCGGCCCCGAGCGATGCTGCGGCGGCCCCGAGCGATGCTGCGGCGGCCCCGAGCGATGCTGCGGCGGCCCCGAGCGATGCTGCGGCGGCCCCGAACGATCCTGTGGCGGCGCTGAGCGATCCTGTGGTGGCGCTGAGCGATCCTGTGGTGGTGCTGAGTGATGCAGTGTTGGTCCTGAGTGATGATGTGGTGTCGCTGAGTGAAGCTATGGTTGTGCCGAGCGATGCAGTGGCGGCGCCGAGCGATGCAGTGGCGGCGCCGAGCGATGCAGTGGCGGCGCCGAGCGATGCAGTGGCGGCGCCGAGCGATGCAGTGGCGGCGCCGAGCGATGCAGTGGCGGCGCCGAGCGATGCAGTGGCGGCGCCGAGCGATGCAGTGGCGGCGCCGAGCAATGCTGTGGCGGCGCCGAGCAATGCTGTGGCGGCGCCGAGCAATGCTGTGGCGGCGCCGAGCAATGCTGTTGCGGCGCCGAGCAATGCTGTGGCGATGCTGTGGCGGCGCCAAGCGATGCTGTGGCGATGCTGTGGCGGCGCCGAGCGATGCTGTGGCGGCGCCGAGCGATGCTGTGGCGGCGCCGAGCGATGCTGTGGCGGCGCCGAGCGATGCTGTGGCGGCGCCGAGCGATGCTGTGGCGGCGCCGAGCGATGCTGTGGTGGCGCCGAGCGATCCTGTGGTGGCGCCGAGCGATCCTGTGGTGGCGCCGAGCGATCCTGTGGTGGCGCCGAGCGATCCTGTGGTGGCGCTGAGCGATCCTGTGGTGGTGCTGAGCGATCCTGTGGTGGTGCTGAGCGATCCTGTGGTGTCGCTGAGTGAAGCTATGGTGGTGCTGAGTGATGCTGTGGTGGCGCGGAGTGATGTTGTGGTGCTGCTGAGTAATGCTGTGGTGGCGCTGAGTAATGCTGTGGTGGGGCTGAGTGATGCTGTGGTTGTGCTGAGTAATGCTGTGGTTGTGCTGAGTAATGCTGTGGTTGTGCTGAGTAATGCTGTGGCTGCGCTGAGTAATGCTGTGGTTGCACTGAGTGATGCTGTGATGGCGTTGAGAGATGTTGTGTCGGTGCCGAGTGATGCTGTGCTGGCTCCGATTGATGCTGTGATGGCTCTGATTGATGCTGTGCTGGCTCTTATTGATGCTGTGCTGGCTCTTATTGATGCTGTGCTGGCTCTGATTGATGCTGTGCTGGCTCTGATTGATGCTGTGCTGGCTCTGATTGATGCTGTGCTGGCTCTGATTGATGCTGTGCTGGCTCTGATTGATGCTGTGGTGTTGCAGAGTGATGCTGTGGTGTTGCAGAGTGATGCTGTGGTGTTGCAGAGTGATGCTGTGGTGTTGCAGAGTGATGCTGTGGTGTTGCAGAGTGATGCTGTGGTGTTGCAGAGTGAGATAGAGTGAAGATATAATGCCCAATTAGAAAGGGTGGTGAGAGAGAAAGAGAGAACAAGTTTTGTGATGCACAATAGTCCAGCATCAACTAAGATCACCATCAGTTCGTCAGCAAAGCCAATTAACCATGAACTAGAGAGACCCAGCCAGATGCAAATCAGTCTTGACCCTGCTCCTCATGAGAGATGAGGGGAGAGCACGAAACCGGTCCCAGGATGCTTGATTCTGGTCCAGGGCAGACCTGGCCTGGCAGTTCGGGCTGGACTGTTCCCATTGGGCGCAGGGTCAAGACTGATTTGCATATGGCTGGGTCCAAACTGGCGAGGCATGGTGAGCAAAAAAAAAGATGGATTTAACCCAGATCTGTGATTGGAGGTGAATATTCGGCAATGTTCAGCATTCTGTCCATCATCTTTTTGCAAAAAAAAAAAAAAAGGACATTAAGTTCAGGTGCTCCGTTATAGGAGCTCACCGTCTGCCATGCTGAGTGCCAGGGTTGCCAAACAGCAAAACAGCTTAGCTATGACTCCACCTTATGCCTCTTTCATCCACCACTACACTGATTGTCACTTTATCTCACTCTGGCGGCTTCTTTTTCAACCTTGAATCCATCTTTGTCACTGTTTTACTATTTTTCTCTTTTATTGCTTTCTCTTGCTCTGGGTCAATGTTGGATCTTGACCTCCAAAAAAGGGGTGAAGTCACCAACCACCGACAGGCACAAATTAAGCACTTCAGAAAACCCACTTGAATAGTTCAACGAAACCATTCACCGATCCTACAGATAACAACTAATGCAACTCTTGGACTCCTCCACATATTGCTGTGAAGTAAATGACTCTGCCTCAACCACCCCATGATTCGACAAAACAACCAACAAAAAGCACAGTCCCAGCCTCCAATACATGTCCAACCAACAAGATAGTTCCATTCCTACCTTGAATGCTCTGCAGCTTTGTGGGGTGACACTTCGCGCCGTCGGAATGGACGTTTAGAAGATGGAAGTGCAGCAGCACCAGTCATAACATTGGATTTAGACATCACCACGCGCACCGGAACACCAAAGGATGCAATAGGCCAGAGCGGTGACAGCCGCCATCTTAGCAGGCCAAGGTGTCCCCAAACCCCCAGCCTTCACGTGGACCTCAGCAATAGCTCACAGCACTTATAGAAGAGAGTGCGGCCCGCGCAGCTCCATTTCCTGTCCGCAAGCAGCCCAGAGTGGGTAAGATTAATTGTTAAACCGAGGGAGCAAACATAATCAGGTTGAACATTAGCCATCAGCCGGCAGGAGTGGCAAAGGCTAACTCACAACCAGTGCACACAATCTGAGACCTGCTCCATTTGAGCTGCTCTTATCTGGTAAAACACAGGAATGCGTGTTCCTGGGAGTAAACAGAAAGAACTCCCCGTTGCGCCTTCATTGTGAGAGTCCTAATGGGCGACGCGGGTTGAAACGTGTTTAATGCCTCCTTTAATATACGATAAAGTCCACTCTTGGGTTGCGTGTCTCCAGTCTACGGGGCGAGGAAACAGACACTCACAGAAACAACATTTAGGGAAAAGTACATTAACACACGCTGCAGGGGAAGAAAAATACGAAATTAATGGTCGTCGCGGTTTTCTTTCTAACAATGAGGATATCGCGACAAACACTTGTGGCTGTGAATAGGGAAATATTTGTTCCCTCCGGACCTCCATTGTTCCTCTCCGGCCCCCACGCTCCTTCCTTTCCCTAGTTACGGGCACGAGAAAACGAGCGCGGCAGCCTGCAGAGCTGACCAGATGCTCGTGCGTCATGGCCTTTTGCCTGCGATTACCCGCACGGCCGGCATGTGTTTCCAATTATCGCGCCCGCGTCTGGGCACGATAATTGGAAACACATGTCTGCCGCGTGCGTAACCGCAGGTAAAAGGCCATGACGCACGAGCGCCTGGTCAGCTTTTCAAACTCCCTAACTAAGTCTCGCAGCGCGCTACTCGAGGCTCGACCTAAAAATGGATAAATCTTACTCCTCCATGAAAAGCCACACTTGAAACCAGCAAAACTCATCAACTGTGGCTTATTTACACACAACTGTGGCCTTCCTTTGGGGGATATCCAGCTCTAGGCTCATCTAGACAATCACATTCTCAAAGATTACCCAAGAGTCATGATGTCCTCCTTTTGAGGATGTCATTCATCTTCAAAAGGAGCACATCATGACTTGTGCTCAGCATGCCAGTCATCTGTTAGTCCTGGTGCGGCCCCTGCAAATTCTGAATTTGAAGCAGGGCTCGGCGGTTTCTGTGATGGGATTTATCCGCACACTGTTATAACAGCCAAAGGTCCACCATGGGCCCAAAGCTGCATTCCGCAAATCTCCAGAAATGCTGATGTGCGCCATGGAATTTGCACCCTCCTCCAATGCAGCTTTTACCTCTATATCCGTGAATCTTACAGTTGTCTTGGATTGTTTAACGGATGTCCTCTTAAGATTACAGCCTCTGTGGTATTGGCTTTGTTTAGGATTTCTGAATCTAGGGGTGCTTTTTGTCATGTTACATGAACTCATATGTCTGCCTGTTACACTGGATTCCTGCATAGACTACTTTAAAAATTGCACAAGTCCCAGCCCCTGGAACGTTTAAGTTAAAAGTCCTGCATCTGTCTAGTCTGCCTCATTCAAAGCCCAGTCTCATACATTTTAATAGTTGCCACGAATTTCACAATTGACTCAAATCTTGATTCTGTTTTGCATCGGTCTCTATCCTAAATTAAATTCTAGCTAACTCACAATTCCTGTTCTTTCCTTGCTTTTTGCTTTCAGCTTTCGTATCGATTCCTTCCTTTTGTTTATTTATTAAGCTTTACATGCCTTTCTTGCATGTTCTTGATTCACCTGCTGCCAAGTTCAATCTCGGACACCACTGTTGTTTGTGTACACCATCTATTATTGTCTGCACGGTGCCTTCCATGAGTATGCGAGCTACGTATCTGCACCATGAAAGCAACATCATAAGGATCATCCATGCCTTCTATGAATTCTGGGAGCAGTACTGTATTACAACCCTGAATTGTCACAATTAGCTACAATGTGCATAATCGTCCTTTCCCAGTTTAGCGAATATTGCCTGGTACTAGCCTCTACAATGTCTATGTGCATGTTGGCAGTAGTCCAAACGTGTATGGCTCTAGCCAGTGTTATACAAGGGAAGTACTACTGCGGTAAAGGTATGTCTGCACTAGTAGAGCGCAAATCAAATGCCCATTTACTACAGTACTATCAGCGTTCTATCCTCTAACCCGTTAGAGAACGCAGAGTTGGGATTCTTCCTAGCTACCCCTCGCGAGACTGCATTATTCCTGCAGGTCATCTACAACTCATGTACTCTCTGCAGTCAAAGCAAAGACACTTCACCAGTTCAAACTATGTGAGCCACACGAATCCTGGGATACGTAGACCAAAGCCCAGACCCAGTACGAAGCTATTCTCAAGTGCCTGCTGTTCTTTGGAGGTACAGGACCCTATCTGCTTTAACCTGATAGAAGGTGTGGGCTGTACACTCGAGGAACAGGTGGTCTGTGAGGAATGTGTGGCGCAGCCTTAACAGTACCATATTTCGGTGCCAAGACCAGCACCTAACTTGGAGTGATAGGGGGCTTTGGGCCCGAGAGGGGTTTCTCTGACTCCAACTGGCCTGCTGGACACTTTTGGCAGCCCAGCTGAAAGGCAACCAGATACTCAACACAAAAATAAAACAAACAAGGAGGCGAGACTAAGAAAACAAATGGAAGTGGGAGTGGATGGCTGTAGTGCACCTTAGAGTTGGACAGTTGGCTTGTGGTGTTGAAAGAGACTATTCCTTGAAGGCACCAGTCCTCGTAGGTTAACGTAGGCCCCACGGACTTTTGCAATCACCTTTTACTAAATAATGTGTAGGCCAAATTATTAAATGAGAGGTTTAGGTGGGCCCCTCCTCAGATGACATAGTGATGGGAAATTCACTTGACTATACCCGAGATAAGTTACCTGCCACACCTTGAGGCCTGACTGGTCGAGACAGTTATCCACTCGTGGTCACACCAAATGGATGCTGACCGCTTGGCTGTGCTCTCAGTTGAGGAAGTAGCCGATTCAGAGGCGCTCGCATAATGGTGCTATATAATGTCAGCACTCCGTCCCAAAGCACAGAAGTCAACAGCCATTAACAACCTTTTGGGAGGCCATCAACAATCTGCTGGGGGCACCTGACCGATGCCCCTTCTGTGTCTGCAGACCAGCTAAAGGAACTGGCTCCCAGATAAGCATAGAAGTTCAGGCCACTAAAGCAGATACCCATCTGTGAATATTGCAATTAAAGAAAGAAATGGCTTCTCTGCAACAGGATTTTTACTATTCTGTGTCAGAGTTCGACCAGTCCATCCATAAAGATGATGGCAGGGTAGACCAATTAGAGGAAATAATGGCAGTTGGGGCACATCATAGAGAGGTACTGGGCACCAGAGTTCAAGAACTGGAAAAACACCATCAGGTTCTGCTTGACCGAGTCGAAGATGGTGAAAATAAAGCCTGCAGTGCTAACTTGTGCATCAGAGAGATCCGAGACTGGATCTCCGACAACGAGCTGGAAGATTATGTGCAGCGCCTCCTTAACGCCATTCTGAAAAGAACAGAAGATCCTGCCATTGACCACTGAGCATTCGATGCATTTCAGATATCAAAGAAATCGACTCCAGATGTGTTGACCTGGGTCCACTTTTTTAAGGCTAAGGAAGATATTTTTAAACCAGCAAGGTCAATTGACTCCATGGTATAGAAGGGCTCTATGATCTCGGTCTTCCACGGCTGTTCTGCCCCGACATTGGCAAGTAAAGATCGCTAAAAATAGTAACAGGTCATCTTCAAAACAAACAGATCCCCTATAAATGGGCCTGTCCGTTCTGCCGGATGTTAACTCTAAATGGAAAATTGACGGTTGTGACTTCAAGGGAAAAAGAAAACAGCCATGAACTTCTAACCGGATGTGGCGTGGAGGACCCAGATAAAAACAGCAGAAGTGCTGAGACAGACATGGCAGACAGCAGCCACAGAAAGCCAGAAAAAAGGCCACCAACACGACACAAAAACAATTTTCCGGCCAGCAAAGCTGAGCTCGATTCCACTTAAAAGACCTGTCCTAAAAAGGGCCCAGCAGAAAGACAAAACGTACTGTATATTAATTCTAAAATCAAGGAATCATCACTAAGACTCCCTGTTTTCCGTTTTTACAGATAAATACAGACAGAAAACATACATTTTCTTGTCTGTATTTATTTTTAAATGTGGATAAAATTGGAAATTGGGTTGCTTTTTGGGTAATTCTAAATACTGTCTGCCATGACTGTCAGGCCAATAGATGTGTGGATTGCTAGATAAGGGGCTTAAAAAGAAAGGAATTTTAGTAAAGAGGCTTTAACAACAGTAGATATGCACAAGGTTGATACTGAAATTTGCATATTTTCATAGAAGTGCACTGATTTATCTTCTGCGGGTGTTCACAGCACTGAAACCTGGCACACATTCAAGCATGAGTGCATATTTATCGGTTAAATAAATGTGAAAAAAATACTAATTTCAGCGTACTTTTTCCAGAAAGCAAACACAAGGAGATGATGGACGGAGCGCTGAAACTTTGACACTCACCCCCAGTCACAGATCTGGATTGAATCAATCATCATTCTTTAGCTCACTTCGCCACCTCAGTTCAGACCCAGCTTTATGCAAATCAGTCTTGACCCTGTGCCTCATGGGAACAGTCCAGCCCGAACTGCCAAGCCAGGTCTTCCCTGAACTGGAAACCAGCATCTTTTCCACAAACCCCCCCAAAAATATGGATACAGATAAAATTAGCAAAAAATAAATATGGATAAATACAGACGGAAATGCCCAAAAAATAAATACCATAAAACCGGGAGCTTTAATTATCACCTAAGAACTGACAATCGGCAGGTAAAGTAAGTGCATGATCGACAGATGATAGGGGGGGCGGGGGAGTGAGGAGGGTTCCTCATTTCACATGCTCTTTTTTTTATCCCCCTCTTCTTCCTTTTCTTAATTGTAAACTCTTTCCTCTTTGCTTTTGTCAAGACCCAATGTCAGAGAGCTAGCCCCTCATACTCTCGAGGTTAGACCACTGTTCTTGATTAATACTTAGTAAGCAAATACGTTAGGGAGGTTTTTTTTGTTCTGATATGGTCTGTTGCTAAACGCATTATTAGTGGTTTATGTTACCTATTTGACACCATCTTCAGTAAGAACCAGTTGGCGAGATGGACTTGGTTTACTGAGTTCTCTCGTAAGTGTCCCTGATACGAGTATGCCTGGTAGAGACTGTATGAATCACTTTGAGTGGATGGATGCATTGAAGCAATGCATGTTATCACCCCACAAACCTTAACATAGCCTCAAGAGCACCTCGCACGATAACATTCCTGCCACTAAACAGTGAAACATAAAGCACTCTTTTATTGGCCTCATGTGAAGGGAGCAAATAATGTTGTCCTCATTAAGGAGACCCACCTCCTGTCCACTCATGTTGAACGCCTTAAGACTAAATATTTTCCAATACAGGTGGACTCCACTACCTCACAGGTCAAAGGGGCGACTATCCAAATTTGTTTAGGCATTCAGAGTCTCGAATTCCTTTTGTAGAGGCAAAGAACGCGGAATAGCTGTCTGGCGAGGCATGCTGTAATGGCACCTGCTCTCGACAGTTTCAGTATATGGACCAAATAATAACAAGGAGATTTTCTATTACCACTTTCTTCTTCATATCACTGCCTTTGTGGTGGACTGTCCAGTGATAACTGGGGGTTATAATCTTACCTTAAATCCGGATATGGACAGGTCTGCTGCCCCATGGCACTCAACCCCAGCCCTACCTGCTGACAGGAGGTGTGACTGATCTAAACCTTAGATGTTTGGCGACCTATGCACATGGCTAGAGAACGCAGGAGAGAGAGAGTTTACTCTTTCTCCTTAAATGTCAATAGGTTTAATTTGAGAATAAACTTTCCCCGATATATGCCCCTCTCTTGCAATCGTGTTGTCATTGGGGCGAAGGTCCTCTCGAACCATGCTCCGGTTATTCTGACATTCCAGGTGGCGTTGGGGACCCCATGCTTCATTCAAATATTAGTGTAGCGTCCGAGAATGACTTAGGGGAGAATAAGACAGAGGCCAGTTATATGGGACACAGTCAAAGTTGTAACAAGAGGTGAACTGATCAAACACAAAGCTACCTTCTGCAGGACGGCTAAAGCTAGATGTCTTGCATTGAAGGCCAAGATAACTAGTCTTAAGACCAAGCGCAAGGGAATAGTATGAGAAAGGTTTACAGGGACCTTCACTCCTGTAAGCGAGAACTAGAACTACTGTTGGTTAAAGACGCAGCCTATAACTTACTGAGCATTAAATAACTATATTATGAGTAAGGAGACAAGGCTGATAAGCTGTTAGCATACGTAATAAAATTAACTAGAAATTAAATTCATATTATGAAGACATCGGATGGTGCACTTAAAACCTCAGATGAGGAAGCAATTTTGTACAGCACTACAAAATGGTGACCAAGACACTCCTATCTTTCAGAATCAATACCTTGAGGGAGTCCCCTTTCTGGATATACTTCAAGACCTGTTGGAGGGATTGGAAGAACCGATCTCAGAGAAAGAAATAAGGACTGCTATAAAATCTTTCCCAAACAGGGCTCCTGACCCGGACGGTTTCTTCTTTTTAAATTCTAGTCCATACCCTTAACTAAACTCTTTACAACATTCACAGTCACGGGTAAGGTCACTTTTAAGATGGAGTCCACCCTCATGCTTATATTAAAGCCCAATAAAGATCTGTTTAGCTGCGATTCGTACAGGCACATAGCTTTGTTAAATAGTGATGTCAGGATTTTCATCAGAATGCTCACAAGCAGAAGTTGGGATTTGGCCACTAATAGCATCACCCTACCTAACAAGCTTTATATGAGACAGGAAAATGGGAGACAGTATACGATTAACCCTGAAGTTGATTGGTGAAGCCTCTCGAGACAACCTACAGTTAGTCCTTCTCTCGCTTGATGAGCCGGTCTGGGCCTAAAATCAGAAGTTTAATATTAGCAAATTTTCAAGAGCCTTCAACTCGCAGAAAAGTGATATCTCGACTGTCAGACCACATTTTTTAACAAGAGGCATGAGGCAGGGCTGTCCACTGTCTCAATCTATTTTTGCATTAACAATGAAGCCTCAGATTCATAGAATGAACGCTAACCCCAAGATTACGGGTATATCAGTAGCAGTGATCAACGCACTCCTCAATAAGCCCACAGCCAACCTGAATCAAGTGAGCAATAATTGACCAATCTCCCTGCTCCCCCATGCATTCAAAGTGATTGAGAAGGCAATCAACAAGCAACTCACAACCCACCTTGAGCTTTACCATCTTCTAGACAAAACTCAATCAGGATTCAGAAAGAACCCCAGCACCGAAACAGGACTCATCGCGGCCACAGACTACATTAGAACTATCCCAGACCGATGAGAAATAGCTGCCCTCATCCTGCTCGACAACTCCGCAGCAATCAACAGTCTCCCACAACTCATCCTCTCCGTGACGGACAAGGAAACCACCACTAGAACCAACTTCAGCAACTATTATGCCCATGGTTGCAGACTGGATGCGAACCAACTGCCTGAAGCTCAATTCTAACAAGACGGAAGTATTGGTCTTCGGCAACCAAAACTCCCCATGGGAGTCTGTCAGAGCTAGTACCTACACCCACAGACCAAGCAGGAAATCTAGGGAACATCCTAGACGACAAGCTTTACATGACGGCTCAAGTCCACCCAGTGAGCACCTTGTGCTTCCACATCCTATGCATGCTGCGAAAGACCCTAAAATGGCCAGCACACCCGACGGACCGTCACAAGCAGTCAGCCCCACCAGGCTGGACTATGGCAACACTCTACACCGGACTCTCCAAACAACTCCTACACATACTCCAGACCATCCAGAATGCTGCAGCAAGACTCATACTCCACCTCCCACACCGCACCCACATCACACCGCACCTCAGTAAGCTTCACTGGCTCCCCAATCACAAACGCAGACAAATCAAACTTCTTATGCACACATACAAAGCCTTACAAACACAGGACCAGAATACAGCCACATACACTTTCGCCAAACCACCAGACACCTAGGCTCTGCCTCACTCTCACTCGTGCAAACTACCCGCATCCACAAAACCAAAACAGGGAGGTCACTCATTCTCCTACATCGCACCCAATACATTGAACGACAACCCTTAGCACATCAGAGCCTCCTCCTAATTTCTAGAGTTCCGCAAGAAGCTGAAGACCTGGCTTTTCGTATAAGCACCTCGGGGACCACACAACCATACACCTGCCCAAGCCCTTGGAAAGCCCCTTGGGTGATGTGTGTTCTATCCAAATCGAGAAAACTGTTAAAGCAGATTAAGGTAGCCTTGTTCGCAGAGGATGCGCTGTCCTTTTTGACAAATCCCTCTATTTCTCTCCCTAAACTGTTAGAAGAGTTGTAGATAATCCAAACGTTTTGGGGTTTGAGTCAACTATAATAAATCAGTTGATCTACAACTGGGGTGGACTACTTGGGTGTGGTCTTGTCACTTAGTCGTACATGATTAATGTCCCCCACCTTTGGATACCCTTTTCAAAGACTTATACAGATGGGGGCTGCTAGAGATCTCATGGAAGACTGAATAGCGTTAAAATGACCTTCCTCCCAAGGCTTTTGTATGCTGCAAGAAAAATACCCTTGATTTTTCTTTTTAAAGTAATTCAAAAACATACAGAAGAAGATATGGTCCTTCACTTGGAATGAATGACAGATCACACAGAGTGGCGAGAAATTTTTGGGTTGATCCCAGTGGAAGGGAGGGGTTGGGGTGTCAGACATTTATACATATATAGTAGTGGCACAGCTATCTCTAGCCTTGACCTGGTTTTTCCAATAAAAAAAAAAAAACCTTAGTGCTGTATGGACCGGGAGTCCTGCGGGTGCCCTCATCTAACCTACTCTGGCTACCACCACGTACAAAAAAACTTTAGGGACTGGTTATTGACCTTCAGTGATATTCAACTATAGTATTGACAAAAGTAGTTCATTCATATCATGCAACAACTCACCCACACCCCCTCACTCCAATTCTTAGAAATCCAGACTTTCCACTAGGAATGTATGACAACAGTTACTCGACCTGGTCCGAAGGCTTTACTGTGGTTCTGGGAAGGGTGTATTAGATAGGAGCACTTAAGACTAGAGAAGTGTGCCAACAACTTCTTCCTGAAGCCACGGGACCTCTATAGAGTCAACCAAAATTGTTGCACAGGGCACGAGACCCTATAGATATGGACATCGAAATTTCAGAGGACTTTGGAATACTCATTTAGTGAATGGCGTCTGAATCCTCAATTTGCGTAAAATACTAAGAAACCGGTTTCAAAATTATGCTTGGATGGTACTTGGCACTGATTTGCCTGAGGGCAATGTATGGAGCCCCAGTGGTTGCCAACATGGAAGTGATGATTCTGGTACTTATTGTCATATGGGGGGGGGTGAAGAGGTCGGGGGTGATGTGCAAGGCTTTTGGGAGCGAGTCATCCAGGAAAATAAAGGTAACACTGAAGTCCATCTGGCACTGAACTCTAATGATCTAGTAGGAGGAGGAGGAAGAAGAATAAGCGGGGTTGTTTCCGCTGTTGACACTTACTGGTAAACTGATATCTCCAAAGTGGAAGAGACACAGACTTACTTTATGGTGGCGTAACACATGGAATCTTTATACTATAGAAATGTTGAGAACTTTTGCAAGATAAAGTAACTCATTTTGAGAGAATATGGACTCCCTACCTCACATATCAGAGACAACCCCTGAGAGCTCTTCCGCCCACACACTCAGCTGTTATCTGCAGTTAACGAGAAGCATCTCCTACTTAATTTATATGGGTGGGTGTGGGGAGAAGGCACGATCGGCGATCAAGACGATTGTGCAATGGCTTTTGGTGAGAGTGCGGGTGATTTGTCTCATGTAGATCATTGGAAAGCATGGTACTAAAAGGGAAACAATGTAGTGAACATTTCACCCCCTTACCTACATACAATGGGTATATATGTAGGTGTTGATCAAGACTGGTGTCAATTTAAAACGTTAAAATAAAGGGTTTATAAAAAGAAAATTAATAATGTAACTAATATAATTTTATTCATCACATACTTGCCAACAAGCTTACAATAAAAATAGTCTCAAAAGTTTATTTGCGCCATTTAATGTCCATCAGCTTCAAGTAGTCAAAAGTCCGTTTTACAAGTAGTTGAAGTTAAAACAGTTAGCAAATCTATGGCAACAATGAACTTTTCCTACGTCATATAATAAGAGGCACAGAAAGTAATACAATTTATTAATTAATTAAAGCCTCCCAAATAAGGAAGTGCGTATTCTTTGTAGTGGCACTATCGTGCAAAAACCACAAGTCTGTTTAGGGGGAAATAAAAAAAATTTCAACAGCTTCACATCAAGTTTAAAAAATAATGCTGATTTTTGTTTAGAAAAATCAACATGTTTGCATGCTCTGCTGTTAGTCTTGTAATAAGAGAGTTCTCAGTAAGACCAGCATTGGAAAACAGGCGTTCTGCAGGGACAGATGATGCTGGAACACACAGGTAACTCTGCGCCAGTTTTCCAAGAGTTGGAAAACGCTGTGCGTTGACCTTCCACCATGCTAAAGGACTACATTCCAAGGAAGGACAAGGTTCTCTAAAGTAAGTATTCAGTTCATTTTCCACTGCATTCTCCACATTACCTTTTACAGAATAATCTTCACCTAAAAGCATAACTATGGCGCTTTTCTTGGCCTCACACATTGTTTGGGGGGTTGGTTCTGCTAGCTCATTCACTTCAGCCACTTCTGTCTTCATTGGTTCGGTCCCAGCCTTCGGACGCGTTTCTACTCCTACTGGGGATGCAAGCTGAAGAAGCTTTGATTTAGCAGTAACTTGGAGGACAGGTGAAAGAAACCGCATGTGCTTATGGCGTGGGTCCAACATGGAAGCAATCAGGGCTGGTTTGGCAGCTATGGCAGGATCATGGGGCTTCATTCGATGCTCCAGAGAGTGACGTACAGCAGCCTTGAAATTTGCAACATTTCCATTTTCAGCAGGTGACCCACTTCGGAGGTGAGTTTGGAGGAGGCTGTTGCAAATTGGATAAACATCTGAAATTGAGAAGGATTGTTCAGCAGATACTGCTGCTGTCGCATATTTTAAAGTGGAAAGTAGTGGCAAGATATCTTCTATGAACTGCCAGTGCTCATCTGGCATCTGAAGCTTTTGGGCAGCAGACGGTTTAGTTACAGAGCCATCTGAAAGGACGGCTGTTATAGCCCACCTCTGTTCACAGAGTCTTTCAAACATGCTATGAACAGACATCCATCGACTGCACGACTGGATCAGACAGTGTTGCTTAACCTGAAGCTTACCTTGTTTTCTTACAAGAGCTTCTGAAGCCACGGAGCAGTGGTGGAAGTGAGCGACTAGTCTATTTGCAGCTGCAACAACGCAAGCGACGCCACAAGAAGAAAATCCATCATCTATGGCAAGCTGCAAAGTATGGTTAAAACAACTGATAAATTCCCATGTGACATACTTGGGTACGTCGGCAAGCACATCGCTTGTATGATCAAGTACGCAAGCCAAGACTTGTCCTGCCAGACCCCATCTTTCAACCACGGAGTGCAGCTTTTCAGCAACATTTTCTGAGGCATGATGCAATGCTAGACTTTCAGTATGTAGAACTGCTGTTCGAAGCTCCCAGTTTTCAATATAATGACAAATGACCGTCATGTAGCTCTGTGCAGTCAATGCCGTCCAGCGGTAGGTGGTGAATGCTACTTGAACAGCAGCTCCCAAGTGTTCCCTAAGAGACTTCACACAGTTGTCATAGCACATTTCCAGTCGAGACATCACCGTCTGCCCCCCTGGTACACAGTACTCTGGTTCAACAAAACTCATCAGCGCACGAAAACCTGTGCCCTCAACAACACTTACAGGCAACATATCTGTGATTATCATGGAGCACAACAGATTGGTCACTTTTTCGGCACGTTGTCTGCTGCATTTTCTTGAATTGCCGGACTCAACAGCCATCGATGTTTGATTTTTCCTTTCTTTTGCGCATGATACGGAGGGATGCTTCAGCCTCAAATGGTTCAACATCGTTCCAGGACTATTTGCATACTTCAGCTCAGTTGCACACAATTTACACTGAACTGCATCGTCTCTAATTTTTGTGAAATAATTCCAGGCTTTACTCCGTTTTGCTCTCTCCATATTCAGTAACCTCAAAGGACCTCTGTCCTCCTAATCCTTTGCAATGTCTCTATCATCCGTGCACTGTGTTGACCTCGGCTCTCATTACCGTGCTACCAGAAGCACAATGACCTCTTCAATCAAGGATACATTTACCTTTTTAGATTTTCCTGATAAATAGTAAAACAGAAACAGTACATGCATCAGACTGTCATTTACTAATACATATGTGCAGCAGCTTATACAAGAGCAAAAAAACCTTCATCACACAGATTACTATAGTCATTTGTTCCGGTCATACATTCTCAGACGGGTTAGAGGCATTGTGCTAGATGACGGAGCTAGACAAGCCATTGTCTACAACACAGTGGACTGCCAACCATAAAATATTCTCCAGAAAATGTGAACTCAATTAATTTTAAGCAAGCAAACTAAGCCAGTATGGGTTAAGGCATACACGGAAGCAGATTACATTTAAAATCTTGAATGCTTCGGTAGATGGAGATTTCGACCAGACGTATAGGAGAGTTTTCAACCAGTTCTTGATAACCATCTAACTGCCTTCGAGGAAATTTACCCAATTCTTGAGGTACAGCGCAACAAATCGGGTATCAAAAGGCAAAGTTCTGTTCATACTTCAGAGCAGATCAGTGCACTTTTCAAAACAGCTTTTTATTCAGGCAAATAAACCAAACATAAAATATTCATGTTGGAACATATTGACTGAAGGACGAGAACAACTAGCTATAAGAAAGGCATTTGCAGCAACCTGGCAGCCCTGACGGTCGAAGCGGTTTCCCCACCTTCGCCTGTCGTTAGGATGGACGCTGACGACGTTCAGGCTACTTCTCTCCAAGGTATTTTACTTCTTTCCCAGTCTTCTTTAAGGTGTCCAGCAGTGTGTCCACACTGTGGTCAGACTCAATGCAAACAGTCTTGTTATCCAGATCAATGTTAAACTCCACCCCTGACAATGAAAGAACATTTTTAATCGTAGTTCTTATACAGCTCCAGGCATGCTTCAACGTTAGACACAAAATACAATACAAAACATAGGCACACGGAGATGGACAGAGGGATAATGCCAGATAGAGGACATAGAAAAAAAGGAAAAATTACTTACATGTAACTACAGTTCTACCGCTATGGTTTATATCCTTCATTCTCTTTTTTGGGGCTGGGAATCCCAGGTAACATTACAAATAGCAGCGTGGGTTATCAAGCAATAGAACAGTTTCCATTTCACAGCATACTCACTTCATTGTGATTGTCCATCAGCCTATAAGGTTAATAAGCTCCTCCTGGAAGTCACCAGTATTCAGATTTCTAAGCACCAGCATGTAAGGAATATAAATATGTGGGGTCGTATAATGATATGCGCATGTGCACAGAGCTGTAGAATGAAACTTTGCATCCATTTTTGTTTCAAGAAATATCTCTGCCTGCAGTGCGTGTGCTACTGCAGAGAGACAGTTCATCAACACAGACAGAGAAGTTGGTGTCGCTTTCCTAAATAAGTATTTCTGCAGCAACGCAGAAACATTAAAAAAAATTACAAAAAACACAAATTCCTCTTTTCTGTGAGTTTTTCTGAGATGTGCTCTCTGTAGCAAAACATGCACTGCAGACAGACATTTCTTGGAAAAACAAGACCACAAAACCCCTTTCTACGTCGGTGTGCATTCAATCATGGCATGGCCTATACACAACTATGCTGGGTTATTCAGACGTCAGACGTCACCTACCCAGTCGGTCTTTGGGCAGACTTCCTTTCGTCTCTCCTGCCGTCTTTTCCTCATCCTCTCCCTTCACACCCCCCCAAAGACCTACCCAGCCGGTCCTTGGGCAAACTTTCCCTGCGCTCTCTGGACCTTTATTTCCCTCCTCCCCTACCCCTCTCCGCTCTACTCTTTCTAGCTACTGACCCTTGCCCTCACCCGTCCTTGCTCATAGACCCCACCCTGCCTTATCCACTTGACTTTTGTGAACCTTCCTCGTCAGCTGAGACCTAGCTATTTTGACTGATGCCCGATGGAGCTACCTTGTTTAGCTATAGGGGAGACAGGCTGTGGATTCCCTCCTCGGTCGTCACCTACCCAGTCGGTCTTTGGGCAGACTTCCTCTCGTCTCTCCTGCCATCTTTTCACCCATCCTCCCCCTTCACATTCCCTCCCCTCCCCCCCTCCGCTCTGTCTCACCTTTCCTTCCTTTTTCAATATGTTGCTTATTTTTTGATGTAAAATGTAATTTGTTTATCGCGTCCTGTAACATTGTGTAACCCAATGTAAAGCGCTCTGATACCTCCGGGTCTAGCCAGCGCTATATAAAACTCTCAAAATAAATAAAAATAAATAAATGATACCACTTACATAGATTCTGTCCATTTCATGGGGAAGCTTTTCTGGAGGTTATGTACCATAAAGAGCTACGTGAAGCTATTGATGACTATTTCAACATAAATGTGGGGTTGATTCAGAGCCAAGCCACCAACACCTAGTACTGCCTAATCAGTTGGGCGTAGCTATATCTAACAACCTTTGTACAATATTTACGGCAATGAATAACCTCAGTCTAGAATCAACAGCGGTCTCAGTCTCTCTGAATGCGGCAAAGGCATTTGATTCAACTTTTGTGGTCAGTGGAGGCTCAGTGTGGGCAGGGACCCTACCTGCTAAGATTGATGTATTTACTATGTGTGAACCTGAAAGCGTGCACGTGCATAAATGGGTGTGTGTCAGCATCGACCATTGGCATGTGCTCGGAGGGTGCGACATGCAGATCACAACACTTCCTTTAGGTCCGTTTATCTCTTGCGATCTATATGTTTGGAGAAGATATGTTATAATGCTCCTGGGGTTAATTTGTCACCAATACTTGGTGAAACTGTACAATTTGTACGCCGGTCAGGGCTACATATAAACTGAAAGACATTGGAAATCTTCCCTCTCACGCAGGCCACAGCTCCGGTGGAGATAGAGTACTCTTTACGATGATGCTCAAACTCAATTTGGTATTTAGGTGTTAAGATACAATTGGAGTGCTCACAGAAACCATGGTCCAGGGCTTCTGTGATCAATGACAGGACAAAGTGTCCTTGTTAAAACGGTTATGTCTATGCTATGTTACCAGTTTGTTAATTTTACAATCACCTACTAAACACTTTTTAAAACATGCTCCTCGATTCTGAAACTTACACTGGGAGGGAAAAGGGTCCAAATGAGATGGAATATTATTACATTACCATACGCCAAAGGAAGCAAGTGGCCCAGATAAGCAAAGATTAAGGAGACTGCTGTTATACGATACATTAAATATTATGTTAGAAGGTACACTTCTATTCACCCCCATCACAGCAATACTTGGGTATGTTGCTAAGATGACTTAAAATAGTAAGAAAAGCACTGCTGCTGTTCCTGTCGAAGAGACTGTGTGGCTATAAGATGGATGAAGAGCCTGTTGCCACAAATAAAAGACTTGTTCAGGAACTTAGCATAATATAATGAGAAACAAGAAGCAATTGCGACACTGCAGACTACGAGCTGGCTTCGTTGGGACATATGGGAACCACTTTAAGGATAGCCAGAGAACATTTTGGATGCAGTTAAGTACGCAGAGAGGAATGTTTTTAAAGTATAATAAGACCAAGAAAGGGAGCAGACGGTTTAGAACAAAGTGTTGTGATATTGGTCTGTCGGGGTTAAGCACATTAGGAGGGTAGATGCGGTATAAGGGATGTGAAGGCACACCCATGGATATTTGGTGTGCAAAGCTGGTGATGCATATTTAGACATGTGCATGTAGTTCAGGGTTCATAATTAAATTAATTATTAAATGTAAGAATGTGTGCACACAAATGTGAATTCATCTTCACTTTGTGGACTGGTTAAAATCAGGGCCACTGTAATTAGGTGATTGAGCGGCCGCGGCGTTTTAAGCAGAATTACAGATTTGCCAAATTAGCCACATAATCCATTATCTGCTGTGTAATCTGCAGATGTCAACAAAACAAAAACGTTTAAAAATGCAGCAACACGTGTTGTTGCACAGTGAAAGGCCCTTTGCAAAGGTTGACTGGTCACCTTACAGTTGCTTATTGCTATATTGGGGTATTAAACTGGTACTAATGAGGTGCAACCAATACCCAAACAGTGTAAAAATGACAAAATAATGTAGTAATATCACAAAATGTACTGCATTAAGCCGCATAATTTGCCTTCTTGTTGCATAATTGCCCCTGACCTGCCATATAATTCCACGGGCCCTGCTTAAAATGAAGGGCCAATCAACTTTAATAAAAGTATATTAGCTCTCAGGTAGTCGGCGCAGTAGCCAAAAAAGGCTGTTCAATAATTATTTAATGATTCATTGTACAAAAATTGATTTGGCACTGTACGTTTATCTGGCTCTAGATAGAGTTAAATGGTGGAACGATGCTGAACCCTGAGACCACATTCAGTTGTAGATAAGACATTCAGCAGTTGTGAAGATAATGGGCAAAATCATTTTCTGCTGCGCTAATCACCAACTCTCTTCCATACCGTGCATAAGTCGTAGTAATCAAAACAGCCCAAGCATTTTTCAGAATAGATCTAGTTTGCCGGACTGTTGAAGTGTTCTGACTCCTGATGGTCAGGGTTCTTTCTGTCTAATGCAGTGAGATGAGATCATAATGTAGAAACTGACCCCTTTCTTTAGATATCAGAGCCCAGTCAGTTTTGTGAAAAGGTGGTTCCAGCTTTTTGTACAAATACTGCCCAAGCTGGAGCGATGAGAATTAAAGTGAATTATTTCTCCTTGATTTCCATGCAAATGTTCAGGTTGAGGAGAAATTGAAAAAATACGCAAGCAAACATCCCAAACGAATTAATTCAAATAGGCTACTTCCGCCCACTGCTCCCCCATCCCGCTTACAACCAGTTCCTGTTATCCAACAGTTTGCAATTCTTGTGCTCTCCTAAATCCATTTAGAGCTATATCCAATTATGGAAAAGATACATAGATTATATTTTCTCATTTGGCAAGGGTCCAGTGAGACATTAGCCTTTTTCAACAATGGTATTAGTAGAACTGTGAAGGTCTAACCTTTCCTATAACCAGTGGCAAAAATGAGATTTCATTCCTGGAAGTTTTTGGGAGAGTTTTCAGTGATGGACTGTACACTATTCTGCACTGCAAGCTGACAGAAAGGAACACCCTATTAGAGTACTCTGGTTACCATCCACGCTCATTACTTGATTTCCTCCCCAATAGTGAATTTCTCAGGAACCGGCGCAACTATAACCAAAAGGAGGATTTCTTCTGAAAAGCTGAACTCCTATTAGACAAATTGATGTCCAGGGGCTAACCAAAACACCTCGCTCCCCAAGCGCGCCTGCTCTGGGGAGACATTGCTCACACCAAAGACTAAGGAACGCAATTCCAATAGATTAGTATGTGTTACCGTTTTTTCTCCAGAATTAAATTTTGTCTCAAAATCCATTAAGAAACACTGGAAGATAAAGGCAGCAGGTGACCTTGCGTTGGAACCACCAAAGTTTTCTTTTAAAAAGGGGCACATGTTTAAAAGATCACCTTGTGAGGGACGCTATCCCCACAGAAAGAGCACCAACTAAATTAATAAAACACTGGGGGATCCAATCTTTGATTGGCCACTATAAATATGGCCAGTGCAGCATATGCCAATAATATATAGAATCCAAACCTTTTGAACATGGGGAACCTACAGATACCTTTAAAGAATTTCTCAAATTGCAATAGCTGTAGCTTGTTTTATGGTATAGTCAGTCCCTGTAATAAACTTTATATAGGAAAAACAGAGAAATTAAGATTCGCAAATGCCGGAATCGAAGCAGGACCCAATGCAAAGTCTTCTCTGCCCCTTTAGTGAAGCGCTTTATTGAACGTGGCCACTCCTAAAATGATGGCAAGTCATAGGTGTTCGGAGGACACCAGAAAGAGGTGGTGGTATTAAGCAGTTACTAAATGAAGAGGAACTCCGATGGCTCTTGCACATGAACATGAGGAGACCTGGCCTGAACAGGCAAGAAGACTGGACCACTTTGGTGTAACTTCCTACATAAGATACTGTTGGTCGCACAGACCCCCTATGATTCACTTGGAACGTTGCCTCATACTATAAGGGCTAGTCAGGACTGCTACTCCTTTATGCCACTATTTAGGCGGCTACGTTTATTCTCTTTCAACTTGGTCTGTTAATTTAACTGGATACTTATTGGTTTATATATTGCCCTTATTGTAATTTTTGATTATGTGAATTGTAATATTATATCTGTCAAGGTTTTGCTTTATTCTGTTCCATTCTTCCATTTCATCATGGCTGCCCAGTTCTCACTAACATGGTGATTACGTACTACCTCGGTTCTCTTTCGACTACTATGTAGCATGCACACTAACCCGGCTTGTGGTCCTCTCTTCGCAGATACCGCTCCAGCCGCAGGAATTAGCACCCCTCACCCGGCTACTCATCTTCTTTGAGAGCCTCTCTCCTGGACCCTCTGAGCACATCCTGATCACGCTCGTACGAGTCCTCAACTGACCTCGCTTACCCAGCTATTGTCGCCAGGAATATTGCGGACTCCCCGACATACATTGCGTCTGGCGAGGATTGTTTCTTCATATCAGTTTATTAAATTACCACTCGCCGACTCATCTCTTTGTCTCTATAGGAGAGTTCCATAAATTTTCCACTTAATTTTCCTCAGACTAAACGTACTTTGAACTCTGTGGTACTGGACATAGACTAGCTGTATACCTCCATTCAGAGGTGAACCATTTGCATTTTCTCCCCTTTCACCACTTGTGTGCCTCTTCTGTGACTCATTGTCCACTTTTTTTGTATCCACAACTGTGTCAACAACCTTGACAAATTGTGAGTATCACCCGTGTACCTTAATTCTGGCAAACATTTTCGATCTCTTTTCTTTATTTATTTCTTTTTCCTTTTCCAGCACTATTTAGGGCTAAGTTAGAGTCCTGATGATGATTCTGGTATTGGTTTTGGGATCGAAACATTGACTTTAAATGCAGAACTTTTCCACATTGCGTCCTGAACAATTAACCTCTGTAGTCAAAAGCCTGCACATATCAATTGTGCAGTTAAACATCTGTGCATCCAGTGGCGGCTGGTGGATTTTGAAAGTGATGGGGCGAAAAATTGCATCCTAGTACAACGAGTGAGCGAGCGAAGCCAAACTGAAAAAGGAGGGTGCGGGGGTTTCTCCCCCCCCCGGGAGAAAAATTTGCAACAAATGGTTTTAGATGGTGGCTTTTACACCACATGTTTACTGCAAATTGTTGCAAAAACGGGATCCAATCAGAGGTGCCGATGGAGGGCAATATTCCACTAAATACATTTCCATAGTTTTTAAAGCCGCATTTGGGTTATGTTGTAGACACCTGTCGCCCCACCCCCCCCCTTGATATTCCAGTAACGAGTAAGTTGCAGATAACCGGTTCTTGTGCTGTTAAGGTGAGTTAACGCACCTGCTGTATAACCGTATCCTCGTGCACTATTTTATGTTGCTCATATTTTGTAGTTTAGTTCTAACACTTAGATGTAGCGGGGTGCATTATGAAGATCATTCTGTCAATACCTCAAGTTTGTGGTTTTGCACATGAGCTCCATTTCCCCCCAAAAAACAGACACTGAGAAGGAGAGGAAATCCGTATATAAATGAATACAACAGGATTTCTCTGTATATGTGTTTTTACGCTATGTTTTTTTTATACATTGCGTATATTTCGCGTTTTAAATGCTGTGCGTGCTGAAACGGGTTTGTAGGTTTCAGGGCCAAAATAGGAACAATCAATATGGAACCTCCACATTGAAGAGAGGTCGTGTGTGTTTGGGGGCAGTTATCTTGACTGTGGCTGCTGCAGGTTTGCCAGAAAAGAAAGGCCAAAGGTTTTGGGCCTGTGGCTGTGAGCACTGCTCTGCCCAGCGAGCTCGCATGCCCACAGATCAGCGGGTCTAAAATGCGTTGGAGGCGTGAAGAGCACAATGTGTGAAAAGTCAAGGCGGCTATGGATCGGCCGAAATTGCTCAAATGTGTGAAAATGTTGCGAATTACATCAAATAAATGTGGGCAGTCTTCTGAGTGAACCTTGTACGGGAAGTATGTCCTCGCATGCACAAACACACGGGTACCTGCTTAATGTATTTCCCTTACAGTTTCTAATGCGACATTGTGCAGCTCACGCCTAATTTCACAGTTCCTGCATGACATTTACTACTCCAACCTATCTCCCTTGGTCAAAAGTGATGAAGCATGTATGCGGAAGAAAACCAAGGATATGGGAAATACTTGAAAACCAATAATCGGGACTTCTGCGAGAGATTTGTGTAACAACTACCAAGAATTTCACCCGCACATAGTTAGCGCATAATACGGGTCTGACATTTCCTGACCCCATAAAACGAAAATCAGGGAAAGATTCCCAGGCCAAAAATCCTCAGTGGTGAAAACAGTCCTGGTGAAAAGCTGTCACTATACCTCAAGGCCCCGGGGGGCTTGACCCCTCCCAGTGAGCCCCCTTTGGGATGTAGTGTCACATAATTCATACACCGGTGTGTGAGTACCAAGATTCGAGGTCCAGAGCTGGTGGAAGTGACCACACCTCATGCGTGACAGTCTCTCAACCTGCAGTCTGTGTGTTTGAGAAATTCACTCATTTCCTTGAAACTAAGTAATTTTGCCCGCAGGAGTCTGGTTAATGTAGAAAACATCTCGACAGAACCCATTTTCTGCTCACCGGTATTTTGCAGGACTTTTATTCACACAACGTGCACGCGCGTATAAAATGTCACACACCTTACCGACATTTATTTTGCATAGTTTTCACAAACTTTTGATGGAATTTCACTAATGAAAAAATATGCAATTTCGTACCCCTTAAATGGCACAGTTGGTGGTAGTGTGCTGCCCCACACAGCACTCCTGGTCTTCCCCCGAGCAGAGCGGAAGAAAACACATACACACAGTTGCATTCTGGGTCTCGTAGTTCTGCAGTTACTGCTTTATGCTGTCTAGGATGAGGCCTGATGAGGTCTCACACGTGACATTAGGGAGGGCACTTGGGCACACAAGGAGCGCTCGTGCCCACATTATGAAACATCCGCTCCACAGAATCACGCAAACTTCACTTCGGAGGATAAAATAGAAGGCATGTCTGTATGGGCCCTGGGAGGGGCAGGGCTCCTCTGCTCAGACCTGACCCCGAATTAGCCCTGGCTCAGACTTCAGTGATGCCAAGCCTCACCGCGCATCCTCCCATGCAGGCACACCAGTCCACAGGAAAGGGGAGATCTTATCTTCTCACAGCAGACGAGCAGCTTTTAAATAAGCGTAGATAACCAGCCGCAGCCGGCATGCTCGCCGGGAGGGGGGAGCGGGTGTTCGCAGGTGGGGGAATAACAATAATAATTTAAAAAAAAAAAAAAAAATACCTTACCGCCGGCGCCGCCTTTGCTCTTGGCCGGTGTGGCGATGGTGCATTCAGGTCCGGGGGTCCCGTGTGTTCCCGCTGCTTTCCCTTTCCTGCAGGTCAGGAACAGGAAGCAGCCAGCAGACAGCCTCCTTCCCCGGCCATAAGCCAATCACAACGCTGCAATGGCAGCGCTGTGATTGGTGAGGCGCAGAGGAGAGCGCCCCAGCCGGGCCGTTTTCTCTATGTAGGCTGCATGCAGCAGCCTACATAGAGAAAAAGGGGGGAGTGCGCATGACTGGGTTGGTCGGCCCTGGGGCCGACCAAACAGTCAGTACCCACAACAGTGGGCAAGCCACTACCCCCCTGCCCTCGAGCAGGACCGCCCACCCGCCCTCCCACAACCAGGCACTCCAGGCACTTCTGCTTTCTCGCAGTGAGAGAAGCAGATAACATAAAATGGTAGTTTTATCATTTTATGTTATCTGCTTCTCGCACTGCGAGAAAGCAGGGGAGCGACGCCCTCACGCCCCTATGGAGGAGCCGCCACTGTGTGCATCAAAACTGAGAGTACCTTTGGTAACCTTCTGTTGTGTTTATGTACAGAATCTGCAAATATCAAAGTGTCATTCTGGTATGCCAAGACACATTCCATGCTCTCAAATGAACCCCAACATTTACATTTTTCTGCCCAGTAAAACATACACATCTGTTTTTCTAGGTCACATTGGTGTTAGCTTCATCACACAATGTTCTTGTCCCACAGCAAGGAAAGCTTTGTTATTACCATTGTTTTTAAACAGACATTAGTGGATCCTATTTTTTCACAGTGAAAGCATTTTTGGGGATAGCAGGACACACTGATGAAGCAAACATTTAACCTTCATGTTGCTCAGACCAGCACCATAAGAATCCACCGGTTCATCAACTGATGAAGTGTCAAAATTAAAACATTCCACCACAATGAGAAGTTACTCAGTAGGAGTGTTCCTTGAATCGGACTTATACTTCTGAACACTTCATAATCCTGGCATGTACTCCCCATGGAGGTGGTAATAAGGAAGATGTTCAAAGACATCCTGATCTTCCAACCTCAACAAGTTAAGAAATACTTTCTCTGTTGGAACTGAAAGAATCCACAACAATATCCAGTTTATAATTTTAAGGTCTCATCTAACAGCGCTGTTGCTGCGAGGGGTATTGTTTACAGTAAAGGGCTTGGAGCCCCCACATTCCTTACCATTCCCTCGCTTGACTGTCAATCTTTTAAGCTGCCTCCTAAGTAGCCACCATATGCCTCAAGCCACTTTCTTTTATTTCTCAGGAGCATAGACCAAGTACCAATTGATTTTGTTTAATTTGTGTCCTTCCGCTCCTCGCGCTGTGATTCAAGATACCTACTTATTTTTTATTTATTTTTAAATAAAACTTTCACTGACCGTTGACTTTGTTCTACATTACTTTTTTTTGTTCAGTGCTTCCTTTTACCAACACTTTTGGGTTGCTTAATTTCTTTTGTAATTCCACATTTCCTTTTACAGGAACAAATAAATGGCATAAACGATTAAAACAGACCTGAGACTGCATGTGTGTCACGGACTCCTGAAGCAGCTACCCTCTCCAATCTACCCAACTCCACTCCACTCCACCCCACTTCAATCTACCCCACTCCACTCCACCGCAACCCACCCCAATCCAGTCAGCCCCACTCCAATCCACCACAATCTACCCCACTCAACTCCAATCGACCCCACTCCAAACTACCCGACTCTACCCCAATCTAGACCACACTCCAATCTACCCCACTACACCCGACACCGAACTACCCCACTCCACTTAAATCTATCCCACTCCACACCATCCCAATCTACCCCACTCCAATCTACCCAATTCACCCCACTCACGTTTAGCCATGATGAACAGCAGCCTTCCATCAGACCTTCTATCCCCACCAAGTTAAGTAACATTTTCCTTCTGTTGGAACTGAAAGAATCTCCATCAAAATCCAATATATCGTTTTTAAATGTTGTAAGCCATTTCTCCCATCGCATTGATGGCTTTCCAGGTTAGAAGAAGAAAAAAAAAAAAAGTGGCTGTTGATTAACATACCCCATGTTGTAATACACATGTTGGCTTAAAATGGCAACCACTGGCTATTAAACAAGATTTCCTTCTTTTATTTTTTTAAGTATTTAAACAAATCATTGCCGACTATGGGTATTCTTTCCTAACCATACCACCTTAACACGTTAGGCAGGGACACAAAAGAAAAGTGTGCCATGCTGGCTTGCTTCAAAATGGCCACCTAGCACAGAACACATAAGCCTCATGGCTGTAGGTGTTTTATGCATTGCAGGATTGCAGACAGGGTCACAGTTGCCAAATAAATGGTACCTGCGAGACAGATACACCTCCAGCGTTCCAACCAGAGTCCTGGTTCTTTACCTCTTCTCATAATGTTTATGAGGGTGTACGAGGTGTGGAAAAAAGTCCTTGTGCAACAAATCTTGGTAAAGATTAATTGGTAGGCTCACCATTAGAGCTAAAAACTCACCACAAAATTAAGTAACAGTGAAAGACTCTCAAAGCTAATTAAGTAATACATCGTAGTCCTCAAAGAGGTTCAGGTCTGAGGAGAGTCAGACTCCTGCCCTAACTCCTATTTTTCTTCTACCTCCTCTTTGCTCTGGTTTGTTTCAAGAGACTTTTGCAGGGTTTGAAGGGTTAGGCAAAAGAGATGTGTGTCAGATAACCAATGTGAGAGTACGGCTTACTGAAAACACAAGAAATATGAAAGTCAGCCGAAGTGCGGAGATGTATCTCTCTGTGGTTGGAGACTTCTCAATGTAATACAAGATGAATTGTGTAGGCAAAGTGAAGGTAGTGGTGCATCTCAAAGAGCCAGCAAAAGCCATTCAATGGTTTTCTGCCCATCAGTGATGAAAAGAGGTTGGAGACAGGAGTTGAGTACAAAGAGCCAGTCTGTAACAAAGATCATGTCATCATAAGGGGGCGGTCACCAAAAAGGTTCTGTCTGACAGCAAAGCAGAAATGACAAGGACTTGGCATCAACAAGGGGAGAGTCACAGATTTTAAATTGACCGCCAACAATGAAAAGGTGGTGGTCAATCAGGGCCTCATCAAGTAAGAAATGCAGAGTCACTGATTTGGAAGTACTCATCAAAATGCCATCACTGAAAAGTGCAATGGTTGGTGGCAAAGCAGTAATGATGCTATTTGAGAAAATATAGCTCATTCTCATGAGGGAGGACTATCCGCCAAGTAAAAATGGGTTTGAGAAAGGCAGTTTTGATTTATTTGTGACCAAGTATGGAAACTTCAGACTTTCATTTTATGCAGTTTTGAGGGGAAGAAGCCAGAGCACTCCTTACAGAATTATCCCATGCAGAGGGAGTATCACTTGATGGGGCCTCACAGCAGAAAAAGAGGCCTCCTTTTTCTGCCTTTAAGAGTTTTTGTAAAGAAGGTACGGCAAAGAGTGCAGTTCTTAGGCGCATCATGTGGGTGAAATCAATGTAACAAGTTTTAATGTGGATCATCCACATAAATCTTTTCTAAGTTGCAAGTAGCATGTAACTGGGAAAGCTCTTCGATATTCCCTGGAACAGGGTTCAGTCTCAAGCTCCATGCAAATGCCCAGGCTGTATCCGAGTGTAGAATGATAAAACCTCAGAAGAGTGCCAAGAAACAAACACAAAGATGATATGAAAGACTGAGGATAAGTTCCTGCTGTTGAAAATCAGCCGATGCTAACGAAATAGATGCAAAGGCTAGAGCTATTGATCAGGGCTCCTTCACACAAACTCTGGGTTCTATGGACTTGTAGTACCAGAAACCAACAAATATGTGGCATAATTGGATTTTCACCCTTTCAATATAACTTGCAACAGCGTATCTGCTGCAAGTACTAGAAGTCTAGTGCTCTATTTTTGTGCTGATGAAAACATCTCAAGCAAACCACTTCAGTCCTTGTTTGAGGGCACAGTCTCTTATATACACATCAAAAAGTTCCCGTGCAGGTATTCATACCTTTTAAGGGTACCAAATCTCTTATATGAACTACAGCAGTAGATTAAACCCTAATGCTCAAGAGCAGAAAGACTAATGTAGATTGAGGTCGTGTTTACATCAAAACCTCCAATTTGATTGCATTCTGTTAATCATCCTACTCTGCTAAGGTAAGCCCAACGTGGAGCCATTTAAATTAAAATCCATCAGAAATCCCTGTCCGCCCTCCCCAAAGTAACTATTTGTCCTGAAAAAGCCAGCAATGGAAAATGTCCTGCCCTTTTCAAACTATGAGCTCTAGACAGAATGTGTGATAGTTAAAGAACATCGACATATAAGATAGATTGACAACCATAACACAGACAGCAGCAAAGTAAAATAACATTCAGACACAGTTCAGGTGTGATAATGATTGCAGCAGTGCAACTTGCCACTGGCATCGGCAAATGCAGTGCAATCTTCTCTCAGTGCTAGGAAAGAAGCTGAAAAAGAGAGAGGGAGAGCTTGCACAGATCTGATCAAAAGAACGGCCTGTCAGTCAGGGTGACTAGGGAATACTGCGACCAACAATGTTAAAAAGAACCACAGAACAAAAGCATGCTTTTGGCCCAATAGTACTGTGCTGCTGCCTCGATTCAAGACTTACAATTGTGCTACTGGTTCGTGTGTTCAAGTGCACTGAAGTAGAAGAAGAGAATCAGTCTACAGGTCACCACGGGGAATGAACGACGGAGTAAAAGGCACATTAACCAGACCTATTTTCCTGTGCACTGATGCTCACCAAAACACTCTTCCGTATTAACATTCTGAACCATTTTTTCATTGTAAGTAGTAGGGTGAGGAAGCACATCCCAAGCCTCGTCAGCAGCAAGATCTACACTTCGGCACTGGCAGGCCAGCCATAATGCCTCCGATGCGATCTCATTGCCATTCCTCATTCAGAAAGCCAGGACAGGTAAACTTGATGTAGTGGAGACTGAAGCAGGGCTTGGATGGCAGATGCAGTTTATTAATAGGACTCTTCTGCACTGACATATAGGCCACCTAGACACATATATTTGCAAGGCAAAAACTCTAAGGAGTTTTTTCTTCTAAACCCAGGTTTCTAATACAAAGCTACTTACTGAAATGCAGGAAATTAGAAAACGTAAAAATAAAGTGCAGCATCTACAGGGTAAAGGGCATAGGTAATGGATGGATACTGGTGCAGGATCACAGGGCTGTGGGGTGTATATTATAAACTAAGGTAAAGTTGTGTGGTTACTGTTCAGGTGTAGGTAGCGATGTAGGTTGCAGGCGATTGCCAGTGGGACTTATACAGCTAAGTGTTGGTAATAGTATTAAGGCAGCAGTGTATGGTGTACGTATTTGGGGTCATGAAGAAAAGGAAGCAATATGCATTGGGCTGGACAGCAAAAGGGTTTGCAATGGGATATGCAGAGAAGGCGCTAAAGCAACCTTGTTTGATGGTGGTCTAAGCCACAGAAGACGCATAAAGTAAGGGGTTTAATAGCGCTGTAGGGTTTTTATGGTCTGGCTTGACAGCACGGCTGTCACTTGACAATGATGTGAGATCACTAGGAGAAGGACTTTGGCTCCACCCACATATTGAGAGCCAGGAGTACTTGGTTTGATTGGGCAGAAGTCGTGTGCTTCCACAGAAAAGTGCTTGCACTCCACACGTTTTGTTTATTTATCCAGATGCCCGAGATTTAACTTTTAAAGGCGCACACACACGCTATTAAAGCGTCTTGCATAACTAGATAATTTATGGTGTTTTTCTCTGGCAGCACCACAGGAGGCAGTCATATGTCAAAGATACGAAAGATATGATCAATAAGATAGAAGGACTATCTTTTAACATCAATAGGGAAATGTTGGTCTCCCTTGACATTGAGTCATTGTATAGTAACATTCCACAGTTAGAAGCCATCACGGCTGTGGAATGGTTTATCCATACTTACTCTATTGACTGTGATGTACCATTTATAATTGATCTGTTACAGATAGTCCTTGATGAAAACACCTTTGACTTCAACGGCGATCTGTTCAAACAGATCAAAGGTGTCAGCATGGGGGCATCTTGTGCCCCCACGGTGGCCAATATTTATATGGCACATTTTGAGCACCTTTTTATTTATAACGAGGTAGCTCCTTTTTTTGAATCGATACAGCATTGGTCGCGCTATATCGATGATATCTTTTTCATATGGAATGATGACCTAGAAAAACATCAGGACTTTCTCGCCTGGATTAATTTGTGTGATATCAATCTACGATTTACTGCCAACATTAGAGAACACAACATAGAATTTCTGGATTTGGAGATCAAAGCAGTAGACTCCAAATTAGAAGTCGATCTATACACAAAACCCACGGCCAGAAATACTTTGCTTCATTTCTCGAGTTATCACCCCAAGAGTCAAAGGGAAAATATCCCCATGGGACAATTTTTGCGTCTTAGACGCAATTGTACCAATTTACATGACTTTGATCTGAAGGCAGTTGTTATGAAGCAAAAATTCATCAACCGTGGCTACCCTCACAGACTGGTCAGAGAAGCCTACAAAAGAGCACGTTTCTACGATCGTGATCATCTTTTAGATACTCACACTAAGAATGAAACATCAAAATTAGTCTGTGTTACCAGACATTCTGTTTTCAATGAGAGAATACGACAGATCATCAATGCCCAATGGCATATACTGAACATCCATGCTGAATCTCATACTTCATTACCTAGGCCTATGTACGCACACAGACGTAACAAAAATCTCAGAGATTTGGTTGTTAACTCTCGAATAAAATCAAAACCTGCATTCATACAGAAAACTATTGGAGGCAGTCACCCTATTAAGGGGAACCACAAATGTGCACATTGCAAGGCTTGCAATGGTGCCATTGTTGCAGATACATACATTTACCAACAAAAAGAGATCCAACTTAAAACATTCACTAATTGTAAAACAGATAATGTAATTTATCTGCTACTCTGCCCGTGTGACAAGGGCTAGGTCGGTGAAACGTCAAGACCGTTTTCGACATGTCTCACCGAGCATCTGTCTGCCATCAAAACCAATAAGATCATAGCACCACTGGTTAGACACTATAAGGATAAAAACCATACTGAAAATGACATCAAATGGTTAATCTTAAAAAAAATCAATAATAAAAATGGCACCGATTCGGAAAGCATTAGAAAACGTAGAGAAGTGTTTTGGATCTTTACTTTAGATACACATATACAAGGGCTGAATTTAGACCTACCTTGGGACCAAGCCATACGCTATAATAACAGCTAGCTAGTCCAGTTCTGGTCATTCCTTTACCCGTTCATTAGTTGTACACTTGTCATTCCCGCTCTTACCACAGTAGATGTGGCTCACTGACATGTGGTATGAGCTTTAATTACGATTTTCATATCTGTTCAATTTTGTTTTATTTCATTCTGTTCAGAAGTTATGGTTTCATTTGTGCATATTCTTTGTAATATCATATATATATATATTTTTTTTGAGCATTCTTCTTTTTTATCGGTTTTCTAGTTGCTATAATCACTTGTTGCTCATTGTAAGGTCCGGAGCTCATATACATTCCAATATGGCTGCCGACTACACTGTTGAGCTCCATTTGATTTTTTTATTTACCATCACATGACCCACTATGAGTCACACAAGGAACGCTGCTTGACGGTTCAAAAACGCCGCCCTGTTGCCCCAGGTTTCCGGTTTTTCTGGACCTCGATTTTCTACCGCAGCATTTTCACGGAGCTTTGAGCTGACCGTGAAGATACGACATGTTTCACGGTAAGACACGCTAACCCCTTCTTCATGCTCTTTGTTACAGGGATAGCCTGTCTTAGCCTTTGCTGTAGGGTAAAACGTTGATCTTTGGGACTTGTTAACTATGGTCAATAGAGCCATGTTTGCCGCTTGTCAGCCAAGTTTTCTTCAACGGCTATTTAGCGTTATTCTAGCGTCTCCTTTGTCGTGTTGTAGATTCATATCCTTTTTACTTTGGTCATTAAGGACATCCTTTTTTCTCTTGAGACTCACAGTTAATCTGTTGTGTAATTGCTTACAATTGCTGTGCATTACATCGGCATTGAGCTCCTTTATGTCCATTTATCGACAGATTCTCCTTTCTAATCCTGGCTGTTTCCACAGCTGAAGTGAATGACAGCTCGCCCCCTATGAGTTTTTACCATTAACATTAAGGTAATTTTCTGGTTTTTGCCAACATCGGGGTGCGTTTATAATTTTCTTTCATTTGCGTCTCATTTTAATTTAAGTTTAACTTTTGTGACTTCCTAGGTTTGCAGAACTCAGCCATTCATCATTATATATCTATACCATGCTAGGCTGACTATCTTCAGCTTTGCGTTCTGCTCTTTATGTCCTGAGTAAGTAGCTCTTTTTAGTTCATTTATAAGCTCATTTGGCCCATTCCAAGAACCCCTTCTTTAAACGCATTCCTAATGACAGTAATGTTTGTCATTATAGGATTCAACTTATAATTAGGACGCATCTCCATCAAGACCTCGAATTCTGTTTTAAGAATACAGTCTCACATTCTGTGAGGTTGTACATCTGGTAAGAACGTCCGGTAACTCCTTTTCTCTTTTTCATTTTATCATATTTTTCTCACTACCTCTTTCACCATATATTGCATGGGCACAAACCTCACATTTTTTGGTTTAAGGCTTGGCTACTATATGAATCTCATTTTCTATTCACGTGATTTTGAAGTTTTTCTTCTGCTGGTGTGCACTCCCTTTGGTATTACACGAATATATCTTCTCTGTTCTTTCATTCAATCCTCGATCTCCATTCTAGTTCTTCATCACTAGATTGTTATAAACTTTTATATTTACATATCACAACTCCAAGGCTCTGTAATGTGGACTCATTATTAATTATGTAAATAAGTAAAATTGCTAGACTTCCGTTAGGGTAGTGTCACTGTGACATTTTGCACCACAGGAGGCAGTCATAAGCTAGGTGGATTTTTAAGTCTGGCTTGACAGTGCAACACTCACCTAACCACTTAACCTACAACAATATTACTCTCCAGTTCCTTGGTTCTACACTAATACATATCCATTCTCGCACTATCTACTCTTATTATGCTTCACATTACCATATACCATTCTTTTAAAGCCAGACATATTGGCATTGCCAATGCTTGTTTTGGTGATGGCAGCACACATGAGTGAAAAGTGAGAGTCTGGAGGAAACGTGGTGGTATATGTGTGGCAGTATAAATCCAGTCCTCTAAGCGTTGCCCCAGAGAGTTCAACCAAGTATGTAAGTTCAACCTCATTGTACCTTACAATAAGGGATTCCATTTTTTGGCGATAAACTTGATTAAAAAAAAAAAAAAAAAAAACATAGAAAAACCAAAGATTATGATTAGTTCTAATTGCAAATTATCATTTTTCACTCTAAGCTTCCACTGCCCAAAATAAAAGTCAGACACTAAAATCTTGCCTAACTCCAAAATGAACCACCGACATGGTCATTGTGAAAGGATCTTCCAACTGGGAGGTCAGGCCTGGCAATTAGATGCAACTGTGACAAGTGATCCGCTAACTAACATCTGCGCAGATCAGATCCCCGGCATGGCATTCTATGCAACTCACCAGCGAAAGACAATGCAGCTATATTCATATTTGCAGGTAGAAGGCCACACGACAAAGACATGAGGAGAATATACACAAGCCATTCTGGAACAAAGCCATATTCAAATACTTCTTCCTGTTCCTGGTTACAGTCACAACATGAATACTTTGATGCCTGGGTACCCTCGTGCCACTGAAGCTGTAGGTCTTAGCAGTCTCCTTCTCTCCAGACACTAACATTCCCACGGCACCAGTACTGGATGAGTGTAGGAATACATGTGGCAAATACCAAGGTCTGAGTGACAGGGGAATGTTAATCTTTAATGAGGGCTGAAGGGGCTCTGCTGGGTGCAGACCTTGTTCTGTGAATAGTGGGGCTTCCTGGGGGTAGTGATTCAATAAGGAGGCTAAGCTGGTGACCGAGGATGGGTGCAATTAGAAACGCGGACAGATGCCTTGAACTGTGGAGTTGGTTAAAGCATCACTGCAGTTAGGTGTTTGCTACTGAATAGACATAGGGATTCATGATTTCTAATTAAGTCCCACGTTTTAATGGATTCCTTGGCATATTGTTCATTCAGTGTCCCGGGAATATGCCTTGAATACCACAGAGTGCACTAACATTTTCTTTCTGAACAGAAGTGTGACCAAGACTTTGATCAAAAAATTATGACTACAGAGTTCACACTTGAAAGATTGTGATGCCAGGCTTGGGCATGAAGGACCTTTTGAAAGGCAGCGATGAAACCATGCAATACAATCCACAGACTGATCACAGCAGGGCTGTGGCAGGGTATGAATGTCAAGAACAGGCTGAGGTTTAGTACAAAATGGTGCATTACATCTAGGGTAGCCGTTTAAATGAATAGTTGTCAGTGTGCATTGCCATCTTAGACGGCATGTAAAGGAAGACGTGTGGCATCAGGGCACTGCATCAAATTAGGAGTAACATGGTCTAATTGGACAGTACCAGTTACACTTGGGTTAGGGCCAAGACCTCAAACCAAACCTGATGCGAGTGGGGGTTGGAAATTAAGTACATCATAAAAAAAACAATAGAATTCACTGGGGGGAAAAAGTTACAGCTGAACTATAAGTATGAACACACACAATACATGTCATAACTCACGGTGTCCACCATGCACAAAACACCTTTTGCCAAAGGCACACATACCCAAAAACATTTAACAGGAGAACAACATGGCGAACACCGCGAGTTATGATGTGCTATGTGCATTCATAATCAGAACTGGCAAATGGTAGTTTTACGTGTTTAATCCAGAACCATAACTGTTTTTAACTGTGTTTTTTTCAGTGGAAAAATATATTTCACACAATGCTTGTACACAGAGAAGATAGAAACAAAAGCCAAATTCTCTATAATCACTGGAAAATATTGAAGGAGACTCCAGGGAATTCACAACAAATATTATGGCATGATGCAGGGCAGTGGAGTAACTCTGTAGAGGCAAAATACATGAAGCAAACCGACACCCTGCCTTGCGTTCCACTCCTGTAATACCAATGCAATAATTTATCCTTAATAGTACATGAGTGCCAATAGGCATCAACTAGAAAGAAGCAATCAGCAAGCGAGCATACCTACACAATAACACAGCTTGTGAACTGTAAGGGCAATCTGTGTTAACGTTTATTTTCCAGTAGGAGACTGTCCCTAATGAACCTACTGATTGAAAATGTAGTTTCACCACAGATTTTCGAGGCTGTGCAGAACTGTTCCTTCTCTCTTGCCTCACAAAAATCTTAGGTTAGTACCTTCGCTCTGCTCTAGTCAATACTCACCATCAAGCTTGTTTAGGACCCTGGTGACTGCACTTGAGCAGCCTCCGCATGTCATGTCCACAAAAAACTCCCGCTTCTGCAATACAGAAAATGTAATAAGAGAAAGTCAGAGGGCCGTTATACTACTAATCACTGTAGAAGGATATGTACTCAAGTACACCTGCAGGGACAATAATCACTGTTAAGGCAGAGGGGCTGTGTGTGTTGTAAGAATATTTGCAGGGATGAGGTTTAGTATGGTAGCAGATATCTGGTGTATTCGTTATGCACAGTGAGTGTACCAGAATTCCTTTCTGTTGCATTTGAGCACTGAACAAGAGAAACACAAATAATTTGGTCCGTGTTAAACACTGGCACCACTGCACATTAGATCTTAGAGGGTGTTTGAAAGATATACTCTAAGGTAGCAGGCTAGACAGGATATTCAGTGGTTTATGACACAAAATATCAAACTTCCAAACATGACATGTAAGATGTGCTAATAAGCAGTGGGGGCGCTAGAGGGCGCACAAGCAACATGGCCGCACTTGTGTGAGGCTCTTGCAGCTCGGAGCCTACATACACCATTATCCTCCTTAAATACCGTAACTGAGGTGCCAAAATAACTGCTGAAGGATCGTAACGCCTCCGCTTTCTCCTACTGCGGGAGACGGCGCGGAAGCTCACCCAGAGATCGAGATATTTGCCTTGCAACTAAGTTCCAGAGATTTTTAAAATGGCGACCGCCGCTCGCTAACGGAGAATGCTGCTGTCCCCGAGACGGAGTCAGCCGGCGCTGCCGTAGAAGCGGCCTACCGGCACGGAATTTCCAGTCCGCTCTGCCCATTCCTGTGGGCCCACCCGCTGGCACCGCCGGGACCGCACCGTTGGATGTGACCGGGGACCCTGAGGGCGCTGCGGCATACCCGCCATCGGCACGGACAAAGCTGGGCCCCTGTGTGACACGACCGGCTGACAGAGGCGGCGGCGCGGATACCCTGGTGAGTGTGACCCACCCTGGGCAGAAATACTGCCCACCGGAGTAAAAGACTCTCCTCCTCCCCTGCATGTGAGCCCCGCGGCCGGCACCTCGCAGATCTACTCCACGTGACTCGGCGGGAGGCCGGCGCCTCGCCCGATTCTCCCCCCCCTCCCCCCACCACCTCGAGTGATTCAGAAGAGACCTGAAAACGGGATGGGTCACCCCCTGGGGAGCGGAAGCCATCAACCCACCTAATTGACTTGCCTGGTAGAACCCTGGGGGTCCACCTCAGCATACCCCCAGCTGTCTTGTGTGCGTGCCATTGCTACCGTTGGGGGAAGGGCCATCTAGCTGACTCCGCAGCCCTCCACTGGGGCCCGACGAACGACTGAGGTGCTGCGCCCGCGTGCTGCTCTCCCCACAGCATTGGGGCGCCCGGACCTCCCCTTGTGTGACAATCGGCGGCGGGGCACGCCGCAGCAGAGGAGGAACCGCCGCGCTGGCTGACCACCGGCTCCTGGGGGAGGCTTGACCCCTCCGCTCTGCCTACTGCCCTATCTCCCCCGCTGCTGGGGCCACTGGCAGCAGTACCACCGCTCCGCCTTCAGAGCTAATTACGAACACCCACGGGATATGTAACGCCACCGCCTCTTCCTCACCGCCACAGAACTGCAGACCGCATACGCCATCTGACCCCTGGCTGTGCCGGGGCTTTAGTAGTTACCACTGCTGCCCTACTAGTGGAGCGTCCTCCTTACTACTACCAGCCCATCTGCAACAACCCAACACTGGAGCTGCCATCTGCTAACTACTACCCAGTAGCGGGGAGTCCACACCCTTGCCCGTTTACACGCAGCTCCTGCCCTCCAGGTTCTGCCACGTTGACCGGCATCTTGGGGTACTCACCATGGGGAAGGCGGACAGCAGGCAACCCAAGCTTACCTTTGATGCCCGCAAAACAACCAGGTCACAGACGAATCGCACGAGGACGCTGCTGAAGCCCACCCCCCCCGCGAGTGCATCCACATCCATGGAGGACCTGAAAGATCTTCTCCTCACAATGAATTCCAGCCTCACCTCACTTGAGACGAAAATGGACTGTGTGCACCCGTCTTGATAACCTCACCCACAGGCTGGACCGCCATGAGGAACGGATTAAAGACACCGAACACCGTATCTCCGACCTAGAAGACACCTCCTCCGTCAATACTGGGAAACTGCTGAACATGGAGAAAGTTCTTAAAGTCCTCGCCGTCAAGAACGAAGATCTTGAATCAAGGGCGCGCAGGAACAACCTTCGCATTCTTGGCGTGGCGGAGTCCACGAACACCGGGAAAATGGAGGACTATGTTGAGCGTCTACTCACCACGCTCTTTGGCCGAGAAACCTTCTCCGCGCTTCTGGTAGTCGAAAGGGCACACCGATCGCTGGCCGGCCGCCCGCCCTCCCCCGGGGGCCCCTCGCGGCCGGTAATCGCGAGACTCTTAAAACTACCAAGACCACGACACCGCGCTACGACTGGCGCGGGAAAAGCAGCCACGAACCATAGAGGGCATGTCCATCTCCATTTACCCGGACTTCACCATGGCGGTTCAGGAGGCCCGGAAAAAATTTCAGCCCGTCAAAAGAAAGCTCCAGCAAGCCAATATTTCATATGCCATGCTGTTTCCGGCGCGACTGAAAGTCACCCATCAGGATAAGCAGCACTTTTTCAACCAGCCTCATCTCGTAGAAGACTTTTTAAAATCCTTGCCCAAGAGCCCCCCTGGCCAAACGTCGCCTGGCGCTTCGCACGCCCCCGCAACGGTCCTATCGGATGTTGAATGATGGAGGAGTCGGCTCACCCCTCGGAAATCCACTATGCCCCGCCGATGTCATCGCAGGTGGCGGTGAACTTCATCACCCGGACGCAATCGGGGAGTCTAAGCACGCCTCTCTGAACTGGGTCCTGATTGGGGCGGAGAAGCCCCCGAATTGACTCATTACAACACTGAGACATTTGAGACACTACAGTTGCTCCCGAACACCCTCGTACCACCAAGGAGCCCCTGTGTCACCCTCTAGCCAACACCCAATAGGCATCCCCTACATGGTGTGGTTTTCCGATGTTACAGAATTTCAGGTTGTTTCCCCTGTTGGGAACGCTTTGTTAGGGAATTTGGGGAGGGGAGGGAGGGTTGCGCAACACAGCAGGATTGGGCTGCTGATGTGGGAGAGTGGGAGGGGATTTTATTTATCATTGCCACATGCCACAACAGACACTGACAACTGCTGCTATGTTAGTAACTGGCGAGAGGTGTTCATACCGCTCATGACCCTGACCGATGCACACACCTGGGATGACCCAACCTAGTGCCCCCAGCTACAATCTACTGACGTGGAACGTGCGCGGCCTCGGTAACCCGCGCAGGCACATTCTAGCATACCTAGACAGGCACAAGATACACTGCGCCATGCTGCAAGAAACCCACCAAGGCCCGGAAGGGATGTATGACAATACCACGCATGCATTACATCGCATGCCATTAGATCGCGGTTTTAACAACGCAAGTCGTTACAACGACTTGCGTTGGAGGGCGCTGGACTTAGGAGTAGTTTAATTTACTATTCCAACTCCAGCCTACGTACAGTAGGGAAGGTGTTGGATAGTAATTTAAACTACTCCTTGTCCTATAGCGCCCTCCAGTGCAAGTCGTTGTAACGACTTTCGTTGTAAAAACCGCAATCTAATGGCATGCGATGTAATGCATGCGTTCTAAAGGTTGTTTCCCCCCGGAAGCTCCGCCCACCTTTGCAGCCCGATGGGCGACACACCGCTGTTTCTCATCTTATTCTACATACGCTCGGGGCACCACAATACTCTTCCGGCGCAATGCACCATACACCACCATAGGCTCTTACTCGGACCCATCGGGGCGCTATTGCATCATGTGGGGAAGACTTGAACACCACTCCATTACCTTTGTTAGCTGTTACGGCCCCAACATAGATAACCCAGACTTCTTCAATGTCCTCTGGGGGAAAATAATAGCCATTGGATCGGACCACACGGTCTGGGGAGGCGACTTTAATGTCACTCTGAACCCGGGTATGGACAGATCGCACCCTCAACCCCATCATTACTCTAACTCTCAGCGCTACCTCCAGAACCTTATTGCGGATGAAGATCTGACTGACGCGTGGCGCTACCTTCACCCTGCTGACAGGGAGGGCACCTGCTTCTCCACAGCGCACTCTTTGTGGTCCCGTATTGATGGCTGGCTCCTCTCCAAAGGTCTGTTACCCTGGCTCACACACACTACACATCTCCCACGCACCTATTCCGACCATTCTCCGGTCTCCATCGCCCTCACCCCCCCTTGTGCAATGCCCCATACAGATCTTGGCGTCTTCCGGCCCTCGCCCTTCTTGACCCGGTCTTTAAGGACGAGTTGGAAACCGAAATAGAGGACTTCTTTCCCCGAAATGTGCAGGGTATATGTATTGCCAAGGGAGGGGGGATTTTAAAAGACATACGCAATACCCTAGCCAAACTAGAAGAAGATATTACCCGTCTCAATATCCAACTGCAACAGGCACCGTCCCCAGATTTGCAGGCTAAACTGAGGGACTTACTGTCCGACTACCAAGACACTGCTGAGAGAGAATGCAAGTTCAGGGGGAAACACTTTTGCGCACTTTTGCGCCCGGCAGTATGGGGAGGGCGACCGACCGGGGAAGGTCCTGGCAGCGCTAACCCGACCTCCTAGATTCTCGAACACTATACTTGAGGTCGTGGACGAGGAGGGGCAGGTACACAGAAACACTCCAGACAACATGGCTGTGTTTCGTAAATTCTACAAAACGCTAAACAAATCCCACAGAACTCAGACGACAGACTTCGCCCCCTTATTTGATGATACAGCTATAGGCTGGCTGGGTGACTCAACGGGAATATCTCCTAGCAGATTATGAGGATGAGGAAATCAGAGCCGCGATAATGCAGATGCAGTCGGGCACATCCCATGGCCCTGATGGGCTCACAGCCGAATTCTACAAAACCTTTAGCTACTCCCTCATTCCTATCCTTCGCCACGTTTTTGAAATAGCCAGAGAGAAGGGTTCCCTCCCCCAAACAATGCGTGAAGCATTAATCATTTCCCTCCTAAAGCCAGGTAAACAAGCGGGCCGATGCGACTCATACAGACCGCTCTCCCTCATTAATGTAGACGCAAAAATCCTGGCTAAGATCACGGCCAATCGAATCGGCCCCTTGAGGTCTGCCTTGGTATTGCCTGACCAGTCGGGCTTTATCCCAGGCCGGGGAACTTCTCATAACCTCCGGACCCTATTCGCTGTCCTCCAGGATATAGACCCATCGGAGGATGCGGTGGCCGTCTTTTTAGACGCGACCAAGGCATTTGATTCCCTGGAATGGGACTACCTGGCATTCGTCCTCCGCAGGATGGGCTTCCCCTTGCCCTTCCTAGCGTGGATCCAACTTCTTTATACTAATCTCCAAGCTAGCATCCATATTAACGGATCCCGCTCCACCCACTTTGCTACTGCGAGAGGCACGGGACAGGGGTGCCCCCTATCCCCCCCTCCTCTTCGCCCTCGCGATAGAGCCTCTAGCAGCAACATTGCGCCAGCACCATCGTGATTTTGCCCTCATCTACCCTGAACGGCAACTCTTAATATCCTTATATGCCGATGACCTCACCCTCTATCTTCGCAACCCTGAACAGAGCCTGAATTCGATTCTCCGGGTCCTCATTCTCTTTGGGAATTTATCTGGTGTAAGCATCAACTGGGCCAAATCTCTAATTTTCCACCTCACCACCGCCACCGCCACTCGCTTCGCCCCGGATTTCCCCCTCGCTTGGTGTGAGGACACGGTCACGTACTTGGGCATCGTAATCATGAGGGATAAGGACGAATTGATTAGGGCCAACTACGGGAGAGCCTTAGATCTTATTACGGAGAAAATTACCTGATGGTTAGCCATGCCACTCTCCATGGCCGGCAGAATTTCACTTATAAAGATGGTGATTCTCCCCAAATTTTTATATCTCTTCCTCAACATTCCATATGCCCCTAGTGACCATTTCTTCAAAACCCTGAAAACCCAACTCCTCCGCCTGACATGGCTTAACCTCGGCTCAAATGGGACACACTCACCCGCCCATTTGCTGAGGGAGGATTCTAAATCCCAGACATGAAACTATATTTTAACTGCGCTCAAGCCCACTGTGCAGCGTATTGGTTAAATCCTCCACCCTACATGCCCCACCTTGCCGTAGAGGATGGATATATGGCTCCCACCCCTAGCTCGGCCTATCTTAGCGCTCCCCCCACTCACGCCCGCACTACCTCAACTACAGTGGAATGTACTAACAAAGCCTGGAAAGTTCTGGCACGCAGACTCAACATAGATCTAATGTATTCCCCCTTGCTGCCTCTCGCAGGCAGAATGGGCCTCCCCGTCACTCAGGAGGGGGGCTGCCGACAACTGCTTAGGAAGTTCTCGGTCCTGATATGGGGAGACCTATACAAACACGGCACGGCACATTTCGCACCCGAGAGGAATTCTTTGGTGACGCCACTCCGACACCACTGGAACTCTTTCTGTATATTCGATTACGACAGGATGTTAGGTCTCTCACCCCCGACTTCCCACACGAACCTCCAATCATGAGACCTCTGCGCTCACTGTTACAAAAAGGAGACTCCCACACACGTGGTTTCCATGTTATATCGTACAACTCAATGCGACAGTACACACGATACCCCTACTGTGCGAAAGCACTGGGAGGAAGAGCTAGGCTTTCCCCTCACGGACGACCAATGGACCTACTGCTGTCAGCAAACCGGGAATGTATCTGCCAGTAGCAGATTGCGAATAATCCACTACAAATACCTGCACCGGCTGTACTACACCCCCGTGAAACTTATGCGCTTCCACCTCAGAAATACAGATCGCTGTGATGGGTGTAGGGCAGAAGGGGCGGACTTTCTACACACAGCCTGGGGCTGCGCCCCAGTTCAGCACTTCTGGGCGGATGTCTTGGTGGCTCTCGACCAGAGGACTGGCCTGCACATCCCAGCCACCCCACTGGTCGGGATATTAGGGTACGCCAAGGAGATAAACATACGATATAGACGGTACACGTCGCTAGCACTTCTGATTGCAAGGAGACGAGTAGCATGCAGATGGGGAAGAGGGAGGGCACCTAAATTTAAAGAGTGGTTGCAAGATCTCACATTTTGCCAAGAACAACTGAATATATATGCGGAGCTACTACCAATATACCCACGGCCACGTGACATCTGGAGCCCACTGCAACACTACCTGCTGGCACAGTCGGCAGATCAGACAGCGGATACGGGGGAGGCCGTTGGGTGACTGACCACCAAACCACACAACCGGCGCACAATAACCCACGACACTTCTCAACCTGGGAGACTCGGGGACACACTACCCCTACCGGAACTGAGCACTTACTTTGAAATCGCAACTCGCACTGTTTTCTCAAATTGCAATAAGATAGCACTGTGGCATGATCTGTTCTGTTGCTTTGCTGTATGCTGTATCATACATCGTACGCTTGTTATGCTGGCAAATACGAATAAAAACAATTAAAAAAAATAAATAAAAAATAGATGTGCTAATAAGCAGTGTATACAGCACAGGCTGCAGCAGCAGTGCAAGCACTCATACAGAGATACATAAAAGAGCAGGTGCAGCACAGGCAGCCATAAGGCAAGCTTACCCCACTCTCAGAACAGATCTAGCACAGGCAACAAAAAGTTAAGCTTGTGGACAGGATCCTATTGTGGTGTTCCATGATCAAATCTGGGTATCTAGGCAGGCAAGGTTAAAGGCAGGGTCCAGCTCTGGGCCGTTTCGTTCCAAACAGTGTATGCAGGAGAGAGGGCTGAGGCAGGGACGTGCTGCTGGCACCTATCTTTTTTCTCAGATCTCCTATGTCATTGTCACTGCATCTTTGTGGGGCAAATGTTAGAAATGGGGTTCCTGGTTGGCTGAGGTATGCACCCAGGCCTGTCAGGAACTACCCCTCTAGTCATGGTAAGCTAGATACACAACTGAGATAACCTGTGCTCACCCTCTGGTAGATTGGCACAGAGCAGGCAGGCTCATCAAAAGAAGCACTATATAAAGTAATTGTGCAACACGCACAGTAACAAAAGGAATACACCACAAAGACTCCACACAGGGTTTAGAAAAATAGGGAATATTTATCGGATTAAAACGAGACCGAAATGATATAAATTCAGTAAATACTTTTGCAGGATATGCAAGCTATCAAAAGCAGGCAAAAATAAGCCTTTCTTAAGTTAGGAGCATAAGAAAGTACAATCAAATCGCAGTGTTTTATGGTTGTGAGAAGACTTGTGTTTTTGATGGTTATGCGCGGTCACTCCGACAGGATTGCATTGAGTTCGGCCTCACAAAACAGAGGCTCTGGAGTTATGCGGCTGGCAAGGAGTGGTGCAAGTCGTGCCCAACAGGCACAGGCATGGGAGATCCTTAGTGAGTCCCCTCGGGACCACACCGGTCCTTAGTACACAGTACCTTCTCCAGGCGCTCGACTCCAGCAAGGTGAACCGCTGACTGGAGGGCTGTGCCTCTCCCAACACAGTGCACGTTTGGAACACAGAACAAGTGGGCGATCAGACACAGTCGGCTGCAAACACCAACAAGCATTTGCAATGCAATCGGTCTTGCCTTTGGGACCTTATATGTATTTAGCTATGCAGCACATTAGCCTGGATGCTGAAATATCTACTGTTCTTTAACATGGAGGGAAAATAAGCACCAAATTGCGTGACACGCCAGGTATGGGAACACATGGAGAGAAATATTGCCTTTCAGCAGGAAATGGTATAGTCCAAAGCTCTGTTTTTAATATAAAATCAGGGCGTTCGGTGGTCAAATCACTGAAAATGCAAGATTTGAAAGAAATATTAATGTCTACAGGTGCTCATGGAAGACAATTTCTATGGACTGGAATCTAGAGAATGCTAAGGTGATTCTGGTATTTTACTGACCTCTGCTGGTCGTTTTCTATCACGAAAGTTAAATAGAGGCAGTTGCCAGAAATTTTTAAAAAAGAAAGTCCCTAAGCAGAAAGCAATTCTGGTATTTTACTGACCTCTGCTGGTCATTTTCTATTCAGACAGTTAAATAGAGGATGTTGCACAGAAAAAAAAAGTCCCTAAGCGGAAGCAAACAAGTCCTAGGGCTGATCTCCAGAGCCCACAAAGTACATACACATAAGTATATACTAAAGTATATATAAGAGGTCTCGAATGCTCGACCTAAAAAGGGTGCCTGATCTCTCTCCCAACAAGTGCATGTTTTGAGCACAGAACAAGCAGGCGATCAGGCACAATCTGTGGCGAGCCAAGTGCAGTTGCCGGACACACAATGACTGGATTCCCACGGCAGTGGTGAAGCCCTTGATGACCCAGAGGCTTCGGACAGGGGGCAAGCCAACCATCCCTTGAAGGACAGGTTCTAGGTAGCACAGAAAAAGGTAGCAGGCCACCACAACAATGCAGGTAACAAAGTGGCAGTCCCTCCTGCAATCAGCAGGCAAACACAGCAAAGCAGTTAGCAGAGTGGCAGTTCCTTCTAACAGTACAGCAGTCCGTCTGGAAAGCTGTAGAGCCAGCTGTGTTTAGGTACAAGTCCAACAAATTGTCTGATTAGATGGGGTCAGGGACCCAATACTTATGCCCAAAAGTGCCCCTGGATGTGGGGGTTACGTCAAAAGAACTCTGAAGTGCACAGGTCCCCTTTCATTCCAGTCCTGTCTGCCAGCCTAGCTACGGGGGTAAATAAGCCCTTTGTGTGGAGACAGGGCAGTACCTATTCAAGTGAAGTGCTACCTCTTCTCCTTCCTCCTACCCAGGATGACCCATCAGTATGCAGATGATTGCAGATGCAGTGGAGTGTCCTGTGTTGTGGATGTCAGAGGGAATGCACAAATGTAGCTGTCGGCCCAGACGTGTATTGGAGACAGGCTGTCAGGCACACAGAGCAGTAAGTGCAGAGAAATGTCCACTTTCTAAACGGGAATTTCTAAAATTGTAAAGTTAAATCCAACCTCACCAGTAAGTAGGATTTATTTCACCATTTCAAACACATGAAACATCAAGAAGCTACTCCTCTCTGATCAGGATTTACAGCTTGAAAATCATCAAGGAATTCAGAATGCTACCCTATGAGAGAGGTAGGCCTCACAGTAGTGAAAAACAAAATAGGCTGTTTGTCACTACCAGGACAAGCAAAACATAAAAAGGTACATGTCCTATCTTTTACTCACAGAGCACCCTGTCCTTAGGAATACCTAGGGCCTACCTTAGGGGTGACTTCTATGTAATAAAAAGGGGAGCTGGGGGGGCGGAGCTTGCTCGCGACCAAGCTGGCCGCTTGAGCCTAGAGCTCCGTGACTTCGTCACACAAACCGCTAAAGATCTGGCAGCTACATACATTAAATCGCCTCAAGCACCCCGGTCTGGCCGCTGGAAGTTCGGCGGAGGGGATTGCTCGAACTCTGGCGCTGCTGCAGCCGAAAGTCGCGGCGCTACGACATCCGGCCTGAGTGAGCCCAGCTAGGCCCAAATCCCCGGGCTAAAGTTGGGCAGCAGAGTGATCCTCGTCTGGTTGCGCCGCCACTGGCAGGCCCGAAGAGCGGTTGTCGAGCCTTACCGCTGACTTTATCGGCTGCTCCCAAGACGACTGCGCGCTGCGGATGGTGGATTTGTGCCCGAGGTGCCGCCTCGCCTGCTGGTGAAGCCCGGCGGTGCGGGGTGGCGGACGCGCTGCCTGGGGCCGCACGGAGGATTTGCGGTACGCGTTGCCGGCGCCTCGTTCCACCGGGCTCCCGATGCTGGCCGGACTCTGCCTCCCTCTCGTCTGCGTGCTGTGGCTGCGAGCTGCCACCCTAACGGACTGGGCCATCGTGGATGCACCCAGAGTCCCTGAAGCTCTGGGGGGTGCTCAGGCCTCCAGGTCCGCCATCTTGGGGCGGCGCACTGTGTGAGTACAGGACCGCGGCCACATTGCGTAGTGACATCTGCAGAAGGTGCAATTTACGCCCCTGGGCAAAGCTGGTGACATGCTTGCTGTTGTCCCCGCGCGAGCGCTGCCTGATATCATTATCGGCGAATACCTGGGCGTATGGTGTGTGTGCTTGGATCTGCGGCGGCCCTTCCCGGCGTTTCATACCTCTACGGGAGACGGCTGCCCTGCAGGGCTCTTTCTGGCGCTGCCCACCCGGCTTGCGGTCCGGTGGCTTGCTGTCTCGTGGCAGACTCCCCCCCCCCCCCCTTCCCCCCCAACCCCCTCCTGCCGCCTACTGAGGACCAGAAGTAGCTGCCGGTGGAGGCGGAGACCTGTCACGGGCTGCTGGAGGTGGATGACGATTGTGCAGGGGCCGCGCTCGCTGGGTGCCCCGCTGGGATTGAGGAGCCTACATGGGAGCAGACCTGCGGCGCTTTGCTGGTGGTGTATGGGGTGAAGCCGTGGGGTCCAGATTCCCCGCTTGACCACTTGTATTGGTAGTCCTGCGCTACCTGTCATAGGAGCCTCTCTGCATGAGTATTAATCGTTGAAGGGATCTGGTGGAGGTACTTCTCGCTGGCGGACGGCCTACACCTGTATCACTTTAAGCACTGGTGAAGTGGTGAATCGTCGATCTACCTGTTGGGACGTATTGGTGGCAAAGATGGGCAGAGTGGACAGGGCGCAGCCGAAGCTTTCGTTTGAGCAGAAGAAATCGAAGTCTCGAGACACCTCCACTGAAGACGCTGACAGAATGCAGGGGGCGCCGACCGATGCCTCCGGCCCTGACATCCGTAGTATGCTGGTAGCCATGGAGAAGAGTCTGCAGAGCGGTATTTCATCACTGGGCACGAAGATGGATGCATTATCATAGGATGGACAGAATGGCAGAGCGCCTTGATAAACATACCGAAAGACTAGATATGTCGGAACGTAGGATTACAGAGGTAGAGGAAGCACACACAACTCTAGACACTGAACATAAGCAGCTTGGTAGAGTCCTGCGGGTCTTGCAAGACAAAACTGAGGATTTGGAGGCCCGCTCTCGTCGCTGCAACCTTAGAATCACGGGCCTGCCTGAGTCAACCCCCACTGGCAACATGGAACAATTCATCGAGAAATTGCTGGTTAACTTGCTCGGGGAAGGAACTTTCTCCACGAGGTTTGTGGTGGAGGGCGCCCACCATTCACTGGGGCCTCGCCCACCCCCAGGGGCGGCACCTAGGCCAATCATCGCAAAACTGCTAAACTACCGAGATAGGGACGTTGCGCTGAAACTTGCTAGAGAAAAGCAACCACTGGCCTTTGAGGGCTCCACGATCTCACTATTCCCGGACTTTACCATCAAGGTGCAGGAAGCGCGTCGACAATTCGTGCCTATGAAGAAACAACTACGTGACCTGGGCATCAACTATGCCATGTTGTATCCAGTGAGACTGCGGGTCAACAGACAGGGCCGCTCACACATCTTTACTGACCCAAAGGCCTTGCAGAGGGCTCTGAAAGACTGGTCCAAGGAACTACGCCACAGCCCGGAGCGGCAACTACTCGAAGCGGCTGGAGGACCATTGGAGGAACAGGACTGATTGGGACAATACACCTCCAGTCGATAAGTATATCTAGAGACGGGGATACGGGGGGGGGGTTGTCTCCCGCGTGGGCCTACTGAGTACTGGCCGCTGCTGGTCATTCCTCTCACTGGTCGGCTGGCTCCTTGGGGAGGTACCCCTTGGGATGGTTACATTAATATCATTGATTGGGGTCGGGGTTGGCTTGTGGGGGGTTACACTGGGGGGACGAGTCATAAGCCCAATGGCATGCGAGAGACTCGATCACAGTGGGACTTCTCCAGGACTATTCAGTGGGGCCGGCTTTGATTCCTGCAATTATAAGTCTTGGTCAGACGACGGGCATCGCAGGGATATGCCTTCGAGTGCTCTTAAGACTTGAAACACTGTGAATTATGTAGTTGCTCAATAACCGTCTGACGGGGTCCGGGGTGGGCTCTTCGATGTTTGGATAGTACTCCTGGTTGGTCGGGCAACTTCTGCCCACGTGTGAAGCACACTAGGGAAGGTATATTTCTTCTGGGGAGGGGGGGCGGGGCGGAGGGCTGATTGGTAGTCCAACGGGATGCATCGCAGACAAGTTGGGGGTGGTCTGACGTGGGTGGTGGGGTAGGTAGGGTTGGTTGTTTTGCAATGTTGTTTTCAAGGTTTGATGTTTTTTTATCAGTCTGCACAAGATGTACTAGTTGGTTGCTGGCAGCTTAGGTCAGATTGCGTAATACACTTAACCACGCACGATGGTGGAACCCAGTAACGGTAACGCCCCTCCGTCCTTTGATACCCTCTGTGCCCTTACATGGAATGTTAGGGGGCTCAACGGTCACAGGAAACTCCGAAAAGTGTTGAATTACTTGCATAGACAGAATGTAGACATAGCCCTGCTTCAGGAGACACATCTTCCCCTCAATAGCCCACTACTTCGCCATAGAGGGTTATTAGATAACATACACGCCTCAGGCTTCACTACTCACGCATGCGGTGTGCTGACATGGGTTAATCCTAAATCTCAGTTCTCATTGGCACCATTAGACACAGACAGAGATGGCCGATATGCTATTTCCAGATGCCGCGGGAAAGGAATGGAGTTAGTGATTGTTAACATATACGGCCCTAACTTCGACTGCCCGGAATTTTATAGAACACACTTTTGGTAGGTACACGGAGGGGAGTTTTCTGTGGGGGGAGGGGGAGACCTGAATCTGGTTAGACACCCAAGTATAGATAGATCGGGGGCCCCGCGAGGCGTCCCTCCGCAGCAGCTAAAGCACTTGAGGATGCCATGGTCAGCTTCGACCTATGTGATGTCTGGCGCACGCGGTATCCGGACAGGGAGGTTACACTCACTACTCTGCTTATCATAATTTGCACACCCGCATTGACTATTGGTTGGCTTCCTCACCCCTCACTGCCCACGTCAGAGAATGCTTGGTGCTTCCTCGCGCTCTATCGGATCATTCCATTGCTACTAGTTATTACCACGCCCCGGAAGACTATTCCGCCGTTCACATGGAGGTTCCCCCCTTACTCGCTACTGGACCCGGTCTTTAATGAAGACCTGGCTGAAGCCATAGAATCTTTCTTCACCATCAACGTGGGGTCCGTAGATAGTTTTCAGGTGGTCTGGGAAGCCTTCAAGGTTTATATACGTGGTATTGCCATGGCCAAACACTCTGGGGTTCTCCGCTCTATTAGACAGCGACTGGCCGATCTGGAAAAGAAACTGGGAGTCTTAGAGAAGCGCCAACTAACGCATGCTGATGAGGCAATAACACGCGAAATAAAAGAATTGCTGGGAGGATACCAGGATGCGACCGACAGCGAAGTTAAACACTTGGGCAAATACGCCACGGCGCAGGTTTATGGAGAAGGTGACAGGCCGGGCGCCGTACTGGCGCAAATATTGAAGAAAAAGCGTAGTAAAATACAGGTCCCCGAACTTTTAACGTTGGAGGGTGAAGTTCTAACGGAGGAGACGGAAATAGCGAACAGGTTTAAACAATTTTATGCCGACCTCTACACGTCTCGTTCGGGGGGACGGAGGATGAAATTTTAGATTATCTCGCGCATATTAAATTACCGTTCCTCACCAACACTCACCGAGAGTTTCTCATGAGGCCCATAGAAAAAGACGAGATACAATTGGCACTGTCGGGTATGAAAGCTTCGGGGGCGCCTGGCGTAGATGACCTCACGGTTGCCTTCTACAAAGCATTTATGGATGTCTTACTCCCGCACTTATCTGCCCTCTTCGAGGACATTTGTGTGTCTGGCACAATGCCGCCCACGATGAGAGAGGCAATCATAGTCGCAATCCCCAAACCGGGAAAGCCTCCGGAGGAGTGTGGGTCTTATCGCCCACTCTCCCTGCTCAATGTGGATACCAAATTATTTGCCAAGATCCTAGCTAACCGCTTAGTCCCCCTGGCTCCGATATTGGTTGCTCCTGAGCAGGCAGGGTTTATCCCCGATAGGAACCTCACCTACAATCTCCGCACGGTCTTCGGGGCCGTACAACATGTCATGCAGAACTCTAAGCCGGTCGCGGTCTTCCTCGACATGGAGAAGGTCTTCGACTCTGTCGAATGGCCCTTCATGCGCCATGTGCTGTCCAGAATGGGATTGGGCCCAGTCTTCCTACAACTGATTGGGATTCTATACAACTCCCCCTCCGCCAGAATTAAAATAGGGAACTTGGTGACAGATTCCATTGCTATTTCTAGAGGGACACGACAGGGTTGCCCGCTGTCCCCCTTACTATACGCGCTGGTTGCTGAGCCCCTGGCTTGCGCACTGAGAGAGTACCATAGCCACAAGGGTATCCGTGTCCTGAAATATGAACTCATAGTGTCCACATACGCGGACGACACGTTATTATACGTTCGCAACCCTGAAGAAAATCTCTCTTCAGTCTTAAGGGAGGTGGTGCACTTCGCGGCGCTGTCGGAACTGCGGGTGAATTGGCCTAAGTCCATAGTTTTCCCAATCACCCCGGTCACGATCCCTTTTGACCAGGATTATCCAGTACAATGGTCCACGGAGGCGGTACGTTATTTGGGCATCCAGATACACACTGATTCGGAAATGGTATTCCGGGAAAATTATGGCACTGCTGTCAGTAGATTAGAGGATGACGTGGACGTCTGGATCAGGCAGCCCCTGTCTCTTTTAGGTAGGATTTCCATAATGAAAATGGTGGCGCTACCCAGGTTCCTCTGCCTTTTCACAAATATCCCCATTGTCTTACCTTGCTCCTTTTTCCATAGAGTCACCAAACTATTGATCAAACTGGTCTGGGCGGGTAAACAAGCTAGGGTGAAATGGCAGATACTTACCCTACCATATCACATGGTGGGGCTGGGTGCACCGAACCTAAATTTATATTATAGAGCGGCGCAAAGTGCTCAGGCTTATTACTGGATCCACGGTTCGCCAGACGTTCCGCATCTTCGCATGGAGACGATTATTGCTGACCCGCTCCCACTGCCGGCCATGATTTTCGAAACTATAGATCGAAGAACAGGTATACTAGACTCCATTAACTCGACCCGACACGCGTGGCATCACCTATTACAACTACAAGCAGGCGCTCTCCTGTACTCCCCGGCTATGCCAATTGAGTGGACCCTCTGGCTGCCACCATGTAGAGACAAAGGAGTTATACGCGAGTTGCAATTTTTAAACATCCATACTGCCGGGGACCTGTTTCATGACGGGGTAGTCAAAAAACTGGAGGATCTAGAAGACCTTGGTGCCTACTGTCTCGCTCCTACAGAGGTTCCAGTTCCATAGAACACGACACGCGTTGTACGACATACTGGGGGAGGACCTCCAGGAACCTCCTGAGTTGATGGAGTTGACCTATACCATCAAAGCTAAGTCCTCCCGTAATATCGTCTCTAATATATATAAACTATCAATGTCGCATAGGGCGAACCATTATACCAAAGCCAGGCTGGCCTGGCAACGGGACCTGCAGCGCGCTATAGATGACACCATGTGGACTTACTGCTGTGCTAATACACGTCGTATCTCCTTGAACGGCAGACATAGACTGATCCACTTCAAGTTTATAAATAGGGTATACTATACCCCAGAGAGGTTACTTAGGTACAGGCTAAGAGACACCCCGGCGTGCGAGCGGTGCCACGCACAGCTGGCAGATTTTTTACACCTGGCCAGGTCGTACCCGGGGTGCAAAAGTTTTGGGACTCAGTCTTCAGTGAACTGGGGAAAATAACGGATTCTACTTTATCTCCGGACCCTGCACTGGCCCTTTTGGGATATTCCAAGCAGACTCCCAGGGGCATACGGAGAATGGTGGATATGGGGCTCCTCATTGCAAAACGGAGGGTGGCGATCAGCTGGTCTAGGGGCCCTATACCCACAATGGGCATGCGGCATGCTTTATTGCAGTACGCAAACCAATAATTTCAGCGAATTACTCCCCCCCCCACCCCCGGAGTCGCCCCAAGAACTTCTGGGAGCTTTACAAGGCATACCTGTCCACTAGAGTAACTGACAAATGGTAGGGGAAACTCCACTCCAGATAACACTAACCCTCCTCTTGTTAATTAATTAACCTGCTTTTGGTTTCCCATCTCCAGCCGCGTGTTGGGGCGCTAGGTGTCCACAGTCCCCCTGTTTCACAAATAACATGCTTGAGCAGATGTTAGGGTTTGGGCTTCGAAATTCAGTTTAATACATGGGTTTGCCGCCATTGTGTTTCTTTTATTTGCAGATGGTCTGTCTGGGGTTTTTTGGCATCTCTGTACATAACTGACTTCGGCTGGCTGTATATGCTTTTGTCACAATGCTACACTGTGCAACAAGACTGTTTGTAGTTCTATTTTTTTTTTTAATTAAAATAAATAAATGTAAAAAAAAATTAAAAAGTAAAGACTAACAAGTCCACAATCTCAACATAAAGGGATCTGTTGATCTCCTAATTTGGTCCAGATGACGGCCTAGATGCTTGTGGGCAGCAGAGGCCGAAACATGTTGACTGTTCACATGTGATGCTAAAGACAATTAACACATCTGAACAACATCACTATTTCACCTTTTAATTTTAGCCCTATATACTCCACCCATATAAAACGCCAATTTTTTTTATATAGGATGTAATTTCACACACCGCCACATGGATCCCACCAGTACTTTCCCTTGGAAGGAGGGGGTACTCACCTAGGAAAGCGAGTACCTAGGTGCGAAACTCAATGATGACGCTTCCCAACAAGACACCATAGTGGTGATTACTTACACCAGCAGTGGCAAAGATTGGTTGAGACATTTGTGTTGACAATTGAGACATCTAGAACCCAGGAAACCAGCAGAGTTCACGCTACTTTGATTACAGACATGATAAAGCACCATCAGAAGTATAGTGTTTCCTGCAACAGTTACCTGTCAACTTTCTCCAAGTAATCAACATATTTATGCCAGGTGTTGCACACATTTTAATGGTTCACTCCTGTGATGCACCCTATGCCTTTTCCACATCCTTCACTCATATGTATGAGTGTGAATATATATGCATATTTTGCAGATACTCTGTAGTTCTATGTACAATCAAAGCATAGAAATGTCTGCAGATCCTTATTTTGTGAAACAAAAATCGGGTTATTCTAATGTGAAGGGGGGACTTTTGGAACATGTACACAAAACTAATGTGCTCAGAAGTCTCAGGAGAAGGACCTGGTATGAAAACAATCCCTACCTATGAAGAAAACATTTATCATTGCGTAATGATAGAATGTTAAAGCATCACAATTTGAATTAATTATTGATGCAGCTTCACCGTGGAAGAACTTGTTATGTTGATCTTTAATAAATCATAATATTAATTTATCTGCAGAGATAGTTTAAGAAAATTAATTACACTGCTATACTTTAAAAAAACATTTAAAAAAAAAAAATTTTAAAAAAAAAAATTTAAAAAAGGGGGAGCTTAAGGCTTGGCAAGTTGGTTTTAAATGCTATGTTGAAGTGGCAGTAAACAGCGCACACAGGCCCTGCAGTGGCAAGCCTGAGACAGGTTTGAAAGGCTACTTCTGTGGGTGGCACAATCAGTGCTGCAGCCCACTAGTAGCATTTAACTTACAGGCCCTGGCCAGGGTATATGGTATACCACTTTACAAGGGACTTAGAAGAAAATTAAATATATCAATCACGTATACACCAATTACACACGTTTAGGGAAGAAGCACATGTATTTTAGCACTGATTAGCAGTGAGTGCTCAGAGTCCTAAGGCCAACAAAAACAAGGTCACAAAAAGAGGAGGAGGAAGGCAAAACGTTTGGGGTAACCCTGCAGAAAGGGCCATTTCCAACAGCCTCTCATACGTCTTCTACGGGCCCACACAGACCATCATCTGCTTATCAGGAAACTCAGATCCCACCCTCAGTCAACCTCAATTGTGTATTAATATGGTCCTCATCTTGCAATCACAGACTGTCTACACTGGCTCTTTGATGGGGTCAGACGTAGGCAACCAGTAACTAGCCTCACAGGTAGTCTGCAAGTCCTAAGACACATGCAACCGGTGCTCAAACAGTCACCAGGGGCCAACAATCATCCATCAGAAAACTCTTAATAGGCACTTGGATCCTCCACTAATGCAGAGTCACTCCTGTTTGACCCTCATACTGGTTCAGGCAGAGATTAGAGTATTTCAGATACATCAACTTTAGCATCAAGCCTTCTAACAGCCCACCATAAGTTACCATGTGCCAGCACTCAAAGAATGCAAGAAGGGCATTCCTACATTAATGCAACTGTTGGCAACCACCATAGGGTGTCACAATGGGTGCCAGATTGCAACAAAAGGTTTCAAAATCGGCCCAATTGTTAAGGTAGATGAGGATCACAATGGCAAAAAGTCAGTGAAACTTGTAACAGAGATGGAACCAGGAGGCCTGTAGTTGATTCTAAGAAAACCTTCCAAATCCTTTAAAGCCCCTAGCTGGACCTCAAAGAGCCAAATAGACCAGAACATATACCACTGCTCTTACAGCCTGTCATACTGCTTTGTAGAGAGCCTAAGTCGGCTCTAATAGCATTTCAGTTAGTTAACACATTTTTTGGAGAGAGCCTGGTAAACGGTTCACTGCGTTATGCATCTACTGCAAATTATCAGGCTTTGTCAAGACTGATAAAGGTTTGCCAAACGTGCTCAACAGATCACTAAACAACCTCTGACTAAACAAAAAACGTACGATTTGCAAGCTAGTTCTTCTGTTTACTCCGCTTTCAACTTAATTTGCCCCATTTGGAAATATTTGCCCTTATTTAAATGCTTATATGCATATTGTCATTTTAATATTTCCTCACACAAATGCCCGATTTCCGAATTTATGTAAGAACCAAAACAATGATGGAAAAGGCATGTCATATTTGTGGGGTGGAGGAGAGTTCCAAATCTTTGGACTCAACTAGAGAAAAACGTTTATTCAGGGTTTGCTAACACTTGAAAGTCCTGGATCTCCAGGTGTGAATCATAACTGCTGTAGACAGCCCGTTACCTCACTAAATTGTATCTTTTCTTGACAGGTATTTCTGAGAGCATAGGCCTAGAATGTTGTTACTCACACACAGTGCTCATTTACACAGCTTCAAATCCTGATCAAGACTGTGGGAATATACAGTGTTTTGCCACATACTGAATGGTTTTTGTGAGCATCACTGGGTGGTTAGTGCCACGGCCAAATCATGAGGTGACTGGGACATAGATCACTGAGCAAATGTCCGATTCTAGATTCATTGATTAATGTTCCTCTGAAAATTAAAGTCACATGCAGTAACCCTTACCACTTTTTTGTTTCAACCTATAAATTACATTTTAGGCCACAACTACAAAATTTGAACTGGTTACAAATGTTGGAAAGAGATCAGTATTGTTAACCGTCAATCCTCTGTTCATAAAGAGAAGTTTGGAAGAAAAAAAAAAAAAAAAAAAAAAAGATACCTTCATTCCACACCCCGCTCCAATTGCGTGCGTGTGGACTATGCAAAGAATCTAGATGTGCCTGTTGTGGCATTTCTGAAGCATATTTTATCCACGGTGCTTGGATATGCTCCCCTATAGCTACTTATTGGTCCCAAATATGTGGTACTATCACCTTTGCCTAAACTGGCTCGACTGAGTTGCACTTTAAATATAGCACAGGTGAAGTGCCAATATGTGTCCATCCATCCACTGTTGGCAATGAGACGGGTGGCTTGCCACTGGGCGAGGGACAATCCGCCTGTGATGCCAGAAAGGTTGCAGGACTTAACATATTGTCAACAGCTGGACACATTATCTTTTGATTCCACCTATGAACAGATCGGCATTTGGGATCCACTGCGTAACTATCTCCTCAAAAAAGGCACGCTCACTCCTGGTGGACACCCAGACTGACAGTGCTAATAAGGCTGTTCTGCTCGCTAACAGCTGTACTTGGGCACACAATAGTGGCTAGTTCCTCCGGGGGTGGCCGGATCATGGGTGGACATTAATGTGGCATATGTGACCGATATGTCTAGCATTGTATATAGCGATACAAAAGGGGATGATGGACGGAACGCTTGAGCCAATCAAACACTCACCCCCAGTCAACTGATCTGGGTTTAATCCATCATCATTCTTTAGCTCACTCCACCACCCCAGTTCAGACATGGCCATATGCAAATCAGTCTGACCCTGTGCCTCATGGGAACAGTCCAGCCCGAACTGCCAAGCCATATCTTCCCTGGACCGGAAACAAGCATCCTAGGACCGGTTTCTGGCATTTCAGCCGTCATCAGCCAGGCTTGCTTGAATCCAGTGGCAAAGTGAGCAAGGGACCCACGTCTGGGCATACCCCCGCCAACTTAGGGCGACCAAAGCGATACAAAGGGGATGATGGACGGAACGTTTGAGCCAATCAAACACTCACCCCCAGTCAACTGATCTGGGTTTAATCCATCATCATTCTTTAGCTCACTCCACCACTCCCAGTTCAGACATGGCCATATGCAAATCAGTCTGACCCTGTGCCTCATGGGAACAGTCCAGCCCGAACTGCCAAGCCATGTCTTCCCTGGACCGGAAACAAGCATCCTAGGAAAGCCCGAAACCGGTCCTAGGATGCTTGATTCCGGTCCAGGGAAGACATGGCTTGGCAGTTCGGTCTGGACTGTTCCCATGAGGCACAGGGTCAAGACTGATTTGCATATGGCTATGTCTGAACTGGGGTGGCGTGGTGAAGCAAAATAACGATGGATTAAACCCAGATCTGTGACTGGGGGTGAATGTTTGCCAATGTGCAACATTCCGTCCATCATCTTGTGTGTTTAGCATTGTATATACCCTCCTTGTTTGAGGTGGCTAGTTCGCGGGGACGCAGCCCTCTTGGATTGTAAGCGTCAATCTCTACTCGGCCTGTTTCATTGTTTATGTGAACACTGCATTCTATGTTCTGCTGTAATGCAGGGCATTGTCCTGGGGATTGTGTATGGCAGTGTTGTTTCCATTGCTTTGTTATTCTAAGCTGTTGTATCTACCCACTGAAACTTAATAAATAAAAATTGCAAAAAAAAAAAAAAAAGAGGGGATACCTTTAGTAACAAGCATTGGCATAGCCAATAGGTCTCGCTTTTGGACCTTATAAGTATTTAGTTATGCAGCACAATATCCTTGGTGCAACAACGTCAACTGTTGCATGGCTAAACACTTATAAGGTCCCAAAGGCGAGACCTATTGGCTATGCCAATGCTTGTTAAATACTGTTTCCCTTTAAATTATTTTTCATGTTAGTAATGGTTAAAAGTCTAATGCAGACATTTTGAAGAGAAATGTTGTGTTTATGTATTTCACTATACTAATTCACCACTAATCCTTTATGGGTTCCAGAGTAGCGTCCTAATCACCGAAAAAGCGCTTCGACGCCTCGTAAGGGGTAGTAAACGCTATATTAATGCAATTACAATACAATACAATGTTTTACGCAACATCCATAAATAATGTTTCTATTAGATCAAAACAGGACCTCATATATTAGAAATAGGAGGGAGTCACAGAGATTATTTGCAGTAATATAGTGAGCTGCTGAGTTATTACAATCAGCCACGGCCCATGCAGGTAAGAGCGGTAGAGCCGGGTGGGGGGGGTATTTAACACGACGACGAGGGAACATTAATTATTTATTTAAATTTCCCTCGTGGTCGTCTGTCGAAATCCCACCCCCCACCCGGCCCCATCGCTCTTACCTGCATGGGCCGCTGCTGATTATAATATTGAAAACACACCTCACTATGCCTGAATATATGATGTATCAGCTTTAGAATGTGGACGAGTGTGCCTGTGCACTGTGAGCGACCTGGCCAAAAGAGGGAAGGAAAGAGCTAAAATTGGAACATAAATTAAAAGCTGTTCTTCACAGGGGCCCCAAAATAAGTTCGGCCCCGGGCCCCCAAAATCATTAAGATGCCCCTGCTGATGCAAGCAAGGAAAATGCCTCCTTTGACTGCTGTTGGGGCAGTAAAATATATCAATTATCAAGGTTCAGTGGGCCCCTCGTGGCTTTGATCCCAGTGTCACTGCACCTGCTGCACCAGAGCAGCTGGGTGGATTTGAGTAAATGCAGTTTAGTAGTATCTCCATGTGTGCACAGAAACGCTGAGATTTTAAACACACCGCGTTTCAAGCACGCATAGCTATCACTGTTCAAAGATCCACGAAAGTGTCTATTTTTAGGGTTCTTTGACTAAAGCACCTACAGAGTCACAAAGCCACTCAGCATCCTTCATTAAAAAATTACAGGAGGCCCCACTGAAAGCAGCATTCCGTTCCTGAAAAAAACACATCTCAGCTCCAGGAGCATGTGCCCTTTTCCCTTCGGTGACGAGATGGATGAGAAAGGGCAGCCTCAGACGAGAAGTGGAGCTGAAAGTAAAGGAAGCAGCTGCTTGGAAAGGGGTCTGCATTGTAGGCGACAGCTCCAAGGCTGAAACCTTGAAAAAGCCTGCGCCAAGCTGGCTGTGCACATTAGGAGTGCTTCCCTCAACCTTGAAATACCACCAAGGCATTCAGAAAATTAACCCCCTGAATGCAAACATTGCCCACTTCGGAATCACCTCATTACAATATATCCAAAAGGGTAATACGTTTTTAGCATCCCGCCATGTCGCGTACACGTCTTTCACCAGACGATACACTTGGGGCTGGATTGAGTGTCCAGGGATGACTCCAGCACATTCTGTTGCCTGCATGTTAACATTTTTTGACGAATGTTTGACATATAGTTGAAGTACTCAAGGCTAAATAACGCTAACAAAGATGTCCGCCGCCTCTGGTCCCGCCCCCATTGTGGGCAAATGAAGTGAGGATTAGTATAAAAGGAAATTGTTTGGACTCCAACCTCAGCAGTCAGTGACTTCCATCAGCAGCATGGTGTTATATTCACCTACAGCTACACCATGGGGAAACAAGCATTTGAAGGCACGAGCGGGGAGGAGGGGGGGGGCGACGCGGGTGGTGCGCGCGCGCCACAGCGACACATCTGGTTTTAATTATCGCGCCCGCGTCAGGGCACGATAATTGGAAACAGATGTCTGCCCTGCGGGTAACCGCAGGGAAAAGGCCATGACGCACGAGCGTGTGGTCAGCTTTCTAAAACCCCTAACTTAAAGTCTCGCCAGAGCAGTGCTTGCGTGCTACTCGAGGCTCGACCTAATAAAAATGAGGATAACGCACACAATCTCTTGACCAAATATCTCTCAAGAGCATCTCTCACCGCATGTCTATTTCACACTTTACTGAATCAGCAAATTGTTGTTACCAAACGTAAATCAAAAAACAAAGCATCAATCTTTTTAGTGACTAGTTTGTGCCTTAAAATAAGCAAACACATGCCTCACTTGCAAAACAAATTGGATGCACATCATTCTGCACATGTTCTTAACATTTGATCCAATTTGAGTTATACAGATTGCAAAGGTTTGCTCATTTCTTGAAAAAGCATATGGTCAATCAAAATGCCTTGTTCAGTTACCAGCTTTTTGTGAGGGATTTCTAACAATTCGAAACTGAAATCATGAAGGTGCTGCATCGCTAGAAACAGGAGGCTTGATCCTGCAATGCTTCACTCTGCCTCGAAGCTGGGAAATCATAACATTTTGGAATCGAAAACGCCCAAAGAGGTGATTAGCAAATTATTTACAGCACGTGAAATTCCACTGCAGGGAGGCTGTTAAGTGGAATTTTTGATCCTCCTAAGTAAATCGGCATTTCTGTTGACTTTACCAGAATAGCTTTTGGAACCTAGTCTGAAGCTATAGTTGCAAGGACTTATAAATACAATAACAGAAATGTCTCTCTTCCCTAAAGAATTTTCCCATCACTCTAATTGTGCCTTTTTTTGCTATTTTCCCGATTTGACAATCTAGTGATAATGTGTTCTCTCTAAAGGTCAATATTCGTAATATCGCCACCCGTAGTCCTGGAAGGCAGTCAGTGAAACTGCCAGTGCATATTTCACAATTACTGCAACATAATGAATGACACCAACAACTTTGTGTAGAAATTTTTAGTAGCAAGTTTATTGATTACACAGGCTGAGTTAACTTCCGGGCAACCTAGGGGTCAGTGTGAATTCAGCGAACAGCTGACGCCCATCCTGAAAAGGTTACCACTTTCCTATTGACAACCAAACCAATACCATTTAATTTTCTTTATAGCTCATTAAATGTAAAGGGGTTGCCACTCCTGCCGTCAAACACCTAACAAGTCAAAGTAATATCGAGGTCTGTCCCACAGTTGATAATCCAGGGAAAATTATAACTATGAAGACTTGTAAACCTATATGAAATACAAATTCATAGTTCACCTGTTGTCTCGTGACTGCAGGTAAGATTTGATATGTAATAGGTTGATCCCATTATAGTGAACTAAGGACAAACTATTTTTGGGAGGGTAATGCGGGTCTGCAAAGAGACCCTATGGAAGTCAATTGTGGCATTTTGCTTTTTTTAAAGTGTGACTATAATTGAAAAGAGAGCGATGCTGTCTAAATAAGGATGTGTTGGCTGGTATGCAAGTCTATTTTATTCACTCAGAGACTGACTCTTTCACTCACCCTAAAACTGATTATTTACAATCACAAGGGCTCCGCCAACCCACCTAAGGATCCACAGCCTCAGGGTCTTTAACCCCCCCCTCCAAAAAAGCAACTTCTAATGGACTTACTTCTTATGCCTCAAGGGTTCTGAGAAGCCTTTCTACTCAAAGTGGCAGTCTAAAGCTTAGGGTTGAACTAAAGCCTCTTCAAAATGAAAAAAAAGCTTATTTCTTTAACATTAATGTTTTGAGGGACATTTATTGAAAGTAATTGTTTCTAAACACGAACTTAAAAACATTCAAGAAAACCCCAATACCTTGACTACACCGACATCAGTGAAACAAGGAATAGCTTTGTCACGTGGATTGTATATAGACAATGTCGTTATAAGCGAAGTAACATTACTGCCATGTAAACCATATACAAATTACGTTTGTATAGCCTACATACTGAAATAAGTTCCTCCAAGGTGCATGCAAACTGGTCGCTCAAAGAAAATAAGACACTGAAATTCTAAATATTTGCCTAGGATCACACAATTTGGTCAAGTGAGGAACGTGAGCCCATTGTATATATTGCGAACTTTGCCTGACAATATTAGATCACTTTACGAAAGAACAACCCCTCGTTACATATTTTTAGGCACAGGGATATTTGGTGATTTGCCCTGAATCACAGGATATTGAGATGAGGCTGGGATTCGAACCTGACTCAGCTCCAAGCTCCGCAGCTCTAGATGCTAACCACATCTACCCACCAAATAAAAACATTCATCATGTTAAATCAATTTCACACTAGATATATAAAAAAATATTTCTGGAAAAAAAGCACAACTTGAAGCGTAATGGAAGGCAATGTGCCGTATTTTATGTCAATATTGTCTGCTTCCTTTGTCTTAACAAAACAAGCACTTATGCACTTTCAAATCCAACAGATCTCGCCTTTGGGGCCTATTGGATTTGCCAATGTTTTGGCGATGCTTCACAGCACTGCTGATGATCAGCATCATGGCTAAAGAAAAAAAAATTATGTCGGTGACTTTTTTTCCCTTACTCTGTTAAAAAAAAAAAAAAAAAAAAAAAAAAAAAAAACAGTACAACAAAAAGTTGTTTCCCAAAAGGCGGCAATGGAAGGTCTAAAAGCCAGCCAAAGAGAGAGATGGTAAGTAAGGAGCCTGATCCAAGGGGACAAGACTGACAAACTGTAACACGGAAAGCCATTGAATAAGAAGCAAGCAAATGACAGTGAAAGTAAAGCCAACGAATAATAAGCCCATGTAAGTGCTCAAAAAGCCCACAATAGTGTGTGAAACCGGACAGCTGCGCTGTATGGTAGGCTCCACCTAAACATACCATTATTGGGAGGTGCTCAACACTTTAGTGATAGCAATTAAGAAGATTATCAAAACAAAGCAGCCCAGAGACAATGCTCAAGAAGAATACAGATCTTCAAACATACGATAAGTGTACCTCAGCTAGCCATGGGAAGACATTCGTTTACATATACTACAATGATTCATCTGAAAAGAAGAGCAGGCAACCCTCCCCCCCAGGTTCTGCAAATGGCACACAATGACTGAGCTGTGCAAACTTGTATAACCTGTATATTCTGCATAGCCTGCCCAAATAAGAGCTCTGAAGTTAAACTGAAGGCACTGCTAGTTTCTCACAGTGCCTGTCAGTGGGTCAAACAGGTTTCAGAATACATGGGCATTTGCCTTTCTGCAGAACCCAGAAGCAACCACTGACAAAGCCAATGGTTCCGGCTGGATTTAGGTGTGTCTGTTGCTGTGTTGTATATCCGAATGGAATAACAAAAAGCGCAGAGAGGATTCAAAATACCGTTTGGGTGACACACTGGAAATCACAGAAATGTAGTTTACGTTTTAAGTCATGCCTATAATTACATAGACCACGCCCCCTTTACACTCCCACAGGCACACTTCTTTCATCCCACTTACAGCACTGATCCCTCCATCCCAAAACCACTCACCGGCATCTCTCCGTCTCTTTCACTCCACAGCACACACGGAATCTGTTCTTACGAGCCCGACAGAATAAATAGAACAACAAATCCCATTCCACCTCACTTCCGTTTCCGACGTCTCGCTGATGGAGTTTACTGACCACGCCTTCATATCCGGGAACTGTGTCCCTTCGTTCCGCTGCACTTGCTGTTAAAGACATTCGGCAGCACTACGTCGAACCGCGGCCATCTTAGAGCTTATATGTGAACCCAGTGAGAAGGCACGGTGTAGCGGAGCAGTCACGGTCGTGACCCGATTTACGATCCACATAGCGTCAGCATTCTGGCCGCCTTGAACGTGTGTGTTTATGTGCCAAATTGGTGGTTGATGCACCTACACGATTAATGCGGCCGACACTCCTTTTACACGAAACCGTAGGTTTTCGATTCCTTATACATTTACGGTCGTCTTTGTTTTTACTCTACCTGGCGTCCTCTATGACAATCGGCCCAGTATGGTCGCAAACACCGACTCATTCTTGGGATGACTACAGAAAACAGCAGAGAGGAACAGTTTACAGCTAAGAATGTAGCTTGCGCATTCTTGTCAACTCACCGTCCTTAGGCTGGTGTCGCCCTCTTTTTGTAATGATATTCACCCTCCTAAAAACAACATGCTTCCATAAACTCCCCACCGTTTGTAAACCTGCGGCACATTAAGGTGTCATCTCTAAGGGATATCGAAATGCCCAAAGTTCCTTTTCTTTGATCGTCAGCTCTAGACTTTCTCATTAAAATCACAGTGAAACCAATTTTTTCCAAAGCAAAGCCCTGTAAGAAATCCTAATGTGGCTATAAATGCAGACTTTTTTTTCCATTATGCCATTGTAATTAAGCTCAGCCTAATTTCTTGGGTTTGGGATTTTTTGTGTGTGAATATATAGTTTATTAGTCAAAACCATAAACAAGATCATACAGTTCATAAAATTTAAACAAGCATTGGCATAGCCAATAGGTCTCGCCTTTGGGACCTTATACGTGTTTAGCCATGCAACAATTGTGCTGCATAACTGACACCTGGTTAAACACATATACATAGCTGCCAAGGTTCCAGATTGCTATGTGTGACATTTTCATAATTTCAGTGTAATTATGAGTGACATTTCAACGACTATGAGTGACACTGTCTTGCTGGCAAAATCAAGCAATGAAGACAAGGGAAACATGTAAATATCGGAAAGTACACCCATTTGAGTATAGCTGCTAATGTTTCAGATTGATTATGTGTGACATTTTCATAGATTCAGTGGATTTAAGAGAGTCAGGCAACGACTAAATATGTAACGCATAGAGTGGCACTTTCTTGCGACCAAAATCATGAAATGAAGTCAATGGAAATAGACAAATACCAGAAATTAACCTAATTTGAGCAATAAGGATGTCGAACTCTGCAGCAGGTACTTTTAAAGCTATTATTTAATTTCTAAACAATCAGCACCCTCCACCCCAGGCTCTGCACACCACAATGCGCCCCTGAGTCACGGCGTGATCCCCTAACGCCTGCCTCCACCCCTCCTAAGCAGCAAGAGCACAGTGCAAAGACGGACCCTCTCAAGCACAGTGCGCCGGGCCACAGAATGAGCCTCAGGGCAGAGTGAGACAGAGCCCCCACCTGACTTCTGGTCCCAATCCCCACTCTGCCCCCCGCAAAGCAGACACAGAACTGCACTGAGAGAAGTGTCCAGTGTAGTACAACATGGGAGAAGCACATAGTGCTCCCCCAACCAGGCCCAGACCCTCTTACATCCCCCGGCCCCTGTTCCAACCGCCAAACGTACGACAGACAGGGCATTGCCATGTCTCGGGGCTGTGAGCACCCTTCTCATCCCTCCTCCCTGCCGAGAAGACATGTGGGAGAGCAGACTCCTTTAGGCTGCACTGCTCCCCCACCCACGGGACCCCAAACGTCATCCTTCAATGACTCCCCATGATTTAATTTGGGCCATCTCTGAGCAGGTGGATTTGTTCCCAGAATCGTGAAAAAATACAAGGAAGAAGGCCCGGCATTACTGGAACTGTGCGATCATTCTTGATTCCAGGGCAGGTGCTAAACTCATAAAAGCAGGAATTTCTTAGATTCCAGCTCCTTGGTACCTCTGCACCAAGTTCCGGCTAACTCAATGTGTTATTTATTTATTATACACTGATGCACCCGCGTTGGTGGCTGGTAAACAACAACTACTGTTCTCATTGATCTTCAAACAAGTAGCGCTGCCTGACTGGCGTGGCGTGTCGGCGACTCGAGGCAGCTGGCAGCTCAAGCCTCAACGAGCGAGCCACTGCACCCCTCCCCAAGGAAATTCGTCTTACTTGGTCCAGGTGGCTGTCGGCTCTGTGTCCTCAGTGAGTCCTGGTGGCGGCTGCAACCGTGATGCCAGTCGTCATGATTCCGTCACCGACGTCCCGTCCCACGGCACTCTCTCTAAGCCGGCACGGAATTAAATAATAATTGAAATAATGAATTCAGTAGCGGGCGAGCGGCTATTAAAGGCCACAAAATGGATGGTGCAAGCGGCGCCGCAACGCTGCGGAGCAAGTACCATGTGCGGCCGGCCCCGCCTGCAAACCAGTGAGCTGCCAGCCTTATTGAACACAAACTCCCCGTGCCCAGGGACGTAATGTTCCCCCACAGCGCCACGCCAGTCACACGTGTGTTCACGCAACCTAACTGGACTCCAGGCTGTCTTGGTAGCAGCTATTGAGCACTACCTAGGTTGTGAGGTCAGGCAGGCTATCTGGCTAACAGTGACTCAGCCGCATGGCGCCACGGGATTCCTTGATGAAGAGATACATTGTAGCTAGCAGCAGGAAGCCCACGGGAGCAGCAATTCAGCGCAGGCAGACCACAGGCAGAGAGCCACCAGCCTGCTGAGCTGCCACATACACACACACACTTTGCCGCGCTTCAGTCACAGTGATAGCTGAGACACTATGCATTATGCGTGACAATGCATTTCAGTGCGGTGATGCGGAGCACCTCACTGAAATGCGTTAGAGTCACGTCTGATGCGTGATACTTGGCAGGACTGCATATACGGTCCCAAAGGCGAGACCTATTAGCCAATAGGTCTCGCCTTTGGGGCCTTATAAGTGTTTAGGCAGAGCTATTGGTTTTGCCAATGTTTTTAAGAGCATTGTGGCTGCTGTGCAGCATGTTGAAAAGTTATAATAAAAAAGACTTATAAGCATTTTTGTTACTTTATATTTAACTAAGACGACATTATGTACAACTGAATGACCCAATTAAAAAAGAACAAACATAAGAAAGGTCTTGTCGTTTATTTTGTCGTTGCAATGTTGGCAACTTCTTCCTGCCTATTCTAATGTTGAGGTGGTGCTTAGTGATGCTGAGGTGGTGTTGAGTGATGTTGAGGTGGTGCTTAGTGATGCTGTGGTGGTGCTGAGTGGTGTTGAGGTGGTGCTTAGTGATGCTGTGGTGGTGCTGAGTGATGCTGTGGTGGTGCTGAGCGATGCTGTTGTGGTGCTGAGTGATGCTGGGGTGGTGCTGAGTGGTGGTGCTGTGGTGAAGCTGAGTGGTGCTGTGTTGGTGCTGTGATGCTGTGGTGGTGCTGAGTGATGCTGTGGTGGTGCTGAGTGGTGTTGTGGTGGTGCTTAGTGATGCTGTTGTGGTGCTGAGTGGGGCTGTGGTGATGCTGAGTGATGCTGTGGTGGTGCTGAGTGATGCTGTGGTGGTGCTGAGTGATGCTGAGTGGTGGTGCTTAGTGATGCTGTTGTGGTGCTGAGTGGTGGGGCTGTGGTGATGCTGAGTGATGCTGTGGTGGTGCTGAGTGATGCTGTGGTGGTGCTGAGTGATGCTGTGGTAATGCTGTGGTAGTGCTGAGTGATGCTGTGGTGGTGCTGACTGATGCTGTGGTGGTGCTGAGTGATGCTGTTGTGGTGCTGAGTGGTGGGGCTGTGGTGATGCTGAGTGATGCTGTGGTGGTGCTGAGTGGTGGTGCTGAGTGATGCTGTGGTGGTGCTGAGTGATGCTGTGGTAATGCTGTGGTAGTGCTGAGTGATGCTGTGGTGGTGCTGAGTGATGCTGTGGTGGTGCTGTGGTGGTGCTGAGTGATGCTGTTGTGGTGCTGAGTGATGCTGTGGTGGTGCTTAGTGATGCTGTTGTGGTACTTAGTGATGCGGTGGTGGTGCTGAGTGGTGCTGTGGTGGTGCTGAGTGATGTGGTGATGCTGAGTGATGCTGTGGTGGTGCTGAGTGGTGCTGTGGTGGTGCTGAGTAATGCTGTGGTGGTGCTGAGTGATGCTGTGGTGGTGCTGAGTGATGCTGTGGTTGTGCTGAGTGATGCTGTGGTTGTGCTGAGTGATGCTGTGGTGGTGCAGAGTGATGCTGTGGTGGTGCAGAGTGATGCTGTGGTGGTGCAGAGTGATGCTGTGGTGGTGCTGAGTGGTGTTGTGGTGGTGCTTAGTGATGCTGTTGTGGTGCTTAGTGATGCTGTGGTGGTGCCGAGTGATGCTGTGGTGGTGCTGTGGTTGTGCTGTGGTGGTGCTGAGTGGGGCTGTGGTGATGCTGAGTGATGCTGTGGTGGTGCTGAGTGATGCTGTGGTGGTGCTGAGTGATGCTGTGGTGGTGCTGTGCTGAGTGATGCTGTGGTGGTGCTGAGTCGTGGTGTGGTGGTGCTGAGTGATGCTGTGGTGGTGCTGAGTGGTGCTGTGGTGGTGCTGAGTGATGCTGTGGTTGTGCTGAGTGGTGCTGTGGTGGTGCTGAGTGATGCTGTGGTGGTGCTGAGTGATGCTGTGGTGGTGCTGAGTGATGCTGTGGTGATGCTGTGGTGGTGTTGAGTGGTGCTGTGGCTGTGCTGAGAGATGCTGTGGTGGTGCTGAGTGGTGGTGCTGAGTGATGCTGTGGTGGTGCTGAGTGGTGTTGTGTTGGTGCTGAGTGATGCTGTACTGGCTCTGATTGATGCTGTGGTTGCGCTGAGTGATGCTGTGGTGTTGCCGAGTGAGAGATAGAGTGAAGATATAATGCCCAATTAGAGAGGGTGGTGAGAGAGAAAGAGAGAGAGAGAAAGGGTGTACATAGAATAAAGAGTGGAGTGGGATAGAGAGAGAGAAAGAAGGGGAGAGAAAGTGAATGAAGGAGTTTGAAAGAGAAACAGATAAAGGGGTGAGAGAGAATGAATGGCTAAAAAAGATAGAGAGGGGAGAGTTAATTAAGTAGAGAGAGAATTAGAGAGGGGAGAGAGAGAAGGAGAGAGACAATAAGAGTGGGGGGTGGAGTTTAAATAGAGTGAAGAAGTGACGCGGAAAAAGTAACCTTAAATATAGCTTTGTGCTTTGCACGAATAAATATAAAAAAAAAAACAGAGTGAGACAAAAATACTGGTAATTAGGCTGTGACTCCCAATATAAAACAAATAGTGATATAAGGTGAAATCAACCCACCGAAGCAATATTTCTAACTAGACAAAAAAAAGCTTGCATTTCAATGCTAATCGCTGTTGTTTTTCATGTGACTGTAGTCCAGGGCCCTCAGTTGGTAATGTGAGCTGCTGCTGCGATTGAAACATCAGAGTCCAGAGAGTTAATGAGCCATGACGAGGAAATGAGGAAGAGATAGGAAACAACAGATGGCAGCTGCGCGTGCACGCCATCGTGAACTCAAGCTGGTCGCCAGCCGAAAGCCAGTGTTTGCACTTCCAAAACCCGCTTACTAAAACTCTCGGCCAGACCAGCGCTGGTGCAGGCCAAGACCTAAAAAGCATACAAGAGAAATTTAAAAAAGTTTGTCATACATCTAATTCGACCGTTAAACATCTTGTCATTAGTCCTTCGGTTTCCTTAGCTTTCCTTCCTAAGTATGTTAGTAGGGGTTCCAGATTAAGATAATAAATGGACAGAAATGGCTAATCGGGGACTGGTCATTTCCCTAATGTGGAAAGTGCAAAATGGCCATACAAGTGACTTAGATTCACATACGTAGGTCGCTCTAGATGATTAGTGCATTGTACAGGGCTGGTGCGGGTATTTATGCGGTACTAGATGGACCATGGTTTTCCCCCTGTAAAAGTGCAGGTATACAGAACTATGCGTCATTAAAATGCCAGGTTTAAACAAATTAATTACTTGAGCCAGGCAGGATAGGGAACCAGCTAGTTACAACGGTCCCTCGCAGCCCGCCCGTTCATTAAAAATGACCTATTCATGCGACGTTTACCTTAAAAGCTATGAATTTATCATGTCCTATAGTTAGGAATGGGAACCCCCACCAGATTACCCGTCAACCACCCTAATGGGGTTCGGTATTGATACAAGTCTCGACATGCCAAACCTGGTAGCAACTCTGTTTCCTAAAAACAGAACAAAGCAACCAGCCCTTTTTAAAGTTTAAAATAAATTTATTGAGCTTGAAATTACATACCATAGAATAATACAAAGTAATCGAACAAGAAAAGTAAAGAAAAAGACAAAGGAAGATGCATACAATGCATAAAAATTACAGTCTGATTATTTATCAACTATACATAGTAGAAGAAATATGAGGGAATATTTGATAGAAATGAGTCATAAAATCAAGAAAGGGGAGTCAGGGCGGCTGTAGAACTTCCTGAATATGAGGTGTGGGGGCAAAAGTTGTGATGGCAGAATAATCAAGGAACTGAGTATCAGGTGTCCTTACGTTTTAAAACAAGAGATAAAGGATGCATAAATGCAGTATCCAATCAGTGATTGTGACAAACTGCATACCACCACGCCTTAGAAGATTATTGTGTAAAGTCTTTCCAATTACGAGGTGTTTGTTGAAAAGCAAGTGCTAATAACAGGTCTAGTATCTGCATGTTAAATGAATCATTGACCCAAACTTCGGATACACTTCCTTAAAATACACTGGAGATAGAGAAAGGAATAGTACTCTGGAAAAAAAATTTTATTTGACACCAACCCAAACTTGCAACCAGAATGTAGAGATGAGGAGACAAATGTAAAGTAAGTGTTTCAAGTCAGCTTGTGGTGCAGAACAAGTCCAACAAGTGTCTGGAATATCCTGATTAATCCTATGAAAGGTGTCTGGTGTCATAAAAAAGTCTGTTGTAAATAAAAAAAGTGTTTGTGTAGTACCAGCTGCACAGGAGGACTTCCTAATTTTAATCCAGATTCGTTTCCAAGTGGGTATAGGTAAAGTTATGGAGAGATCTTCCTCCCATGCAAGTTCAGTCTTAGACTTGGATCTAAAAGTGGGAGCCTCAAGTAAATGGAAATAAATAAGGGAAGCCTTAGGGCACATAGGTAAAATAGCAGCCAATTGTGCAGGAGATGAAGTACCAGAGGACAGAACAGATTTGAAATAATTATATGCTTGAACTATGGCCTCCTGTAGAAGAAGAAATTTGCCATGGAAACTAGACGGAAGGCTAAAGAGATCCTGAACTTGAGGAAAAGTAAGAAGTGAATCTCGATCAAATAATTGATGAACCCAAATCAGCCCTTTAGTTCTCCAGGGATGACAATAAATAGGATGTTTCTTCACCTGAATAAATTGGTTAATCCAAATAGTAGAATTAAGAAACGAGCGCAGATCCGTGGGAGAATAGGAAATTACAGAAGTTAATAATTTGCAGGTATTATTGATTATAGAAGTACATTTTTTGAGGTTTTCGCATGAAAGTCAGGAATTGTGAAAAAGAATAAGGAAATAAAAAAGCTCGTTCCAAATCAACCCATAACGGAGTATATAACTAGGAGGGTGCAATCCAATGAGAGGACTGTCGTAAAAGGAAAGACTTATGATATTTGGGGAAATCAGGAAAGTGTACTCCACCCTCGACTTTAGGCCACTTTAGCTTAATAAAGACATACAAGGCTTTTTATTATTCCAAAGGAATGTAGATAGTATTGAATTTAGTTTCTTGCAATGCTTAAGAGGGATATTTAAGGGAATATTAGAAAGAGTAAAAAGAATATTAGGAACCAGCATCATCTTAATGGTGTTCAGACGACTCCACCAAGACAGGTAAAAAGGGTGCCATTTACTAGTTAGAGAGAAGATTGTCTGAATACAAGTGTCCATATTAATAGAAATAGAAGAGGTGAGGGAGGAAGAGAATTGGAGACCAAGATATTTAAGTTGTTTAAATTGCCATGTAAAATGGGAAAAAGAAAACTCATGACTAAAAGTAAATTTATTAAGGGGCAAAACTTCGCATTTGTTAGTATTCAACTTATAACCCAAGACAGATGAATAAGAATAAACTTCTGACGTGAAAGCAGGGAGTGAAGAGTAAGGTTTAGACATAAATAGCAAAATGTCATCAGCATACGCAGCCAATTTAACCTGTTGTGAATCATGGATGAACCCATGAATATTAGTGTTCTGACAAATCCAAGATAGAAATGGTTCTAATGCTAAGTTAAAAAGGAAAGGGGAAAGAGGACAACCCTGGCGAACTCCTCTGTGAAGGATAAAATAGGAAGACGTCAAACCATTCACACAAATGACTGCCTTAGGGGAAGTGTAGAGGAGAGAAATTAAAGCCATGTATTTCGGTCCAAAACCAAACCAGGCTAAAGTTTGAAATATATAAGACCAGGTAACACGATCGAAAGCCTTTTCGGCATCTAAGGCAATTGCTGCTAAAGAATCAGGCAAACTTGCAGACCTAGAAATAATATAAAAAAAAAAACAAGTATTATCCGAAAGATATCTGCCCTTGACAAAACCAGATTGTTATTTTCCCAAAAGATCAGGAAGAAGCTTTTCTAGACAAAAAGCTAATGTTTTAGAAAAAAAATTATAATCCTAGTTAGCTAAAGAAATGGGTCAGTAATTATTACAAAAGTGTGGATCCTTACCTTCTTTCGGAATGAGACAGATGAAGGCATCTAGAAACAAGCCAGAAGAGGTAGCCAAATTAATAAAATGATGAATTAACAAGAAGAAGCAATTTGCAAAAGTGTTTATAAAATTCCGCCGTAAAACTGTCCGGCCCGGGGGCATTGTCTATTTTAAGGGAAAACAATGCAAGCTGAAGTTCTGTTTGAGTAATATCCGTCTCAAGGGATGAGAAATCAGCTTGAGAAGAAGCTGACTTAGAAATAGAGGATAGATAACTTAAAATTGCAGGATCTGAGGGTAGACAGTTTGGCGTGTAAAGCTTTGTATAAAATTGCTGGAATTGAGCTAAAATATCCTGATTTATGTGGTGAGAAGAACCAGTAACACCAATAATTGATTCAATGAATAATTTATTTTGTTTAATTTTAAGATAGTTAGCTAACAACTTTCCAGATTTATTTTGGCCTCCATAATACTCAGTATTAGATTTGAGAAGGTTAAAGGCAGCGTTATCAGTAGATATTTTATTAAATTGAAGTTTGGCTTTAATTAGTTGATGTAGAGATTGTTGGGAATGGGACGTATAGTAAGAATGATCTAAAAGTTTAATTTCATTAAGAATTAGTTTAGACTGCGATTGAGATTGTCGTCCCTTTTTAGAAACAAAATTCATTATAAAGTCAAGGGCTGAGCCTTTAAATGCATCCCATACAGTATGATTAAAGACAAAATAATCTTTGGCATAAGCTGTGAAAGAAGAGGTGAAGGAGGAGTCCATTAATAGTGAATAATTAAATCTCCTTTGTGTAGGTAGAGTGGATTTGGGCAGTATGTCTAAATGTACAGATACTGGGGCGTGATGGGAAATCAATATGAAACCAATATCCGCTGAATGTAAAGATTGAGTTAGTTGGTGTGAAACAAAAACATAGTCAATTCGAGATTGTGTATGATGTACTGGGGGAAAAATGTATACACTCTTAAAGTGGGATTGCATAATCGCCAGGCATCAGTGAGGTGGCGTCTTTGAAAAGCTTGTGTGAAAGTTTTTTGTGCTTTGTTTGGAATGTAATGAGATGAGGAGTGTCCAGAAAAGTATCAACAGATAAGTTACAATCACCAGCCAGAACTAGATTGCCATCAGGATACTGCAAAAGCTTCTGTGAAATTAAAGACCAAAATTGACAGTCAGGTGCATTAGGCCCATATATGTTGAAAAGAACAATTGGAAGTAATAGCCATCTCCCTCCTTATCTTTTTCCTCAGAAACCAACGGACCTTTTAAAGATTTATGACACAATATTACAACTCCAAGTTGTTACCACATAGCAGGCAAAAAAAAGACTTCAACCACCCATCCCCTCCGCAATTTCATAGATTCAGTATCCGTTAGATGAGATTCCTGCAAAAAATCTATGTGAGCGTTAAGTTTCGACAGATGAGTGAGAACAAGTCTTTTAATTGGAGAATTCAGACCCCTGACATTCCAGGAAACCATGGTCAACACCATTGAGAAAAAACAAATTCGAAAAAAACAATCGGATATTAATTGAAAAAGAATACAGAAAAGCCACAAAAGTCATAGAGGAAAGAATGTTCTACAAGAGATAAGAAAAGATAAAAAGATCCAAAATAAGAAAGGAAGAAGGAAAAAGAAGAAGAAAAAAAGGAAAATGAAACCCATTGAGAGAAGAAGAACACAGCATAAACAGGGCAAACAAACTACAAAAAAGGATAACATACCTAACAAAAACTTGATGAAGGTAGGGGAGGACCACACGTAGAAGACATCACGTCTGATCCAGAGGGGGTGATATGGCGCAGGAGGGGCGGTGCGAAAAGCAATGAGGCATGAAGACAACCATACCAAAGAGAAAACACCTGTAAGGTAAAAGAGAACAATATATAATGTTAAGACTAAAATAGAAAAAAACAAAACCCTCAAGTGTTATACTAGAAAAATAAAACTCATCAACAAGAATTACATACTATAAACCCGTAATGGCAAAAAGTACAAACAAACTCAACAACAAAAAGCAGTCATGTTGTAGAAGTTGAGGGAACAACATCCATGACATCCGCTTTGCAAAAAGTAAGGAAATCCCTCAAACAAGATGCATCCTCATAGGTCGTTGTTTTATTATTATGGGTGACTTTGAAAAAGCAGGGATGGAAAAGTCCAAACTGGGCTCCTATGGAACAAAGGGCAGGTCTCATACTCAGAAAATCTCTTGTCCTGTCTGCTGTAGCCGTGGCATAGTCCTGAGAAAAATATGGTGGGCAGTCAAAATATCGAATTTTAAATATCGACCTACACTTATATCGAGTTTTTAATATTGTAGGGACAGAATATCGAAGTCAAGAATATCGTTGACCAGAATATCGACTTTAAGGTAAGTAATATCGATTTTTTTAATATCAAAGTAAGTAATATCGAAGTCATTAATATCGTTAGCAAAAATATAGTTGTAAATAATATCGTTTTTTTTTTTAGTGTTATGTATTTTATATGTATGTTTAACATTTTTTTTAAAAGTTTTTTTCATTATTTTTAAATATATGTATTAAATGTTTAGAAAATAGTAAAAAAATTTAAAGGAAATTTTGCGTTTTAGTATCAGAGCGGGTTGTGGGTTTATAGGGGAATAGGGTGGGAAGTATTTTAATTATAATTAATTAATTAATATGTTTTTATTTATTGTTATTCATTGTTAATTTATTGTTAATTAATTATTAATTGTTAATTAATGTTTATTAATTGGTTACTTTATAATTATATTAATTATAATTAATTTATTATTAATTTTTATTTATTGTTATTGTTAATTAATTTATTGTTAATTAATTATTAATTGGTAATTAATTTTAATTCATTGATTAATTGGCAATTAAATTAATTATGTTATTGTTAATGTGTAGCGGGTTGTGGGTTTATAGGGGAATAGGGTGGGAAGTACTTTAAATATAATTAATTAGTTAATGTGTATATTTATTGTTATTGATTATTTATTAATTAGTAATTGGTAATACATTTTTATTAATTGGTTAATTAAAAATTATATTAATGCTAATTAATGTATTAGTTTTTATTTATTGTTATTGTTAATTCATTTATTGTTAATTAATTATTAATTGGTAATGAATTTTTATTAATTGATTAATTGATAATTAAATTAATTGTGTTATTTTTTTATGTGTAGCGCGTTGTGTGTTTATAGGGGAATAGGGTGGGAAGTAATTTAATGTTATTTAAGTAAATATTAATTTAATGTAATAGGTATTTATTAATAATTATTTTGTTAAATAATTAATATGTTATTTATTTAAAAAATTTTTTTTATAAGTATGTTAATTTAACCCCTACGCTATCCAACACTTTCCCTACTGTTGCACTCACTGGAGTGGGAATAGTAATTTTTACCCCTACGCTATCCAACACTTTCCCTCCAGTTGCACTCACTGGAGTGGGAATAGTAATTTGATTTTCTCCGCTATCTAATATTTTGTAATTTTAGCTAATGTACTGCATAATTATTTTTAAAACGATTTAAAATAAAAAAAATTTTTTTAAATTTGTTACATATATTTATTTAATTTTTATTTATATTATTGTTTTATGTGTATAGATGTATTTATAATTTATAAAAAATAAATTAAACAATGTATAAGTTATTAAAATAAATATTAAAACATATTAATAAGTAAGTATATATATATTATATATTATATGTATATGTTTAATATATTTTCAAATTATATATATTACTTATAATTTTTAAGCATTTTAAAATATTTTTAACTATGTTTCTTTTAATTATATGTATTATTTACTTTATTTTACAATATTTGTTTAACTTAAATTAAAAACGATATTTTTAACAACGATATTTCTGACATCGATATATTTTTTTCGATATTTTTGTACTTACCTTAATGTAGATAGGATGTCGATATTCTTGTCTTCGATATTTTTGCTGCGATATTTTTGTAGGTCGATATCGTGACCTTCGATATTTAGTCAGTGATTCGAAAAATATATAGTGAGACCTGACAAGGAAATTCGTTTTAAGATGATGAACAGCAGAAATAACCTGCATTAGATCCGTATACTCCGAAAAGTACAGGATGACACCTCTAGGTCTTTTAGGAGGTGAAGCAGTCGAAGGAGGGCGACCCAATCTATGAGTTCTCTGGATATTAAATTGCAGACGAATTGGTAATTGCAAGATCTGAGGCAAAAAAGTTTTAAAGAAAGAGATAGAGTAGGCCCCTTCTGTGCCCTCGGAAAGACCATAAATGCGCAGGTCATTCCTCCGATTACGATTTTCAAGGTCTTCGACCTGTCTCTAAAGAAGAAACCTGTAGCTGTAGGGAGTTCACTTTAAGAGACATGTCATTAAAGTGTGTGATTTGTTGCTCCGCTGAAGACAGTCGTTCCTCCATGAGTGACCATCTATCACTGAGAGTTTGCAATTTGGCATTAGTGTCCTCCATAAAAGGGTGCATAGCTCTAATTTACCTAAATAAACGGTCCAGAGGAGCCCCAGGTACAGACTTTGTAGGCGAAGGTGGGTCCTTTTTAAGTCTCTTAGCTTGTGCCTTACTGACATGAGTTTGAGATGGGATTGCAGATGAGATATGAGAAGAGACTGAATTGGACCCTGTATTTGAAGCGAGATTCTCCATTGCGATGGGTACAATCTGTGCCAGCAAGTGCCTTAGTGATTTGCCCACTGTTGACTGAAATGTAGAGTGAAAAACTTTTGTCCTGCCCCTATATGAAAGTCACGCAAAATGGGAGTAACAAAGCAGCCAGTGCAAGGTAATTATTATTACGCTACAGATACTTCTAAAACGTATGCAGCAGGTAGAAATATTAAAAACAAGCATGTTATTGAAAAGGAGACCCAGAGTAAAGACTAAAAGTCCCCTCAAAACTTCCACACAAAAAACGCTTGACACGTTGCTCCAGTAGCGCCTGTAACTGAGGAAAATCCTCTTGAAAAGAGTAGAATGCCATTAAAATTAGGAAAAATCCATACAGGAAGAAAATGCCTTTAAGTGAAGAGGCAACTCACATGGAAGAAAATGCCTTTAAGAAAATAAAATGCCTTTAAGGGAGGAGTTTGCCAGTCATTTCCTATGAGGAGTAGGCTGCCTCATCTTTCAACTAAAATGGCGGCCGACCCTGAAGGAAAGAAGCAAGTCGCCCTTATGGCCTCTTATGGGCCTCCCCTCAGTGTTGAAATCATGTAGGAAGAACAAAGGAAGGAGGCCACTGCCGCACCTCCAACATCCGCGCCGCTCTCCGGAGCTTCAAGAAGACGCGGCCATCTTCAGCGTGCGGTAAGACACGCCCCCAAACCAAGCCCTTTTATCTAGCACATTGGTTTTTAAACTTTTGACTCCTGTGGACCCCCATTTAATCATTACTGGAATTCGTGGACCCCCACTGAGTCATTATTGGAGTCCAGGGACACCGGCCTAAGCTAATTCACATATAAAAAATGAATATATACTTTATTTAATTCACAAATGTTTAAATACAATTGAGGTCACCCATCGTCTATATTACATTCTACTTCCATGAATCAATCTGAGGATACCAACTTAATTTTTAGCCTCCAATTTCAAATTCCTTCACATTTGCAGAACATTTTAAAATGTTCAATTTTACATTGTTCTTGTTTGTTTATATACACTTTATTAATATTTTAATATTAATTTATTTTCTAAGTAGTCGTATATCCCCTGAGTAGGCGTCGCAGACCCCAGGGGCTCTAACGGACCACAGGCTAAGAACCACTGATCTAGCCAATTCAAATGTTACGTAAAATTGCCACTTGTTAAAGAAGTCTTTAACGCCATAGCCCCGAAATCTGACTACAGCTCATCCATCCATCCTTGAGGACTCGCACTGGCTAACAAAGGAATCTAGTGTCATTAACCCTCTAGATCCCTTTTACAGTTGTTCATTTACCACAGCTAGGTTACCCCATTAGGAACTCATAGGCAGAGAAAGTCAGTCAACTAGAAGCAAAGTCCACCTGATCCTTGACTATATATATACGAAAAACCTCCCAGCCAAGATTTCTCCATCTGTTCATCGAAATTGCAGAAACCTCATTTACAGATTAGTGGGTGTGGGTGAACCTCAAAAATGTGTCTGTCTGCCTAGCCTGACAAACTCATTGTTCCCCTGCCCCATTTAGAGATTGGGGCCACAGCGTTTCTGATAGTGGAGCCTCAGCTGGCCGTGCCCACAGAAACCTTTGACTAATGACATATCTGCCACATGGCTGTCTGGTCACAGTGACCGTTACCCTACCTTAATTTGGGTGTGGCGTCATCACTATATTTCGCTGCCAGGACAACCATGCAAGACGTGGCTGTTCCTGGCAGGGAAATTGTTCAATAGCCACCAAGCACAGGGTAAAAACTAATGTCAGGGCCATTTTCTGTTTTCCATGAACAAACTTTTAGCTCTGAGAGCTTATTCTCGAAAGAAGCGTTTGAAGAAGCCTGGGAGCATGGGCAGCAAACATGGAATCTGATCGGCAGACTCTTATGCTATCAGAGCAACTATCACACTGGTGGTTGTGTTGTGGCTGAGCTAGGCCCGGGAAGAAACGCTGTCATTTTACATGCACACGTTTCTTAAGTTGCCTTCTTTTCTACGCAGTGACTTTTGACACACATTTGTTTGTGTGACAGTGCAGGATTAGTTTATCTGAAACCACATTGCTTACATTCCACTTCATAGGCATACTATCACGACATCTTGAACATTTAGTACAAGGCCTAAACGTACATTGTGCAAATGTTGTTTGTTGTTCGTCCGTAAGGTGACACAGCTATCACAAGAGAATAAACAACGTCACCCTGGCTGAGGCCTCTGCATGGAAGCATGGATGCTGTCATTATATATACACACGCATTTCTGTGTTCAAATCAGAGGAGCACTTAGCTGTCACTGCGAGGTCGCTGTTTGTCAGAGTCTCAGCCCAGCTGATTCCTGTTTTCCCTCTGAGAGGAGAGATGTCCAACTTGTAGCCTAAATGGGGACCAGAACATATTCAACCACCGGTAATGGGAAGTTAGATCATCCAGTAGGGTATTTTGGCAGGTCACCCACCCTAGGTAGCTAGGTTTGGGAGAGCATAGTAGGAGTACACTATACACCATACTTATATGCCAGCATATATACGCTGCTTTAGCACAATGGTGGAATTGTGTATCCTTTTACTGTTCTCATATTGCTAATCAATTTCATCTGCTTCTGTCTATTAATCATTGCAGCGCATATATTTCGCACAAGAATCTCAATGGTTCAATAAATACTGAAACGCCTCTGTGTATTTCTTGTGTATCTCTCTGGGTATACACGAGTGACTAAGCGAAAAAGTTCTAGATCTATTACCATGATTTCTTGGGGAGTCAGGGTTGTCATGTTCTGAGGTTTCCCAATCCATTTGTTACTTTCTCATGCTTAGGGGTACTTATGGTGGCACTGTGAGCTAGCAGGACTATAGGCCAACATATCCTGAGGGGGTGCATAGAATCAGTCAGGCACCATCACAACATTTATGTTGTCCAATAAATACACAGGCCCTACTGAGAAAGTAGAAGCTGTATGACAGTTGCCCTGATGTCTTTGAGTTCACTGCCAGGCAGGTGGGGATCTCTAAATCTAGGGGGCTTGCCGTGGTCTGCCTGCACCAGGCCTAAGGCTTGGTTCACTGCTCATTTAGTTCACAATGGCTTGAAGACCCATCATTTCGAGATACATCTGTTATCATAATTACATCCTTATTAGTTTGCTGTTTCTCCTTAACAGTGTTTCAATATTTCTGCATTTATTGTTCTTTGCAAAGGGCAATGATGCCCACAGGGCGAGTCAACACGATGTTATACTTTTATGAGTAAACAAACCCACAGCTTCCACCTCATGGCACAGGTTGTCTGATGTAGAAGGTGTGGGAAAAGATAAACAATATTTTTCATTAATTTCCACTGTATTTAGGGAAGTAGAACAGATTTTTTGTGGGAAGGCATTTTCTATAAAAAGAAACTATTTAAAAAATGTATGCAATTTCTTAACCTCACACAAAGCATGGTTAACTTTCCCAGTATCTCTTATTTTCACAATGAGTGTGGGGGAAGGAAAGCCATTTCATTAAAAACAAAAATGGACAAAAAACAGGAACAAAAAAGTTTAAAACTGTTTCTGTGTTCCTAGCACCACACATGTAGGTGCAGTAAGATTGATAAAGTAAATCAAGTTGCAATTTTCACAGGAGGGTGGGTGAAAAAAGGTGTGTAATGAAAAAACGTAAAAAAATATTTTCCACAACAGAAAAGGAGCAAACAGATATATTTAACATTTCTGTAACTTCTTTAGCCCACACATGCAATTATAATTGTAGTATGGATGAGAAAGTCCTGCAATAGCCCACATTGTCATAAGTTGTATGGTGGAAGAAAACCTTTGAAAATAAAGCATTTTCCAATCAGTAGAATAAAGGGGATAAAAATGTTGCATTCCAAAAGTTTCATATTTTCTGTATGCAGCCAGTAGTGTGGTAAAGTCTCAGTCTGGCCAACCAGAGGGTTTTTTAATCACTACACCTATACTGTAAGAAGAAACTAGTTTTCCGTTTTTGAGTTTCAACTCCAAGCTAGTAGGGAGTTTGCCTATACGCTTGTAGATGTCATGACCAGAAACTGTTATTGAGAGTCCTCTGATTTTCTTCTCTGTACCCAATGTTAGTGTACTTTTTTATCTTGGAAATTGACCTTGCGAGGAACTACATCTACTTTCTGTAGGAGATACTCATTCAATTTTGATTCTCCCCAGGGACATTCATAATCAATTACTGTGAGAAAGTGCCATCTTTCTTGCATGGTATGCCCCCACTTTTTGCTGAATTGCTGATGTGCTTTGACTGAGTGTGCCCTGGGTTCCTGCCAACCAGGTACCCAGGGCCTGTGTTCCTTCCCTAAAACTGCATTGATGCCTACACCCAATTGGCATCCCTGGCCACAGGTCAGCCCCTGGTAAATGGTACCATGGGTACCCAGGGCACTGTGACCAGGGAAGGCCCCTAAGGGCTGCAGCACTTGTTGTGCCACCCTTAGGGACCCTGTACCTTTACACACACACACACTGCCTTTGCAGGCTGCGTGTCTTGGTGCAGAACAAAAGTGAAGAGTCGACATGGCACACTTCCCTGTGTGCCATGCCTACAAGCCACTGCCCTGGCCTAGGTCAGCCACCCCTCCAGCTGGGTGCACTATGCCAGTGCTGAGGGCACAGAGGCAGGAGCCCTGTGCCCCTACAGTGCCCAAGTCCATTCTTGGGCATTGTAAGTGCAGTGCTGCCATTAAGAGTATATGGTGCTGGGAGTCTGTCATTACGAACTCCACAGCACCATAATGGCCCCACTGAAAACTGAGAAGTTTGGTATCAAACTTCTCAGCACATTAAACCCACACTGATGCCAGTGTGGGATTTAATGTAAAACGCACCCCAGAAGGCATCTTAGAGATGCCCCCTGAAACCAACCCGACCTCCAGTGTCCGGACTGAGTGGCTGCACAGGCTGCCACCACCAGACATGTTTCTGGACCCCTGGGTCGAGAGCCTCAGCTCTCAGGGGCCTGAAACAATGCGCATCCTGGGGCGAGGTGCCAAAGCCTCCTCCCCCAGGATGGGCAGGGGAAGCTTCAAAGGCCTGCCATTTGCTGCTCCCAGCAAACTGGTCCCCACTGGTTCCACCCCCACTTCTGGCGGGAGAACCGGTGGGAAAACCAGAGGCAGGAAATGGGTTGTGCCCACCTCTGCCAACTCCACCCCTAAGGTGGGGGAGGCGAGGTGAAGCACAAACTCGAGTCCCCACCATCTTGAGGATGGGGGACCCAGCCAACCAGGGACAGGCTCCTGCCCCCTCCCACTGGAGAGTGGCAGAATAGGGGTGTACCCACCCCAGGGAAGGGACCCATTGGTCCCTGCCCTTACCTACCTGTAACCACCCCTAAATTCAGTATTTAGGGGCTCCCTGAACCTTCCTTCCTTAGTTCCAGATTCCAAAAACAAGAAAGAAGAACAAGAAACAAGAAGACCTGCCGTGCAGCTGCTCACAAGAGGAAGACACCAACTGATTTGGCCCCAGCCCTACCGGCCTGTCGACCCTCGAACCTGCTCCTGCTAAACCCCGGCGTCTCCAGTGGTCAGCACCTCACAAACCCCGGAGGACCTGACTGCCTAGTGACTCCAACCCCTGGGACTCCCAAGAGCAGTGGTACTGCTCAAAGCAAGCAACCAACCCCTGGTGCCAACCGGGAACCGCGAATCCTGCACCCTCTGCACCCACCGAGCCCGGCCTGTGCCTGAGTGGGCAAATACCAAGAGGACGTCCCCCCGGCGACTGTGACCCAGAATCCAGCACCCAAGGGCCCTCCTCGACGCTCCTGACGACGCCTGCAGCCTCAGAACCAGGGACCCCTCCAACCGCGACCAGCCGAGGGTAAGATTTCCGACGCCTAAAGACACCCCTGCACCCGACGCCCCACGGCCTCCTGTGCCCAACTCCGGGGTGCCTACCCTTCCCACAGCTTCCCAACTTACCTCTCGAAGTGGTGGTCGCACCTGAAGAATCACCGTCCCCGAGCTTGCAGTCTTTGCTCGTCACGCAGCTTTACCATTGAAACCCATTGGGTGCCCGACGGCCCAAAAGCCCACTGCACCCGGCCGCCCCAGTGCCGCTGAGGGTGCACCAACTACCCTGTTCGACTTCCCCACTTGCCCTGAGCAAGTGACCAGGAGCTTTGCTCCCACAGCCGAGAGGCCTGCTAGCCAGCAGCCACCAACCAAAGGCCCCCTGCCGTCCATAGGATAACATTGGGCCTACTCACTCTGCACCCGGCCGCCCCTGTGCCGCTGAGGGTGTAACAACTGTACTTACCTGACCCTGGGGGACCCCTGAGACTATGCCCAGAACCTTAACTCTGCCAGTCGAGTACTTACCCAAAAGCCGATAACTCACTTTTCTTCCATAGGGTAACATTGACTGGTTTCACTCGGAAATTCTTCTAAGTGTGGAGTTTCCCAACTTTAAAATATTCACCTAAAATCAACCGAGTAACGAAAACGGAAATACTCACCTGCTATTAGGAGAGATCCCAGTGCTGGATCTTGGTGCATCTTTTAGACCAGTACTGACCCTGAAAAGTAATTTTAACCGTACTTACCCGTAATTTGAAATGCCTTCCATAGGATATCATTGCCTGCTTTCTAGTTTCTAGTTTCTGAGGAGCTAAGTAATTTTTATGTCCTGCGATAGCCAAGACCTTTTGATTCTTATGAAGATTAGATGTATAATATACTTAAAGGGTACTTCTGCTGGCCCTTTTCATTCAATGGTCTGTTATTGAGTCATTCACATTTTTCTTCGGCCTGCCACAGCATATAGCATTGGGCAGTGGGTCAGACCACTTCAGCCATTGGCTAACTCTCCGTGAGTGTTGGTGTTCTGCCCTTTCACAAGGAGCATAGCCACGTTTCTCGTCAGTGCCAGGACAACTATGGCAATGTGTGTTGTTGAGACCAACAATAATGTTTTTCAATGTTTTTCAAAACCCACGACAAAAAAAGCAAATATTGAAAAAGCTAGAAGACTGGCAGTCAACATCAGACATATTGGCTTTACCAATACTTGTTTTAATACATGGTGCTCAAGTGCTCATTGAAATGATCACACAACATTCAAACAGAGAATTATCTGTTTATACCAATGTTATTTACAGAAGGTAATATTATAGTCATCGTAGAATAATATTGTCTTGTTTTCAAAGTTCTAAATCTTAACTAGTGTTTTTTTCATTGATAGTTAACTGAATTGTTGACATAGTAAATTTTCGACATCGATTTATATTACTTTTATGGTAACAGTAGTTTCTTTAGACAAACCTTATGGATTTAACGCCTCGAACTCACTGTCCAAATGAAGTGCAGTTAAACAGAATATACAGGAATAATTAATCGATGTACACCACAGTATGCACATAGATGTCATGGATGTTCCTTTTATTATTGACAGTAGGGGCCTGATTCTGATGCGGGTTGGAAAGCTTCCCGACCGAATCGGTTTGGAAATGGTTTCCGACCCACTCGGATCGGGAGAGTCCGACCGATGGAGTACGATGCATCCGGATGCTTCCAGATACGATTTGGTTGGACTCCCATTGACTTCAATGGGAGCATATGTTCCTAACCGCATCATAATTGGGCCCTGGGTCGGGAAGACACGTTCCCGATCCGATTTGAAAGGAGCAAATGCCATTAGGAGGCCTTCCTAACCGCATCAGAATCAGGCCCTAGGTGGGAATGCTTTCCTAACCGCATCAGAATCAGGCCCTAAGTGCCTATTTTTAGTACACAGACGCCTGGCATGCTTAGGGGCCGATTCTGATGCGGGTTGGAAAAGCTTCCCGACCGAATCGGTTGGGAAATGGTGTCCGACCCACTCGGATCGGGAAAGTCCGACCGGCGGAGTAGGATGCATCCGGATGCTTCCAGATACGATTTGGTTGAACTCCCATTGACTTCAATGGGAACATTTGTTCCTAACCGCATCAGAATTGGGCCCTCGGTCGGGAAGACACGTTCCCGATCCGATTTGGAAGGAGCAAATGCCGTTAGGAGGCCTTCCTAACCGCATCAGAATCAGGCCCTCGGTCGGGAAGCTTTTCCAACCCGCATCAGAATCGGGCCCTTAGTCGTTAGTGCATGTGAACAATCTTGTTGAACAGATGTACTATAAATAGCATTCATTACATCGAATAGGGAGGGGGCATATATAATTTATTTACTCTGCGTGAGTTTAACATGAAAATGTCTAAGCACCAGTGGGTTAAAAATTCTTCCTAGAATGTGCCATAATTCAGAGGGTTTTAGAAGCAAGCATTTGCTCCTAAAGCCAACCTTCCTGGGGCCCAATCAGCAAAGTCCCTAACTGTAAACACTGTTTTGTGGCTTGGGGGAAGGTGGAGGAAGTCTAAACCTAATGTCCTAGTGGGACCAAATGGAACCCATCCAAATCCCAAAATTTCTCTCCTTTCTTTGGAAAAAAGGAAACTGGGAATAGGGTAGAATAAGCGGCCAAGGAATGCACTAACAATGTGTGTTCCTTTTGGATAAGGATATGTTAGGAATAATAGTGCATTCCTTGGACCCTTAATTGCCAAACAAAGCCTAATATAGCTCACACAAAGATTCTCCTCCATTTTCCATTGGGAACACTATGTTGAGTTGCCGTTTTCACTAGAATTATGTGCATAGGTTAACACACTGGTTTAGAGATAAAATGGAATTTACAGAAAGGAGCAATCTGAGAAAAGTACAATGAAACCTTCACACATTAAAAGTCCCCAGGCAAACAATTTATAATATTATTATGGGTCTATTTGCACCCACTCACTGAGGAGGATATATCACTCTATTCTAATTTCCTGATTTAGAGGAAGACTTTAATCATCGGGTCCACCAATTCGGCTAAGTTTGTGAGGTCCAGCTACCCCACGTTTAGTCAAAAAGCACTGTAAAGGACCGCTATGGACCGGGTGACAGCCTTTTGAAAAAGGTAATTATGGTGACCCTAACAAGCTTACAACAAACCAAAGTATGTTAAGGATTCAAGATAGTTGGATTGGCCACTGACAATATATCTGCACTGTGGGTGCACATTCCTACAGTAGGATGGAAATTCTGCCATCTGAGCTGGGCGTTGACAGAATTTGTGTCAAGCCATTACCTTTATCCTTCAGTGGCTTTTTTCATAGTGAAAACTGGTACCATTACGATCCCTATTGCTTAGGCCAGTAATCCTAATAGGGCTGGTAACAGGAATTACCATCCCATTGGGATTACAAGTGCCTCTGAAACACATCTGTCTTGTCTGGATATTCTGCCATCATAAGGTGCAGCAGAGAAGGCTCAAGAGGATCTCTGCCCATACTACTGCTGTCCAATCTGTATGGCGCAGCTCTGCAGACAAGGCATCAGGTGGGACTGGAGATATTTGGCAACTTATTTGGTGGCTTAATTTCCCATGAATCATTGGTGGAAGACTGAGGGCTTCCTGCAGGCCAGTTCTTTTGGTACTTGTTCCCTGGTGTCTGGCAAGCGTGCAACTTGGGTCTTCATAGACTCTGGACCATCAACCCATGCATATGTACAAACACACTATATATGATGAGAAGTGGTAGAAGGCTTGTAACCTGGCTCTCCTAGGCGTTGGTGGAAGAGGGGACTACTCTGCTTCACAAGTTAATGAAAAATGAGAGGGGGAGATCAGGAGGGTGTTTGAGTGGGTTAGTTTTTTATACCCGGAAGATATAATGGACCACTAGTTTGCAATATATTCTATACTACTTCCTGCACAAGGCAAGTATGACCGCTAGGATGATAGGGAAAATAAACCCCAACTCTCCCACGAATGCCCACGTAGTCAGCTGGAGTAAGCATATCCCGTATACGTGATCAGGAAATGTCCTCAAAATAACCAGAATTGGCAAAAAGTAGGAGCAGTACTCAAAATAGTTATGGGGAGAAGTCACTATGCTACATTGTATAACTGTATACTAGGCCTGGTTCCCTGTCCCAAATCAGGGAGCGCTGTGACCAGGTGTGCTGATCTCTTGTTGATTTTAGCTCAACTGACAATAACAGTGCACTAGATATTCAATTTAGTCCCCCTCTGAGTCACCAGGTCAATGCAGTGCCCCGTTGGGTAGAATGAGAAAGTAGCTGCGTACGTAAACGGAAAATCCGGTAAGTATGAAAATATCCTTTAGTGCAGTGTTTCACACACTGTGGGCCCCCTTTCAATTTTTAGTGAGTCGCAAAAGTCCAAGCAACAAATAAAGATGCCTTTAACTTCTATGTTTATCTTGTCACGTTTCTTGAGCTTCAGAGACATAGGTCAAATGTCAGCCTGTGTCTTCGAACACCTCTCACTTTGCAATCAGAGAAAGAAAAGTAACGTGAATTATGTCTTACGTTTGAAAGAAAAGGCTGTAGGATGTAATTTTTTTTTTTAGCTAACAGACAACAACATGTAAATACCTGTAAATTAACAATACACATTCAGCAGTTAGGAAAGGAAATATGAAGCACATTTTTTGCTATTCTGAACTGTGATGGAAACAAAGATTTTATTAGGATCAAAACAAATTAAGACAACTTACTTGGTGATGCACATATAATAATTATTCACTGCAACCCGATTTCCACACATTATCATTTGTATGCAATATGGTTTTATTAGTGAAACTGTATGTAGGAAACTGGCTCTTTATATAGTATACCAAAAAGAGGTAGGCTGTGCAAAGAGTCCAGGTATTCCCTTATGAGTGAACAAGGGCTTGCTCTAGCAATCCCAAGGTGATCTTTTAGGGGGTAGTGTTGTCGAGCAGCCTTAGGCTTTTCAGAGAGGGGTGTTAGAAATCTGCAATACACACACAGTCAATAAATTATGCACACAACTCAATGAGATCCACACCAATGTATAAAAATAACACGTATCTTTATTTAACTTTAGGCACCAAGATCATCAAAATCAGGTAAGTAAGTTTAGAGTTATGAATTTTTATTTTTAAAAAATGGACAAAGTGCAGGTTCTGAAGCGGTAATGTTATCCTATGGAGGAAAGACATACACTGCATACAAGTACTTCACAGCAATTTACGGGACCAATCTCCTGGACTTATGGTGCCCAACGTTATCCTATGGGGGAAAAACATGTACTGTATTTGAGCACTTCGCAGCGACTTACGGGGGAGGGGGGCTGTGTAGGAAAATGCCCCTTTTTGACATGGTCACCACAACATTTTGCCTGGTATTTGATGTCATTTTGACTGGAAGTGCACTGGGTTCCTGCAAACCAGGTCCCCAGTGCCAGATCTTTTTCCCAAAACTGTACAATTGTTTCCCTAATTGGCAATACCTTTAGCACTCCCTGTAAGTCCCTAGTAAATGGTACCCCTGGTACCTAGGGCAAGGAGGCTACAGAGGATCCTAAAGGGCTGAGCACGAATTGTGCCACCTTAAAGGACCCCTCGCCAAACACTGCAGGCTGCGTGTCTTGGTGTAGACAAAAGTGAAAACACAATATATCACACATCCCTGTGTGCCATGCCCACAGACACTGCATAAGGTATAGGTAAGTCACCCCTGCAGCAGGCCTTGCAGCCCTATGGTAGGGTGCACTACATGTGTGTACATATCTGTACATGCAGATATGCCCCTTTGCTGGTCAGTTCTGTTGATGCCAGTACAAGTGATCAGGGAAGCTATTTTAAGTACATGTGCTGGACACTGGTGAAAATTAGTTCCCCAGCTACATGAAGGCTTCACTGACACCATAGATGTTTGGTATCAAACACCTCGTATTAATAAGCTCACATTGTTTCCAGTGTTGGATTTATTAATACATGCACCCAGAGGGCGCCTTAGAGGTGCCCCTGAAAACCTACCAACTGCTAGTGTGCTAGCTGACTGGTCTTAGCCAGCCTGCCACCAAAGATGAGTTTCTGACCCCAAATGGTGAGGGCCTTTGCTCCCAGGCGGTCAGAAACAAAGTCTGCTCAGGCAGAGGGTGTTTACACCCCCTCCCTTAGCATTCCAAGGCAGGGAGCTTCAAAGAGCTCACTGCCTTTGGTATGCAAATCTGGCTTTCCTCACAGGAGAGGATGCAGACCCTTGACTAGGGCCCATTTTGCTCCTGGACAAGGCGGGAAAATTAGTAGTCAGTTCACCTTCAGGCTAGTTCCACCCCTTGAAGACAACATTTCTGAGTCTGCCATCTTGACGATGGCAAACTTAGGAACTCTGGGACAAGGTTATGCCAACTTACCCAAGGAAGTGGTCACATAGGGGGTGTACTTACCCCTGGGGTCAGTATTCCATTGGCTACTACCCTACAATCCCCTAATGCCCCTAAATTTAGTATTTAGGGGAGCCCCCTGGCACCAGGAAATCAGATCCTGCTTATCTGAAAGATGAAGACTGATGTGAAGAGTCGCAAGAAGCTAAAACAGAAGAACCAGCAACTGACTTGGCGCCAACCCTTCAGTGGAGCGGCGGAGCTGCTTCCCTGCACCTTGCAGGCATCAAGAAAGAACTGTGAGGCTCCAAGACCACGAAAACCTGACGTCGGAAAGCACCACTGCACCCGAGCCGCCTATCCCGAGCTGAAGTGGGCCAATGGTGCCAACGTGGTTCCCAGACCTCCAGACATCACAGGTTTCCCTGCTGTGGTCTTCTTGACGCAGTCTGCAGCCTCTGTTTGCAGGCCCCCACTACTGAGACTGCTCCCAGTGACAAAAACCCAATGCCTAAGGACACCTCTGTGCCTGTCGCCTCTGGACTAAAGGTGAAGAGGACCAAAGGTGTCCCTGAGCATCATGAGGCCTGAGCCCTCCTGTTGGTTCAGTCCGACTGGCCTCCCAGTCCACACCTGCATCCTCTTTCCATGCAGACCGATCCCTATAGACTAACATTGGGCACCTGACACTGTATTGCACCACTGCACCCGGCGGCCCTAGTGCCACTGAAGGTGACCTCCTGGTGCTACCTTGGACCTTGCCCCACTCTATGCCATACTTATTTTTCCTCCCATAGGATAACATTGCATGTTACTGAAAATTGCACTGTAGACTTTTTAGAAACAAAAGTATTTCTCTTGCAAAATGTACTTACCTCATCGTATTGATTCTGGTGCCTATATAAATATATCTGTTATTTTTATAAATTGGTGTGGATCTCCTTATTGAATCATGTGCATCATTTATTGGCTGTGTGTGTATTTTGCAGATGACTAACACTCCTCGCTGATAAACCTAAGGCTGTTCGACCACACTAGAAGAGCACCTTGGGATTGCTCGAGCAAGCCCCTGTCCACTAGTAAGGGAACACCTGGACTCTTTGCACTATGTACTTCATTTTGGTATATCATATAAAGAGCTAGCTTCCTACACTGTATGTCTGTGCAAATTTTGTGACCATGTCAATGGGAAATGTGCTGTCTGTAAATGACAATACACTATCACACAATGCTTTAGTTACATTTAAAAACCACCTGTCTCATGTCCATTAAAGCCGAGTGGGTCGAGAAAGTTTGCTGTATTAAAAAGTGGGTCATGATTCTAAAAGGTTAGGGAAGCACTGCCTTTGTGCACTCGTGGAATGAGCCAGGTCTAGCCTTTCAATAGGTGGTCAAGAATGATGACAGACCCCCGTGAAGGCAGGGAAATGGATCAACCCATTGTGGGAGCCTGGGGACATTTCACCCCGAGCTCATACATCAGGGTTGCTTGTTTGACTAGAGATACAGGCAAAATCCAAGTAGATATATACCTAACACACTCTGCTATAACCTTAGTGGAGTAATAGGTCATCTTCGAACCCCCCCTTCCTTCCTCCCCATGTATGTTGTTTTACATCAAGAATTGTTGGCACAACAACGTGTGCCCTAATCGGTCCCTCATCTCCCAGAGGTAATATGACACGTCTCGCTGTGGTACAAGATTCTGCTTGTTTATTTTTTGGGGGTATTTTGTTAATTTGGTTATGTAAATTAATGCTAATGCTTTATATAAATCTACATAAATGGCATGGTCGCTACCAATAGCAGCTCTTGAAGTATATACTAGAGCTTGATGATACAGAACATGTATGTAATTTGTGATGCAATGCCAATAAAAAAAAATATTTAAAATTAAAAGAAATCTGTCCTGGTCTGGGTTTGCTGAACGCACGCAAAATGCCCGGGGGATGTAGCCTGCAAAGATATACAGGAATTGGTGCATAAACACTGATTGTCTGATTTTATTCCTCAAAAAATGGTAATGGGGAGTAGTTTTTTGCCCTCTGCTGTGGTATCAGTAGTTATAGAAGGTAGAGTTACCAGGCCATATTCCAGACTACATCATAATTCACCCATGATGTTGTTTACTCTCGATACAGGTGTAGCTTAAACAAGCGCAAGGCTCATGGACGCAAATGAACCAGAAGTTACGAATTTGTAAACTGTAAGTGGCTATATGACGTTTGTTTTCTTGAGTGCTTTGTTCTTCCAAACTTGGTTTGTTCCTGAAATCCTTCATTGGGAGGGTGTTGCAGTTTCCTTGATTATGTCTACCTCATGTGTGAACTATCTTATGCTGATTTTGTCAGAGCTTCTTTTGTCTAATTAGTATTTGTCCGAGCCGTTTGCTCTGCCTTTCTAATGCATCTGTAACTATCCTCTTCAAAGACTGGAGAATAAGTCAAAGTGCAAGTCAGTAACTGCATGGGGGAGCAGAAGTTACATGGTAAAAGATAAAGAAACTCACAACTAGTGCATACACCATTAATACTAAACAAGTAGAAATAATAGGCAAAATACCATTATGACACTCAGAGGATGAGCAGAAGTGCTGAAAGTGACACATACATCCTCATTACCCATTTGTTTAGAACAGGCATCTCCAGCTTTTTTGTAGTAAGAGTTACTTATGTTCAATGAAAACCTTCCTGAGCTACTAATATTATTTGTTTGTTGTAATAATGATCACAGAAGAAAAGATTACATTATTGGCCACCATGTGCAAAATTACCAGCGATCATCTCAGTTCATCAAGCACTGTTGCCAGCAGTACTGTAAAAAAAGGCGTTGTCAACGTTGAATACCTCTATGCGGGTAATGCATAACAAACACAGCTGCAATTCCCTTGGCACCTCAATGCCACATGATTTATCACTCAGATATCAGCTTCAAGTATATTTTGAATATTCAACTATAATATCCAAACATCAGCTTCTGAGTTCTGCAAACACATATATTCTACACAAATACACACTTTTAAACTGAGTTGCTTCCAAGTGGTCAGATTGTGGGTGAGTGTTCATGATGAGGCACAAAATGTCATGCTTTAATTCATTTGCAGTGTGTTTCAGTACTATTTCTTGCCACATTTGCCCTTTTGTAGAGGATACTGTAGGAACATCCAGGTAAAGAAAAACGCTGCAGCAGTGTTTATTTTCAGGAAAGAACCTCCGTATGGAGGCAACTTGTGAATGAAAGCCAACTGTTCCTTCCCCTGTATATATGTCTCCCCTCCCACATTCAAACGTTTACAACCCACCTTCTCCCCACGAGAGAGACCGTTCCCTCTAGATGCCACATATGAAATAGGCCCAAGCAACAACACGTTGTCGCTCGTGACTACTTTATAACATAACATAACATGAAAGTAAACAGGGAGGAGAAGCCTCAGCACTCGCAAGAACCACGAGACAGGAAGCGCCCGCAGAGCTCACGAGACACCACCTACCTCCCCTTTTACAATTTTATTAACAAAAGAAAAACATCACATGCCAAGCTAACAAAATGATCATCCAATAATATAATCTTGTAACTTCCTAGGAGGCTGACGGGTCCGAACATTCCTTGAAATGTCCTTAACTTTGTCCTCCACTCTCGAACCGGAATTCCTCTCACACGTTTGTTCCCAATTCCTCACACATCCTTGTTGCTCCACATCTAGAAAAACTTTACTCACTTGTGAGTCTAAACACGCTCTCTCCCCCTTAAACAAAGACACCCTGTTGAAATTCTAGACAACTCCACCATCAATTCGTATAGCACTTCTGAACACGTCAATGACTCTGACAGGATCTGACCACACAGCACACCCTTTCCCATCAGCTCTACCTTTCTTGATGCGAACCCAATCACCAACATTAACCTTTTGCTTACTTGCAGGACCCTTCCTCCTTTTTAACTCTTGTTTCATTTTCGTTTTATATTCTTCCACTCTGCACCTAATCCCCTTGAAATCTACTTCAGCAACATCACCCATATCACCATGCTCGTTACGTAACCACCAACGAACCAATTAAGTACTAGGTTTATGCCCCCTTAACAATTCAAAAGGGCTCACCTTGGTTACAGAGTTGAGAGATGTCCTATAACTTAGTATCATGGAGCACAATGCATTCCTCCAATTTAGTCCTTCCTTTACAGCTAACTGGATAGCTTCCTTAACCACACGGTTGAATCTCTCAACTTGACCATTGGCCTCAGGGTGGAAGACAGCTATACTTTTCTGAAAAATTCTCCAATACTGTGCTAATAAATTGGGGACAATTGTCAGTCACTAACTCTTGAGGGATGCCTTCTCTACAAAAAACGTAACCTAGAAATTCCACAAGAACCTCACACACCATTTTGATTTCTGGCCATTTGGAATAATAGTCAACTAGAACAATGCCGGAAGCCTGGTGCTTTGGTAGAACTGTGAATGGTACAATAATGCCTAAACCTACCTTCCGCCATGGAGCAAAAGGTAATTTAATGGGTTGAGGTTCAACACAAATGGCTTTGTTAGATTGATCACTAGAAGCACAATTACCACACAATCTCACTTGGTGCTCAACAAAGATATCGACACCAGGCCACCAAAACCTCTCCCTAACTCACCTTTTGGTGTACGATTTACCCATACGTCCTTCATGGGCTATGTCCACAACTACCTTCCTTAGATTGAATGGCGGTATAAACTTATCACCACGTACAATGATGCCATTTTCCACCGCCACTTCCTCCCATACTTTGGAATATGCCATGATATCACCAGAAACATTTCTCTCTTCTGGCCAGCCATGTAAAATCCATTGCTTAACTTTTTTGAGCTCTTTATCATCTTCCATCTCCTCAGCCCATCTAGACTCTAAAATGGTGGATTGTTCAGCATTAGAAAAATTGATATCTTGCAAAGTAAACGCTACTTCACAGTCTTCCTTATCTTTCACTAAATGACATGATGTAGAACAACATACAAAGTGGCTAAAAATTATGATTTTTTGTAGACAGATGGTAATTTTCTACGCGCGTTTCGGCGTACTGGACGCCTTCTTCAGGAAATGCCACATAAATTCCTATACAACAAAGGAAAAACAATAAAATCATAATTTTTTAGCCACTTTGTATGTTGTTGTACATCATGTCATTTAGGTCATCTGTTTTGTGTATTTTGGTTTGTCTTCAACTTTAGAATTTATGTTTATATGATATTCCTATGTGGTGTCTGTTACATGTAGGTATGGATCTGTATATCCAAATTTTTAACTCATATGAATAAAATGATCAATATTTTAACTTTTTGTTAGTACACTGAGTCTATTTGATTAATAATGTGTTATGTTTAGGACTTGATATTCACTTAGTCCATTGTTGCCTAGGAATGTTATTTTCTTATGAATTATTTCCCTGCCCTAGGAGCGTCTAGTAATTACAGGGGGCCCTTTTGTCTTAGTTACTCAATATCACATGTGACAGGGGGCGTGGTCTCGCCGAGCATCAAGATGGCTGCTCGTTAAGGGGGCTCTGCCGGCCGAGGCATAATCCGACAAATATCCTGATGCAACCACGATAAAACTTACCAAAAAAAAGTGCGGCGCACATCGGGGAAGCTCCGGGGAGCCTACAGAGCCCAAAATCGGCCCGATCGTGCCGTAGGAGTTGCGGCGGCGACGGCCTAGACGAGACACGCATGAGAGGCGGAGTTCCACGCCCGAGAAGAAGATCTGGCTGTCGGGAGTCGGGGGGAGTGGGGGCCTCCAGTGGCTTCCCTGAATCGAAATAGCCCCCCGTCTGCAGAACCAAGCAGGAGGGGGAGGCCTGGATGGACGGCTGACATTGCTCCCCCCGCCTCCACAATCTAGCGGATGATCGCGCAACCGGCTACGGGGTGCCGGTGAACAGGGCGCGGCCGCAGGTGCTGAGCATACTGCGCGCAGACAAAATGCACTTTGGGGGCTGTGCGGCCTGGTCAAGACCCTTGCAAGAGTCGGGGTTCCCCCCTGAGACTGGACCCCAGCTGAAGGAGGGCGAGTGAAGGCAGGAGTCCCCGGATAATTCCCTGAACGGAAACGGCCCCCGACGACGACACCAAGTAAGGAGGGGGATGTGGATGTGCGTCTGCCGCGCTCCCTCGGCTCCACAGACTTGCGGATATCCACATTGCTGGCGAGAGGGTGCTGGTGGACACTAGGCTTGGTCGGGGGTGTTGGGCATTCGCCGCGCAGAACAACTGCACATTCGGGGCTGGGAGGCCTTGTCTGCTAATTAACTGTGGGGAATCGGCTATCCCCCTCGCCATACTGGCCTGTGCTTGCCGGACCGTGCCAGACTGGGAAAAATTAGGCGCGGCCAAGGGTGCTGGGCATACGCCGCGCAGAACAAACGCACATTCGAGGCAGGGAGGCCGTGGCTGTTGGTTGACTGTGGGAGATCGCCACACTACATAGCCGGAGCGCGCCGGACTGTGAACCACCGAGCCAGGCGAGGGACCTCGCGGGAGGGCCAGTTTCCGTGTGTGAAAACACGGCTGAAGAGGGGGCTTGCAATGTGCTGTGCACACGCTGTGACTGATTTATGATCTGGCACCCTCTTTTTGTAATCGCTAACGCACTGAGGTTTACCCCTACCGGGGTGCACAGACGAAGGTGTCGCTGGAGGGCGAGCCACGGACAGCCCAGTCTGGATGTGAATACCGACTAAACGCTCCAGCAACTCCGCAGATCCGAGAGAACCGTGTACCGCGTGGCCCGCTGAAACAGAGGTTGCGCTCAACCGGCATTTTGTGGCTGGGCCCTCGAAGTACCGCCACCTTGGGAGTACAAGCGGGGCATCACCGCAGGCACGCGATTGGCCCTTGAGGAAGGCGGAAAGTCCAGAGGAGGAGGATTGGATGCTGTGAACACTCGAGCTAACTAGTGGGCTCCCACTGATCTCGCATAATGGGCAAGAACGACGCGAAACAGACCAAATTAGTTTTTGAAAACAAAAGACTAACACGTCAAAACGACACTGATGCAGAAGTGGAAAATGAGCACGGGGCAGTTGAGGATGCAGGAGGAAGTAACGACGACTTGTGTAGCCTGTTGCTGGAGATGAAAACTAGCCTCAAGACCATCGACTCCAAATTAGACATCCTCACAACGCAGCTAGATCAGGTTAAAAAGCAAGTGGACACACATGAACAGCGCCTAGACTAAATGGAGAACCGGCACACAGAGGTGCATGAATTTCAGGTGGAAACGAAGGAACAAATGCTGAACATGGAGAACGTACTAACGGTAATCAGGGCAAAAAATGATGACTTAGAAGCACGCTCCAGAAGAAACAGCCAACGCATCATAGGTATTCCCGAGACCACTGCTATAGGGAAAATGGAGCTATTTGTGGAGGAGTTACTGAAAGATATATTTGGTCCAGACTTGTCCACTATGTTCATAGTTGAGCGGGCTCTCCGCTCACTGGGTCCCAAACCACCAGTTGAAGCCACCCCTAGACCGATACTGGCTAAAATCCTGAACTATCGAGACAGAGACACTATACTCAGAGGAGCTAGAGAACGAGGCCAAATCTCTTACAAGGGCAACACCGTCTCTTTCTATCCGGACTTCACCCCTGGGGTTCAGGCGGCACGCCGCAAGTTCACACAATCCAAAAAGATACTGCAGCAGGCTGGAGTCACTTATGCCATGCTATACCCTGCTAAGCTTAAGGTCACACATGACAACAACACTCACTTCTTTACGGATGCTAAATCAGCTTTGAAATTCGCTAGACACATTGGTGGGTCCAAGAAACAGGTGACTGGAGCTAGCGGAGTACGCCCCACGGATAATAGACTCAGTGACAATGATTAACAATGTTGTTTTGCCTTTGCTGGACTGTTAACACACCTTTTGTGTGCATATTTTTCACTAAGGGATTTCAGGGTCACCCTGGTTCGCTCTTGTTGATGGGTTACACTAAACATTTTCATAACGTAGATACTACGCATGGTTTGCATCATTTATCACATACCTCGGCCACCCGGCTTTACTGCCGGGGGGGATCGCCGGTGCCTCTAAGCCCCCAGGGAGAGCTCCCAAAATTCCACTTTTACTGCTCTTGCAGCTTTGTTTTGCCTTGTTTCGCCTTGTTTCGTTCCGTTAAGTTCGTTGATGGGAGGGTTACACAGACTCAACCTGTTTGGGGGGTTGGAGTGGGTGGAGGAGGGATTTTAAGGGTTGGGGTTCGCAGCTTAGTGCGAGAAAGAAGGTTACAGTTTGGGGCACGCGTACACTGCTACACACCTGGCAAGGCACATGCTACTGAGACTCACAGTGTCTTCGTGAAGTGAGACAATGTAGGGGTCTACACGCACGCGCGCACACATCTAGGCACCGCTAGTACACACGACGTACATATCACCGGTACATGACCACATATAATTGTCTTACTTGGAACATACGTGGACTCAACGACAATAGAAAAGTCAGATTGATTCACTCCTACCACATCAGACACAAAATTGATATATATATTCTACAAGAAACGCACTTGCGACATAATGCGAACGATAAGATCCAACACAGACACTGGGGGGTCATTTACTTGGCAACGTACTCAAATTATGCCAGGGGTACCGCAATTCTTATACGAAGGGGCCTGGGATGGAGACTCATTAGAACACAATCAGACCTGGAGGGCAAATTCACCCTAGCGGAGGGCACACTTGGCACTATGAGAGTAACACTGGCGGTAGTGTATGGACCCAATACAGATGCTCCTGACTTTTTCCACGAGCTCTGGGGAGCAATAACACAATCTGAATGCGATACTGTAATTTGGGGGGGGGGGGATTTCAATGCCGTTCTAGACGATTCACTAGACCGAAGAGGTGCAGCTCGTAAACTGCATCCCAATACTAGCACCGCATTAAACGCAATAATAAGCGAGCACGGACTGGTGGACATCTGGAGACAGTGGCACCCAGGCATAGCAGAAGGTACATGCATTACAACACAGCATTCAGCCTGGTCTCGCATTTACTTTTGGCTGCTTTCCAGAGACGTGGCCATGTGGACCACAGACATCCAACACCTCCCTAGAACCCTCTCCGATCATGGGCCCTGCCTGCTTCGACTACTGATACCGACTACCCCAAGCCGGGCATTTCAATGGAGGCTCTCTCCTAGGGCCCTGCTGGATGCCGCTTTCCGCGAGGAAATAAAAGCGGACATCATTGAGTACTTCTCACACAATAAGGGGTCAGTCTCCTCTGCATCCACTCTGTGGGAGGCATTTAAATCAGTCATCCGGGGCCGCTGCATAGCCAGACAAGCAGGAGTACTCAAGGCCCTTAGACAAACACTTAAAACTCTCGAATCACAGTTCCGAACATTAGGGCTCAAGTACTTCCACTCCAGTGATCCTGCGCTGCTCCCCCGCATCAGAAACTTGCTCTCGGAGTTTGAGGAGGAGGCGCAGAGAGAAGTTAAATATCTGGGCAAACACAGACAGGCTAGAAGGTATGGGGAAGGTGACAGACCGGGAAAAACGCTAGCCTCCATGCTGAAACCCTCACACACTATAGATTACATAACAGAACTAAGGGGAGATACCCAGCAGCCAATACGAGGCCCCCAAGAGATAATAAATCACCTCACTCAATTTTATTCCAACTTATACACCTCACAACATACAGGCCTGCCTAAGGACCTACAACCCTATTTCGACTCAATAGAATTGCTGTGGTTGGGTAGAGCACATAGAACATTTCTTGACGAACCATTCACAGAGAGGATGTCATCCGTGTCATCAATAGCCTGCCGAGTGACAAGGCCCCCGGGCTGGATGGTCTCCCCGCCGCTTTTTATAAATGTTACGCATCGATCCTTACTCCCCATATAATGGCGGTATACCAAGAGTCCCTTGATAATGGCACTTTACCCCCTACACTCCGAGAGGCGAGCATATTGTTATTATTAAAGCCTGACAAAGCCCCTGAGTTATGCGACTCATACCGGGCACTCTCTCTTATAAACACAGACAATAAAATATATGCCAAACTCGTGGCCAACAGAGTCCAGCCATTGCTGCCACTCATAGCCAGGCCTGATCAATCAGGGTTTATCCCCCGGAGATCTACTGCCCATAATCTTCGCACATTCTTCACGATCCTGCATTACTTAGACCCTCAACTACCTGTGGTGGCTTCACTTCTCGACGCCACCAAGGCGTTTGATTAATTGGCGTGGCCTTTTCTCTTTGCAGTACTAACCAGATTAGGTTTCGGTCTGCTATTTATACAACAAATCAAGCTATTGTACACCAATCCCATCGCACGCATATGTGTGAACGGTCAAATATCACAGGCGTTCACTATCACTCGCGGCACTAGGCAAGGCTATCCTCTCTCTCCCCTACTTTTCGCGATTGCGATGGAACCCCTCGCGGCGCGACTCAGGCAGCATCACGCAGACAGGGGACTGGGATTCTCCTCCAGGGGTGTAATAATATCACAATACGCAGACGACATCACTCTATACATCAAGAACCCGCAGGAAAATTTAACCCCGATACTCCGGGAGATCACCAAATTCGGCGGCTTATCCGGTGTACAGACAAACTGGAAGAAATCCACATTGTTCCCTTTGACCGACAGCATCACGCCGTTCGAGCTCGAATACCCGCTTAAGTGGACTGATGGCCCGGTCAAATATTTGGGTATTTGGCTGAGTAGAGACACCCAGGAGCTATGGCAGCTGAATATCGGGCACGCGATAACCTAGCTCGAGGAGAAAATTAAAGTCTGGTCCAAGCTACCACTGACCCTTCGGGCAGAATAGCAGTCACCAAAATGATAGTCCTTCCCAAATTCCTATATATTTTTGTTAATTTGCCACTTACACTCACCCAAGCATTCTTTCACACTATGCGTTCACTAATGATCTCTCTGGTGTGGGCGGGGGGGCAGGCCAGGGTAACCTGGGAAACACTAACACTCCCGCAAAGCCAAGGAGGACTGGGTGCTCCTGATATTCCTCTATATGCCTACTGCGCACAAGCCCAGTTCTTTCACTACTGGGTACACCCGACCCCTTTCCAGCCCCATGTGGCAGTTGAACTCGACATAACTGCACCTCTCCCCCTAGAGGTGGCCTTATACAAACCATATAAACGCCCTCGCCAAGTCATAGACACAACGGAAACATTGCGATGGGCATGGGAGGGGCTGCGCAAGAGAGCCAATATCGAGATACTGTTCGCCCCTTCAATTCCTCTACCTAGAAACCCACAAATGCCCCCGCTGGACGATCAGGCTGCTATTGTACGAGCACAGAAGCTAGGGATCACTACATTTTCAGATTTATACTCCGAAGTAGGGTTCCTTGAACCACCTACACCAACCGATACCCCCCTCCTAGCTTTACTGATATGTTGCTCTATCATCGCATACGAGCCACATGTCGTCGGATACACAGCACATTCCCTAACCCACCTTCAGTTCTACAGGCCTTAGAACACATACTTATCACTCCTTCCCCACACAAGCTAATCACAAGGTTATACACCTCCATGCAAAAACATTATCCGGTAACGGCACCCAAGTATAGGGAACAGTGGAACACAGAGCTAGACCCACAGGTCACTGAAGAGCAATGGCAATTTTGCTGCGCGCAACTTGAACAACTATCCCCTAATTACAAACTCAGACTTATACACTTAAAATTCATAAACCGATATTATAGGACACCAATACAGATGCAGCGCATGGGGGCCAGCGCCAACACTGACTGTTGGAGATGCCATGCGTCGCAGGCAACCTTTTTACACATGGCATGGGGTTGCCCCCCGATAGCTACATACTGGCGCGAGATGTTCCGCAATATCAGGGACATACTTATGATACAGATAGAACCCACGCCTTTACTGGGCCTGCTGGGCTACGTCAAAGACGCCTCCGTGGGGGTCCTCAGACTCCTGGCTATGTTGTTGCTGCTGGCGAAGCGAAGAATAGCCATGAAATGGGGAAGGTCAACATCCCCATCAATTAACGATTGGATCCTGGACGTTACGTTCTGCCTGGAGCAACTGACCGCCTTTTGGGAACTAATGCCCATTGCATCCAGACCAAAAGATATATGGGACCCCTTCCTCATTTGGTTAAGTACACAAAACCAGGGAGAATTAGCTTTGACCGCATCGCTTTCCCATCCGGCAGACGCTCAACCGCTGGGCTGATACAATGCACCACTTTATAAATGATCCCCACACCACCTACTATGAGATAGGGCCCCCATGTATGTAATAGCAATATCGCTTCAACAATTTTTTAGAGGGAACATGTACACGTTAACCCCAAGAAGTCAATGTCAACACTTAGGGGCCGATTCCGATCTCGGCCGGTAGGGCTCCGAATCGGACTTGGCATTACCGGATCCGATTCGGAGCCCTGTTTCCCGACCGAGTCGGACGTGCGTCCGGGCGAGCGAGTACGATTCGAACGTACGCGAAATCGCCGACCGACTCGTTCGCGGGACCCAACCGCTCCGACCGACTCGCACGGACACGACTCGCACCGCGCAATGGAGACGATCCCCGGCCGGGTAAGTACGATGCGCGCCGCGAGCAGTCCGACCGACTCGCGCCGTCCGGCTCGAAAGAGCAGTCGGAGCCGCACTTTGGGGGTCCGTGTCGGACCCCCCTGTACGCCTAGCCGCGCAAGTCGCACACTACCTGTGCATGTACGGCGCGACCCGCTTCGACGCGTACCCGCTGTAGGGGGCGCCCTTCTTCGCCTCGCACCCATTGAGTCAATGGGAGCTCGCGTACGCGTTGTACGACCGGCTCCCATTGACTTCAATGGGAGTCCGACCGAATCGAGTCCGATAGCATGCGAACGCATCGTACTCGTTCGGTCGGACTGCTAGGGTCCGATTCGGTCGGAAATCTCTCCGGGTCCGGCTCGGTCGGAGAGATTTCCGGCCTGAATCGGAATCGGCCCCACAGTGCCTAGATGTGTTAATGGTTGTAATCTAACGATGCTGATTGATCTCTCCGTTGCCTAATGTACAACGTCGATGTGCAACTCTTTCCAAATGGCGTCTACATTACAATGTCATAATTTTATTGTGTGTTTTGAACTCCCCTACTGTAACTAATGTAAGATAACTGAAATGCCAATAAAAACAAGTTTAAAAAAAATCAACAAAAAAAATCACGTGACAGCTAATGATCTAAGTACTGACACATAGTCCTCAATAGACTCATCAGAATGTTGTTTCCTCGTGTAAAATATAAATCTTTCCATTACAATGTTAGTTTTCTTCCCATAGTTCAAATTAAGATGTTTGGAAGCATACTGATAGACATTCACATTGCCGGGACTAACTAAATCAGGCAAATTCTTGAATTCCTTCAACCCTATCCCACCTAGACAATGTTTAAGTAATGCCAATTTCCTTTCAGGTTCACATTCATTCCCTTCAAGTACATCTACATATGCCAGAAACATAGCTTCCCAATCAATGGATGGTTCTCCAGGAGAATTAAGAAAAGCAGGAGGAGGTACAATGCCAGACATAATAAGGAAGAACAATAAATGCACTACAACACCAGTAAAAGAAGAAAAAAATATATAAATAAATGAAAAGCAGTCACCGTCTTTCACGTGAAACAGGAAATGAATTAAAGAATGGAAGAAGTAGAGTGCCACGAATGTAAAATAATAAAAGTAGTCACCATAGTCTTCAAATTGGAATTAAAGAAAATAGTAGTACAGTACTTGAAAAGCATCAAATGATAGTTGCTTAACTGACCAGCAGGCAGAGGTCCATACTAACAACAACACACTCCTTGAAGCCAGCCTTGTTTTGCTGTATGACGGTTACAATAATAGTGCCAAGGAATGAAAATAACCTTTGAATTTTGCCACAAACCTTCGATCCAATTAGGCAATTAAATTACTTCCTGATCGGTAACAACGGGCGTGGCTGACACGGTATCCAGCGTGGGAAACTCCAGTAATCCTTAGGCAGCGCGAAGGAAAAAGGAGGAGTTAATAGTGCCGCGGGTGTGGCCAACGTAAGTAACCACAGAACAAAATAATCCACACGTGTTTCATTGCCCGCTCATCGCCATTGTAGGAACATCCAGGTAAAGAAAAATTCTGCAGCGGTATTTATTTTTGGGAAAGAACCTCCATATGGTTTATTTGGAGAGTGATAAGCGGTACAGTCAGAAGCAACTTGTGAATGAGAGCCAACCGTTCCTTCCCCTGTATATATGTCCTCCCTCCCACATTCAAACATTTACAACCCATCTTCTCCCCATGAGAGAGACCGTACCCCTCTAGATGCCACATATGAAAGAGGCACGAATGACAACACGTTGTCGCTCATGACTACTTCATAACATAACAGGAAAGTAAACAGGGAGGAGAGGACGGCAGCACTCACTTTACTTCATCCTGCATTCCCTAAAAGTGTTTGCTTTTTTGGACGCAGTGTTTCAGTACTGTTTATTGTCATTTATGACTCTTGCATAGGGCATGCTGTGAACAGAGTTACTTCTAGGTCAATTATGTCATTTGAGATGTCATCAATGATGTCAATTAACATGTAATGAATGATGTAATATGCAAAGTCATAAGCAGTGCATGGCAGGGGCTAAAGTTATAGTTACCTCAGTACATTATAACCTGTGAATGCCAGTGCTTTTTTTGTTTTTAAATGTTAGTTTTTGTATTTTAACACTTAGCAATAACTTTAACCTTTGTTCACTTCATTGAATTTCTAGTGTTCTTTTTTAACATAAGCTAAAATCTTATTACCATACTTAACTATAACGTCACTTTACCCTTGGCTTTTCCGTAGAATTTCAGAAGTTTTTTTTAATGTAATGTAAGTATCTATTACCATACCTAACTATAACGTTGTTATAAACCTTGATTTTTTCAGTGAATTTCTTTTTTTGTGTTCAAATTTACCAAACTCCCCCAGCTAAGCACAGCGTTTGACCCCTGGCTAGGCCCTACACCCACCCCCAATGGGTAGCCAACTCCACGGTACTGCGGCCGAGTGTCATCCCCATGTTACAGCGGAACCATGCAAGCTTCATGCAGTGAAGGACTACAGCAGTACCTCATGGGAATACCACACATAGATTTTATTGGCCCTGGAGGGTTCCTTCTGGCTCCCCCAATATAAGAAGTGGCAGGGGGTCAGGGTATCCCTACCATGCACCTTATTTAAAAATAAAATCAACTTCAGGACATGGGATCGAGCCCCGTGTCCTGTAATGGCAGCTGCAACTCTTCTATTGAAGTTGTGGCCAGCCAATCAGATCTCTTGTGTGACGTTTGTTGTTAAGTTGGATTTTGGAGATATTTTTGTTTGTTCTACAATTATTGTGTGTGTTCAGTTTGAGAATTGCCTTTGTTGCTCTGTAGGTATTGTTATTGGTTGTTGCTTTTTTGTAGTTTGCATAGGTGGTAGATTAGGATGAAGTGTTTGAATGTGTTAAATACTATTTGGTTTCATTGTTTATTCTGTATAGATTTTATTGCTTTTGTATGCTTTTTTTGTAGTGACGCTTGATTCACAGTTTTTCACTACTACTTTAGAGAAGTCTGATCAGTGCTTCACTTCAGTAGATAGTTTTACAATGTGTTTTATCTGGGCTTTTGGATTTCTTGCTATCAGTCTACTGAGCTGGCTTCACGTAGGATGTCTGCTGCAGAAGCACTGGAACTGATTCAGCAAACAAGTTCAGAACTGGAGCTGATGCAGGACAAAAATGCATCATAGATTGAGGGTGGGAAGGGCTCTTAGCAGTGATTTATCTCTCAGAGAGGAATTCACCAATGATTCTGATTTCTCTGATAACGGTGAATCATCTGTTGCTGCTGCATCAGGTTCTTTGTCTGTTGAGAAGGAAGTGTAGACTCCAAGAGTTAGGGTCTGTTAGACATGTGCCTGCTAGAGCAAGGGTTTACTGGAGTTGCTAGTTATTCTGTGGACACACAATTACAATAAAATTGATTTATTTCAGTATGTTTGTAGCTGATGGGGTTCTCAGCTAGCTGGTTGTTCAAAAGAATCTCTATGCCGAGCAGTATGTGAAGTAGCACAGGCACAGGCTACTGCCCAATTCAAGAGTGCACTGATGGTCTCCAACCAGTGTCAAAGAGTTGAGGAAGGTTTGGTGTCTCCTGATGGTGTGTCCTCTTACTAGTCTTACTGGCCTTGCAACCTAGTATGGTGCACACCATTGTCCTCCACTGCCATGAGTAGAGATAATGTTTGGTTTCTGCTGCAGATGCTGCATTTTCATTGATAATTCACAGGCCCTTCCCAGAGACCTTTCAGATTCTGATCATCTCTTCCAAGTTCTTCATGTGCTGGACCACTTTGCTGAGTGTTTTATAGATATTTATACACATTGAAAGAAAATAGCTCTAGATGAGTGCTTTTACAAGAGACAGCTGCAGGTTAAGCAGTACATAAAAAGCAAGAATGCTCATGTATCAAGTTCTGCCTACTTTGTGAAAGCTCTACTAGTTCTACATAGAGCCTTATAGTCTACACAAGGAATGACTCTAGCATTTCATCAACTGGTTGCCCTAAGTCTTTAGCTACTATTGGAAAGTTTGTTTGGGAGTTTGTGCATCCCCTACTAAATAAGGGGCACCACTTGTATCTAGATAATTTCTACGCTGGAATTCTACTTTTTAGAGAGTTGTTTTCTATGGCCACACCTGCTTGTGGTACAGTTAGGAACAACAGAATACGGTTTCCAGTGGATCTGGGTACTAAAGTGCTTGTAAAAGGCCGGTGCAGTGCTTTACATTGTGAGAAAATCGTAGCCTTCAAATTCCAAGGTTGCAAGCAAATATATCTTTGACCACCATAGATGATGACACAACATCACCATTCTCGGTAGTATATCCGAGGTCCAGAGGCTTAATTCCATTCTAGAGTAAAACACATGGGTAAGGTTGACAAGCTTGATCAGACGCTTTACCGTTATAATGCTACATGTAAGACCTGCATCTGGTATATGAAACTGGCTTTGTTACTGATGCAAATAGTAACTTACAATGCATATGTTGTATATTGCCATTAGGTGCTGAATGCAAGATAAGCTTTCCTGATTTTGAAAAGGCAGTCATGAGCAATCTTGTTTGGACTGAAGATCGGGCTGTTCCCACTAAGTTAGATAGTGTTTCAAGGTTGGTTGGGTGGCACTTTTTAAAACAGAAGATACACCAACCTTACCGGAGGTGTCAAGTCTTTGCCTGAATAGGAATCAGACAAAGGACCAGCAACTGCTGTCCCCACTGACCCTCACACCCTGCTCTCTGTCACCCAATGGTCAAATTTGTATCAAACAAAGGAGAACGTTTGAGACACTCCTTTAGAAAGAAAGTTTTGTAGTGGTAGATTTCAAGCACTGTGTCTTCATTGATTCCGATAAATAGGAACTGTTGGAAATGGCCCTTTCGATGGTGTTTTTTCCCGACTTTTTGCTTTTGTTCCTCCACTGATTTATGTGCTAACCTTAAGACTTTGAGCGCTTTTCACACTGCAATTCAGTGCCAAAGCGCTGTGCTTGTCATATGCATAATAGTGATTTGTGTATACATGATTGGCTTATTTGGGTTAGCTGTAAGTCCCTTGTCTAAGGGTAAGACATATACCTAGTGCATGTAACTCAAATGCTCTTCTGTTGGCCGGCAGCACTGGTTGTGCCACCCATGGAGGTAGCTCTTCAAACATGCCATAGGTTTGCCATGGCGGGGCCTGTGCGTGTAGGTTACTGTTACTAGACTTGGCATTTAAAAAGCTACTTGCCAAGGTTCTGCATGTCCCTTGCTACATCGGAGTACTCCCTGGGGGCAGGGTGTGGTGTCAGAAAGAGGTAGGGCATGTGCGCTACATGCCCTAGTGCCACCGGATGGTGTGTTCGGTGCGGTAGGGCCTGCTTCTCGCATTGGATTGACATGAGGGATCTGTGGAAAGGCTATTGAGCTGTATTTCCTACATGCAGAAGTGTGGCAGTATAGTGTTTGATATCGATGAGTTGGTAATGCAAATCCTTTCCAGTGGTGCAAGTGAATTCGATATTACTAACATGGAAATCCCACTTTGGGAAAGTGGGCATTTCTGTGCTCGTGGCTCTGTGCGCCTGGCAGCCTGTCTCCAGTCCACATCTGGGCAGACAGCCATAAACTAGGGGCTCAAGGGAAACTCCAGACCTCTGACTCTGAGGGGGATTTCCTGGGACAGATAGGTGGGGGTGGAATTGGCTCATGCATTCCAAGGGGCAGGGTCTTGGCCCCATTTAAGATATTGATCAAGCTTCCTCGGGTAGGATGGCAGACAGGACAGAATTTAGAGAGGGTCCGTGCATTTAAAAGGTGGCCTTTTGAACTAATCTCATTTTCAAAGGCCATTGTGGGTCTAAATACAGGGGCTCTGCCCTCAGGAGTTAAAGATGCTTTGGGGATTGGAATCATACTACGCTGGTTCGATGCTGGGACATCGATAAGAGGAACTATTGGGGCAGGAGGGTCTTGTGGTGGCCTGGGGCTTGCCATGCTCTAGGAAGGAGACTCACTTGATGGATTTTGCCTGGATGTTGCTGGCCTGCAGCTAATTGCCAACTGTCAGGGCCCAGGTCCCTAAGCACTCTCCAATGGCTGGTTGGCTGGCCTCCTGTCCACAGGATCCCATGGACAGAAAGGACCTCCCCGTTTCCAAGAGATATTAAGGACTGCACAGGGTGCAGCGGAAATGGGTGGAAGTGATCGTCAGTTGGGACAAGGACCGTCCCGACGTGTGCAGTAATCACACTGTGCCGAGGAGTGTGCTATATTGATCAGCGGCCCACCTCAGTGTGCCGTAGCATCAGGAGTTTGAGGAGTGTGGGGGAAGTTTGCTGAGTCCGAGGGACCCAAGCTTCCAACCAGAAGCCTGTGCTAGCTCGCACTCTATAGTCTGTAGTGTGTGGTGTCCAAGGAGTGTTGGGGAAAGTTTGCCGAGTCCGTGGGACCCGGGCTGGCAGCATAGACTGTCTCTGACTTTCAGATTTTGAGGTCGACAGTGTCTGACATCGCAGTCTCAGTCCGAGGTCGCTGGTTCCTTCTCCCCGGACTCACGCCACGAGGTACGCTGTTGTTGAGAATACCGTGACTGGACCCGAGGGGTCTCATCGTGCCTTGTGTGCACCCACGGTTGACTGCCTGGAGAAACTGCAGCTCGCACCTCCACTGGAAGGTAAACAATTCTCCAAATTGTAATTGCACCAGCTTCCGGTGTCACACTCTTTTGCCTACAGGGGGGATAGTTATCCTGCACCAGTGAGGGTGTCGCTGGGTGACTGAGGACCTAATCTGGATGGACGAGAACATGAAACTGTTTCCTTCCACTTTAGGTGGTCCTGCCAATCTAATCAAAGTATCGCCAGCGGGTATCGTTGGCTGGTGTAGTTTGAGTGGCTGAGGGGCTGATTAATGAGGCGTAGTCAAACCCTGTGATTTCCTGCCCATTACAACTATACGGGGTTTGCAATATTGGGAATGTCATGTTTTATGCTAATGTGGTAGCGGGAAAGTGGAATACAACTGAACAGCCTGCATATATGTTTCTGTCGCTTTTGATGTGGGAGGGATTGCTTGGATCATGAACACCTCGGGGAAGTACGAACATGGGATTATGTTGCTTACGGGGCTCAGGGGATAACGGGACAAGTGAATACCTATGACTAGTGCTTACATGTTCATGCCGTTCTGCTGCTAATGGAAGAGTTTGACAATTGCATATAACTGTAAAGTATATATCCAATGTGTATGTTGTTTTGATTTCAGTGTGTGTGTGTATTTCAAAGACTAGTGTTTTATACATACGATGTGGAGTTTTTTTGTAGCGTACACAGTGTGTTGCGAGGGGGGGGGTTGTGCCAACACTTTACACTTTGACCCTGAGGATAAGCCTAACTACTCTGTGCCAAGCTACCCAAGGGTGAGCACAAGTTATCGGACAAGTGTATTGTACTCATCCTACCTTGGACGGTGGAGTCTGTCTGGCTTTGATACGTCCCAGCCAGCCAGAAACCGGTGGGTCTAAGAATTACACATTGGTCTTGTTTGTGACCTTCTTCCCATCTTCATCATCTGTCAAAATTTCCATCCTCAGTATTACAAGTATATTATAGACAATGTACTGCACATAACGGTGGACAGGACATCCACTGTGTTGTGACAGAATACCCTGTCAATCAAACCCTAAGGTCCCTAGTCTTTCTGGAAGTTCTGTTTAGGGAACGTATGGGAGCCTTCCCCAGCATGTTTACCCCAGTGTTCAAATGTAGACACGCTCAGCTGTCTGAGAAGTGGGCCACAAATGTATCCTACGATACCCCCAACTTATTTTCACTAACTGGAAGGAGTTGGATTTAGTGCAGTGAATGTGATAGAGGCACATGAAAGACATGTCTTCCTGAGACTCAGCGGACTGCCACGGGGAGGCATTAATAAAAGTTCACGTGGCACCCGCACAGTGTTAGTTAGGACTTCAAGTAAGACAGGGACAGATAGTCAATGTTTAGCCTAGGCTTACTTCCAAAGGGCATTCGTGTGGGTTAATGTCAGATGTTCAAGGTTGTAGTGACATACAGATGAAGGCACGAGCCACTACTGTAATGGGTGGTGGAGTATGTGTCTGTTGGCTGCCGTTGTGATTGATGTTTCAGTTCTGTGAGTGTATTCATGTAATGGGCCCTGGAATGGCTCTGTTTGTTGATGTGAGTGTTGTAATGGGCCCGTGGCTGGTGGTGTGAGTGGCATTGTTCGTGATGAATGAAAGACTTGTGAATGAACGATAAAGTGGTTGATGCCTTGATGTGGCTTTACAGCTCACAAGCTGTAAGTCTCAAAGGTTCATTATTCTGATGCTTGTCTTGTTAACTGTGATTTCTGCATTTTTATTTAAGTGAGATCGAGATAATTTCTTAATCAAAAGTTCTCTTTGAAAATTCCTCTCTATACTTGAGTAGTCGATGGGTGTGCATTATTAGTTAGAATTGTTTCATGGAAATGTATATGCCTGTCTAATAATTTAGTGAATGATGCACACCATGCTTGTGGATTCCAAATGTCATGATCCAGCGCGGCTAATATAAATTGCTCCTTAGGACACCAATCCAGAAAAACACCTACACAACCTCTATTACTTAAAACATATGTCGGTGGGGCCCATGACACCGCATACATACATTCATTCAATTTCTGGATTAAACGCTAAGGAGAATGAGCTGCTGGACGAACGGGATACCTTGTTAAATTTAACAGAATAATAATCTATACATTAACTTTGGATCCTGTCGGTTCTAAACATCAAGGTACTCTGCTATTCGGTCGATGGACCAACTAGTAGGATTAGTTGATGGCGATCAAGACCAGCTCAATCACAATTAAAACCTTTAGCATTTATAAATCATACATTTATTAAAGAACCACAGACTCATTTTAGAGTTAGATTATAATTTTATCTAAAATTCTTCGAGCAAATAAGCAAAATTCTTTATTAAGCAAAACATTTAGAAATATCAATAAACATTTTAAGAAAGATTTTTAGTAAAAGTGAGAAATTATGCATTACCCTCGGCCAGGGGGCGATGACAAGAATGGTTCACCAAAGGAAGATGAACCGCAGATCACAGGATAGGACTCCCAAACTGACTGACTGTCCCGCTAACCTCCTCGGACGCACCTCCCGGGCAGAATTTCCGCAACGATCTTGTTCCTTCCCCAGTCAAAGTTCAAAGTCCAAAATGACAGAGTCTCTCACAGCATCAAGGTGGAAAAATGAAAAGCAAGCTTTTTTTCACAACGTGAGAGCAGACTCTCTTATACCCTATTTTCTGGCTCTCTACACTTAAAAGTTGCAATCTTTAGGGGCAAGAATCACGCTAATTGGTCCATTGGAGGGGTGGTGGTGGCACCTCATCGCCCTCCTTGTTCTCATCGCCCTCCTTATTCAAACTGGTTTGGGGACAATAAAGCACACAATAAGTCTCATGATCGCAGTGTCAAAAAGTAGTCCAATTTGTTAATCCATTTTGTAACAATCTTTGAGGGTCACACATTAGTTCATCCACTGTCACTCGGCTCTTTCCCATCCGTTCCCAGGCATATATGCTGAACACTTGGCACGCTCCTCGTTGCAGGTCAGATTGGCCTTGACATCTCTCACTCCGAGCACAGGCCGCATACACGTGACTGGAGCATTCGCACTGAGGCTGCGTGGGGGCCATCTTGTTCAACGCACGCGATCTCGTCCTTTCCAGCGGCTATTTTAGAAGCATGGCCTAGCAGGCCCGAATGAAACTAATATAAAACAAACACAATAGAAATTAAAATATGGAAAATAAGCCTTTCTGTTTACCACCCGCCATTCTAAAGACCCGTGTTAGATATTACCTAGCAGAAGCGACATTTAAAGCCATTTTACTTACCATCTGCATTCTTTGCCACAGTGCAATTTTACTACGCAACACAAATCATGCAATTCACTCTATTTACTACGCAAATCACAATACTAACGTTAATTAGCTTCACATTTGTAAGTAAATTAGATTTTGCACAAATCAGTATGTTGCCCACGTGTACTGTTTAATAAAGGGTGTATTTGTTGGTTAATTCATGCGTTTCAAACGGTTAGTATCATTAACGGTTATGGGGTCATTAACTTCCAAGGGGTACAAAATTATTTCATTTCCCCTGCTCCATCAGTAGTCGATGGGTGTGCATTATTAGTTAGAATTGTTTCATGGAAATGTATATGCCTGTCTAATAATTTAGTGAATGATGCACACCATGCTTGTGGATTCCAAATGTCATACACATAAGGCTACTTAACATCTTGGTCAGCTGTCTCACTCATTGCTGTTGCGCAGGATGTAGCACTTCTGGCGGTCTGTCCCACTGTGGAAAACAGGACATGAAATTTCCCTGATATGTTAGTTTTGTTTTCTAACCTTCACTGCCAGTGAGACATTCTTTTTCTAGGACAGGAAAAATCATAAGTGAGAAAGACATTATAGGGGCCATCCAACAATAGGTTTCCACATTGATGCCAGTTTCACTTATGAACATCGAGCTGCAGGTAGTTTCTTAACAACTGGGCTGCAAATGACTCCAGGGTAATGCTAGTTCAGCATTTCCTAGAATGCCTGCAAAGCTCCGCTCTGTTTTGGCGACGGCATTTTGTCCCAGTGTCACCCAGCTCAGAGGGAACAATAACAATCCCTGATGGATCAGAAAAGGTGTAGGATTGAGTAACAGCGGTGAGAATCAACTTCTGCTGTCCATAACTGAAACAATGTCACCCAATGTTTTCTTCTAATTCTGGCCATGGCTGTTATTTTAAGGCGAATATTCTCGGAAAGCAGGCCCTACTCGAGATATTCGGAAATTGAAGTCTTTCTTAGTGATCACAGTATGTCAGAAGGATTCTAAGAGTAGCTGTAGTAATTCCTCCAGAGTCACTAGAAAATTGCAGCCATCCCCTTTCATTTAGTTACACATGGACTAGACACCTGCAGGCTTCTTTTGGTGATGTTGAGTATGTGGTAAGGAGTTTGCTTAGAGCAATGGGGAACAGTGGATTGCACAGTCCAATGCACAGAAGCATCACTGAACCTTCATGTGGAGGAGGTCTATCTTGGCAACACTGAAGAGTAATCAAAAGTGTTCCCAGCTGCTTTAGAAGAACATACGTTGTTACTTCCACAGCAGGTCCTCATACTCTGTTGGCTTCCTCCCTGCTATTGTGCCCCATTCCTCTTCTGCTCTTTGGTTTATCCTGCACTGCTGTGTTAATTGGTGCAGTGCTTCTCCCACTGCTGGTCACCATTCACTGCTAAGACCACCCTAATCTGTTCCTATGTGTCGCACACCATGAAACTTTCATATGTGTCAGTTGGGGTCTTTTTTATTCTAAAAGTTTTGCCATTAGCTGCACATTAGGAACATTCCTATACCAGTTGTTCTATTTCACTGACCATTGTGGTTCTCCATTTGTTTACTAATATTGTGATCCTATTGTTGATCCCATATAGCAGTAGCATTTTTCCCCCTGGTGTATCCCAATAAGTTCTTTGTAAGGAGAATTCCTTCCTAATCATACTTCTAAGGGTGGTAGTTACAGTTCTGTTATACCTATGAGGAGGACCTTAACTTGGTGGACTATGGCAGAAGCCACAGCAAGGTCAAAAGATAGTGCTATGTTTTAAATTGGAGTACCTATTCTGAGGGAATAAACTATGGCAAATGTTTTGCTGCTGGGTATAATACTATTTAGGTGCAAGGGGAAGAGAAAGTGAAAAACAATTGCACCCATCCAACTCCTTGCAACACTAAACCTTTCAATTTAAAGAGATCCGCACTTAGAACCTTCATCCCTCTGACGGTGCATCTTCATGCCCAAAGGAGAGCCACCCCAGGTCTAACTAGCTCATGGTAATTCATTTGTGCCTTCCTTGAGGGCCATACCCAGATCGGCTGAAAAAAGTCCTTACATGACCCACATTTATGGCAGCCACAGTTTGCTAAACGATTCACCTGTTCCCTTGGAATTGATCCAGCGCTATCAATAAAATGTCTTCTCCTCTAAGCAATGACATCCAGGTTGGAAAACATTCCTTTTCACAACTATACCAATATGACGGTGGGGCCCATAACACTGCATAAACATTCACTCTCTCATATATTCCCTGGAACTCATCCGCCCTTACTTAGGAGAAAAGTTAATGATTTGCTGGAAAGAGTCGGGATACCTTTTTAAATCAACATGTTAATTCTCAAATTACTCAGATATTCCGCTCATCGGTCGATGGACCAACTAGTAGGAATCAGTTGATGGTGATTAAGACCAGCTCAATCACTATAAACTCTTATTAAACATTTACATTTACTATTGAGCTAAAGAACCACAGACTCGTAAATTTAATTATAATATAGTTTATCTAATTTTTATAAGCATGAATAAATTCAGTTTTATTAATCAAATCAATACATTTATTATCATTATAAGAATAAATTGAAATTGCAATGCATACCCTTTAGATGGAAAAATAAAGTTCGTCACAGCAGTTAAATTCAGGTCACAGCATAGAACTCCCAAAAACTAACTGTCTGTCCTGCTAAACAGGCCTCCTCGACGGACCACCTATATAGGTTTTCCTACACAATCCCGTTCTTTCTCAATCAGAATTAAAAGTAAAAGATTAATCGTATTAAAATATAAAGGCCTATAGAAAAATAGCAGCAGCTTCTTCAGTGTCCAGTGCTCAATAAAAATATGTAAAAGCAGCGCTCCTCCTACTTAAGAGTAGGTCCTCTTATACCCTAATACTAGCTTACTAAACATAAATGTTGCGTTTTTGGGGGCGAGATTCACTCTAATTGGTCCATTGGAGGGGTGGCATACATCTCATTATTACCCTCCTTGCTCAAACCAGTTCCGAAGAATGTTCATAATTTTGCCCTTTCTCACGGGTTCAGGACATTACCAATCCATTGACAGTCTTTATTTGTATCTTCTTTTCCGATACTTTATTTTAAACAGTTCATTGTCAATTCACGGATACAGTTCTGGTTCTCACATTCTCTCGCTGAGTCCCCCTTGGCACACGCTTGGGTAATAAGGTCATCACAACCTTGATCCCTCTTCCATCCTAGGCTTGGGAAATAACCACGTGATGCATTCGTTCACAGCTTTTTCTTCCGCTTGGAAGCCATCTTGCGCCTGTGCACTCTAGCTTGTTTGCCTCATCAGCCTTTTTTACAGCACGGCCTAGCAGGCCTGAGCGCACTAGCATAGAAACAAACAGATAATAGTTAAGAATAATGAAAATAAGCCTTTTCGTTTCCCTCCCGTACCCCAATTAGGTGTTACCTAGCAAAAGCGACATATAAAGCTATTTCTTACTTACCAACCGCTTTCTTTTGCCACTATACAATTTATTACATAGCACAAATCATGCAAAATTATTCTAATTAGTACGCAAATCACTATGTTATCGTTATTCACATTTAACAATTGTAAGTAGATTAGTTTGCATAGATACTGCATGTTACCAAAAACACTTATAGAGAAACATACAGTGTTGGTTATTCATTAAAACGAACAATTGTATTAATTATTAACGTAAATATTAGGGGGTTCTAAATTTTCTCGTTTACCTTGCTCCATCAACTCCCCGCTTTGGTGATTTTTAATATCACCACAAAAACCCATGTTACACAAATTTGTCAGATAGCATGTTTCTTGTCCATTTTGCTTCTTCAAACGCCCAAAGGGTTGTTTTTGTCTCTTCTTCTATTACTTTTCTTTGGAATTTTACTCTTCTGTTTTCAACCATTTCTAAAAACACCTTTTCCTCTTTCCTTAACTCACAAGTAAGGTTGTGTTTAACTATATCATCTGATGTTAGAACTTTATTTTCTAAGAAAAACTCTCCAAACATCCTTGCCTCTTTCACCTTGTTTAGTTCAGATATTATAGGAATCTTTGCAAAAATCTTATCCATGTCAGTATAATAATATTCTAACCTTCCTGTTATATAAAATAGACTAGCTAAAACACTACATGTTATTCCATACGTCAAAGGAAGGTGATGGTAGGTCACACCTTCTGCAACAGACGCAGGCAATTGCATGCAAACATAACAATCTCTCACATCCATTGTTTCTACATATTCATATAATAATTTTGTGAAAACATTTTTTGAAAAATCAGTTATTGATCTATCTCTATGTAACTCTGCACTATCTTTTATTATGGCTGTTTTCTGCATGTTAGCTCCCTTATCCTTTTCCGTGTTATTCTCTAATATGGATGTTTCTTCTACAGCCAATCTAATTGGAATGGTGATTGCTAAGATAAACCATACGAACATTAATAACCCTGTACAAAAGAAGCACATCTTACACCATCTACGTAAGAACTCACATCTACATGTTCTATTTTTAGTATCTACCATCTTGTTCTATTGTCTATATTTATAATATGTACAGAAAATGTGTCACCACACCTCAGAAATGACGTTTTAGCCACCTTTCGTTCTCACTTTGTCTCGTTTGGTACTTTCTTTAGTTCTTCTCAGAACTCTTTCTTGTCTAATTCGGGGTTTTGTCCAGTCCGGTAAAAATTTCCTTTTAATTTCTTTAAACTTGTTGCACTTCACCTTCACCCATTAGGTTGTAGCTTTGTTCAGGGTTTTCGTGAGTGATTTCTTCTTCTTTGATATCAGTCAACGCAATGTATAGCCATTCAGGTGATTTATATTTTATATTTGCTTTCTTTACTCTTTTTGTTTTCTGCAAGTGTTTTCCACCTTGTTTTTCTTGTTCCTTTTGACTTGTTATTTCATTTACTTGTTCTGCATTCTTTCCATTTAGGTTTATGATCTTGTATCTCAATCTTTTAACTTCGTGGGGCCAATTATCTCCTTTTCTCGGCCTTTTCGGTTCACTTTCTTTTTCCTCTCTTTCTGTTCTCCAAGTTCTCTTTCTTGATTCTAATTTCTGTTTTCTTTCTTCTCCACTTTCTTCTGATTCTGTTTCAGACCTTTCTTTATTGTCTCTTATCTTGAACTTTATGATTTCACTTCCTTCATCTAGTTCTGATCCTCCTTGTGTTTTTCTTTGATCACCTACTTCTGTCCCTCCTCGAGGTTCTTCCGAATTTATGTCGATCTCTCTATCTATTTCTATATTTCCCTGTTCCTCTATTCGCCGATCTGTCCCTATTGCTCCTCGGGAGTCTTCCGATTCTTCTACCTTTCTATTTGAAACTATCCCTTCTTCATCTATTAAAATGATTTCTGAAGGATCTTTACCATGGCTTGTACTTGGTTGCTCACTATTGCTGTCTTTCTGCTCAGTTTCTTTTTTTATGATATCAATTTTCCAATCCTTTTTCAGATTTTCATCACAATCTGAGTGATCTGTATCAGATGCTGAACTGGTGTCTGATATTTCCAGATGTCGACTTTCAGGTCGATCTTCAGATTCTGGAACCTTCGCTATTTCATTCTCCTCCCCTGTCGTTGAACTTGTACTTGGGTCTTCCAGATGTCGACTTACAGGTCGATCTTCAGATTCTGGAGCCCTGTTCGTTTCTTCTTCTGCTTCAGATGCTGAACTGGTATCGGATATTTCCAGATGTCGACTTACAGGTCGAGCTTCAGGATCTGGAACTCTGATGGTGTGGCTGGCGTGTACCCAGTGCTTTACTCCTGCACATTTGACTGCAGTTGTTATCACCAGGATCACTTGTCGTGGTTGGTCCCAGCGGGGAACCAAACAGTTTCTTCTCCGGTGGACTTTTATGCGGACCCAATCTCCTGGATTCAAATCATGAGCTGGTTTTCTTTCAAGAGTGGTCGCATCCAGTCCAACCTGATGAAGCACAGAACGTACCACATCAGACAATCCTTTGCAATAATCCAACACGAGATCAACAGTTATAGTCAGCAGTTTGTTGACAGGTACATGTGCTTGCCTCATTGCTCGTCCCATGATTATTTCGTGGGGACTTAGACCTGTCTTTCTTTCAGGTATACTTCTGATAGTCATTAAGACCAATGGCAAGGCATCTGGCCATTTGAGTCCTGTGGCTTGACACATTTTCCCTAACCTGTTCTTTATCGTTCCATTCACTTGCTCTACTACTCCAGAAGCCTCTGGTCTGTATGCACAGTGTAGTTTCTGTTTAATACCAAGTGCTTCACATATCAATTGAATTAATTCGTTCTGAAAATGTGTTCCTCTATCTGTTTCAATCGTTACTGGAAAACCATACCTTGGAATGAATTCTCGCAACATGAGTTTTGCTACTGTAATTCCATCATTCCTTCTGGTCGGGTAGGCTTCCACCCAACGGGAAAACAAACAGACGACTACAAGAACATACCTTAGTCTATTACTTGGGGGCATTTCAATAAAATCCATCTGCATTCTCATGAAAGGGCCTCCCTCTCGTCCTATTGTTCCTAGACTTACTACTGTCTTCCTTCCTGGGTTTATCTGTTGACAGATAAGACATCTTTGACAAAGACTCTCAGCTATGGCTCTGAATTTTGGGTTATACCAAGTTTGTCTAAAAAGTCTGATCATTGCATCTCTTCCAATATGAGCTTGTCCATGGTACATCCGTGCCATGTCAGAGATCATGCTATCAGGCATAACTGGTCTTTCATCTCTGTAAACCCAAACATCATTTTCCTCCTTTTTCCTGCATCCTGCTTTTATCCAGCCATCTTTTTCTTCATCATCTGCTGCTTCTTGCAATTGTCTCACCTCATCCCATGTCTCGACAGGGTTAGTAAAAAGCAAAGGACATGAAACATACTCTCTTTCTCTGCCTCGGTTCAATGAGACTACATTTTTGGCACAGTACTGGGCTATTTCATCGGCAAATTTGTTGCCCACAGTTATGTAGTCTTCCCCATTTTTGTGTGCATTGCACTTCACTACCGCAATCTGTTTAGGCAGCTGTATCGCCTCTAGCAACTTTTTCACAAACTCACCATTTTTGATTGGGGTTCCTGCAGACGTCAAGAAACCTCTCTGGGACCAGATCTGCCCAAAATCATGAACCACTCCGAAGCCATATTGGCTATCCGTGATTACTGTGATTCGGACATTCTTTCCCAATTTGCATGCCTGAATTAGAGCAACTAGTTCAGCCACTTGGGCAGAACGTATTCCTCTCAAACAAGATGCTTCCATTACGGCAGCTACTGTACATACTGCATATGCCGCACTTAAAACTCCTTCACTCATTCTCAAACATGAGCCATCCACAAACAACACATAATCTGATTCTTTTAAAGGCTCTTCTCTAATATCAGGTCGCGGTTTTGTACAGTACTAAAGCACATTCAAGCAATCATGGTCAACTTCATCCATACCTATCACACTCTCTTCATCGGGCAATGATGTTGAAGGATTTACATTAGTGCATCTGTCAATGGTTACATTGTCTGCACTTAAAATCACCTTTTCATACCTAGTCAGCCGACTATGTGTCATGTATTGAGTTTTGGTTCTTGTCAAAAGAATTTCCACAGAATGAGGAACATATACTCTCAATGGATATCCCATCACAATGCCTTCACTCTGTTCCAGACTCACACAAATAGCAGCTACTGCTTTCAGACATCCAGGCAACGCTTTTGCTACCGGGTCTAAAACAGCTGAAAAATATGCAATAGGTCTTTTCATGTTTCCATGTCTTTGCACTAAAACTGAAAGCGCACACCCATCTCTCTCACTACAATACAGCTCAAAATCTTTTTCATAATCAGGCATTCCCAGTGCCGGGGCTTCACACAATTTCGTTTTTAATTCTCTGAACGCTTTCATTTCCTCATCATTCAATTCAAAGGGATTTTTAACATCCTTTTTTGTCAATCGCTGTAATGGTTTTGCAATTAATGAAAATCCACTTATCCATTGTCGACAATATCCAACCATTCCCAGGAACATTCTTACCTCTCTTTGTGTCATTGGAGCTCTCATTCCTTGAATTATTTTTATTCTCTCAGTCGTTACTTTTCGCATTCCCTTTTCAATCTTATGACCTAAATATTGGACCTCCTGTTGACAAAACTGTAATTTTGATGGGGATACTTTATGTCCTCCTTTTGCTAAATGGTTCAGCAAAGCAATTGTGTCGATAACACATGCTTCCTTTGTTTTTGATGCCACCAATAGGTCATCAATGTACTGAACCATCACAGATTTTTCGGGCATTTTCAAATCTTCCAATGATTTCTTTAGAATCTGATTAAAGATTGAGGGGCTTTCTGTGTACCCCTGAGGAATTCGGCACCATGCCAAAATACGCTCTCCGAACCTAAATGCAAATAATGGCTGGCTATCTGAATGTAATGGGATAGAGAAAAATGCATGGCACAAATCAATGACGGTGTACCATTCTGCTTCACGTGGAATCTGATATAGAATCACTGCAGGGTTTGGTACAATTGGACAACAAGGAACAACAATTTTATTGACCTTTCTCAAATCCTGTACTATTCTATATGTTCCGTTCGGCTTTTTCAGTCCCATTATAGGCGAATTACATGGACTGCTCATTATTTCTCTCAGAATTCCTTGGTCAATCATTTTGTTTATTACAGGTGTTATTCCTTCAATTATTTCTGGCGTCAATTTATACTGTGGAGTATTTGGGTAACTTGTTCCTTCTTTAACAGAGATTTTAACAGGGTCTACTCCTTTCATTAACCCTATATCTTCGCCCGTAAAATCCCACACCTCCTGTTTTACTGTTTCTTTCAACTCAATTGGGATTTTTTCTACATCAAACACAGGAAATAAATCATTCACTTCTGACTCTAGATTCACCATTGTCATTTTATACAGTACATCTTCATCGGGGGTCTGAAATGCAATCCCATCTGGAGTACAATAGATGGTGCAATTCATTTTGCAAAGTAGATCGCGTCCTAATAGGTTCACAGGACTGCAATCACACACCACAAATCGGTGCATTTCTCTGAATGGTCCAATCTTTACCTCTACTAATTTGGTAAGAGGCGCCTTAATTTGCTGATTTGAGACACCAACGACTTGGATATGTTCACCTGAGAGAGGAAGGTTTGGAATTTCCACTGATCTAACAGTAGAACGGGTAGCTCCAGTGTCCACAAGGAATGTTACATTTGCACCATTCACTTCTCCATCCACAAATGGACCTGCTTGATCTACCTCTAGAGTTGCGCCAAGCACGCACTCTTCTTCCTCTCCTAGGCACCGTCATAAACTTTAATCCGACTCATTCCCATCCTGTCGTAACCAAAACTGTGATATTGCAGCTGTGCGCGGCAATTGTGTTACCTGCTCTCCTCCGTAGAATCCTGTTTCTGCACTGTATCTCTGTGGATTTACACTCTTGGGAAGTGGTGGTTGAGGCACCTGACTCTGCTGAGTAACTACCTGCGGATGCTGCAGCTGTTGGTAACTCACCTCACTCTGCACCTGTGGATTTAATGATTGATTTTCCGCATTAGCTTTTGGAGGGAATTTACACTCGTTTCTCCAATGCCCTAACTTTCCGCAGTTGTGGCATGGCCACTTTTTCTTTGCCTCTTCTATGCTCATTTGGCCTTTGCCTTTACCTATATTCGGTTTGGACTTAGTTTGTCCTGCCTCATTGACCTGATTATTCAGTTGAGCTTCTTGTTTTTCTGCAACTTTCACTTGTGCCCACATCGCTTTCTCTTTTAATTTTCGCTGTCTACACTCAATGTCATCGCTACAATATTTAGCATACTTCAGCACTTCATCTACTGTGCTGTTCTGCCAACAAATCATATGCTGTTTGATCATTTCACTTATCTCTGGTTTTAACCCATAAACAAATCTATATACAAAATGACTCATGTCTTTCTCATTTAAAGTCTCATAGCCACTATACTGTTTAAAAACCAGAAGTAGCCTTTCATAATAGGCATGTACGGACTCCTTACTCTCCTGCGTAGTTCTATCAATTTTTACCCAATCAGTTTCTTTGGGTGGAATTTTATTTTTAAAAAAGGTAATTACTTGATCATATTTCCTCATAACTTCTGGTCCTGGCGCTCCTGTTTTTGCGTCTCTTGGGTATTCTACAGTTGGCCAATCAATGGTAATCTTACATTCTGTCCATAAATCAGCTGGTACTACGATGTCAAATAATCCATCCAAATCTACCCACAACACCTTCGAAATCTTAACAAACCTTTCCACTTGTCTGTACCATTCTACTGGCTTTTCTCTCAATTTTGGGAAGTCATTTGTAAATGACAGTATATCTTGTCTGGACCAAAGGACATGCACATAACTACCTCCTGGAGTTTCTCTCATCGGATATTCCCTTACAAATGGTTCCTTGTCTGTCACTGCAAAAGCCAAAGATGCTTTATCAGTCGTTTTCTCATTCCTTTTAGTCCACCTGCTTCTCCATCTGTCCACATCACCCCATTTTCTTAATAACACAATCAATTCTTTTATTTGGGTTAACCGTCCTGATGTGTTTAAATTTTCTATATCTTTCTCACAAAAATCTACCCTATATGGTTTCTGCAAACATCTCACCTTTACAAATTCTACTCCTAGCTCATTCGCTGTCTCTTCTAATTTGTCATGCAAATTTCTAGCTCTCCATGTAATACTCTTGCACAAAAACATAATCTCATCGTCCTGGTATGTTTTCAACTTTTCTGTACCAATAGTCCCTAAAATTAACTCTTCCATATCTATTTTTAGCCTAATTACATCCAGTGGTTTTGGTTCTGTCTCTTTCTTTTGCAGGGTTTTCATCCATTCATTCAATTCATCTGGAGTTGGACCTACAGGTGTACTATTTAGTTCTACCCAATTTCTACCCCTCTCTGGTGTTTCTGATGCAGACTCAGTTCCCATAGGAATCCTCCTAAACTCTCTCTCATTTACTGTCAAATTAGTAGGTGGGCTCGGTCTATATGAGCTGACCAAATTTCTTGCTCCCTCATTTTCTAGTTCCATCCCTTCTTTCCTTCTTTGCAAATTTGAATTCATGGGAATGACTAAAGAATGTTCATCTATTTTCTGATTCTCAAAAACTGGTATTACTGGACCTATTGTTACTGGTACAGTTACAGCTTCCATATTCATTGTTAACTCTCTTATTTTCTCAGTCAATTCTCTCGTGGTTTTTGCTAATTCGGTTGTATTGTCACTTTCAACCTTTTCGCTTTGTGGGGTTTTCAACTGTTCTTTTGACCTATTTATTTCGTATCTGCGTTCTGGACTTTTATTCCTCCCAGTTTCCATTGGCGGTGCATTAGGTGTCACCACCGCAGAATTCTGTTGGTATGGAGGTGGGTTTCGGTTTAAAATATCTTCCAGCAATTCATCCTCTGTCTCGCTACCACCATACCCGTACCTTTCGGTAACTAAATGTTTCTTTTTCTCTGTACACTTCCTCCTTGCTTCCTCTTCAACCGTAAAGGCTGGACACAAACCTCCTGTCATATTAGCATATCTCCAACGCTTTATTCTGTCCTCATGATTCACTCCCCACAGCCTTCCAGGAACAAAATCATGATTCTTTACTCCTCTGAATCTTTCTCGTTCATGCATCTCATCTTCCCATTCACTTAACGCTTCAAACTGTGTTGGTCTAGGTTTAGGCTCAAGCTTCGTCATTTTCTCTCTCAAATTTCGAAGTACAGCTACGCTAAATGAACCATTTTCGGGAAAAGCTAATACTCCATCATTTTGAGTATATTTAGTCCAGATTTCTAACCATATGCAGGTGTGATATCCGTATTTCAGCATCATATGCGAAGCTGGTGATTTCGGCAGAGGAATTACTTGTCCCTCTCTAGTCACTACCTTTTTGTCTTTCTTAAAAAAGTTCTTAATTTTCGCCATCCACGACGTTTTCTCTCTACCATACTCATAATAAGCCATATTTCACGATTTCTTTTCTTTTTCCAAAACTCGTAATTCAACTCTGTTCTCTATGTGCTATTCAGACCTATCACAGCGCGACTCACACTAACGCACCAATCAGAAGCTTCTACGTCACTGCTTATCCAACCTATCCTAGCGCGTCTCACACCAACGCACCAATCAGAGCGTCTTCAGTATAACCAGTGCACTGACAAATTCCAGCGCGGCTCTTTGTCGACGTCAGTTCTGCTCCTGACCCCTCCTTTACAAAATGTATTGGCAATTTGTTTACAACTGTTCTTAGTTAGTTACAACATTAAAAACACATTTCCATTGTCTGATTTCGCTAACAAAAGTGACAGTTTTACTCTATTTCGCAAGAATACAGTTTCGTTCGATAAGTGTAGCACTTCCCTCTACCTTACCCTTCTTTCAAGCAAGGGGTAAACCCGTTTCTCTGGGGATAAAACACATGTGGAGACTACACTGCTCCTGAGAATTAAGGCCAGGGTTTCACAAGAAAATCGGTTGCTATTTCACTCACACACCTTTTATACAGAAATTGTCCCTATCATAACACAACCTGTGTTATCACCAATATGAACTCAGACAATGCACTATTCCATGTGACTTCTTTTGCCACACATGTCCACTTCCTACTTCCCGGAAGCTTCAAAACTTTGACTTACATATAACATAATACAATTCAACATGAAGTGTTAGACATGAAATAACCAATAATCAATAATCACCAAACTAATCTATAGTAACCATAACTCTGCTACCAAGAAATCTGGTCCAGCGCTATCAATAACATTTCTTCTCCTCTAAGCAATGACATCCAGGTTGGAAAACATTCCTTTTCACAACTATACCAATATGACGGTGGGGCCCATAACACCGCATAAACATTCACTCTCTCATATATTCCCTGGAACTCATCCGCCCTTACTTAGGAGAAAAGTTAATGATTTGCTGGAAAGAGTCGGGATACCTTTTTAAATCAACATGTTAATTCTCAAATTACTCAGGTATTCCGCTCATTGGTCGATGGACCAACTAGTAGGAATCAGTTGATGGTGATTAAGACCAGCTCAATCACTATAAACTCTTATTAAACATTTACATTTACTATTGAGCTAAAAAACCACAGACTCGTAAATTTAATTATAATATAGTTTATCTCATTTTTATAAGCATGAATAAATTCAGTTTTATTAATCAAATCAATACATTTATTAACATTATAAGAATAAATTGAAATTGCAATGCATACCCTTTAGATGGAAAAATAAAGTTCGTCACAGCAGTTAAATTCAGGTCACAGCATAGAACTCCCAAAAACTGACTGTCTGTCCTGCTAAACAGGCCTCCTCGACGGACCACCTATATAGGTTTTCCGCCACAATCCCGTTCTTTCTCAATCAGAATTAAAAGTAAAAGATTAATCGTATTAAAATATAAAGGCCTATAGAAAAATAGCAGCAGCTTCTTCAGCGTCAGCGTCCAGTGCTCAATAAAAATATGTAAAAGCAGCGCTCCTCCTACTTAAGAGTAGGTCCTCTTATACCCTAATACTAGCTTACTAAACAGAGATGTTGCGTTTTTGGGGGCGAGATTCACTGTAATTGGTCCATTGGAGGGGTGGCATACATCTCATTATTACCCTCCTTGCTCAAACCAGTTCTGAAGAATGTTCATAATTTTGCCCTTTCTCACGGGTTCAGGACATTACCAATCCAAAGTGGAGAAGTGTGGCTCAATGGTTAGAGCGGCAGACCCTGATGCAGAGATCTGGCCCGGGACCAGGGTTCAATTCCCGCCTCGGCGGGTCTTGGGCTCAATTTCCTCGGACCTGATAATTCTCGCCTCGGTGCCTATTCTAATCATGGGTCCCACTCTGCAACTCTGGGCAATAGCTTGCTTAATCTCCACAACGGCCCCAACAGCGCTGGGATGCCTGGCTTCACCCTGGGGGTGCCCAGGAGTGGACATTTCACAGGGAAAAGCCAGGAAGGGTTCCACAGCGGTATGCGTACAGCGCCTGGACACCCCTTTGGGGGTATGGGTGCGCTTTACAAGTACAAATTTCATTTCATTTCAATCCATTGACAGTCTTTATTTGTATCTTCTTTTCCGATACTTTATTTTAAACAGTTCATTGTCAATTCACGGATACAGTTCTGGTTCCCACATTCTCTCGCTGAGTCCCCCTTGGCACACGCTTGGGTAATAAGGTCATCACAACCTTGATCCCTCTTCCATCCTAGGCTTGGGAAATAACCACGTGATGCATTCGTTCACAGCTTTTTCTTCCGCTTGGAAGGCATCTTGCGCCTGCGCACTCTAGCTTGTTTGCCTCATCAGCCATTTTTACAGCACGGCCTAGCAGGCCTGAGCGCACTAGCATAGAAACAAACAGATAATAGTTAAGAATAATGAAAATAAGCCTTTTCGTTTCCCTCCCGTCATTCTACGTACCCCAATTAGGTGTTACCTAGCAAAAGCGACATATAAAGCTATTTCTTACTTACCAACCGCTTTCTTTTGCCACTATACAATTTATTACATAGCACAAATCATGCAAAATTATTCTAATTAGTACGCAAATCACTATGTTATCGTTATTCACATTTAACAATTGTAAGTAGATTAGTTTGCATAGATACTGCATGTTACCAAAAACACTTATAGAGAAACATACAGTGTTGGTTATTCATTAAAACGAACAATTGTATTAATTATTAACGTAAATATTAGGGGGTTCTAAATTTTCTCGTTTACCTTGCTCCATCAGAAGCAAACCATCTGTCTGACTTGGTGGCCGACTTATGCCACAGTCTCACGTGCTGAAAGCTTTGTCTTTCACCTCCAGCAGTGGCTTTCTGTACCGCAAGATATATAGGGGATCAAATTTGGGAACAGTAGAAAGTGTGTTTTACCCAGCAGCCCTAGTGGTCCCCACATATCTTCCCATCTCAGATGCAAGTGTATCCGCAGGAAGCGATCACAGGTCACCCATAACAAGGAGGTGGGCATAAATAACTCTTCAGATTATCCAGCACCTCCACTTTTGTTTCTAGTTTGAAGATGGGTCCAGTGGTGATGTCTTTGAAGGAGGGCAGTTCTTCTACCCTCTCTGAGTCCGATCTCACAGCGAAGAACTCATTGTGCATTGTGTTTTTGGGGCTAAGTAGGGTTCTTTGCTGCAACTTCCAAAGACTCATTAACTAGATCCTTTGCTCCCTTTTTTTCGTGGTGGAAGCCATGGGACTGGAGAACTGTTCCTTTGTTTTTCTATTGTCAACACCTTTCTACTCCCCTAAAGTACATCATACTAATGCAGGGAATCATAAAGAAAATCAGCCACTCATCTAATCTTTTTCAACGTCGGTAGGTATCAGTTCATCCTACTCAGTTCAGCCGGGGTGCAAAACGCAGAAAACCAAGGACAAGGCCAGCACCCAGAGCCAGCATCAGGCATTTCTGGGATTCACTGACCTATGATGCTGGGCCAGGCTCTCCTTTAATGCTCCTCCTCCAGACGTCTCAGTAGCCCCGCAGTTCTTCCCAGAGCTGCTCCCCATTCCTATGTATCAGTACAACTAGAGGTCAGAAATTCAACATTTTAGAAGTACGGGCGCTTACTGCTTGTGCGGCTAGGGGCAATTTTGTTGATGCCAAAAACTCTTCGGAAAAGGGGCTGCCTCGTCTTCAAAAAAATCATGCAAGTGTAATCAGTCTGTTGATAGCTCAGATCTCCATTCCTGTTCCCTTGCACACAAAACAAAATCAATGCAGATGATCTATGATGCTGTTATGAAGAGATTATATATTCTGCTCGAGAAATCGTGCAATATAACTTAGTTATTGCCAGTCAAGAATCTTGTTGTCACTCTAATACTGACCTACAATGTTGCTGTATATAACAACAGCATCCATCCAGGTATCACTTGATGAAGTTGTGACTTATTTGGTGATTCAGTTGGTATAATTATTAATACATCGGGAAACAATGGATGAATAGCAAAGACCATACAGCCAGGAGAAAATCATCTAAAAACATTTATATCACAAATATTTTATTTGGAGGAAATAGACAATAGCGAATAAGTGTCAGATGAACTCATTCTTTTAGTGCTGCTCAGTGTGGAAGTGAACATACATCAAAGATGATAATACAGGCCAACATGTGAACAAGAAAGACAGTGACAGACAAGGCACACAAAGTAAGTGCAGAATGCTTAAATGTTTTATAGCCCAGTTATTAGTGTTTCACTCTTCATTAATGTAAATCACATTTGTCTTTGCTGCCATATATGTGCAAGGCGTTTCTAACCAGGCATTAGTGTATGGTCATCATCAAGACTGGGAGGTATTAACTAAGAACAGAAGGTGTGTACATCATGCATGTCACCAATTGAGAGGGAATGTATACAAAATAAGTTGGTTATGAGAATACAGCCAGATGCCCTCAGCGCACAGTAGGATGTCTTGCCATGGTGAGCAATACTCAGTAGAATTAATCTAGAGTTGTCATGGAAAAAAAACAAAGGGATCCTCCGCTGCTTTGGTGGGACCTCGTTCCACTATGCAGACTGGTGGTCTGGTTAGTACTATGCAGATCTAAGCCTCATCCACAAGCTCCACTCCCTCTACGTCTGTTTCTAGTATGTTGCGCATTGTTGAACCAGCTGCTGCTAAGCATTGGGGCTTAGAACCTCCCGAGAAAATTTGAAAAGTCCCTCATCAGTTCTAGTCTTTCTTGGCTCAATGTTGTTTGCTTATCATGATTTGAGCTTGATCGCATGCCTTCTCCAATGATACCCTCATAATGATTTTTTTACTCTCGCTAATTAAGTAAGGAAGCAGTCACATGGGCCACAACCTCAATAGCCCCAGTTCCTTATTGAACAATTGGCAAAACTTCCTGGATATCTTCTCCAAGGTATTCAGTCAAAGACAGACTAATCAAATGGCTTCCATGGGGTTTCTGTGCATGTGATAAAGAAATTCAGAGATGATTAATCTCTAATTACTGAGCAGAGGCTCAGTGGACTTACGAATTGGCTGCAGCAGCTATTTATTATGGATTATAGGAGGTGGATTGTGAGAAGAGCTGGAAGATGTACTAGCACCTTTTGTCAATAGGTTTACTAAATACGAGCACTCATCAACTTAACGTTACAAATAGAAGTACAGCACTTTTGCTTACGGTAGAGAGATGAAACATAAGAATTGTTTTCCCTACACCATCACTAGAAGCAAGGAGGGCCAAGTAACAGAGGAAAGAACTTATGCAGATTGGATCACTGAAAAGAAATCTCACCAAGGAAGAGAAAAAAGATGGAAGTAGGGCTTATTCCTTTACTGTGGAAAAGAAAGGTATTGTATTCGCAGATCTTTTTTGTGCTGCAGGGGAAACTAACGAGGTTGCTCTCGACTGGGGAACCACACAAAATGCTTAGTTCCTATACAAGTGTTTGCCACTAAGAAATAGAGTTTCATTCATTTTTTACTATGCCAGCACTAACCGGCTCTTTGAGAATCCCTGCTCCTATTGATTGTGGCACCTCAGTCTGCTTTATAAATTGGCCGTTTTGCACAGAACAAGAGATCCATTTTCAGAAGAAAACCTTGGCAAAAGCAAATTTGGTTATTAACGGAATAACCGTTAATCGTAGGGAATGTTTGTTGAAAGGGACATCTTATATTGATGACACTGCATAATGGGCATTTAAAGTCTTTAGTTTTTTATGTCATCAAAGCCCCTTAATTTCCTAAGGTATTAGGAAACACTAGGTTAACAATCATAAACCTCAGATTGTTTGGAGAGGAGAATCTAGCCTAGTTTCCTATGATTATTGTTTACAACATTTCTGGGTTAGACCACAGGTTCAGATGAAACAAACCATGACTTGCTTTGCCCTTCACAAAGTCAGGGAATATTGCCAGATACTAGAGGACTGTGAAAACCATAAAGAGGTGTTCAGCAAGGAGAGAGCAGATGAACTACCTCCGCACTGTAGAGCAGATAAACTACCATCTTCAAACTAATGCCTAGATACCACATGGGTGTATCCATCCAGTAATATCCAAGGAAGATGCAATTTAGAAAGCTTACTTGGAAGAAAATCTCCAGAAAGGTTTGATTCATCATTCCTTGTCCTCAGCCAGGGTCCCATTTTTTTCATTCCAAAACTCGATGGGGATTACCGCCCTAATGTGGATTATCAGGACCTAATGAATTAACTATTCAAAACAGATTTCAACCCCCTTTTATCTCTGTTCTCCTGGATCAAGTAAAATCTGCAACAATTTTCTCCAAGCTAGATCTGCAAGAGGCTTACAACTTGGTTTGGATTAAAGAGGGAGGCAAATTTTAAAACATCCCTCAATCTGAAGTATGGCTATTATGCATATCTGATTATGTCCTTTGGGCTATGTAATGTCCCAGACGCTTTCCAACAGTTTGTTAATGGTGTTTTTCCAGACATTTTGGACTCCTTTGTGATAGTTTACTTGGATGACATCTTTGGGCCTGATTTAGATCTTGGCAGACAGGTTACTCCGTCACAACGGTGAAGGTTATCCTCTCCTCCGAACTACGGGATTTATATTTCGACGGACGGGATATCCGTCACCGTTGTGATGGAGTAACCCTTCCACCCAGATCTAAATCAGGACCATAGTCTTTTCATTTACCCTATAGCAACATTAAATATATATGACAGGGCCTTACCACAGTAACAGAAAACTCACTTTCTACCAAGCAGAAAAATGCAAATTTGAAACATCACAGCTCTCCTCTCTAGGTTTTATCATTCCTAATCCAGGTCTACATACTACCACTAATAACGTTTTTATAGCCTTTTCATACAACAGTTTTTGCACATTGTTCAACCAATTACTGCCTTAATCAACAAAAACCAACCCTTCTGTTGGAGCCCAGGACAATAAAAAGCATTCAATTTACTTTAAGAAAGCCTTCACCACCCCCGCCCTATCATAAAACACCCTGTCTGATCTAGGCCATTTATTGTTGAAACAGATGAGTCCAATTTCACTATAGTGACAATATAACACAGAGGCACACAGAGGTGGATAACCTGCATCCTGTAGCATTTTCCCTAGAAGCCAGTAAACAATGAAAAGAAATTGTACAATATTTGATTTTGAATGGGTGGTCATCAAAGACTCTTTTGCACATAGGATGTATTATTTGGAAAGTTCAACCTTCCCTCTAACAGTTTGGACAGATCACAAAAACTTTAGAATTTTAAAATAAATGAAGTATGATAATAACAAACACATCGGGTTGTCTCTATTCTTTTACCGTTTCAAGTATAACATCACATATAGACCAGAAAATCCACATGGGAATGTGAGTGCTTTGTCTACACAAGAAGAATATATCAATTTAGAGGCTTCAGAATGACCACCTCCAGTTTTGACTTTCTACCAAAGTTCCAAGGTTACAGCTAAGGAAATCTTGACTCAATCAGGGGGAAAAAGGCAAGATTTATGTAACTCAATGAATACAGGATGATTCTGAAAAGAGAAAGGAGATTCAAGGTCTGCTATTCCATTCAAACAGAGTTCCTATTCCTACTGCGTAGCTATAAAAGATGTTCATCGGTTGACGCCATAATACACACTTTGTACACATAGTTAGTGTTAAGAAATTTTGGTGGCCGGGTATGAAAACAAACTGTACAGCAATGAATTAAGGACTGTGTCTTGTATATTCAAAGTAGATATACCTCAAAGAAACAGTGGGATTTGTGCATCCTCTACCCACACCTAAGCATCCTTGGGTTCAATATCCATGGATTTCATTGTAGAACTTCCCAGTTCTCAAAACTATATAGTGTTGTAAGTTATTGCCGATTATGTCACCAAAGTAGTCCATATTATACTTTTGAGTAGGTTACCAGCTGCAGGGGAGATGGCTATACTTTTTTTAATGGAGATAGTTTGCCTTCATGGCTTACCAGAGACTGTTATTTTCAGCAGAGGATCCAAGATCATCTCCAAATTTTGAAATATCTTGCCAGAACTAATGAAAATTATTAATTACAAGTTATCCAGCTATCATCTTGATACGTTTGGTCATACAGAAAGGCTTAATCAGACCATAGAACAAAACACTTTACAGTTTCTGACCATTAGACTGATTGGATCTCTAGATCCCTTTACTGAATTTGCATATGCCATTTTTTGCATATTTCAGTAGGGTACTCCCCATCCTATGGTCTAGCCCATGGCAGGTTCCAGCAATTCAAACCTTACTACAGTCTTTGGCTAGCATTCAAAAGTTAGCCCCTCATACTTTTTGCAAAAGCAGAGTATAAGAAATTTGCAGACAAGAAGAGGATTCCTGCACTTAACTGTGTAGTGAGAGATATGGTATAGTTATCAGCATCCCATCTAGATATTCCTGGTTCCTATCCACAATTTGTACCCAGATTTGTAGGTCCATTTCCCATTTCCTGATTGGTGGGATCAGATGCCCTACATTAAGAAATGCCATCCTACTGGAAGAACTATCCTGTCTTCCATGTATGAAAGGTCAAACCTGTGGATAAATTGATTTCTCCACAACTTCCTTTGCTTATGACAGTACAGAGCATTCAGAATCTGTGGTAGAGGCAACTGTAGGCTCCCATGTCAGTAAGGGGCTCCTTCTTTATTTGATTGCATGGACAGGATATGATGCATTTGGGAGGTCATAGGAATGTGCATCTTTTATGCATGCATGCCATTTGGTAAGAGAGTTTCACTCTTGTTCCCCACAAAAACCTTCACTCAGTAAGAGGAGAGACCCTGCTAGTAGAAAGAGAATGATCAGAATCCGTGCAAGAACAAAGGGGTCAGGCACATGAGGAGGGCGGTGGATAGAGTTGAAACTAGATAAATGTCCGGCGGTCGCGAGTATTGGAGGCAGAGTACCAGAGGAAAACAACGAAAGACATTGTCAAACGAACAAAGACCGTGTTTAGTAAGACAACTTGGCAACCATGGCGTTGCACAGGGGAACATGGTCTAAATGGATAATGACTTTATAACTCATCGTTGTATAGTGCAACACATATGCAGGTATTGAGTACTCTCCACATTGATTGAGACGACGAATACATTATTTGCTTAAAAATAATTATTTTAAGATCAACGGTGTAGCGCACTCCGACCTCCATCAGAAAAAATATAAAAGCCTAAGAGCGTTTCTTACAAACGAAGTTTACATACATCATTTATGCGACAAATGCAATATTGATTCATCGAGTAGTGGTGCATCTGAGAAATTCCCTATATTGCACCTTGTTATACCCCTACCACTGGCTCGCAAAAAAATGGGTAAAATTTGGCGGTCCTGAAGAAGGTGGTCAGAATGTGATTTATACCACCGAAACGTGCGTCGACCTGTTTGTGTATGCACCAGCCCACAACACGGTCACGGAGACTTTCAACATTCTTGTCCCATGTTTGACCCTTATGTGTATGTGTCTCTGGGTGGGTTGAGAGTATGAATGAGCTTAAATGTGGATACGGGAGGTAGTACGAATATGTGATGTATTATTAGGGGTTCTGCTGAGAAGATTCTTTCAATTCTTGTGTATAAAAATTGTCATGAGATTTATTCAAAAGACACACAATTGATGGATGGAATGCAGAACAAGTCAAAACATTCACCCCCAGTCAAGAGTTCTGGGTTAAATCCATCATTCTTTTGCTCACCATGCCACCCCAGTTTAGACCTGACCATATGCAAATCAGTCTTGACCCTGTGCCTCATGGGAACAGTCCAGCCCGAACTGCCAAGCCAGGTCCTCCCTGGACCGGAAACAAGCATCTTAGGACCGGTTTCGGGGTTTCACCCCTCTTCATCCAGGATAGCTTGATTCCAGTGGCACAGTGAGCCCGGGACCCACGTCTGGGCATACCCGGCGCACTTAGGGCGAGAAAGCAAAAGACACACACTTGATGGACGGAATGCAGAACAAATCAAAACATTCACCCCCAGTCAAGAGATCTGGGTTAAATTCATCATTCTTTTGCTCACCATGCCACCCCAGTTTAGACCTGACCATATGCAAATCAGTCTTGACCCTGTGCCTCATGGGAACAGTCCAGCCCGAACCGCCAAGCCAGGTCCTCCCTGGACCGGAAACAAGCATCCTAGGACCAGTTTCGGGGTTTCACCCCTCTTCAGCCAGGATAACTTGATTCCAGTGGCACAGTGAGCCCGGGACCCACGTCTGGGCATACCCGGCGCACTTAGGGCGAGAAAGCAAAAGACACACAATTGATGGATGCAGTGCAGAACAAATCAAAACATTCACCCCCAGTCAAGAGATCTGGGTTAAATCCATCATTCTTTTGCTCACCATGCCACCCCAGTTTAGACCTGACCATATGCAAATCAGTCTTGACCCTGTGCCTCATGGGAACAGTCCAGCCCGAACTGCCAAGCCAGGTCCTCCCTGGACCGGAAACAAGCATCCTAGGACCGGTTTCGAGGTTTCACCCCTCTTCAGCCAGGATAGCTTGATTCCAGTGGCACAGTGAGCCCGGGACCCACGTCTGGGCATACCCGGCGCACTTAGGGCGAGAAAGCAAAAGACACACAATTGATGGACGGAATGCAGAACAAATCAAAACATTCACCCCCAGTCAAGAGATCTGGGTTAAATCCATCATTCTTTTGCTCACCATGCCACCCCAGTTTAGACCTGACCATATGCAAATGAGTCTTGACCCTGTGCCTCATGGGAACAGTCCAGCCCGAACTGCCAAGCCAGGTCCTCCCTGGACCGGAAACAAGCATCCTAGGACCGGGTTCGGGGTTTCACCCCTCTTCAGCCAGGATAGCTTGATTCCAGTGGCACAGTGAGCCCGGGACCCACGTCAGGGCATACCCGGTGCACTTAGGGCGAGAAAGCAAAAGATACACAATTGATGGACGGAATGCAGAACAAATCAAAACATTCACCCCCAGTCAAGAGATCTGGGTTAAATCCATCATTCTTTTGCTCACCATGCCACCCCAGTTTAGACCTGACCATATGCAAATCAGTCTTGACCCTGTGCCTCATGGGAACAGTCCAGCCCGAACTGCCAAGCCAGGTCCTCCCTGGACCGGAAACAAGCATCCTAGGACCGGGTTCGGGGTTTCACCCCTCTTCAGCCAAGATAGCTTGATTCCAGTGGCACAGTGAGCCCGGGACCCACGTCTGGGCATACCCGGCGCACTTAGGGCGAGAAAGCAAAAGACATACACTTGATGGACGGAATGCAGAACAAATCAAAACATTCACCCCCAGTCAAGAGATCTGGGTTAAATTCATCATTCTTTTGCTCACCATGCCACCCCAGTTTAGACCTGACCATATGCAAATCAGTCTTGACCCTGTGCCTCATGGGAACAGTCCAGCCCGAACTGCCAAGCCAGGTCCTCCCTGGACCGGAAACAAGCATCCTAGGACCGGGTTCGGGGTTTCACCCCTCTTCAGCCAGGATAACTTGATTCCAGTGGCACAGTGAGCCCGGGACCCACGTCTGGGCATACCCGGCGCACTTAGGGCGAGAAAGCAAAAGACACACAATTGAGGGACGGATTGCAGAACAAATCAAAACATTCACCCCCAGTCAAGAGATCTGGGTTAAATCCATCATTCTTTTGCTCACCATGCCACACCAGTTTAGACCTGACCATATGCAAATCAGTCTTGACCCTGTGCCTCATGGGAACAGTCCAGCCCGAACTGCCAAGCCAGGTCCTCCCTGGACCGGAAACAAGCATCCTAGGACCGGTTTCGAGGTTTCACCCCTCTTGAGCCAGGATAGCTTGATTCCAGTGGCACAGTGAGCCCGGGACCCACTTCTGGGCATACCCGGCGCACTTAGGGCGAGAAAGCAAAAGACGCACAATTGATGGACGGAATGCAGAACAAATCAAAACATTCACCCCCAGTCAAGAGATCTGGGTTAAATCCATCATTCTTTTGCTCACCATGCCACCCCAGTTTAGACCTGACCATATGCAAATCAGTCTTGACCCTGTGCCTCATGGGAACAGTCCAGCCCGAACTGCCAAGCCAGGTCCTCCCTGGACCGGAAACAAGCATCCTAGGACCGGGTTCGGGGTTTCACCCCTCTTCAGCCAGGATAGCTTGATTCCAGTGGCACAGTGAGCCCGAGACCCACGTCTGGGCATACCCGGCGCACTTAGGGCGAGAAAGCAAAAGACACACACTTGATGGACGGAATGCAGAACAAATCAAAACATTCACCCCCAGTCAAGAGATCTGGGTTAAATTCATCATTCTTTTGCTCACCATGCCACCCCAGTTTAAACCTGACCATATGCAAATCAGTCTTGACCCTGTGCCTCATGGGAACAGTCCAGCCCGAACTGCCAAGCCAGGTCCTCCCTGGACCGGAAACAAGCATCCTAGGACCGGTTTCGGGGTTTCACCTCTCTTCAGCCAGGATAACATGATTCCAGTGGCACAGTGAGCCCGGGACCCACGTCTGGGCATACCCGGCGCACTTAGGGCGAGAAAGCAAAAGACACACAATTGATGGACGGAATGCAGAACAAATCAAAACATTCACCCCCAGTCAAGAGATCTGGGTTAAATCCATCATTCTTTTGCTCACCATGCCACCCCAGTTTAGACCTGACCATATGCAAATCAGTCTTGACCCTGTGCCTCATGGGAACAGTCCAGCCCGAACTGCCAAGCCAGGTCCTCCCTGGACCGGAAACAAGCATCCTAGGACCGGGTTCGGGGTTTCACCCCTCTTCAGCCAGGATAGCTTGATTCCAGTGGCACAGTGAGCCCGGGACCCACGTCAGGGCATACCCGGCGCACTTAGGGCGAGAAAGTAAAAGACACACAATTGATGGACGGAATGCAGAACAAATCAAAACATTCACCCCCAGTCAAGAGATCTGGGTTAAATCCATCATTCTTTTGCTCACCATGCCACCCCAGTTTAGACCTGACCAAATGCAAATCAGTCTTGACCCTGTGCCTCATGGGAACAGTCCAGCCCGAACTGCCAAGCCAGGTCCTCCCTGGACCGGAAACAAGCATCCTAGGACCGGTTTCGGGGTTTCACCCCTCTTCAGCCAAGATAGCTTGATTCCAGTGGCACAGTGAGCCCGGGACCCACGTCTGGGCATACCTGGCGCACTTAGGGCGAGAAAGCAAAAGACACACACTTGATGGACGGAATGCAGAACAAATCAAAACATTCACCCCCAGTCAAGAGATCCGGGTTAAATTCATCATTCTTTTGCTCACCATGCCACCCCAGTTTAGACCTGACCATATGCAAATCAGTCTTGACCCTGTGCCTCATGGGAACAGTCCAGCCCGAACTGCCAAGCCAGGTCCTCCCTGGACCGGAAACAAGCATCCTAGGACCGGGTTCGGGGTGTCACCCCTCTTCAGCCAGGATAGCTTGATTCCAGTGGTACAGTGAGCCCAGGACCCACGTCAGGGCATACCCGGCGCACTTAGGGCGAGAAAGCAAAAGACACACAATTGATGGACGGAATGCAGAACAAATCAAAACATTCACCCCCAGTCAAGAGATCTGGGTTAAATCCATCATTCTTTTGCTCACCATGCCACCCCAATTTAGACCTGACCATATGCAAATCAGTCTTGACCCTGTGCCTCATGGGAACAGTCCAGCCCGAACTGCCAAGCCAGGTCCTCCCTGGACCGGAAACAAGCATCCTAGGACCGGTTTCGGGGTTTCACCCCTCTTCAGCCAGTATAGCTTGATTCCAGTGGCACAGTGAGCCCAGGACCCACGTCTGGGCATACCCGGCGCACTTAGGGCGAGAAAGCAAAAGACACACAATTGATGGACGGAATGCAGAACAAATCAAAACATTCACCCCCAGTCAAGAGATCTGGGTTAAATCCATCATTGTTTTGCTCACCATTCCACCCCAGTTTAGACCTGACCATATGCAAATCAGTCTTGACCCTGTGCCTCATGGGAACAGTCCAGCCCGAACTGCCAAGCCAGGTCCTCCCTGGACCGGAAACAAGCATCCTAGGACCGGTTTTGGGGTTTCACCCCTCTTCAGCCAGGATAGCTTGATTCCAGTGGCACAGTGAGCCCGGGACCCACGTCTGGGCATACCCGGCGCACTTAGGGCGAGAAAGCAAAAGACACACAATTGATGGACGGAATGGAGAACAAATCAAAACATTCACCCCCAGTCAAGAGATATGGATTAAATCCATCTTTCTTTTGCTCACCATGCCACCCCAGTTTAGACATGACCATATGCAAATCAGTCTTGACCCTGTGCCTCATGGGAACAGTCCAGCCCGAACTGCCAAGCCAGGTCCTCCCTGGACCGGAAACAAGCGTCCTAGGACCGGTTTCGGTGTTTCACCCCTCTTCAGCCAGGATAGCTTGATTCCAGTGGCACAGTGAGCCCGGACCCACGTCTGGGCATACCCGGCGCACTTAGGGCGAGAAAGCAAAAGACACACAATTGATGGACGGAATGCAGAACAAATCAAATCATTCACCCCCAGTCAAGAGATCTGGGTTAAATCCATCATTCTTTTGCTCACCATGCCACCCCAGTTTAGACCTGACCATATGCAAATCAGTCTTGACCCTGTGCCTCATGGGAACAGTCCAGCCCGAACTGCCAAGCCAGGTCCTCCCTGGACCGGAAACAAGCATCCTGCAAACAAGGTCCCGTGCTCTCCATGCCACTGGAATCAAGCTATCCTGGCTGAAGAGGGGTGAAACCCCGAAACCGGTCCTCGGATGCTTGTTTCCAGTCCAGGGAGGACCTGGCCTGGCAGTTCGGGCTGGACTGTTCCCATTGGGCACAGGGTCAAGACTGATTTGCATATGGCTGGGTTCAAACTGGAATGGCATGGTGAGCAAAAAAACGATGGATTTAGGCCCAGATCTCTGTACTGGGTTGAATGTATGACATTGTTCTGCATTCTGTCCATCAATTGTTGTTTTTGCATGAGATTTATTCAGACAAAAATGAAATATCATCAGTGTTGAAACAAGTAGAAAAAAGAATCAATAAAATGTATGTTTGTAATGTTTTTGATATAACAATGAAATAAGTGGAAAAAAAACAATAAAAAAAATGTTTTGATACAGGAGTATTGCTACATGTTTCAGGGAGTACACGAGTAACCCGATAGAGCTACATTAGCCATAAAGAACAAAGTAATAAAGGTCAAGTGGGAGGTTTTTGATAGTGTGTTTCAGTTTGCTTTCCCCCTTTCTCCCAGACCTTGAAATATCAATTGTAGGGGGGTCCCCTTTTTCTTATTATAGTTGAAACAACCAACACCTTATCCTAGACGACAGGTAAGGTGGACGGTGTAAGGCGACTGTAATGCCATAGGTATGGGCAGGACTCCCTAGGGCACAGAGAGACAGAAGCCATGGTGGCTGGTCAGAACACATCCAACTAGAAGCAGGTTAAGCACTTCTGGGACAGTTTAAGGAGAGCCAATGACCTCGCAACTTTCATTGGTTGTATATTTTCCACTGCAGTCAGTTTGCATGGATAAATACATTCCACATTAATTCTATATGTGTGGTAACCATCTAATGCTGATGCCGGATAGGGTCATAAAACTGGTTTGGCAACATGGCATTCAACACTGCCATATTCTGAGATGTAGTTTAGTGCACTAGTTCTTTTTTTAGACTTCGGTGCTTCTACTTAACAGCCACCACTTCTACATCCTTCACCCTTGTCCTGGTCATTACTTCTTTAAGAATGTCACCATTTGCAAGAACAGGAAACAAAAGAGGAAATGCTAACTATAACCCCACCCAACACCTTCTGCTGATTACCTTAAATAGGTTAGGTTAGTATCCCCCAGCACTTCCTGCTTTGCTTCCTACTGGGACAAGGAACGGGGATGTAGAGGTGGTAGTTGGGCTACTACCCTCAATGTTGTACAAAGGTTTCTCTGTCTGGAGGGAATTGGCAGAACATGGCGGCCGGCTAGGACGCGGTCGCAGAAGCTCCCGGGGATGCGAAACGCGAGCTCTGGTTTTTTTCGATCCCGCTAGAGCAAAATTCAGCAGGCATGCAGTAAAAGCACTGCGAGCCTAAAAATAATCCTACTATCCTTTTTCTGCCCTTTGTTGCCTTGTGTAAAGTGAAGCCCTGAGTGGGCGAGCAGCGTCAGTGGAGCCTGTGGGGTTGCCTGGCCAGGACTCCTGCTGGGCTCCAGCAGCTCGTGAGCTCGGCAGGGTAAGGAGGGCAGTCGCCCAGCGCTCCATCCGGGGGAATCCTCGCAGTGGCAGCACAGGAGCAGGAGGCTCGCTGGTTGAGTGGGACTGCTGTGAAGCAACTAAGACCTCAGGGATTTCAGAGAACACAGCCCAGAGACTTCGTGAGGCTACTGAGCCACAGGGCGGTCCTTTAAAGGGAGAAAAAGTAAAAAAAGCAATAGTGATGTAAAAAAAAAAACAGACATCTTTAACTACTATACAGAAGAGGGATATTTTTGCTACAAAAGAAATAGCCCAACAAAGCACAGTGGCCTCCCAGGTACTAGATAACGTGGAGGAGGTATTGGAAAGTAGTGCTCCTCAGGGCAGATACCAGCTTAGAAGTCTGGCGGTAAGAGGCCTCACTGGGGATACACAGTTTAAGCTCTCAAAGGGTATAACGGGGACAGAAACTATTGTATAAAATTTGGGCGGTACAGCCACAGGAGAGTGGGTTAGTCCTAGAAGGAGGAAACAGTGGAGAAAAAAGGCGGATGCACAGACATTAAATTTGAAGATTACGCCCTCACTAAGGACATTTTTTAAAGTGGTGCCAAAGACCTTGGTATTAAAAAAGCCAGCTCTAGCTCCGTCATTGAATGGGTCACTTCTGCCAGAAGGAAAAGATATTACAAGCCCGAATATGTTCCAGGTTGTGGCAAGTGTCCCCGAGCCTCTAGAAGTAGTCACCTCAAGCACATTGAGGTCGGAGAAGGAGGGGAACTCAATATTTACTAAAAGACATGGATTCTCCGCCCCCGCAGCCAGAGACCCCACAGATAAAATCAACATTGCATGGCGATTTGCCTTTATTTCTCAAGCGGGGGGGGCTAGCTCAGCAGATATTTCCCAATCCCAACCGCAACCTCAATCACAGCCCCAATCAGTCTCAGATTTAATCCAGCTATTAACTACCAAAGTTAGGAGCAGATTCGAAATTTCTGAGACAAATCAAAGGGAGATCAGGTCAGCTTGCGACAGCCTGGAAAAGAAGTTAGACGACCTCGCAGCTAGGACATCACTGCTGGAGACTTCATTTAGAGATCTAACGCTTCAATCGGAAGCCAGTAAAAAGGAGATCCTGCTTCTAAGGGGGAATGAAGTAGTTATCAAAGAAAAACTGGAGTCCCTAGAGAATAACCAGAGAAGAAACCATCTCCCTTTGTTGAAAGTTCCAGAGGGGGTGGAAGGGGATGATGTGAAGGTTTTTGTGGCGAGACTGATCAAGTTGGGTACTCAAATTAATTGTACAGAACAAGATCTTATCAATGACATACAGCGGGTCCTTAGAGACCCATTCAGGGCAACGCCGAATAATACGAAACTGAGGAAGATTCTGGTTCATTTTCACACCTATAAAATTAAAGAAGAAATCCTTACAAAGGCATTACAAATGAAGACACTGGCAGTAGATGGCATCAACTTTGAGATAAGGTCTGAAATATCTCAGATCACGGCTAACAAACAATGGGAGTTGGGTAAATTAATTGAACCCTTAAATAAGTTGGGTGCCACGGCACAGCTGAGATTTCTGCCAGTCTGCGGGTAATGCACAATAACAAGATGCAGAATTTTCATTGAGTAGAGGAGGCGGAAGAATTTCTTAAATCCCTATCAGAAACAGGGACAAGTTAGTGAGGGCCGAATATGTTGGCATAAGTATTCACTAATCTTTGCCATTTTTCAGCCTTTTTCTTATCTTCTCTTTTCTTTTTTCCGTTTGAGTGGTTTGCACTGTTTCTTTATCCTGCTTCTAACTGTGAATCAACTAAATTTCATAGATTGTTTTAGCGGAACGAACCTTTACTATGTTTATTGTCTCGCGACTCTGGGGGGCCTCCTTAGGCTTAGGCCATGAAGAAGGAAAAGGAGGGTTCTCCAGGGAGAGGGGTGAAGGGGTCACGGGTAGAGTTAGGTGCACGGGGTGGGGAGTAGTGGGTACATTTTTTTAAAAAGAATTGTCCTCTTAGACTAAATTGGGACTCCGGTTCTCTCACGGCAACAATCCTAGGGAGTAAAAGATGAGTGCCAGTCAGAACGTGCAGATCAAATTTTTGTCATTGAATGTAAACGGGCTTAGAGTTAGGCATAGAAGAGAGAAGATTCTGCAATATCTGAGAGATGCTCCTGCCCAGATCATAATTCTCCAAGAGACCCATCTGACCAATGAGGAGATGAGAGAGACATGTAAATCCAGGAGGTGGTTACAAAAGGTCGTATTCTCTGACCACCAATTAACCATAAGAGGGCTAGCGATATCAGTAAAAAAACAACCCCCAGATTAAAATAGAGGATAGTAGAGTGGACAAGGCCGGGAGATGGGTTATTGTTAAGCTGAGATGTTATAACCAATCTTACACTGTGGTGGGATATTACGGCCCCAATTTAGATGACCCTGTCCCATTCAGCAATTTGCTGTCAGAGCTCTTAAACTTCCCTGACCCCATTATTCTAGCTGGGGATTTTAATGTTGTGCTTGACGGAAACCTGGACCGCTCCTCTAAAAGTAGAGCTGTAGTAAACAACAAGACACGGTCCTTGATAAAAAACCTCTATGAAACAACTAGGATGGTGTGACACCTGGAAAGAGAAAAAGGGCGCCTTAAAGAGTTTTACTTTTAACAATAAAAAATATGGCCATCAATCGAGAATAGATCTATTCCTGATCAATCAAAACATAAAGGACCAAGTCCAAGAAGCTAGCCACGTAGGATCGCACTTGTCTGACCACTCGGCTACTACTTTAGTGCTGGCACCCTCAAAGATCACGGTGCAGAGGAGATGGACTATAGATCGCACTATACTTCTGGACGATGGTATCGTAGAGAAACTTGGTCTGGGATCTCAGGAGTTTTTTGTAGCCAATATGGATAGTGCACCATTAGGGGTGGTCTGGGATGCATATAGGCTTTTTTGAGGGGGAAAATAATGTCTGTTCAATCTTATAAAAGTAAGCAACGCAGAGCAGAGGTAGCGGAAATTGAAATTGAGATTCAGCGGCTGGAACAACAGTTACAAGGGAGTGAATCAGAGCAGGGGTCGCTGCAAGCCTCTCTCCAGGCCCTTAAAATGGATCTTGCAGGGGTAGTTGAAGAGAGATTACAACAAAGATGGCGAGCTAGCAAACTGGCCCATTTAACTATGGAGAAGGCTGTGGTAAGCTACTTGCGTGGAAAGTGAGAAACGATCAGGCAAAATGCTTCATAAAGGAGGTCAAATGCGGGGTTACGGGAAACCCTATTTCAACAAGGAAAGGCATAGAGGAAGCCTTTTTAAGCCATTTTGTGAAGGTGTATCTGGAGGATTTAACAACAACGGGTAAGATGTGGAAGGATGGTTGGGCCAGGATGTTCCCTGTACAGTCAGCGAAGCTCAAAGGGATGTAATCAACAGCTCTATAACAGAAGATGAGATCAGGAACTCCATTAGAGCAGGGAAATCAGGTAAAGCTGCAGGACCGGATGGCCTCCCCGCTGAGATATATAATAAATTGGGGGAATACCTTATCCCGGCAATGGTGAGGCTGTTTTCAGCTATATTTGAGAATGAAAGGGAGATTCCCATCTCTTGGAACAAGGCCACAGTTACCCTGATCCCAAAACCAGATAAACCACCAAATGTATGCGACTCCTACAGGCCCATTTCGCTACTGAACTGCGATTACAAAATCTTCGCAAAGATACTTGCAGACAGGATGAATGGGGTTGTGGGGGATCTCCTACACGAAGATCAGAAGGGTTTTGTGCGGGGAAGGGGGATTAAAGATCTCACTTACAACCTAATCGGAGGTATAGATATAGTGCCCCTCGCAGTTATCACCTTGGATGTGACTAAAGCCTTCAATAGGGTAAACTGGCCCTATGTGCACAGAATTCTAAGACTATCTAACCTGGGTGAAAATTTCTGTAGGGCATAGAGCTAATTTACAAAAATCATATAGCCAAAGTTTTGGTAAATGGGAATCTCTCAAGGTCCTTCAACATCTCTAGGGGAACCAGGCAGGGGTGCCCACTATCGCCCCTCCTATTCAATCTATATATCAAACCCTTAGCGGTGAAGATTAGAAATCACGAAGGAATACTTCCTTTTAAGTTCCGGGGTTGGGAGGAAAAGGTGGGACGATATGCAGATGACCTAGTGGTGTATACTTCCAATCTAAGTACTTCCTTGCCCCTAGTGTACGAATTGTCATGACGGTTTGGGTGCATTTCAGGCTACGAGGTAAATGAGAGCAAAACGGTTGTAATGGCCTGGAACATCAATTCGCAGCAGGAATGCATTAAAAAGGAAATGAGATACCTAGGGATTAAAATCGTTCAGAATATAGAGAAAATCCCGGAAACTAATTTTCAGAAGGTTAGTAAGGAAATAGGGAGGCTATTGCTGAGTTGGTTCCATCTTCCCTTGACAATTTATGGTAGGGTAAATCTCGTGAAGATGACAATTCTCCCTAAGCTCACTTTCCTATTTCAGAACATCCCCATGGCCTTTAAGGAAGATTGGCTTAAAAGGGGACAGTCAAAAATCTGTATCTTTATTTGGGCCGAATTGCATGGAAGAAGCTTAGACGGCAATACGAAAAGGGGGGCCTACGATTGCCTGATCTATCTTACTATGCCTGGGTTTTTCTGTTAAAAGGAGGGAAGATGCTATTTAATACACCGGATAACTCCGATACTGAAAAGATGTTCAGGGCCATGCTTTGTGATATGAAGGGGGGTGAGCTAGATTTCATACATAAATTTGGGGACCCTAGATTCTTTAAAAAAGTGCGACTTAAGACTCTGCAGTGCTTTGCAGCTATGTGGCATTTCATCAGAAAAGAACTAAAACGTAGCTATTACAGTGGACTGGCACCAATTTGGGACTCCCCGGGGTCTCCGGAATGGACTAAAGATAGCCTGGCTCTTCCATTAAGGGAAGCAGGGATATCAACCTGGGGGCAATTGACAGAGAATGGAAATTTGGTCCCTTGGAATAGGGGGCAAGAGATAACCAACAACAGGCTGTCAAGATTCAAATTTCTTCAAATTAAAAGTTGGAGTCTTTCTGCTGGATCGTGCACGGGCTCGTCAAATGAACTAGAATCCTGGACGACTAGCAGTGTTACCAGAAAAAAAGAAGTGGTGAGGTGGTACTGGCTTCTGGCGGACCTATCGGAGGGAGATTTCAACTTGCCAATGATACTGTGGGAGAAGAGCTTGCCGGGGATGCAGCCAGAAGACTTATGGCAAGTATCTTGCAATATTCTATATTCCTCGGTGCGTGCTGCAAATTTAAGGAGGAACCACCTTTTCTGTCTTCACAGGGTTTATTGGACTCCGCTTAAACTATCTAAACTGGGGAAAGGCCCCACGCCGAGATGTCCAAAGTGTGGCAAGGAAAAGGGGGATGACATCCACATGTTTTTGGAGTGTCCCAAGGTCCAAATGTTCTGGTTGGATGTGAGTAATACTACATCTGTAATACTCGGAGAGATGTCCAGGTAAGCAAAACTCTTGTCTTTTTTGGGATCTCGGAATATCAAGAATCTCTACCAATCAACACGAGAAAACTGATCTTTTATCTGATATTGCTTGCCCGTAGAGAGATATGTAAGAATTGGATAAAATCTACTTGCCCAACTAAAACAGAGTGGATGACTTCCATAAAATACACTATCCGGTTAGATAGGGCATTTGAAGGTAAGCGGAATGAGTTTTGGTTTCCTTATGAAAACTGGGTGAATTCTTCTACCCGTACATAGTCCAATGATTAGGCCTTTACACCGTATTGCTTGATTATTCCGGCGGTAGCTCCACAGACGGCTGTGTCAGGCCTAACTATTTACGGTTGGAGAAGTTGAAGCAGGGTGTAAAGTGATCCATCCTTGGCTCTGAACAAAGACCTCTGGCGGGTGCTACACCAAGGGAGACCCCGGAGTACTTTTTTTGTATCTTTTGTTATCCAAGGCGAATGAGAAAAGAAAAAAAAAATGTTTCTCTGCCTGCTGGGCCTGAGAAGTTCTGTTGTACCTGTGAGAAGTTGGCCTGGTATATGCTGTCCACTAATTATAGTGGGCACCTTGCACCAGTCCAAACAACCCCTTATTGGAGATAGGTTAAAGACAACCTTATTGAAAGCTATCCTAGTGGTAGCTATGGAGAGCAGCCTTCAGGCTAAGTCTTGAAGGAATGTAAAGCAGCTTGTTTTACCAGTCTATAATCTCTTGAGTGATCAAATGAAAGAGCACCACACCAGGTATATATTCAAAATATATGTATTTATTGCTAAACACACCCCTCTAGTCTCTTTATGAGGCTAGAGTTTGAAGTACATAAGTTAGAAGTTATTTAAACACAGTAATAGCACAAATACACGTTTGGGCCCTAGGGGCGTACCAAACCATATACCAATAAAGTGGTATAAGAACCACGACTGAACTAGACACTAGGCCTAGAGCCTCTAGAAGTGCTTGGACCACAAGGAACCACCCAAGGTAGTGACACAGGGGACCCACGGGAGACGCGTGCAGTGTAAATACACAACCGCGATACGCCGTTGACTTCTATGGAGAAAGTCGTGATCGGGAAATTAGAGAAAAGGGACACTTAAAGAGGACTTGGACCAAACCCTTTGAGATCTAGGACTTTGAAGAGTCTCTACCCACGGGAGCACCGGAGTACTCGTGTTACCTCACCCAGGGAAGCCGGGTGCATAGGTGCCTTTCGGGGTCGGGTTTCGTCGTCGATTCGAATGGCGATCTGCGGCAAAGTGCTGCTGGCGACCAAGAGAAAAGTGTCCGGGTGGATCCAAGAGTGGATCGGAGTTCTGAAGAACCTGAAAGCAGAGGGGACAGAGTCTGGGTCACTAGCCAGTGACCAGGAAGGCGATGGACAGATGCCCACCGATGTCGAGTGCTTCAGGTGCGTTGACGGTCGTCTTGTCTCTTCAGCCACGAGGTCCAGGAGGCGTTGTCGGCGACCAGGAGCAGGATTCGGGCTGGTACACGATGTCTGTCGAGTGCTGAGGTGTCAGCGACCGGATTGGACCCAACAAGCCTTGGCAACGGCAAGTCTCGATGCAGAGGAAGATCGTCGATGGTGCAGACCAGCAAGGTCTGTGGAACTCACCCAGCGAGGGTAAGTGAGGGCAGGCCTGGAGCAACCAGGATGCCAAGTTAGAAAAAGATTGGCCTTCGTTAAGGGCTACTAGCCAACGGGCTAGCGACCGCGAAGGAGCCTCGTGACGCCGCACGTGGATCTGGCTTGCAGGACACTCGTGGAGTGGGGGCCAGTGATCTTCGGTGCAGGTGGTGCTGGAGGCTAGGGCTACTCGGAGCCCAAAGCACGACTTCTTGGGAGACCCAGAAGAGGATGCACTTGCAAATGTGCTCGGTGTCCAGGGGTCACGGTCTCAAGTCACCCACGATAGCCACGGGCCTCAGCTTTGCTGGGGACTCAGGGTAGCCTCGGGGAAGTCTGAGAATCCACCTCTGGTGATGCGATGACTTCGGCGTCCGACGGGAGCTTCAGAAATGCGAACCAGACAGATGCTTCTTTGGTGCCTGCCAAGCAGGGGAGTCACTCCTTGACCCCAAGGGAGATTCTTCTGTCCTCTAATCGTGAGTAGAGCGTCGAAGGTCCAGGATTCAGTTTCAGAGTTTCGTCCAGGGATAATCTAAAGTCCTAAGGACTGGGTTCCTATACTTATACTAAGGATAGGGGTTGGACTACTCTGTGGCCCCACCTATGGGTGGGTCAGGGCAGAAGGGTGGCTACACCCCTTTCCCTTTGTCCAGTTCAGTGCCAAAGCAGGGGCTGCAAGCCCCTGATCCGGTTTGAACTGGGTATGCACAGGGACACCAAGTGTGCCCCCAGTGCAGGACTTCAAAGCACCAGAAAGTGCTCCCGCCCAGCCCCAATACACATTATCCTGTCTGGGGAGGTGGTCACACCTCCCTGGGACAGGAAACCTATTGTCCAGGCCTCCCTGCTGGAGTTTCGTCCAGCAGCAGGAGGCCAGACTTGTGTCTGTGGCAGTAGCATCCATTTTGTGATGCCAGGCTTTAGAAAGAAGTTACCGGCCAGGCCAGGGTTAACATGTCTCTCCCTCTAGAAGGGTGGAATGCTACCCCCGCCGCCAGAATTGGCGGGGGGTAGTATTCCAAGATGTTTGACACCAAACACGACATGTTTAGGTGCAGCCATTCCAAAGTTAGCATTTAACGCGAGGTTATAATGCGCTTAAGAGTATATGGTCAGGCTGCACTACAAACAGCATCAGAGAATTGTCTCAGAACGCTGCAGAGGGGCCCTGCTCATGCAGGGGCACCCCCTCACATAGGAACCACGCACTCTGCCTTCAGGATTGATAAGGCCTGCCATAGGAGTGACTTATAGGTTTATATGTGTGTATGTATGTAGTGATATCGGTAACCTATATCACAGTAAGGGGTGCATGCACCACCTTACCCAGGCTGCAGTAGCAGATCTGTGGTGTCAGTTTGGATGGCCTTCCAGGGGTGGCACAATACATGCTGCAGCCCCTGGTAGGCCTCTGAGGTACCTATGCCCTTGGTACATAGTATACCATATACTAGGGACTTATAAGGGCACTCCAGATTCCAATCAGAGATGTGCCTAAGGCACATGGAAACCTTTTTACAGAGAAAGCAGATAGACTGGGGCCCTGAATAGCAGGATCCCAGTCCAACTAAGTCATAAACCAGCAAAACACCATAAAAAAAGTGGGGGCAACCATATAGTCAGATTCCACCTTCCTACAGTACCTACCTACGAGGGAGCACCAGGTGATGGGAAGTGTTGGAAGGGATTCTTATGTCAGTAAGTTTATGCCGCTAAGCGACATGCTCGTCTTACCAGGAGGTAAGGTGCAGCTGTCAGACTCTTTTATCTACAAAAATAAATGCATCATGCTAGAATAGTGTTTCTGAATGTATTCGTTTTTAGTTGTTTTGGATATGCATTCACTGTCCCACGAAGAGGAGTGCACGTATCTCTGTGAATCCTCTTCAGATCTCCTATTTAAGGGGCAAATTTCTGGATTTATTGTTGTTTTTGTCATTTCTGTTGGTTAATTGGTTATTCAGAGTCAATATGGGGAAGCAATTAGAAAAGAGGAAGCACCATTCCCCATCACCTTCCTCTTCTAGTGCATCTCCTCCATCTTTACCACCAATTAAAAAGAGTAGAGGAGCAGACAAAGAAGTCAAGAGGATTAAGAAGATTAATTTGGAAACCTTAGCCTCCTTGAGGAAGCAAAGAGGCATTTCAGAGAATTAATCAATGTATTCTGACCTGTCAGAATCAGAATTGTTGAATGAGACCTTGACCTCTCCCTCAGAGCAAAAGGGGAATTACATTCTGAAAGATTTATTTCCTGATTCATGTAGATTCAGTGATGGTGAGTCTAGTGGGTAGAACAGAGGAGAAAATCCTCATCGATCCCACAGAAAAGTAGGGGGATGTTGCAATTAGGAAAGTGTACTCTAGATCTCACATTAGCTCTGTCTACTTGGGTGTTTGGAGCCTATACATCTCAACATCTCCTTTCTGATTCCAAGGAACTCCTAAAGGCAGTACAAGAGCAGCCGGAGAGTCCAAACCTATTGTTCAACATGGAGAAACATGTTGAGTTCCTCTCAGGTATTACTTTTGATTCAGGGACGTGGCCGAGCCGAGCGGCAAGATGGCTGCTCGACTCTGAAGCTCCGGAGAAGACGCGAGCTATTAGCAGCAAAAACCCTGCTCTACGCACCATTGACTGTGGGGAATGGCGATCGAAGATGCCCTCGACCTGCAGACCACCCGAGCCAGAAGACGTCGCGGTGAGTGCTTGGGCAGAGGCACGGCGGCCCCCGCTGTTTGAGCCCCGATGCGGCCCTCGTAGGCCCCACGACGACAGGGGCCAAGGGTGAGCCTGAGGGCGGAGTCTGTGCCACACTGAGCGGCCGCGCCGCACTAGAGATAGAGGTGGCAAGGGACCCAGAGGCCTAAGGGAAAAACAGGCTGTTGCTTCATCGCGGGACCAGTCACAAATGCGGGGGCTGCGACGGTTAATGCCCCCTCTCTTCATACTACAACACACTGCTGCTCATCACCATACGTGGATGTGCTGAGCTCCCTGTCCTGGAAAGGCATGTAGGAAGGGTGGATCCTCTACCCTAAGACTTTTTCTCCCCCATTATGAAGCAGCACGTCTTCAACTCACACATTGGGCCAAGGGTTAGTCGCTGCTGGTGTGGCCCTTGTCTATGCTAACTGCATTGGAGGGCTAGCACCGGTGAGGCTGAGACAAACTAGCGCTGGTGTGGTGGTCTACTGCGGCCTGGGGGCTGGATTACCCGAGTGAGATACTGGAATGGACTGCGTGATACCGGTGTGCTTGGCCCACAACACATAACATATATCTGTTGCGGGCCACATCTCTCCCCCGCTCCTTTGAGGTGCAGCTTCTCCCTGTATTCACCATGGAGCGAGGAGACCCTAAACAGTGCCAGCTTATATTTGAGAGCGCCAAAACGCCCAATTGTGATGAGAGTGATGGCCCACCACGTGGAGACCCCCCTGACCACACTGAGTCTGAATCTGCATCAACCGACGGAATAGCAACCATCATGACGGAGCTGCAAACTGGCTGTAAGGCCATTGATGCATGTTTTGATACCTTAGTGACTCGCCTGGACGATATGCATGGTAGTATTGAAAAACATGAGACCCTAATAGAAGCCACGGAGCAACGTCTGTCCGAACTGGAGGACGCACAGCCTGCCATTACTAAGAGGCTAGAACGCACCAAACGCCTTCTCAAGGCGGTCGCCTCCAAGGCGGTAGATTTGGAGGCGCGGTCACGCCGAAATAATATCCGCATTGCTGGGGTGGCCGAATCCACTAACACTGGACCCATGGCTGGATATGTGGAATGCCTCCTGATAGACTTGTTCGGCAGAGAGGCCTTCTCCCCTACGCTCGCAGTCGAGCGTGTACACAGGACACTGGCACCAAGATCAGCTCCTGGCGCCCCTCCACGTTTGATCATTGCTCGGCTATTGAACTATCATGATCGTGATTCGGTACTTCGCCTGGCCAGAGAAAAGGGATCCATCCAGTATCAGGGCATGTCTTTGTCTTTTTTTCCGGACTTCACCCCCTTGGTGAAAGAGGCCCGCCGTAAGTTTCAAGACATAAAACGCGCGCTGCAGAAAACAAACATCTGGTATGCAATGCTATACCCGGCAAAGCTGCGTGTCACCCTAAATGGAAAGACTCACATCTTTGACTCTCCTGCGGACGCGATGGATTTCTGGAAGCAGCACAAATCGAGCCCCCTCCTGCTGGGCGAGGGGCGTCCGATTCTCCAAACTCCCCCTCTTTGGACCCATGATCAACGTCCAAGTCCACTGCTGAATGCTCTGAACATTAATATCATATAGACCTGGTTCGATAATGTATCCTTTCCTCACGGTATTTAATCTGGTTGGCTGTGTATAACCTTTATCAATGTTTCTTATTCTTTCAGCAATACATAGTTTGTAGCGGAGTTCTCCTTGAGCGTTGCCTCCCCCTAGGAGATATCCTACTGTTTACTTGGGGTATTATGGGATTCACCAGATACCGGTTGGGTTGTTAACCGATGTGGGTGGGGGGTGGGCTGATTTGGGATGTTATTTGTTGGATGTTTCTTGAATGTTTTTTACAGGAGACTAGATGCACCAAGGTTAGCCAGGGAATATATCCATACAATGAGACTGATCCATATTTACTAGTCCGACTCTAATGCTGTCATCGGTCCCAAATCGTAAAACAATGGAACTGAAGTGTATGTCCTGGAATGTGAGAGGCCTCGCTACTCCACATAAGGGAAGACAAGTGATAGCTTATCTTACTAGACATGCAGGCCAAGTGGTGTTCCTGCAGGAAACCCTCTATGCCCCTAACTCCGTCAATCGGTTTCCCTCTCCCTGGGGCAAAAAACGCTTTTTTGCCAGTTACAGCACATATTTAGGGGAACATATATACTTATTCACAAAGCAGTACACTTCCAGGCAAAAGAAGTAATCAGGGACCCGGAGGGTCGATATCTACTGGTGGCTGGCACCCTCGGGACCGAGCTCATACTCCTGGTCAACATATATGCCCCAAATACAGACACACCTGAGTTCTTCGCTACAATTGATGCACATATATCCTGGTTATCTGTTGATTCTATCATAATGGGTGGCGACTTTAACCTTACATTGGCTCCATCCCTTGATACGACGGGTCCGGGGCAAGTCACAAACCCACACTCCCTTCAAGCACTCAATGCCTTGTTACACACCTCACTTCTGACTGATGCGTGGCGCTCTCTACACCCCTTCGACAAGGGGTTCTCTTTTTATTCAGCTCCCCATAGGACCTGGTCCCGTATAGATCACTGGCATCTATCCCCCAGACTCCTTTTAAATGCCCTCTCAATAGAACATCTCCCCGTACTCTCTCGGACCACTCGCCGGTACTGCTGATGCTCTCTATCCCTAGCATTCCGTGATTATCCATACCCTTGCGTTTCTCAGCAGAGGCCTTACTAGATAGCGTGTTTCCGAACGACATCAGAGACGCCATAGTCGAATATTTTCACTTAAACACTGGATCTGTGCCCCATTACGATAAACTTTGGGAGGCTTTCAAGGTATATATTCGGGGCGAATGCATTGCCAAGCAGGCTGGGGTATTGCGCTCTATCCGCCGTGACCTTGAGATCACAATGAGTGCGCTAGAGGGTCTCGATGAGCGGGCTCGGACTGAGAATCCCCCTCCATCCTTGCACCAACGAGTGAGTCTACTCGCCGAATTTCAGGACCTCGCTGTGCAAGAGGTTAACTATTTGGGCAAGTATGCACGAGCTAGGGTTTACGGTGAGGGTGAGCGGGCCCAACGTTGGCCAGATTTCTCCGCCCTCGACATCAATACTCCTTCATTACGCAGCTACAGCTAGATGATGGCGCCATACTTACACACGGCTCTGACATCGCCTCCACCTTTCTTTCTTACTATTCTCATTTATATGCCACTCACTACCCTCCCTCTGGTGATGCTCTTACTAAATATCTGGAGGAGGCGGCTATGGTCTGGCTTGAGGAATGAAAGCCAATGATTGGATAGACAGGCGCACACCAACTTTGTATCAATGGTGTAAATCTAAAAAAAGGTAAGTGGTGCAGATTGGTGAATCCTCCTGAGTATGAGGATGATTGAAATGACCCAAAAGCGCTGGCCTCACGCTGTGAGGGGCGTCTCCAACTTGCACTCAAAATGAAAAGTACTTAGGTTCGTCACTGTAGTATTCAATAAACTTTATTGAGATCTTTAGTTATTGTTTGGTGATTTCGTTCATTATTCATTCATAATGATATTTTTCTTTTTGAAACATAATTACATTTTCACATATGCCCAATGCATTTCGGGCCGTTGCCCTTCATCAGGGGCTTAACTCTGCAATCATAGAAAAGACTTAGGTTCAGTGCATACACCAGCAAAAATTCAAATCAATTGTCTATTTCTATTTCTGTAGGAAATCATGCATACCGCATTTCCGACTTTTTTATTCCATTACATTTATTATTGTTCACATACGTTAGGATTTTGTTATATTTTGGTAACGGCTGAGCCCAGATTCACTTTCGTTGTATGTAATCGCGTTTTCATCATCACATTAGTTCGTAATCACTTTTCTTTACTTCTGGGTCTTCGGCCCTTTAAACTGCACACGTGGTATTCGTCTTTCACATCCGCGAATGGGGAACGGCCGTCTACGCTACGTTTATCTTCCGCGAATGAGGGAATAGCCGTCTACGTTATGTTTATCTTTTAAATCTGGTAAGCTTCACTTGTATCGAACGTTTCACATTTTGCTCTTTTTTTTTTTTTTGTACGCACGTTGGAGGATGTTTAACCACTTTTCTCTGTATTCACGTTTTTTTTCACAGACTTTATAGCATTTCGCTGAATAGCTGTTTCACGCAGTATTGAGTAAGTTAATCTCAGTCGTGGCTACGGGTATTTAACTTCACCTACATTTTAAGTTTCTTTTGTACTCTCCCGAGCTTTTTTCTTAACACGCCACTCACTGGAGACTTTGATTCTTTTTGTACTCTGATTGGATGTGAGCTTTCAATTCACACCATTATTTCGGTAACTCACGGTTTTCTTTATCGAAGCACTTCGTAGTTTTAATTCACCAGTAACGACAACGTGCACTGTTTGAATCCGGTATCCGTCGATTCACTAATTTTCTACTGAAAATTCTATCTATCACTACTTCTTTTCAGGCAAATCTGGTTGGTTGTATTTTAATTGTTTATGTTTTAATATATACAACTTTCATCCCTGCTGTATCTATGAAGCTTGTGCTATGTGTTTTTGTCTCTACTTTCTTTTGTGGGTTGATCATTGTATATGAAATCCTTTGTGAGTATTTAGTGTTTTTTAATACAGATGTATATACTGTTTGTTTTATTGATGCACTTTGATGGCCCTAGTGGCCGAAATAAAGTATTAATGAAAGGATTTGAATTTTTGCTGGTGTATGCACTGAACCTAAGTCTTTTCTATGATTGCAGAGTTAAGACCTTGATGAAGGGCAACGGCCCGAAATGCATTGGGCATATGTGAAAATTTAATTATGTTTCAAAAAGAAAAATATCATTATGAATGAATAATGAACGAAATCAACAAACAATAACTAAAGATCTCAATAAAGTTTATTGAATACTACAGTGACGAACCTAAGTACTTTTCATTTTGAGTGCAAGTTGGAGACGCCCCTCACAGCGTGAGGCCAGCGCTTTTGGATCTGGCTTGAGGAATGTCAGCAACAATTTTTAGCATCACCCATCAAAGCAGATGAAATATCCCAGGCCATTGATGACCTTAATGGAACTCGTGCCCCCGGCACGGATGGGCTAACCGGCATCTTTTACAAAACGTATAAACCACTTTTAATTCCACACCTACTTGAGGTATATGCTGAGTCTCTTGAGCGCAGACAGTTGTCCCTATCACTGCGTGAGGCCATTATTACTCTTCTCCTTAAACCGGGCAAACCTGCTTGCCGATGCACCTCTGTCCCTTTGTCATTGCTTAATCAGGATTATAAAATCTTGCTAAAATTCTGGCAACACACCTATCATTATTAGAAGATCAGATTATCTCCCCCTTTTAGTCTGGATTCGTTCCAGGTCGTTCCACATCTGTTAACCTCCTTCAGTTTTTGCAATCATGAATCAAATAAATCCCGAGCTCCCTGCTGCTGCAGTACTGCGCGACGCTAAAAAAGTATTTGACTCACTGGAATGGTCCTTTTTATATGCTGCATTAGGAAAACTTGGTATCCCCAAGGGCTTTTCTGCTCTCATACGTCTGCTATATGCGGCTCCCCTTGCTGGACTTCGGGTGAATGGCGAGCTCATGAGTCAATTTGCCTTAACGTGTGGTACTAGACAGGGTTGCCCTTTATCGGCGTTATTGTTTATTATAGCTATGGACTCCATGGTACGCCATCTTCAAGAGCGCCACTTCAGCGCGGATTGAGGTTCCACCACGGTCCTCTAGTGGCTTCCCTGTATCCAGATGATATCTTATTATTTGTCAGAGACCCGGCTACCAATCTCCCCCTCTCCTTCACGAACTTGTGCGCTTCAGGACTTTCTATGGATTAACTATAAATTGGAACAAATCCGAAATATATCCGTTAACAGATGCCACAACCCAATTCACTCTTGACTTTCCACTGTGTTGGTGTGATGAGCCACCCCGTTACCTTGGTATCTTTTTGCACCGTACAGCATCGGAGGTTCTCAGCCTCAATTGCGGGGTTGCTATTGACCGGCTGATAACTCAAATAGAGGGATGGATTAAACTCCCGCTCTCTATTGCTGGCAGAATTGCCATTATAAAAATGGTGGTGGTGCTGCCCCGTTTTTTATATCTTTTTCTTAACATCCCCATTCCGCTTACCTTTTTCAACACCCTTCGGAGCCTGTTGACTAGACTGGTTTGGGTGGGCGGCCGGGCACACATCCAGTGGCAGACTCTGACGATGTCCTATTAACGTGGTGGATTTGGGGTCCCAGATTTTTATTTATACTATCTAGTGGCGCATGCGCATTTTGCGTTCTACTGGTATCATCCAGACGCGAGGCTCCAGTATCATAAGCCTAAATGGTCGCAAACTACTCCCCATTCGTTATCCACTATCATTCCACAAGGCCTCACTAGAATGGCTAAAGAAATACAGACACTCCAAACCACATATTGGGCCTGGGAGAGAATGCGTCGTTACCTGAATGTTGGGCTGCTGTACTTCCCGCACACACAACTCCAAAACAACCCATGGTTATCCCCCACTACGGAAGCAGTGACCCAAAAAAGCCTTACTCGATGGCTGCATTGGGTTGGGTTGCATTCTATGGGAGATCTGTTCCATGACACCCAGCTTTGATCAGTGACTTATTTAGCAGGAGGGCACGATATACCCTATATGGACAGGTTGCTCCTACATAGAACCCGTATTTCCATGTACGCTGCACTCCACTCTTCCACAACGGAGCCTGCTTACTTTGCACCATTATCTCTCGTCATTGCGTCTGTGAACGGGGATCACCTGGTCTCCCGCTTATATAGCTTAGCCTTGGCACTGTGCCAACCAGTGAGGATGGCAGCGCGCATGGCGTGGGAGAGGGACCTGGGGCACCCACTATCCGATGAGACATGGGCATTCTGCTACGAACAGACCCGTTTAGTCTCCGGGAATCACAGACATAAGCTCCTTCATTTCAAGTACCTGCACAGAGCCTATATTATGCCTAAATTGGTTGCCAAGAATGATCCCACTAAATCTCATGCCTGCCCTAGGTGTGCGGCAGACCAAGCCGATTTTTCCCACATGACTTGGAACTGTACACCTATGCTGAGATATTGGGAGAAAGTTTTCCGACACATTGCTCTAATGATAAACGTTGATATAAACCCATCCCGCTGCTCGCATTACTGAGTTATGTAAAACCATTGAATGCTGAGATCCACCAATTTACCGCCATTGCCTTGCTTCTTGCTAAGAAGCAAATACCTATGCATTGGGGGGCTTCTACTGTCCCCACAATCAAGGTTTGGTTGCAAGATCTGATATACTGCGAGACCACCAATGATATCTATGCTGCGCTGCAGCCACCTTCTTCCAGACCCAAAAACATCTGGCAACCACTCCGTTCTTATTTATTGGCTCACCCTGAGGTGACGGAGTGAGGGGAAGCTGCTTGGGATTGTCGGAATGGGCTTCCTGGCTTAACTGTCTTTCTGGCATGCCTCCACACCCCCTGCATTCCTGCATGTACTGAAATATTGCCATGTTTTACTTTACCTGACGATAATTCGACTACCAACTTCTCATTGTACTAATGACAGTCATACAAACATTACATGTTGTATCATCTCCTGTGAATTGCTTGTTCTGTTTTGTATTTGATGAAACGCACAATAAAAAAGAAGTTAAAAAAAAAAAGGTATTTGATTCTGTTAGAGCGTAAGCACTGGCACATGATCCATCAATGTTCCCGAAGGCTGGAATACTAACTATTCCTAAAGAGCAGCAGCTTTGAGCATTCCTTTCAAGGGGATCAGGTTGTTAGGCACTGAACTGGAGGATTCATTACATAAATGATAAAGCATTCTTCTTCCTTTAGAAAGCAACAACAAAAAACATCAGCTTTTTTTAAGCATAAGTCATCTTTCAGACGATTCAAAAGACAGCAAAAGTTTGAATATGCGTTGAGATTGCAACCAAGATCCTTTCCACAGAAGTTTCAAAAGAAGCAAAAACATGATCCATCCGATAAAGAGCAGCGTTCCTGGCTATTCCAGATATCAGGACGTCAGTGGTCAGGGATTAGAGGTTGATGGCTGGATCCATTGCTTTCTGGAGAGCAGGGCAGAATGTGATTCAGCCAAGGGCCCGTCCTGCGCCCGACAGCTTCAGTAAGAGGCAGGGCCCCCTCCTTGGTCCTGTTTTTGGTGATATTGGTCATCCTCTCTCTGGTAAGCTTATCCTTCCGTGGCCCCGATCCTCACCCTGGACTTGTTTCCTGCACCACCCGCTTGTTTGATCACTTGCTTGCCAGCTGTGTTTTTCAGTGTTTAATATCCGAGCCTCTTTCTTAACGACATGGGCAAACGAAAAGCGACAGACAACTCCTTGGGGTCTGGGAAGAAGCCCAAATCTGCAAGGCATCATGCGGCTGAGAACTGCGCCCTTCAAGTAATTGACTAACTGATTGCGTAAGTTGAGAACATGATTAGTGGCAGAAGATCTGTCTCTGCTATGCCTGCCCCCAGGAAGTTGAAATCTAAGATCACCCAGTTCTACAAGGGAAAAGACACTGACTGTCTCAACCAATTGTCCCAAGGACAAACTGATTCTGGGTCTTACTTGGTGTTAGAGTTAAGATTGACAGATTGTGCTATGGCTTTCCCCCTTTCCCTGCCTACCACGGCCCTGAGTCCCCTGCCCACTGAAACATCGCCTGCTTATGATTCTCAGGTGGTGCCATTATCCTTACCATCTCATGCTTCCGTTCCCATTGATCCAATTAGTACAACTATTACCATAATCCAGCAGGATGTTGAGTTAGGCTCCATCGTTGATGATCATGTTTGTCCAGAGGGTCTTAAGAGCCAGGTTGCGCAACTCAGATATGAACTTAAGTCTGTTAAAGATGCTGTTTCTTCCTTGAGTTCAAGGGTGGCGGACCTAATTAGCAACAATAATAGTTTATTAGCAAAGTTTAGGAATAGGAATCCCTGTATACACCTTATTAGTGCAAATACACCCCCTCATATAATTCCCCTCCTAGCGCTAGTGTGGTTAAGATGGGAGCCCCCATAAATTGGGACCGCCTGCCTCCTCTCATTCCCCCTACTTTTGCAGTTTCCACAGCTGCCATCGGTCCTGCTTCCGCCCCCATCTCAGTAAGACATGGGGCCCCTCAACTGAGCATAAACCCAAGTCCTAATAATGTTTACACTGATTCCAGTGCTCCTCATTCTGTGACATCAGGACATTGTTCCACTAGGGATACTTACCCAGGGGCCTATTCTGAGGTTCCCTCTGCCCCTGCGACAGAGAATGGCCCTAAGTGTCCCTCTAGGTAGGAGTGATTCTTTAGATCTACCGCCTAGTGGATGCGCCCCCAATTACTTCTAACACTCATGAGGGTTTTTTTTCACCTCAAGAACAAGGTGTCCCACTGGTTGTTCATGAAGGCAGGGGCGGACAACAGTGTTCATACCCAGATAAACATGGTCCGTAGAGTAGGATGGGTTGGACGTGGCCCTAAGTCAATTAGAGGGAACTGGTGGGGAATTTCAACAATATGTGGGATGCCACCAGAATTCTGACTTCCTCCCAGTGCTTAGGGGGCTCGGGTATTGGGGTGCGTCCGTTGGGGTTCTTTTATAAGCCAGGGTTGGGCCCTGTAAAATGTTGCCCCCATAATACCCGGGTGCCCCAGACCTTCCTACCCTCGCTTTGTTTTCCACCCGAGAGCAATACGCTCATTCTCTTTTTTCCGCTTTGGGGCAAATAGCTTCCAACATCCTGAGGCTCCTCTTGGCCCCTTTCCGTTTCATGGTTGGCCCTCAGGGGAAATCTTGCTCACTTCCCCATCTCTAATACATTTAAAACTCTGGGCACCCTGGAGGGGGTAGATTGACTGCCTAGTATTGCTCATGGGGCTGAAGAGAAATCGATGGAAACAGAGGTGGGAGGCTGTCCATCAGATCCTCATATCAGTGACCAGTTGGGGGTTCATATCATGGGGCATAACTGGGCTAGATGCAAAACCCAAATTGGCTACATTTTATTAAATCCTACCAAGTCTTAGCTTTTCAAGAAACACGGCCCCTTAAAACCACCCCTTTTTTAGATCATTTTGTTCACTTCTGGGTGAGCCAAGGCCGGGTTGTGCATTTTAATCTCTCTAGCATTAACTTGTGTGGCGACCAACGTGGAGTCAGACTGCCCTTACGTAGGTGCCACCTTACTTACTTTTCCTGACAAGTCGCTGGTATTAATTGTGAATGTATACAATCCTAATTTTCGCTCGCCTTACTCTGAAGCCATTCTTAAGACCGGCTCGGTTATAGAGAAATTTAAGAACTCATTTGTCCCTTGTCGAGGCGATCCGGCAAGGAGGGTGTTGATAATGGTCATGGCTGACTTCAATATCCATCCTTGCCTAGGGCCCTGTTTCACTTTTCAGGACCCGTTGCCTGATAAAGAGTCTCCACTCCCCCTTTTCAAACACTCCTCTCAAGGGGAGCAGTTAAATTGTCAGATCCACTCTCAGAACCTAATCATCCCCAGTGTCTAGGCAGCTCCCAGGTATGTCGAAAGAGGGGCAGAATCAATTGTTGATCACATCTTGATCTCATTGTTCACTCTCTAGCTCTTTGGGGGACTTCCAGATCAAATGGGTAGGGTGGAGGGATCACAACCTTTTGACACTATAGCTAAAATATCAGAGTCAGAGTTTTTCTTCACCCACTCCTAGCTTGCAACATTTGACCCCTACGGACCAAGACAGATGCTTAAGGAGGAGTAAAATTAACCCAGAGGAAATCTGTGGGACGCTTTTCAGCCAGTTTAGTCTAGACATTGAATGTTATCTTAATCTGAATCTTTGTCCCAAGAACGTTCTTACTGTGTTCTCGGCACTTTGCACCGGGGTAAATTCTGCCCTTGTTGCTCCCAGTCGTGGCCCTCCTGCCTCTATTAGACCCCGATGATTTAATGAAGCATGCTCAAAAGACCATTGCGCATTAAAAACAGCTCTTAAGCGCCGCCCAAGAGAGGGGCTGAGATACAGAGTGCTAGATCAAACTATAAGATGGCGCTGAAGGAGAGGAAAGAATCCCTTAAGGTTGAAACCCGCTCAGTTAGTCTGCGCTACCGATTCTAATGACCAAGCAGCATTTTGAGGAGCTGTAAATCACCCCTTCCTGACTGAGGATACCATGTCTAGTTTGGCTACCACTATTCTGTAAGCTAACTGGTTTGACCCTTTCTCTCAAATCTTTCCATCAGTGACAGAAACAAGTCAATGACCTCGAACTCTGGTATGAAGGCAGTTAGTTTCGCCTTCATCTCCGTCTCTATCATGGAAGTTTCTAGTGCCAACAGATGTTTGTCCTTTAATAAGGCTCCTGGTCCAGATGATGTGCCAGCTAATCTATACAAGAGTGACGTTGCCATCTGGGCTCCCTTATTAACAAACATTTTAAATGCTGCAGCTTCTATTGGCCCTTTAACTTCTTGATCGCAATCCACTATAGTGCCGGTTTTCAAAAAGGGCGGGGGGGGGGGGGGGCGGGTCCCAAAAGGTTACAGGCCAATCTTGCTCATTGACACCAAAGTCAAGGTTTTGTGTCAGGCTGTTTTAACAAGGCTGTCAAACTGGGCTAAAGAGAAGAACATAATCATTGATTCTCAGTATGGGTTTAGGCCTGGCCCGGGTACCATTGAACAATGTTTACATTTACATCTCTTGATCCAAAAGTATAGGATGGCCAAAAAGGGTTCCCTCTTTCTGGGATTTATGGACCTCTCGTTGGCCTTTGATCGGGTAAACCGATCAAAGTTGTGGTCCTTACTGTTATCTCTAAGGGTAGAGCAGACCCTTGTCTCTTTCTTGGTAGGCATCCTTATGGATATATCCGTCCTCTGTCAGATTCAGGGAGGATGGCACCTGTACAAAAAGATTTCCTATTACCAGAGGTGTGAGACAGGGTTGTATTTTGGCCCTCTTCCTATTTACCATCTACATCAATTGCTGGAAGTGCAAGGAGACCCCCCTCAGACAGGCTCTCGGTCGTTACCAGTCCTTTTATATGCTGATGATGCCGTCCTTATGTCAAGGATGGCACTGGACCTTCAGTGACTTCTAGACTCTTATGTTAAGTTTATGGAGGACCTGGACCTTTCAGTTAACACCTCGAAATCCTTCGTGATGGCTGTGAGCCCTAAATCCACCAAAAACATTAGTCATTACTGTCTTAAAGCCAAGATCACGCAGTTTTGCTCTTTTAACAATCTGGGTATCCTGTTCGATGATAGGTTCTCCTGGGCCATCCAGTCGAAAAGGCTTACCTTAGCCAGACTGCATGGTGCAGTCTTGGATTTCAGCCTTAGGGGGGGCAGGAAACCTGTACAAGCACTGCTCCATATCTATAAGTCTAAGTGTGTCTCTGCTACCTGTTACGGCAGAGCTATCAGGGGGTTTCCCGATTGCAGTCCCCTTCAGCTAGAGGAAAATATGTTTTTTAGGCGATTGCTGGGGTGACTCTAAGCTCACCTACATTTGCAGTACAGGAGGAACTTGGCCTCAGGTACATTCTGGACATCATTAAACTTAGGCCTATATTACTCTGGCTGATGATATGGTACAAAAGTAAGCCAACTCGTAACAGGCTGATTATCTGGGATTGTCTTTCTTTAGCCAACACCAAAGCAATGCCCTGGTTATGTTACATCCAGTGTGCACTGACATCTTTGGGCCGTCCCAGCCTTGTTACGCAGCCTGAGGAAATTGCCAAGGCGAACTACCTTTGGGTCAAACAGCATTTTCTATCTCAGCTTTCTGTCTTTAGAGAGGATCAGGAATTGAATAAGCCAGCTATCCGACCTTACTGTTTGATTAAACACCTCCTTGAACCATACCTGACCTGGATTATTAATGTTTACCATTGCCAGCTTCTATCCAGGTTCAGGCTGAACTCCTTCCTCCCATTGGTTCATTTTCCCAATGGGTGGGCTGCAGATGGCTCCTTAGGTCCTTGTGAGTGTGACAAAGTTTCAGCTCAGTCCATGATACATGTTGTAATGTTCTGTAGATTATACACTCTTCCAAGGAAAAACCTCTTGCTTCCCATTTTGAGAGAGGCACAGTTTTCACAAGTTCGGCCAGCAATGGTGTTCCTCTCCATGTTGGGGAGAAATGCACACCTGTATATACATGGGCTATTTTTTGAGTAGCACCGTTAAGATCCGTAGGGCTTGGCCTTACTCTGTTTTCACTAATTGACTATATTTTATTGTCGCTGATATATGCAGTAATTGTGCCTGTTCTCTCTTTTATTTATGGTTTACTGTCTGTGTATTATGTATTTTATCAGCTTGTGAATGGATTTGTACATTTTATGAGATTTGATCTGTTTTATATTTTTTATCGTTATTTATTTAACCAAATAAAGAGATTTTACTACTACTTCAGACAGGTGGGTTCTGAAGGTTGTGAGATAAGGATAGCACACAGAGTTCACATCTCCTCCAATGGACTCAGGGATCATACCTACTCCTGTTCCAATATCTAGATGAAACAGAAAGCCTTGGAGGAATTAATTTGATCACTATGCATAAAAAGGCCATCATTCAGGATCCAGAGAAAGAGAAGGGAAGGGAGTTTACTCATTGCGTTTCTTATGCCTAAGGTGAATGGAGGTTATTGGATGGTCATAAATCTGAAGACTCTGAACATGTCTGTGAGGAAAATTCCTCGCAAGATGGAAGCTTAACAATGGATAATTCAGTTGGTGCAGAAACATCATATTTTATTGCAACCCTGGATTTGTTGGATGCATATTTGCTTGTTCCAATGGCAAATCAGCAAAAGTATCAGAGGGTTTGTGTGAAGTATCGATATTGGCAGTTCAGAGTTCTCCCCTCTGAGTTGACATAATCTCTGAGAGTTTTCACGAAGGTGGTAGCTCCTCTAGTTGCACATCTTCTTCTAAAAGGCATATTGGTATTTCCATATCTAGATGACTGGCTTCTGCAAACTTAATCCCAGCAATAAACGAAGCAACACATAGATCAGACCAATGCTATGCTAGATCAGCATCACTTTCAACTTAAGAGAGCCAGGGGTCAACAAGAGCCTTCGATGGATCTCATCTTCAAAAATCCGACACTCAAATGGGGAAAGTCTTTCTGCCAGTACAAAGAGCAGTTCATCATGAGACCTTTTAACATCTTTGCTACAGAAGAAAGAAGTGACAATCTTCAATTGAATGGAAGTACAAGGACATATGGCGGCATGTGTACTTACGTTACAGTGGACAAGATTACACATAAGACCACTGCTATGTTGTGAACCCATCTAAAACATACATTAAGTATTTCTCCTACTAAGATTGACCCTATATCTCTTTACACACTTCATTCACTTTCCCCGTGCCTTACTCATCCCAGTGCCACTGACTAGAAACTTTGGCATATAATTCAACCTTATTATATTCATGGTGTCTTTCACAACAACTGTAGACAGTGCTACTAGGTACCAGTTAGTAAGAAACCTTAGTGTATGGCCTAACATGTCCTTCCATCCTGCCAAAACATTCACACTAGTCCTCAGCAGTGGCGGCCAGCACGGATCACTGGTGGAGGGGGTAGCCAGGAGGGGGGGAGACGCGGGAAAAGTGGGTGTAAATTAAAAAAAGAAAAAAGAAAATACCTTCTCGACCCTTCTTCGTTTTGCCTCGCAGTCCCTCAATCTGGCCAGAACAGGAAGCACACCCAGGCTCCCAGTCAGCCAATCACAACGCTGCAATACAGCGTTGTGATTGGCCTGAGCGCCGTGGTTCGGTGCTCAGACGCTGACTAGGAGCCTGGGCATGTTCTCCACGCAGGCTGTAATGCAGCCTGCGTGAAGAACATGCAAAGTGCGCATGAATGTTTGGCCGGCCCAAGACGGCCGGCCAAACATTCATGCGCACTTACAGTGTGCTCACTACTCCCCCTGCTCCTGTCGTGAGAGCAGCCCCGCACCACAAAGCTGCCAGACATCAGGACAAAATAAAATGATAATAACACAAGATATTATCATTCTATTTTTCCTTAACTTCGCTGCTAAAAAGCAGTGGTGCGACGCTCCTCCCCCTTAGCGGAGGAGCCACCACTGGTTCTCAGCACACAAGACTATTGCAATAGTTTATGTCTGTCTCTCTAGCACTCTCTTTCACCATCCAGCAGTGGTAAACTTTGCCACACAAACTCGATAACCTCCCCAAAGATAGTTCTGCCTAACAGTATTGTCAGCAGGCTGGATGGCTAGCAGCCAAAACAGAACCTTATACAAATGACTAATCCTAGTCTTCACAACTATGAAAGAACTGTCCCCAGCCACGTAGAGAAAGTCCTTGTGAAGTGCCTTCCCATTTGGTCCCATGCAATATTCACTCTGCAAACGGAAATCCCCTATGCAGGCCAAAACATGCAAGAGTATGGCCTTATTCAGTATTTTGACTTGCTTGGTTCTCAGCACTGGACCATGCTTTCCACTGACAGGTTCCATCTCCTCTATCCCCACTTTCACGACCTCTCTACAAATACAGTTTATTAAACAAGAAGGAAAGATCTGTCTCTCCCATCCTCTATCCTTCCACGTTTCTCATCTATCTTGTCCCCAAGTAAATATGCATATGTAAGATAAATAGATGTATGTACTTTCTTGCATTGGATTGCATTGTCTTATATTTTCCAGTTACCAGTCCCACAATCCAGTTTATCTTTTTCACTCAACCTATTCATTCAACTGTGTATTATGAATCTTGTCACTATGCACAGAATGTCTTGTGGAAATGCTCCTGCTGCTGTTCTATAAATAAGTAAATAAATACATAAATAAGTTAAGGCTGCCCACATCGCTTTCATGTCACTCATTGTCTTCTGTAATTTCTTCTGATGTCATGTGCAACCATTCCTTGTAATTTGTTTGGGGTGACATGGCATGTGATGTTATGTACAACAATTATATAATGAGGGCTAAGGTTGTGTAATGCCATTTCCTGTGCTACCATCATTATGCTAATTACTTTTTGTTGGGATTGAAAAGTTATCTGCATGGTAATGGACATGTACCCCTTCCCTGAGTGGCCAATTGTACTGTCGTCTGCATCCCTAATGCTGACTTTTGTTGTCATAGGTAAACAACGGTCATGCATGTGCACCGTGGCTAGACCTATCTCATGGATTGCAGTTTTCTTAGACCAGGAGGGACGCCCAAAGCACTATTCTCATAGTGGTAGAAGGCTACTGCCTTCACCAGGAGTTAAGCAGCACTAGCAGGGTGATAGCAGCATACAGTATAGTGATCAGTAGTAGAGAACTGGTCCTTTTTAACCTGTGTCACTGGAGTGAGGCCTACAGCCTCACTCACCTTTTAAAGTCTTGCTGCTCTGTGCTTAACTCACCCATTGCCTACATCAGTTAGATGTGAAGTGCTGTGCAGTGAAGGAGTGGTGGCTCTGCACTGGTTGTGTGTGTGCCTGTAAAGGTTACAATACAGGGATCGAGCAGTGCTGTTCAGTGCGTGCATGGTCTATGTGTAACTGCGAGGAGCGCAGTACACGAAAGATGTAGTGCTGTGCAGTGCATTTGTGGTGAGTGTATGTACTGGGTGTATGTGTACCTGAGAGGAGTACAGTACATGAAGGATGTAGTGTTGTGCAGCGCACATATTGACAATGTGTGTGCTGGGTGTATGTCTGCCTGCAAGTGGCACAATACAGAGAGGCTACAATACTGAGCAGTGCGCGCAGAGTGAATGTGCGTGCTGGGTGTATGTGAGCACAAAACATTGAGGTAACAGTGTGTCACGATGTTCCGGCTGTTGACCTACCGGGAGAGGAGGATCCCGACATGTTCCCTCGTTATCTCTCGCCCCTCCTTTCTTTTCAGTCCTCTGCAGCTTCAAAGGTGCTGTGGAGCTTTAAGGACCTGGACGCTCGGGACTCTGAGCCCGCCCACCAACCCGGACCGGGGATTCCGATTGGAGGGGACGGTCACACCTCCGGAGTCATAACGAGGCCGCAGGGGGAACTCAGCGCGCAAGCCGACTGGACGACGGAGAAGGAGGAACAGCTGACCAGTTTCGCCAGACCGACATCGTACGAAGAGCTGCGACCGCGAGGACCAGAAGAGCCGGCAGTGAAGGAGACGGAACACTGTCCAGAAAAGGGGCGCCGGACCCGATTCGGCACCGCGAGAAAGCCAGCCACGCCCCCGGAGGAACGTGGCTACAACAGGTACGTGCTCGCCTCAAAGCAGCGTACTTAAAAGGAACCTCTGGGTGGGAAGCCTGTTAGAAGGGCGGAGGGAGGCACGCAAACGCCCGCTGAAGTACCGACAGTACAATCCTACTGCTGTACCTCGTTGCGCATTTTAACTTCACCGGTGACGGATGGTGGTGCTCTCTCTCTCCCTCACTTCCTTCCCCGTTATCGCTATAGTCCAGAAGGACTTTGAAACTGATAGTAGTTTCTCTTTTCTTTTGACATATACCCGCCCTTGGCTCCTTCCCGACGGACGTGATCGCTGAGACGACCCCAGACCGGAGAAGAGCCCCCGAAGATCCACTGACGGAAGAGATCCACCCCCGATTGTTTTGGACTTTAATTTTCCCTTATACACCTTGGAATAAAACTCGACCAAGAGTACCTAACCCTTCGTGTCTGATTCTTGCCGGGCCCCACACATGGTGGAGAATGCGGGCAATCTAGCTCCATAGACAGAATGGAGAACCTAATACAACAGCTGATTACGAGTCAGCAGAAGCTGGAATGGGCCCTCGAGAAGCAGATGGCGACGGCCCAGGCCGACCGCGAGGTGTTCAAGGACTCTATGGGTCAACAGGTTGAGTGCATTCAAAGGGTAGCCGTCGACCAGCTCCAGCTGACTACCCAGATGCAGAACCGCACCGGGGGCCAACCAACCAACCCCCACATTTCCTTACAGAAATACCTCCCGGGAGAGGACCCCGATGTATTTCGAACCAACTTTGAACGGGCGGCACGGGCCTGTGGGTGGCCGGCCGCCAAGTGGCCCTTCTTCCTGGCCCCTTTGCTGAGCGGGGAAGCACAGGCCGCCTACCAGGTGGCTAATCCTACGGGTACTACTCCATATGCGGAGGTGAAAAACATTATTCTAGACCATCTAGGCGTGGATCCCGAGGCCTATCGGGTACGCTTTCGGAAGGAGAGGGGAATGCCCGGAGATAACCCCAAGACGCTATACTTCAAGCTCAAAGCTGCAGCCGACAAGTGGCTGAAACCCCAGGAACGGGGAAAGGAGGAGATTATGGAGCTAATCTATCTGGAGCAATTCTTGGAATCCCTCCCCTACCCCACACAACGATGGCTGAGGCAGCATCCTAACTTAACCGCCTCCCAAGCAGTAGACATGGCCACCACTTTCGCCCGGGCCCAGCCCCGCTCCCTTCCTGTGGACACAAGCAAACAACGGCTGGCCGCACCTCCCCCAAGAACAGAGAGAAGGGTCCCAAGATCTATAACAGAACCGCCACGTCCTCGCTTCCACCCCGAGACCCCAACGTCCAGGGGACCACAGTGTTTTGACTGTGGGGAGTGGGGCCATATCGCCCGATTCTGCCCCCTAAAAAAACAGACAGAAGAACCCATGGACGTGAGCTGTATCCCCCGTACGGTCCTATATACAGAGGAAATGGGGCCATGTTTTTATGTGAGTGTGCAGGTGAACGGACAGCCAGTAAAAGCCCTCCTTGACTCGGGCTGTTGTCAGTCTGTTGTTCAGGAATCCCTCGTGTCCTCTTCTGTCCTTAGCACCGCCGAACGCATACCCGTAAGGTGTGTTCACGGTGATGTTCATACCTACCCCGTCATACACCTCCCCATCCTCGTGTCCGGTGAAAAGTCCCTCCAGGTTAAACTCGGGGTGTTACCATACCTCCCGGAGGACTTGATATTAGGACAAGATAACCCACTCTTTATACAACTGCTCAGAGAGACCATGCAGGACCTTAACCCTTCTCCCCCAGGACAGGTAGCTCTTCTCACGCAAGCCCCTTGGCTCTCTGACCGGAGTTTCCGGTATTGTCAGGAACACGACCCCACCCTACAACATGCCTGGTCACGAGCCAAACAAACTCCCACAACACAAAACCCGGTCTATCCTCTGTTTCACATCTTAAGGGGTCTCCTATACAGAACAGAGAATGATAAAGCTTCTCCCCAACTACTCGTCCCACAGGCCTTCAGAGAGCAGTTATTGTTTTTTGCACATACACACCTACTGGCTGGACACCGGGGAACACAAAAGACGACACAGATGCTATTGCGGAATTTTTATTGGCCGGGGGTGTATTCCCAGATCTCCAAATATTGTCAAGAATGCGAAATCTGCCAACGAAAAAACCCCTACCGCCCTCCAGCTGTTCCCCTACAACCGCTCCCCATCATAGTTAATCCCTTCGAGCGCGTTGGGATGGACTTGATAGGCCACCTGCCCCGTACAAAAAAAGGCAACCTGTATGCGCTAGTCGTCGTCGACTACGCCACCCGCTATCCCGAGGCCTTTCCTCTGAGAGCCCCCACTACCACCAACATAAGCGACCGTCTGGTCGAGTTGTTCTCCCGTGTCGGTTTTCCTAAAGAGATACTCACCGACCAGGGGACCCCCTTTGTCTCACGATTGATGTCCCAGGTCTGTAAGACACTAGATATATCCCACATAAAGACCTCGGTATACCACCCCCAAACCGATGGTCTTTGCGAGAGGTATAACGCCACCTTAAAGCTCTCTTTAAAAAAGATGTTATCCTCAGAAGGTAGAGACTGGGATATGCTCCTCCCTTTAGCTCTCTTTGTAATCCGTAGTCAACCTCAGAGCAGTTTGGGGTGTTCACCCTTTGAGCTTCTTTTTGGACGGCGTCCGCGCGATCTGTTGGAGATCACCAGGGAAGCCTGGGAAGAGGAGAAGCAGGAAGAAACCTGTTCTTTCCTTGATTATACCTCTGCGTTGCGTACCCGCATCCATAAACTACGCGATTTCGCGGACGCCAACCTCGAAAAAGCCCAAACCAAGCAACAACTCTTTTATGATAAAGGGAAGAGGTGGAGACATTTGGACGTAGACGATTGGGTTTTGATCCTCCTACCCTCTAGTCTAGCAAAGGTCCGCTCAGAATGGAAGGGGCCCTTCCGTATAGTAAAGAAGATAGGGCTCACCACCTATCTGGTACAGCTATCACCAAAGAAATCCCAAATGTACCATATAAATCTTCTTAAGAAGTGGCTCGGCCCAGTGCCCCAAACCGTACACTTAGCGCTCTCTCCAACGGAACCAGAGAGCACTATTGAGTATCTGGGTGTAAATGAGGCCCTGACAGACTCCCAAAAAGGGGCCCTACTGGAAGCCCTTCTGCCATACTCTCCTCTTTTTTCGGATTGGCCCGGAAAAACAAACCTGATCGAACATTCCATAACCACCCCACCAGGCAAAACCATCAAGCAAAGACCGTATCGGATACCTGCAGCCAGACGGGAGGCCATCAACACTGAGGTAACAAATATGTTGAAAATGGAGGTGATACAACCCTCCCAAAGTGAATGGTCATCCCCCATAGTCCTCGTGCCCAAACCTGACGGGTCCGTACGTTTTTGCATAGACTTCAGGGCCGTCAATGCTGTCTCAAAGTTCGATGCACATCCGCTACCAAGGGTGGACGAACTCATCGAACGGCTCGGGGATGCCGAATACATATCCACGTTGGATCTCACAAAGGGGTATTGGCAGGTGCCCCTCAAACCCCAAGATCGGGAGAAAACCGCGTTCTCAACCCCTACAGGGCTCTTTGAGTTCACAGTCCTCCCCTTCGGCCTACACGGGGCACCTGCCACCTTCCAGCGACTTATGAACAAGGTCCTCGCAGAACACCAGGGATATTCAGCGGCTTATCTTGACGATATCGTCATTTACAGTCCTGTCTTGTGGATTGTTACCTGCCTTGTTATGTTGGCCTAGGCCTGGCTGCCATGCTGCTTTTCTTTGCGCACGTTACACTGAGCCGGGCCTCCCTCGCCCTTTGCTCGTGCCAAGTTCTTTTGCACTGTCTGCATCTTCTGTTGTTCACCTTTTGGGCTCAGTCTGCACAAACATGTACAAGGTCGCATAACAATGTATTTTGGTTCTTCCTGATATGGCCAGTTTCGCGCACCCAGACATAACATTAGGTGCAATTGCCATGAAGAATTTGGTATGCTTTTAATACTGTGGTTTATTAGTGATTAACACACTTGGAGAAATCCCTTTCAGTGAGAAGAGCTATGATGTCCTGCTGATGTAATTCTGCATCTAGAGACTGAGGTATGGGGGTTCGCTAGTCAAAGCCCAGAGGTCTTCTATTATTATAATAAACTGTCTTACTGCAAGGGGAGGGTGGTAATGTTATTTATACGTTTATCCACTGAGTTCTGAGATGCTTTCCCCGTTTGTATTCTATGGAATTGTAACCATGCTGCTTATATTAGTCATATGTATTATGCTATTAGTACTGACACGTGTACTGTACATTAGAGCACGTAAGTTGGAATAAACATTTTAACCTATCCAGTGTCTCTTCCTACGCACCTTGTGGACAAGTACGAGTGAGTGACGAAAGAGGGTTTTTGCTTCTGCGAGTCCTGAGATAAAGATACTGTGTTCTGGGTTGTCCAAACATTAGTACTTGGGTGCTAATGGGATGCTAAGCTAGTTGGGTTGGGGTATTTGGGTGCTACGGTATATGGTGGCAGACCACTGTATTCCGGGGTCCCATTTTCCTGTGCATAGCTCTGTGTATGTGCAGAAACCTTATGACATGGCGCGACCACCGTGGGGCAGCTTATCTGCGAGACGCTTGAGTAGTACTTGTGCTTGTCCACAAACCCCTCGCGTACGCTTCCGGAGGCGTAAGTGACGGTGATACCTCCTATATTGAATGTTTTATAGGTTCTTTCAAGCTTGATGTTATTAAAAAAGGTTAGTTAACAGACCCATTTTTGTGCTCCCTGTTGGGTTGTCGAATATAATTGTTTAGTCATGGCTGGTGTGGCGATAGCTGCACATAGTCGAGGAGCACTCCGAGACCACTTAGCTGTGTATGGAGTGCCCGATGCTGGGGTCGAGTTGGTCTTTGTGGTTCAAGCCGATGCGGCTTATCACTTTGAAGTGTTTTACACTTGGATCGCTTTTGAAGCGGTGGATGCAGGTGATAAGCTGTTTCATGAATATAAACCCACCGCTATTCCTGCTGCCTATCGACCCTATACTACTCTTGAAGTGCCTCTCACGGCTTGGCAGCACCGTGTTTGGTTTAATGGCGCCCTACCACAACCAACTACCGCAGTTCGTTTAGGCCCCTTGTCAATTCAGGGGGCCACTTGGCCTGTATTGGCCGGGTATACCCCGCATCCAAATTATCTGGCATTACCGCTAGCGGAACTGCGCACTATGCATACCGGATTGGTGCGAGTGCATCGAGCCCTGGTGACATACGTTACAGGTAGCCTCCATGGAGCTGCTCCTGTAGTCGCAGGCCAACCAGCTATTGCAGCTGGAGTGACTATAAGTCCTGTCATGGTAAATTCTGTGATGGGCAAACGTCCACAAAATAAGGACGACTATCCTTACTGGCTTGCAGAAAAGTTTGATCAGATAGAAGCAGTGTTTCCCATACATCCCCAGTAGATAAACACCGCATCCTCACGATAAGTTTGCCAAAAGACATAATCCCCGATTTGACATCATGTGAAAACTGGGGTAAGGTATTCGCAGCAGTTTATTCAAAATGTTTTGGAACTCCTTCCATGACGGTTCTACCCTCTGTAATTAAAAAGTACAGGATGAACATGGCCCTGAAGCGGCTGTGGAATTAGGGATGAGACTAGTGGGAGTGTTTGATGTAGTAGCTGAGCTGATCCTTGGAAATGTCAAGGGCGATGCTATGAACTTTCAAGTAGCGAATGCTTTGGCTTTGGTCCCAGAGTTGGACAGGCCTCGCGAATTACCGAAAATTATTGCCCGGGCTTATAAAACAATTGGAAGAAATAGCCTGGGCAACAAGCCTTTGTAAAAATGCAAACTCAATCGCAAACACAAGTTACACAAACAAAAAGTGCATCTGAGAAAGATGATAGACCAGTCTTCACTAAAAAGAGTTGGAGACAGAAAAAACAGGGTAAGCAACAAAAGAAGCCGGGGTCGAGAGGAGCTTCCCCAGTTTCGGTTTCTCTGAACGTACTTATGATTTACGTGATAGGTCAAGGATTAAATCACCAGAAAGGTTTCAGAGCTCTGATACGCGTTCTCCTCGTTCTTCACAGGCCCAGACGTCGTCACAGGCTGGTGGAGGAGGACGGCAAGATAGAGGAAGGGGCCGAGAGGCTCCCCAAGAGCGAGACCAACCTCGACAACAAGTCAGAGGGAAAGCAGAAGATTTTCATCCTCCTCGACCGCAATTTCAGAAGAAAAAGGTTGCCGCTGTCACAGCGAAATATGCCTCAGACCGTGAGAACGAGACTCCAGAATTGGACGTGGGCAGTGACCCTCCTAGACAGCGCCGCGGAAGTTACCATAGTGCGGGAGGCGCTACGTCCTCATATGGAGGCGACAGCAACTGAAACATTCGTTACTGTAGAGACAGCTGACACGAGAGTGGCACCCCTGACAGGCTATATAATATAGTCATACAAATTGAAGGTGACATACCGCGTGAAATAAAAGGGATCTTTTGGGAAAATCTGACCTCTTCATATGACATTTTGTTAGCGGAGGTGGATTGGCCACCCCATTCGTTTTAGCTGCACATAAAGGAGAGGAGGTAATCCTTCCAAGCTTTTCAAGGCATGTCCCAAAAGACAAAGCTGAAGCACTTGCAGCTGAGTGGGCTGTGTACCTGGCACCAGCGTTATACCGCAACCATGTGGGATGGGATGAAGAATCACCTCCTCATGCAATACCTTTGCGGTCACTACCGCAGCCACAACCCCAATATCCCATTAAACGGCAGGCAAAAGGCCCCGTCTCCGAAATTCTGACACAGTTGGAATATCAGGGAGTAATTGAACCATGCGTATCACCTATGAACAATCCCCTTTTCGTGGTTTCTAAACCCGATGGATCGTACCGCTTAGTTTTGGATTACCGGCATTTAAATACTCATTGTCGGAACTTTGCGGTGCAAAATACACACAGTTCTGCGCTTGTAGACAGTCTTGTTCGTAAAAAATACAAAACGACACTTGACCTTTCAAACGGTTTCTACACGCACAACTTAGCCCCGGAGAGTGGTCAATGGACCGCATTATTCTTGAATTTGCGGAGCAGGGTTACAAATTTAACTTTGCTAAGTCACACATTGCTGAATATACAGATCTGTTCTTGGGCTATGAGCTCAATAACGAAGGTAAGGGCTTAGCCCCCCATTTCTTGGAAAAATGTGCACATTTGTGCCCCCAAATACTCTGAAGAAGCTTCAGTCTTTGCTGGGTTTCCTGAACTTTGGGCGTACATACATTCCCGAATATGCCCAGCGTATCAAGCCTTTGTATGCTTTGATACAACCTACTTATTCAAGGTCTTGCTGGCTGCCTGAGCATACCTCAATTCTGCAGTCCTTGCAGACAGACCTTTGGAGTCTAAATATCTTTGACTCGTGATAACCACACAAACCTGGTGATTAGAATAATTCCGGGGCGGTGGGATTCACCTATTTAACCTTTAATGAAGGTGATACAGTACCTATCGCATACAAGTCACATCTGTACACTTCCGCTGAATTGCGCTTTACATCTGTTGAAAAAGTTCTAACTGCAGTGCAAATGGCGATTCTAAAAGAACGCGCACTGGCACAGGGAAAGCGGATTCTGGTGGTAACACCCTGTCCTGCCCTAGAGGCAGTAACAAAGGCAAGTGTACCGAACTCAAAAGCAATGCATCCCCCGTTGGATACAATGGGCTACATCCTTGACGTCTTCGGACGTCACTTTTGTTTTTGATTCTTCTCTGCAGACTCAGGAGTTTTTGCAGTATGAATTCGTTCATCCTCCTCCTTTGTTTTTATTACCGCTTGAGGATTACAAATGTGTGATCTACACCGATGGTTCGGCGCAGCCGACCACTGGGTCCAAGCACGCTTATTCAGCTGCATGTGCTATTGTTGCGGGTTCCTTTGTAGATGGAAAGTTCAAATCCTCTGTAGTGCACACTCGCACACTTGGAGATAGTACCGCACAATTGGCCGAGCTGCATGCATTGCTACTTGCACTTGAGTTCGCTTCACAGGATGAGACCACTCTTATTGTATGTGATTCTTTTTACTGTGTACAATCTTACAATGACAATCTGTTTTTCTGGTCGAAAAACGACTACAAGGACGCAAAAGGAAGCACAATTAAGCATAAAATGCTTTGGGTTCGAGTGGCAGAATTGCAACAACGTCTGCCTCTCACACAGGTGGTTCACACCTTAGGCCATCAGCGGGTGGGCGCACACGATATTGGTAACGATCTGGCAGATGAAGCTGCCCGTTCAGCAGTAGTCACGTGTTCAGTAGCAGCGGTTACCAGGTCCATGTCTAAAATAGACCCTGTTATTTTAGCAGCTATTGCTGCAACCAAGGAAGGTGATAATTACCCTACAGGTTTCCCTTCCAAGTATTCTTACAAATTAAGTCCCGATCAGGTTCCTTATGTAACTATACCTGACGTTGGAGATCGGCTGATCCCCAACGCGGACCGCAGGAGTGCCTTGATATCAGCTGCACACGAAGGCATGGCTTCTGCTCATGCAGGTGTATCAGCTACGGTTTCCATCTTGCAGCAGCGTTATTGGTGGCGTGGATTGTATAAAGACACCCGTGCATTTGTGCTTTCTTGCGACGTTTGTCAACAGATTAAGCCTTCCACGGTAACACGTCCACCACAAACACCGCTCTGCATTGCTAACAGACCCTTTGGGTGTGTTTACTTGGATCACTGCGGTCCATTCTCATCAGACACTGCCTATAAGTACATCTTAGTGGCAGTGGACTCGTGCACACGGTTTCTCTGGGTCTGGCCACAACGAGTGCTGACGCCCGAAATGTAATCAGGGATTTGCGTGTCTTTGTGGGAATTTTCGCATGCGGCACCTTCCATTCGGACCAAGGTCCAGCGTTTGCCTCTAGGGCTTACAAGGATGCAATGGCTTCGCTTGGGGTGCGGGTGAAATTTTCGTCTCCGTATAGGCCTGAGGGCAACTCTATCGTTGAACGAATGAACCGTGACTTAAAGCAATCCTTAACAGCTAGGGTTATAGGTACTGGCAGGAACTGGCTGGCCCATTTGTATACCGTTCAGCGTGCACTTAATAATCTCCCTAGAAGACCTCTGGGTGGGCGGACCCCATACGAAATGCTCTTTGGCATAAGAATGTTTGTGCCTGACCTTGAGGGTCCAGACATCGCGGCGCAATCCGCCAAGTTTGATGTAGATAACCATTCTGCTATGTTACAGGACTTACAAGAAGCCCGAGACAAACTTGCAACTACACATTTGCCTTCAGCCACAGATCCTGCGTTGCAGATTCCGGTAGCCGGCTGGCTTCCGAAAATTGGAGAACTGGTTCGAGAGAAGGTTGAAAACAAAAAGGAATTTGGCCCCTCTTTTCGTGCACCGGTTCCAGTTCTAGGCTTGAAGGGAACACGTACAGTCATTTTACCACCGCTTCCTGGTCGCAAGGAGAACAGATACATCTCAGTGGAAAATGTCAAGCTACAGCGCCTGGCCGATCCTGAATAGTGTCACACCAGCGGTCTCTTGTCCTGCCATTTATCGGACATATGTTCGTGGCCCATCTACACGAACGGTCGCTGATGCTGTAATTGAGATGGTCGATTTGCCTGAATCCTCTATTTTGCCTGAAACTATAATTGATCCCCAACTCTCCACCAACATCGACGAGGACGAGTATACTTATCCTGCATCTGAATCAGTGGCACATCAACCAACAACGCCACTTGGCCCGACTCGTTATTCTTTTGATTCGGATTCCACCTCTTCAAAAGTCCCATCCAAGTTCAGTATTTTTGTATCCTGGTTTAGAGACAATTTTTTGATTCCACCCTGGACATACCTCTGGTTGGTACTTTTCTTGATATTTTTGTTCATGTCCATTGGCTTTGTCACAGTGTTTTTTCTATTAATTAATGGTCACTATTTACCTGAACGGCTCTGCTGTAGACTCTGTTTCTGGAACTTTAGCTCCTCATTCCTCGTCTCACATCATGAAGCGTGACCACACATTTGTGAACATTTCAGCCTTCCCAGTTGCTGATGGCATCGTATGGGATGCAGTGAACTATCAAATCCATGGTCCGACGGAAATTATTAATGTACCTAATGTCCTTCGTGTTTCAATGGGTGATGTAGTACAAAATAATATTCATTCTGATGATTGGGATGTGCATGCCGTTGAAGCATTGTTTGCCGATTTAAAATATTATGCATCTTTTAATGCTGAAGATCTATATATGAATTCTGCTAATTATGCCGATTTGTATTGTTACCAACATTGGGGTAATCATTTTCTTCATAAGCCCAGTGCCCTGCGAAGTTCTGTTAACTACACCCAATGGGAACATTGTCCAAACCCCTTGCCAGGTAGCTCACAAACTCTTCTAAATAAGTTTACCTATTTTACTGATTTTAATCGGTCAAACCCCGCATCCTATTATTTTAGACTAAATACCACGTCAACTCAGAAAATTATGTTAACACACACCAAATTGCTTTATTCGGGTTCCTTTTTAAGTGCCCTAGCAGTGGGTGGTTATGAGTACTGGGACAATACAGTGGATTTAAAATCTATTTGGGGCTCCAAGCCATGGCAGGTACAGGGAACGGAGGCGTTGCATCGTGCTTGCCTCATCCCTACCCAAATTATGTTCCTGAATGCTTCCATCTATCAGACTACATGTTGGGGCTTAGCAACCACTAAACAATTGAATACGCCATCAATACCATCCCTGTCGAGTTTTCCAAATGAAAGCACACGATTCAATATGTCCATTGTGTCCCTGCAGGCAATGTTACAGAATAATTCGTTTAATGTTTCTAAGCTGGTTCAGTCACCCTGGTTAATATGGCCTATATCATCTAATGCATGTCAAATGCGTTTTCATGATACTGGTGCTAGCTACACACAGAATAGGCCTGATCCGAGGTTTACTGATGCCCGTACTGTCACTACATACTCTGTTGGTAAATTATGCAAACAATGGCTGCAACATTCGTCCCTTGATTCTGTTAAACAACATTTGTCCCTCCTTACAGGCAATATTGATCTGTCCGACTTTGTTTTGGGACCTCGTGGTCCCCGACCTAAGAGATTCATTTATGAAACATATAATGAACTCTGGAAGCTATCACAAATGGAAGCTGCTTCCCGTCTTCGGGAAATAGATCAAGCAAATATGGAAAAAGTGCTCGCTGTTGTTGACAATAGTATTAATACCCTGTCTTCTCGCATTTACACTTTAGAGAATATTGTGTCCTCTGTTGTTGATATTGTACAAGATGATGTTTCTGTGTTATATCATGGTCAGAATCAATTGCGCTCAGTTATGCAGTTTGCATGGACTTTGCAAACACTTAAGTTGGGTAAAGTTCCTTGGCATTTCTTGAACACCTCTGCCTTATTTCTACCTTTTAACTTAACTGATAAACAGCAATTTATGTCCATGAAGGATGCAACTTACACTCTATTACATATCGAGAAGGTGGATCCTTTGCCGTTCTCTGTTGCAGAACTCGATTCTGCTGTATGGCTAGTTCATGGGGTTATCGTTTTACCTTTTTCCTTGTTTGAATTTGACTCGTGCATGAAACATTATCCTGTGGGCCGTTACCGGCCATTGGGCAGTGCTTTCCTGCATGAACTCTGGTCCTTGCCTTTCATGTATAAATGCCTTCGGGACGGCAAGGAAGTCTTTCTCACGGGGGAGTACTGCGACTCGACTATAGGTCATTCGCTTATTTGTAAACACATTAAATTGCATGGCTCATGTAGCGTTTCTTCTCCTAATCTTGCTTGTGTGCTGAAAGGTATTCCTGCTCCTGTTATTTCACCTACTTTCACTCTCCTTTCCAATGGTAGTTATTTACTTTTAAATAACGAAAACTGTTGTGGCCTGCAAGCTGGCATTCCTTACATTGTAACAGTTTCGCACAGAGTTGTCTGCTGCAAAAATGTGCTTTATCCTCCCCCTCATGGCACGGTTGATATCTCTATTTGGCCTTCCATCCCTACCATGGAAGCTGATTTCAATAGACTGAGCAGAATAAAGGCACTATTATTAAACGAGGAAGTTATGCTCACGTCCGCCCGGGAGACATTCATTCTCCAGGTGGCGAGTACCCACAGTGAAATACAGGCCCTTTTAAACACTAATCTCCCCAACATTTTGGGGAGTTAATACATCGTATTTTTAACGCATCTAACACTGAAGGCCTAGTACACTTTTTTAAGGTCGTTGGGTCGGGCTTGGTGTCCTCCTTCCAAACTATTTTTGGTGTCATCCCGGCTTTCATACATTCTATATTTTCCAGTGTCTTTGGCGGTTTCCCATTGATCCTCGCTTTAGCGACTGGTGTCTTGCTCTTACTTTGCTTTCTGCGCAATGGCTGCTCCCGATGGGACCTGCTCGATCCAGAACGCCTCCAGCTGCTCCGTGAGCGCCTTTTGGCCGGTTTTGGTGTCTTGCCATTGGCGACACTGAGTGTGTCATATACTCTTTCATTTCGCTTTGCGTATTTCACTTGCGTGCAACCTGTGATGACTTGTGTCCGCTGTCCTTTCACCTGGACTCTGGATTATTGCCTCTCCAATTCGTCATTGTCTGTTCCGGATTTTGTTCAGTTGATGGGTCCCTTAGAGGCCCATGAGCAGGACTGTTCCCTCGCTGGCTGTATGGCGCGTGCGGCTGCACTGGGGATTTTGGCGCAATGGGATATCTGGGCGGCTGCCCAGGATCTCCTACAACGAAGCTGTTTTAATTATCACGCAAGCTGTCCCGCATTGCTTATGGATGCTCCCTTTGCTAAGGAGCATTCCTGCTCTTTTGAACTCATGGATTGGATGGCATCTATGTTTTTGACGATTCCAATGATGAACTCTTGGAGGGTATGGCTTTTTTCTGTACTTTCACTTTCATGGATTGACCTGCCCTTCGCCGTTTGGGCGCTCCCTGTGCTCCAACGGCTCTGTTTTTCCTCTGTCCTGGCCGCCGGACTGTCCAGGGGAGGGTGTCTTGTGGATTGTTACCTGCCTTGTTATGTTGGCCTAGGCCTGGCTGCCATGCTGCTTTTCTTTGCGCACGTTACACTGAGCCGGGCCTCCCTCGCCCTTTGCTCGTGCCAAGTTCTTTTGCACTGTCTGCATCTTCTGTTGTTCACCTTTTTGGGCTCAGTCTGCACAAACATGTACAAGGTCGCATAACAATGTATTTTGGTTCTTCCTGATATGGCCAGTTTCGCGCACCCAGACATAACATTAGGTGCAATTGCCATGAAGAATTTGGTATGCTTTTAATACTGTGGTTTATTAGTGATTAACACACTTGGAGAAATCCCTTTCAGTGAGAAGAGCTATGATGTCCTGCTGATGTAATTCTGCATCTAGAGACTGAGGTATGGGGTTCGCTAGTCAAAGCCCAGAGGTCTTCTATTATTATAATAAACTGTCTTACTGCAAGGGGAGGGTGGTAATGTTATTTATACGTTTATCCACTGAGTTCTGAGATGCTTTCCCGTTTGTATTCTATGGAATTGTAACCATGCTGCTTATATTAGTCATATGTATTATGCTATTAGTACTGACACGTGTACTGTACATTAGAGCACGTAAGTTGGAATAAACATTTTAACCTATCCAGTGTCTCTTCCTACGCACCTTGTGGACAAGTACGAGTGAGTGACGAAAGAGGGTTTTTGCTTCTGCGAGTCCTGAGATAAAGATACTGTGTTCTGGGTTGTCCAAACATTAGTACTTGGGTGCTAATGGGATGCTAAGCTAGTTGGGTTGGGGTATTTGGGTGCTACGGTATATGGTGGCAGACCACTGTATTCCGGGGTCCCATTTTCCTGTGCATAGCTCTGTGTATGTGCAGAAACCTTATGACAGTCCTAACTGGGAAACACATTTACGGCACTGCCAGGCGGTTCTACAGGCCCTTCAACAGGCAGGTCTGCATGTGAACGCAAAGAAGTCCCATGTGGGTTTTCAGCGGGTCAAATATTTGGGATATCTCCTAGGAAATGGGGTTATAGAGCCACAGACAGAAAAGATCAGGGCAATAGTCAACACTCCCTTCCCTTCTACTAAAAAGGAGGTCCGGGCCTTTCTGGGTCTTTTAGGTTATTACCGTAGATTCATTCCCCGCTTCTCAGACATAGCAGGTCCCTTAACGGACCTACTTAAACAGCAGGTGAAGGCCAAAGATCTCTCACATCCTTCTTCTCTGGCCCTCCGGGCATTCCAGGACCTAAAAGATGCCATCACTACTACACCTATACTTAGGTCCCCTGACTTCACGAAACCCTTCCTCCTCCAAACCGACGCCTCCAATCGGGGGATTGGGGCCGTCCTTTCCCAGACCTCCCCCGAAGGTATGGACCACCCGGTGCTGTTTATCAGCCGTAAGCTATTTCCCCGCGAAGAAAGATACCCCATCATCGAGAAGGAATGTTTGGCGATCAAGTGGGCGGTGGACAAGCTTAGATATTACCTGGAGGGTTCACATTTCGTCCTGTACACAGACCATGCCCCCTTGCTCTGGTTGAGCCGTAATAAGGGACAGAATCCGCGGATCCTCCGGTGGTTCCTCTCCTTGCAGCCCTTCTCGTTTGAGGTTCGACACCGGAGGGGTTCTGAGAATGGTAATGCGGACTTCCTCTCCCGGGTGCCTCTGTTCCCCGACCGGGAACATTCTGGGGCGGGGATGTGTCACGATGTTCCGGCTGTTGACCTACCGGGAGAGGAGGATCCCGACATGTTCCCTCGTTATCTCTCGCCCCTCCTTTCTTTTCAGTCCTCTGCAGCTTCAAAGGTGCTGTGGAGCTTTAAGGACCTGGACGCTCGGGACTCTGAGCCCGCCCACCAACCCGGACCGGGGATTCCGATTGGAGGGGACGGTCACACCTCCGGAGTCATAACGAGGCCGCAGGGGGATCTCAGCGCGCAAGCCGACTCACCCATTGCCTACATCAGTTAGATGTGAAGTGCTGTGCAGTGAAGGAGTGGTGGCTCTGCACTGGTTGTGTGTGTGCCTGTAAAGGTTACAATACAGGGATCGAGCAGTGCTGTTCAGTGCGTGCATGGTCTATGTGTAACTGCGAGGAGCGCAGTACACGAAAGATGTAGTGCTGTGCAGTGCATTTGTGGTGAGTGTATGTACTGGGTGTATGTGTACCTGAGAGGAGTACAGTACATGAAGGATGTAGTGTTGTGCAGCGCACATATTGACAATGTGTGTGCTGGGTGTATGTCTGCCTGCAAGTGGCACAATACAGAGAGGCTACAATACTGAGCAGTGCGCGCAGAGTGAATGTGCGTGCTGGGTGTATGTGAGCACAAAACATTGAGGTAACAGTGTGTCACGATGTTCCGGCTGTTGACCTACCGGGAGAGGAGGATCCCGACATGTTCCCTCGTTATCTCTCGCCCTCCTTTCTTTTCAGTCCTCTGCAGCTTCAAAGGTGCTGTGGAGCTTTAAGGACCTGGACGCTCGGGACTCTGAGCCCGCCCACCAACCCGGACCGGGATTCCGATTGAGGGGACGGTCACACCTCCGGAGTCATAACGAGGCCGCAGGGGGAACTCAGCGCGCAAGCCGACTGGACGACGGAGAAGGAGGAACAGCTGACCAGTTTCGCCAGACCGACATCGTACGAAGAGCTGCGTCCGCAAGGACCAGAAGAGCCGGCAGTGAAGGAGACGGAACACTGTCCAGAAAAAGGGGCGCCGGACCCGATTCGGCACCGCGAGAAAGCCAGCCACGTCCCCGGAGGAACGTGGCTACAGCAGGTGCGTGCTCGCCTCAAAGCAGCGTACGAAAAGGAACCTCTGGGTGGGAAGCCTGTTAGAAGGGCGGAGGGAGGCACGCAAACGCCCGGCTGAAGTACCGACAGTACAATCCTACTGCTGTACCTCGTTGCGCATTTTAACTTCACCGGTGACGGATGGTGGTGCTCTCTCTCTCCCTCACTTCCCTTCCTCGTTATCGCTATAGTCCAGAAGGACTTTGAAACTGATAGTAGTTTCTCTTTTCTTTTGACATATACCCGCCCTTGGCTCCTTCCCGACGGACGTGATCGCTGAGACGACCCCAGACCGGAGAAGAGCCCCGAAGATCCACTGACGGAAGAGATCCACCCCGATTGTTTTGGACTTTAATTTTCCCTTATACACCTTGGAATAAAACTCGACCAAGAGTACCTAACCCTTCGTGTCTGATTCTTGCCGGGCCCCACACAGTGCTGGACAGTGTATGTGCTGTCCACACACACTGTTCAGCACTGTTACCTCAATGTATTGTGCCACCACAGGTTCCCATACACTCAGCACAAACATGTGCTGAGGAAGTTCCCTCTAATTTCTTTCCTCTGTGTGCAGAAGTGTAAGATCTCTGTGTACTACAGACAAGTCTATGTGCACCAAGGAACTGATCACGCATGTGAGCGCTGCGCTCAGTTAAATAAATATGTGGCAAACACCACTCCAAACCTATGTTTACATAAACAGAGAAATCAGGTGCATTTCATGCATACAGATACATTTAATGGAGACGTGAGGCAGTTTTGCAATGTAGATACACTCCATCATAAAATGAATTGTTTACTCTAGGTGCACCTAAACCACACGTTTAAAAAAGGACAGGACTCAGAAGGTAAAGTGATGCCTAGGTGACAATGACCTGGAAGGTTAAGAGGTGGTTAATGCAGCCTGTATGGCTCCAGAAGAGGGGGATGGGGTGGTAGCATTAACTTCTATAGCATGCAATAAGAAAGCATCCTCAAAGCAATCCTAATGGTGCACAAGTCAAAAGGCACTATTGGAGAGGGAGGGGGCCATCTCACCTGGAAGAGCATGAACGTCTTCTCTGAGGAGTTCTGGATCATCAGGGTAATCATGACCAGGCAGGAGTTTGGGATCTTGGCATGGTGTCTGTGTTTTTTTCTTTCACAGAACTTTCTCCTTCTGACCTTGCGAGTCTCGTCTCCTTTGCCCCCTGAACCCCTCTTCCCAGGCTCTCTTCCTTCATGGAATCCAGGACCTCCACGGGTGCTAGGTCTATGGATACTTGAACCCTACATTATCTACTTTCTTTATCAATATGTCCAGCAACACCATTAGTGTCCCTCACTGCTGGACAGATCCACTATACCACTCTCCTCAGTGGTGTTGCTATCTGCTGATGAACCAGGAAGCTGGGACTGCAGGTGAAAGCAGTGGCTGCTCTTCCGCTAAGGCAGAGGAGCATCGCCCCACTGCCTTCAAGCATGAAAAGAAAGGAAAAAAATAAAATGATAATAACGTAATGTTAATATTATTTTATTGTTTCCTCCTGCTGCGGCAGCTTGCGTGAGGGTGTGGGCTGGTCTGAAGAGCAGGGGAGGAGGGTACAACCCTCCTCAGTGCGCAGTGACTGTTTGGTCATGCTCCCGGGCCGCCCAAACAGTCATGAGCACTTTCCCTGTTCTCCATGCAGGCTGTAATGCAGCCTGCATGGAGAACATGCCCACCCCTACAGCCCCTGGCTAAGCGCCGTGTCACGGTGCTCAGACCAATCACAACGCTGCGTTGCGCATTGTGATTGGTCAGGGGAGCCTGTGTCCCGGGTGCTTCCTGTTCCTGGAAGACGAGAGCAGGAGCAGAGACACACGGGACCCGGAGGGCAGGTAAGTGTTTTTTAAAAATCAATTGTTGTGACGTGCATGCCCCCTACCCTCCCGCCCGCCTACACCCCCCCGTCACACCCCCACCCACCCTGCCACCCATGAGCCGTGCTGGCCGCCACTGAGTGAAACTATTTTTCACATCATACTGGTGAGTCTCAAATAGGGCAAAAGCAGTCTGTGATTACTGAGCAATTTGAAAACTGCTTGACTTGGGCTGTCAAAAGTGGAGTTTAACCAGGCACTGGCCTCAGACTGTGGCATTATTGAGAGGTTTTGGTTGGAATTATTGAAGCTAAAAATTGTGTGTCCCTAATCTACCATCTGTATAAGGCACAGCCTCTACTTGTGATTTGATTGTGAGGCGGAATCCTACAAGAAGACAGAAAGGGATAAAAAATGGGCTATGCTGTGCATAGATAGTTATTTTTAGTGTGTCATTTTATACCCAACTTTACAATGGATGATTTTGTTGTGTTCCGTTATGTCAGTTGTGGCACAGTAAGCCATCATTTTTTATGCTCTGATATTTTTTTATATGCTCGGATTTTTGTACCTAAGCAAGCTCAGGTTGTAGGTGGCCTATATAATGGGCCACAATACAGAGCTCGCAGTTGAGGCTGATGGAAGAATGAGATTCACACAATGCATGTCAGTAGGCCAAAGGTTTTTCAGAATACTGTGCATCCAATTGTTGGCCCCTCTCCAGAGCGCACAGATCAATGGTACCATTGTAACTTTGATTATATGCAAAAGCATTTGAAGGAGATACAAAACGCCTTAAACAGCATTAGGGTGAAAGTAAATTAAAATGCAGTTTTTACAGGTAACGGGGTATTGCACTACACTTTCAACAATCCTTATTAACAGTTACACTTCTGTTTGCTGTGCCCCTTTTAGAGACTCCCTATGTTTTTCATCCCACTTAAAGCCACTGTGACAGGTATGATGCCTCCTTTCGCTGGCAGCACACTTGAGACATCACAAAATAGACTGATGAGGGACACTCTGTGTCATGGAAAGGGAGGCAGCTCAAATTAACAGTTCTCTGCAGCCTACAGCACAGCGGGGAGTGAGTAGAGGTGGACGAACCAACAAATTAACAGGGAGAGCTGAGCCAAGGGTTGGCTCTGGCACTAACAGCACATGTACAAGGCGAGCTCTGAAAATATTAGACATCTAAATCGCGCAAACAATGTCACAATAGAATATAAGTTGTCTTCAAAATTCAAGCAAGTGCATATTTTTAACAATCAGAAGCGTTTCACTTTAGCACATCAGTTTATTTGAAATGTATTTATTATAAATGGTAATTGGGAATTTTTAAACATGAACATGAATTAATACCCCAGCCCTGATTACAATGTGATAAATGAATAATAATAATCCATATTTGTAAAGCGCTGACATATCACCCCTTAAGGTTTCAAGGTGCTGGGGGCCTTTGGGAAGATTAAGTGAGCTATTGCCCAGAGTCACATGATGCTGAGCTGAGCTAACGCCGGCGATCGAACCGTGATCCCCGCGCTTCGGAGTCAGATGCTCTGGCCGCTGTGCCAGGCCTCAGTAGAGGCATGTCAGTTGTCATGCATACAGAATACATGACCTAGGGCCAGATGTACAACCCATTTTTGCATGCGCAAACGGGTTAGCGACCCGTTTGCGCATGCAAAAACTGTTAGGGCAATGTACAAACCCTATTTAGCGAGTTGCAATTCATTTGCGACTCGCTAAATAGGATTTGCGACTCGCAATTAGGAAGGGGCGTTCCAAGGGCGTCCCTTCCTAATTGCGACTCGCTACCCCATGTAAGAATGTTTTGCGAACGCAATTGCGGTCGCAAAACACTCAGAATTTACCGCGCTCTTCAAGAGGGTAGTAATGCAGTCGCAAATGGGAAGGAGTCCCCAGGCAAATGCAAGGGGAAAATATTTTTTAGGGTTAGGCAGTGGTCCCAGGAACCACTACCTGCCCTTAAAAAATGAAACAAAAACGTTTCTTTTTTCTTTTTTTAAATGCATCCCGTTTTCCTGTAAGGAAAACAGTCTTCATTAAAAAAAAAAAACTGCTTTATTTAAAAGCAGTCCCAGACATAGAGGTCTGCTGAGCCCAGCAGGCCACCATACCTGGGAGGCCCAGCCATTCCCAATGGGGTCGCAAATTGCGAGTGCCTCAATAATATGCATGAGGCATGCAATTTGCGACCCCATTGGGAATCGCAATCAGTGTCGCAGACACTGTTGTACATACCAATTTGCGACTCGCAAATTGCGAGTCGCTATTGCAACGCAATTTGCGAGTCGCAAATTCCTTGGTCGTACATCTGGCCCCTAGAGTCTTATCATAGATGGAGCAACTTTATAAGCTACTAAATTAAACAACAGAGAAGTGTTTTGTACAGCATACATCCTGAAGGTGCTTTGATATGAAGGTGCTCTAATATGTGATAATGAACAAAAAGGATTCTAAATGAAATAATATATTTGCCTAGGATCACACAATTTGGCCAAGCAGGGATTTTCTAGTTTCATGCTGTACAATCCAGCCACTAGATTAGTATCTGTTCTGTCATCAAAGATGCTTTGAGTCTATTTAAAAGATGCAATTGGATTTTGGTGACAGCCAAAATCAAAAATTTATTTTGCGTAATTTTACATACTGCATACTTTGTGCAGTTTTTTCCAGCGCTTAACAACAGACACCTTATATTAAGTTTTGTCAGTGTCACTGACAACAATACATCCGTTCCTGAATCATCTTCCAGACGCTGCTGCAAAATTCTCTCAGGACACCCACCCACCCGGCACTAAGAGAGCAAGCAGCATGTGTAACAGCTGCTTGCTCCGCGTTTTGTCATCCACAGTGACAAAACACGTGCCTACAAGAGGAAGACTCTGCCTTTCACATGCATTCTGCTCCTCCACCTGGCATTGAAAATTCGCTGCCACTGCACCTGAGCTCTAAGAAACTAACCATTTTTTGCACGCCATTCATGTATGTCTCTTGGTCTCGCATGGAGCATTGATGTGCGCTCTTTGTGAGAGTGTGTGCGTGCTGGGGGAAGGCAGTGTTCTCACCCATGCACACGTGCATGATACAGGGTCCAGTGGTGCTAAGTGTATATGGGCCTGTGGTGGCACAATACATTGAGGTAACAGTACATACACTGAGTGCAAGTGTACCTGTAATGGTATGTTACATTATATGGATGACCCTCTGTTTCAATTTCGGAGCCCCAGGTCTACCTGGTGAAGACATGAGGAGATAGAGAAATCCTCACAGAGAGACTTGTGTTTTGCTTCATTCCCGAGAGCTGGATGGGAAACACTGGAAGAGGGAGCTCGACTCCCCACAAGTACACTTCAAAGGGTTCTCTTTGATTCCGTGAGAAATCACAAGGAAGGGGCCTGGGCACATCTCAGGAAGGAGATGGGGCTGATAAGGAAATCATAAAGAGGGGAGCTGGGAATCCGATATTAACCTTTTGATGCACATATCACTGTGGCTGACATGTAGGTGTGAACTCTATTCACTCCCATGGCCAGTGTTGTGGAACTATCAGCTTCAGAGTATTTCATGCTGTGACAGACTGCTTTTCAAGAGAAAGAGGGAAAGGAGAAGTATGAACTTCATAAGAAGCAGAACCCCAACATAAAACTTCAAAGACCCAGACCCTTAATTGCATGTGGTGTCTGGAAATGGACTACAAGAAGGGGAGGTTGAGACCCAAAAATTGTCATCTGCCAAGCAGCCAGATGGGCTGTGTGAAGAGGGGAAGCTCTGCAAGACTTCTGTCTCTGACCAGGACTGGGGGCCAAAAACTGCTAGTCTCCCTGCTTGGTGAGGGAACACACCCAGAAAAACAAAGACCATCTGCTCTGGAGCCTGGAGCACCAGTGCCTGCCTTCTTGCCAAGACCAGTGTGTCCAGTGTGGAAGAGGAGAGCGTTGAAGGGAGCAAGGGCCAGTGGGAAGCCCTGTCGAGTGGACTCCAGGTGCGAGATGTAAGGAGATGGCTGCTTCACCTATCTGGTCGTTGCACATGTGCAGGACTGAATCGGCGACACCATATGCCAGGAGAGAGCCACCATGAATATGGCAATGTAAAAGATTACTGTGCAGGAAAGGCGGAAGCGTGTGTGACACTGTTGCAGCAACCTAGCAGGTCAAGAGGGGCTACCATTGAAAAGACTGCCTTGGGATCAGGGCCGAAGCCTTTGTGATACCATAGTGGCGACCCCATATGCCAAGAGGGGCTGCCGTGGTATGAACTGCTGTGCAGTAAGGTCTGAAGCCTCATGTGGGAATGGTGCAGCAACCCCGTGTGCCAGGGGGAGCTGCCGGGAATAATTGTGCCACGTGGATCTGTTGGAAGCCTGTGAACTATGAGCAGCGGTGACCCGTAGGTCACCAGGAGCAACGAGAACTGTAACTGACCTGGTGGACCAAGTGAGGACGCTGTGAAAGCACGTGACCTCAACATCGAGATCAGGAGCATTGAAATCACTTTTCTCCCACTCACCCCCCCTTTTGGTAGCATGGAAACATACCCGGCTGACTCACCTGAGCAATAACGGAGCTGTTGAGAGTGCCCATGGATGGGGCACCCTCCAAGACACTACATGCTTCCACCCTGCCGGAGCAGACAAGACTTGTTACGGTCCTACCGGGCCTTCCGCACTCTGGGTGATTCGCTGTTGAAAGCGCTGAGGCACTAAGATGGTTTTGACTGCATTTGAAGTGCCAGAGTGGGCTCTTGAGACTTTAAGACCTGGTTCTGAGCATTCCCTGGATGCAGCCACCGGTGAATGGGGAATAACCCCGATCACGTTGTAAAGAACAGTTGGGATAGGGACTTGCCAATGAAACACTACAGCCTGACCTCAAGGCAGAAATGTGTTGTTGTCTGTGACTGCCGTAACTTTCCTTTTAATGAGTAGAGTTAGAAATAAAAATACTTCTCATGGTTATAAAAGTAGTATTTGGCTGGACATTGATTTATTGCAGCCGCTGCACGTTTTTTGAATTATAAGCCGTGTTCACTAATCTGTAGCCACACCTCTCTCCCAGGGAGCCTTTGACTGCTCGTTCGTTCACATCTACCACTGAAAGTCAAGTGCAGAAGGGGTACTTGGCCCAGTTGCTTATGATCCATTCTAGGTCGGGCGTTGAGACATCAGGAGTAAAAGGCCTCAACCCCCACGGTTGGCCCATTAACCCCTATGTGCCCAATGGCCCTCTGAAAGGGGTTCTGTCAACATTTCTAATGCTGGAGATACGTCCTAGCCCTTGAAGTGACATAAGTGGAAGGAAAAGCCATACAGTTCCTAGGAAGTAATTTTTGGACTCCTGCTTCAAATGCTGCCAAACAGAAAGCAGACCAGCTGTAGGGTGAAGGAAATAAATGCCCACAATTTACAGAATTATTCACAAAGGTTAAAACATTCTTGGAGTACTAAGTAGTTAAAAAGGTTTCTGTTAAAATATTAGTCTGTCTCACTACATTGCTTCTCTCCGCTCTCCGTTTTAGGTCTCTTTTCACAAAACACTTGTGGACCATGCCAAACAACTTACAGTGGGCTTTTTGGTTGGCTTTCTTGTCACTGTCGTTTGGTTGATTCTTATTTAATTGCTTTCCTTCCATTTCTTGCGTTTGCCCCTTCCCAGGAGCATACCTTCTTCACCATTCAAAAGTTTGAATGGATGACTTATATCCTTCCAGTGCTCCCATTCAGGGAACTACGTTTTTTATTTTTCGTTGAACACTTCATTTGAGTGTATGTGTTTTCGTGTTCTCTCCATTGTGTGCTACTTCCTCACTAAAATACCACCCTAAAGCACTCCATATTGCTCCTTCCACTCCCAAACTCCAGATCGCCCATTATTTTCCCATCCCTCCTTGACTTTTTTATTGCTTTTTTACCAATTTTTTCCCCCCACCTCAAGTGCATCCATTGTTCCTCCACCCCCAACCTGCGTTAAGTTTTCTCTGAAGTGTTTCTCTATTGCTGCTTAGCCCCGACCCTCCACTTTTTGTGGAGAAGTGTGGCTCAATGGTTAGAGCGGCAGACCCTGATGCAGAGATCTGGCCCGGGACCAGGGTTCAATTCCCGCCTCGGCGGGTCTTGGGCTCAATTTCCTCGGACCTGATAATTCTCGCCTCGGTGCCTATTCTAATCATGGGTCCCACTCTGCAACTCTGGGCAATAGCTTGCTTAATCTCCACAACGGCCCCAACAGCGCTGGGATGCCTGGCTTCACCCTGGGGGTGCCCAGGAGTGGACATTTCACAGGGAAAAGCCAGGAAGGGTTCCACAGCGGTATGCGTACAGCGCCTGGACACCCCTTTGGGGGTATGGGTGCGCTTTACAAGTACAAATTTCATTTCATTTCATTTCACTTTTTAAAATTTTTGGAGGGCTCAGCAGCTTACATTTGCTGCTGGCCTTCTCCTGTTTAGGTCAAACCTAGACAGCGCTTGCACTGTCACTTAGCGACCTGTTGTATATGCTTTGTGGAGCTCAACTCCACCCATAGCTTGCCATTGCTTTTCATTTGTCTATGTCAGTGTTCTTTAAAAATCCTTGCTTGCTAGTGGTCGGTCCTGCCTCTTTGTTTCTCCTTTTTCTCTTTCATTCCTACCACGGAGCAGGGACTAAGAACTGTTTCATTATGCTATGGGTTCTTTACCTGTTCTTTGGGGGACCATTTCTTTCTTGGTTTCCTGCTCTGTTACTGTTGGCCTATGTTTAGCTTTGATGCCATAGCTACTTACATGTAAATATAGCATTCCTCCCTCCACCCTCCTCTTAATGCCACAGTTGTGTAAGTGCTGCCTCTGGCACCGTGCCCCCCAGTCCGTTGCTTGTATTTTCTTAGTTTTTTTTTGCAATTTTCGATGTCAACCGTCAGTTGGGCTTTTTTGGTAGGATATTTGTTTGGTTTTGGGCTTCTTTTTAAGGGGGATTGGGCTTGCTGAAGTCTTGTTTTTAAGACGGCATGAGGCATTGTAGCCCCTTCCACTCCTCCTTTTGCCTGGTACTCCCATCCCTGTCCCTCACCCCTCCCGCCACGTTACAAGAACCATTGTGCAGCTGCAACTGCCAATCTGACGGCCATCTTGAAGAATGCCATTTTGTTTAAAAACAAAATAGCAGAAACAAAATGTGTACACTGTAAAATCCTATAGGAAACAATGCACGCCGTGTTTTGGAAAATTAATGTATGCATAAAACAGACGCATCCACTTATAGTACGTAGTGAAATCAAATGAATATTTAACCATTAGTATACCATTAGTGCTCAAAGAAAAGACGACTTGTTGGTATAATTTAAGGTATTTACTTGGTTTTTATTATTTTAGTCTTTTTATGCAAATTTCGATGTCGACCGTCCGATGGGCAACTTTTGGTAAGAATTTGTTAGATTTTGGGCTTCCTTTTAAGGGGAATTAGGCTTGTTTTTTTAACTGGAGGGGCAGAAATGTAGAGCTCCCATCATGCTCTGCTTTGGGGGCATCGGAACTGTGACACGACCCCTGACTCCAGCATGGCCGCAGAGGCAGACTTGGTCTAGGCTTCACTCACTGGGCTCTTTTGTATCGCAAACAAGACTTTTGTATCCCAGCCAGGACCTGGCCTTATCAGACCATGTTGAGAGACTTGTGCTGCCACAGTGTGTGAAAGGAAACTATGGAGGCCATGCAGCTTCTCTGCAAGGCAGGTCAGGGTGCGCAGGGATTGTTTCGGCTGAATCCCGCCCTGTGGGTGCGGCGGTGGAGAGCTGGTGCTAAGCGGTTAAGATATGCGTTTCCCTGGCGAACCGAGTGTCACTGCTGCACTTAATATTAACGCTACTCTGACCTACAAGTTTAGAGGTGACATTCAGAAAGTCTGAGTTGTTGATACTGGACTAGTCAGGACTTTGCCTCAATTACAGGACCTATTTAGCTCTTTAATTGGCATATGTGGCATTTTATGTCAGCCAGTAGAGTGCAAACAGTTTCGGCTATTACATCTAAAATTCTATATGTGAGCTTGCAGAGAAGCCTTTCATCACTCACATCTGAAGCAGAACATGACCTGAGAATCAGCCATGTAACACTGCAGGCAATCCCTGGATGTTCAAATGCAAACTAAACCAGTTCATGTCATTGAAAAGCTGAATCTAACCCTAGGTAAGCTGGCAGCCACTATGTCATGTACCACTTAAGTCTAAACCAGTGCTCACATCTAACATTTTACTTGGAGACTCAGTTTAAAATATAATTAGGTGCATTGTTAGAAGTGAAGCAGCACGCATCGCAATGTCAGAAACATGAACATGTTTATCGCTAACGTTAGTTTCAAGATAGATTGATATTTTATTCTCCTGGCATATAACCATTGAAAATAAACAAATCAGCATTTGTTTTTTATTTTATAAGTTGCAAGGGTGACTTTTATACTGTTGACATATTCCTGCGTGTAGGAAATAGAGTTCGACCTGGTAGTCTTAATCTCCTTACTCTGGCTGAACCCAATGTTGTTCAGTAGTAATGATTTTAATTTCAAATCTTTCATTGAGATTTTCAAGAAGCAAAATTTACAAGAAGCAAATACATAATACTTAAAGGGAAAGAAATACATAAAATAATAGAAAAAGACAAGTAGTTTATCAGTCTGGGTGTGAAATGGTATGGCAGAAATACAGGGCCTGATTCACAGAACTAACTTACGTCAAAATCCTAAACTTACAACAATTTTGGTATTCACAGAATGAACTTACACATTTGGGTATTCACAGATTGAACTTACACATATGGGTATTCACAGAATGAACTTACACATATGGGTATTCACAGAATGAACTTACACATATGGGTATTCACAGAATGAACTTACACATCCTAACTTTATGTCCGCACTCGGGCCGGAATTTCCGGCCCACTGGCGGAGATTCCGGCACAATGGCGGAATCTCCGCCTCCGGCCCGGAATCTCCGCCTCCGGGCCGGAATCTCCGCTCCCGGGCAGGAATATCCGCCTATCGGCCGTTTGAGCATTACCTCAATGCCATACACCTGTCCAACTGCCTACCATCCCCCATGATGAATCATCTGACACACTGCAGCCAATCCCAGCCCTGCTGCACATATGAAAGCAGAGCAGACACACAGAAACACTTTCAACATGTCGCTGAATGTATTTGTTGCTCTGCCCCTTGCCATGCATCAAGAAGACTTGAGGAGGAGGAGGAGGAGAGAGGATCTTCAGACAGAGGATCAACATATTTGGGATGTCCACTCAAGAAGTAAGGGCCAGATACCGCTTCCTCCAGAAGTCATCTTGGAGATGGTATGTGATTGGGAGGAGGAACTTGACTCACCTACATGCTGCTCCCATGCCATCCCAGCCTATCTGAAGGTCCTTTCTGCCCTCCATTTTTTCGCTGCGGGGTCATTCCAAAGGGTCACCAGTGATGTTGTGGGCATCTCCCAGGCTAGCCAGTCCCGGTGCCTGCATCAGGTACTGCGCTGCATCAATTCTAGAGCCCACCTTCACATACGAATGCCCCATACACTGGCCAGCAGACAAAGGGCAGCTAGGGAATTTTTGGCATCTCCGGCTTCCCACGTGTGCTGGGTGCAATTGACTGTACCCATGTGGCCCTTCAGCCACCCCGCCACATTGCACACATATACTGCAACAGACACCGATGGTATTCCATCAATGTGCAGGCTGTCTGTGATGCCAGTGGGAGATTCTCAGATGTGCATGCAGCGTTTCCAGGCAGTACCCATGACAGCTTCGTATTCCGTATGTCACCTCTTGCCCGGCGGTTGGCTGCGGGAGAATATGGCAACATGTGGTTACTGGGTAAGTACCAAGTACTAAAAAGAGTGATGTGTGCTTAAGAAAGGGCTCAGTTACAATACCCTTGCGCTGCCAGTACGTCACTGTATCACATATGAAAAGTGACGCACTGGTGGCACAAGGGGCCTGTCAAGCCCAGTAATGAATGAATGCCACCTTATATCAACAAACATTCTACAATAAGAATCACCAAGCCACATACACGGTCACAACAGACACTGCATGTACTAAGTAAAGATCATGTTCTGTTCAAATTTCATTTGGAAATGTAACCTATTGCCCTATCTTCCCTCCTTAGGCGATGCTGGCTATGCACTCTCCCCTCAACTCCTCACACCGTACAGACATCCAACCACTGTACCTCAGCGTAGGTACAATCGGGCACACATACGAACCCGAGCCATCATAGAGCGCACTTTTGGTCTGTTGAAGTCGCGTTTCAGATGCCTCAGCCGTACAGGGGGTGTGCTGACGTACTCCCTGAAGTTGTGTGCAAGATCATTATGGCCTGTTGTGTGTTGCACAATATTGCTTTAACACATGGCTTACAGATACCTCTTGAACCTCGGCTAGCTCTGAATCCGGGCAACCGGGCCATTGCACATAACCGAGGTCAGGGTATGCAAGTCCGTGATCAGCTGGTTGCCACGTTTTCACGTGAGCAACCTGATGTGTCATGGACAAAATGTGGTTTGCTGTCTGTTGTCAATGATGAAAAATGGATATTTACCACTCTGTCCAAAAAATCCATCCTGAGACAACTTTGCAAACCACACTAACTGTATGTCAGCCACAACTGTTGACATGAGTCAAAAGATTGACCGTGCTTCAGGTCATGTGCCAATGTCAGCAATCAGTGAAGTGGATTTCCCAAGGAGTCTATTGACTCTGAGGATGAGATGTGCATGTTCTGAGAGACCCTCCTGTACCTTTTGACAATGGGAGTCTGTATGTAAAAAGTGCATGACTATCGGATTTTTGATAGTTGGCCCCCAAATCATTAGCATACACCAATTATGTTGGTCCCACAACGTGAGTGATGATGTTGTGGCTGAATATGCCACTATGTGTCTGGGAAGTACAGCACTGCTACCCCTAATACACTGTAACACAACAGACAACTCTTGTGTTGATCACTAAATATGGACTACATGTACCATAATGCAAAGCATTTGAGAAGTAAACTGGGGTGTGATGTTGTGCCAGCCCCCTCCCCCTTGTCCCAGCCCAAATCTCATTACATGGTCTGTTCTCCCTTTTGTTTCATGTGTAAGAATTAATCTTACACAGTCATTAAATTCTTATCTGCTACAGAATAATAGGATGGCAGTGGATTTGTTCTGTGGTTGTGGATGACTCAGAATGAACACAAAATGGCTGACAACTACTTCCTGTGATGTATTTCCTGTCTCCCACTTCCTGTATGTGATTTCCTAAATGAAAATTTGGGTTCTGGGTAGTTTTCGGAGTTTACGGCCCGAAACGCAATTTCCGCATGCGCAGCGTAATCTGCGATAGCGTAGCGTAGCTATTGCGCATGCGCAGAGTACTCTGCGATAGCGTTGCGTACTCTGCGCATGCGGAAAGTCCGTTTTCGGGCCGTAAACTCCGAAATTGAACCAAAAGCCTAATTTTCATGTAGGAAATCACATACAGGAAGTGGGGGACAAGAAATACATCACAGGAAGTTGATGACAGACATTTAGTGTTCATTCTGAGTCATCCTCTCTCACCGATAAGATCCTGTGACATCCTGCTGCTCTCATCAACCTCATTTCCCCAAAATGGCTGAGGGTTATGAAGAGAAAGCACCCCCTTTCAGTGAAAGGGAATTGGACATGCTATCTGAGGGGGTGATAGAGAAATATCCTCAGCTATATGGGGGCCAGAGGAACAGCTGAGCAATGCAGCGCGGACCAGATTGTGGGCCAGAATTGGTGAGCGCTGCAGTACAGTGGGTGTGCACACCAGGAACGCGAGGGCATGCCGCAAGCGCTGGGAGGACCTGAAACGCTGGGCCCGGATCAAGGCTGAAGAGCTACTGGGCCAGTCTTCCCAGCACCATGTGCATCGTCCTCGCCTCTCGCCACTGTACAGGAGGGTCCTGCGTGCAGCTCTTCCGACCCTCCATGCTCAGCTGGAGGAGCAAGAGCAGCAGAGACATGGTAAGTGCATTATAGGCTAAATGTGTCTGGAAGTATGATGCAAGTGCAGACAGAGCTGTACCATTCTGAGTCCCATGCCTCCAGTCTCCTAATCTGTGTGTATGCAGCACTCATCATGCAGCAAAAAGCTCAATGTAGCCCATTTTCTGGACTTGGCTGAGTGCATCCTGGGACTTGTGGTGTCATCATGACAATTGGGGATTTGAGACACACATTTGCATTACTGATGAAAGTTCCACTGCCAACACCACTAACTGTGAAACAAGGGAATCATGACTGATGTGTGCATTGGATGATGTATGGTACAGACACTGTCCAGTGTGTGTTTGTGAGGCCAATGGGAATTGTATGCTGTGACTTACATTGCTGTTGCTGAGTTTGGGTTCTGATAGAGACAGATCATCATGTGCCATTGAGTCAAGACAGACTTTGAGAGCCTTGCCACACTCATAAGTGTTGCAAATCTAGACAAGTGTGTCCACAGACACACGTCGTACCCCCAGGAGCTTGAATGCCATTTCCCATGTACAGGTCGCTGTAACAACGAGCCACTACTGTTCATCAGTGCACAGCACTACCTGCTCAACCTCCAAAGGCAATATGTGGCAGTGGATTGTCAGCTTGTGAGAGAGGATATCAAAAGCTCAGACTCACAACTTAACAAACATATTTGCCCAGACCCTAAATGGATGTGTTACCCCCAATCGGCCTTAGTGTTGTTCCATCCAATACTACACAGCAGATAACATATGTCCAGACGTCAAAGTGCAGACACTCCATATCACAGGCTTTTTCCAATTTCATCTGGACTCTCTCTGAGTACCTTTAGTGGACAGTGTTGTAGAACCTGCACATGTCGCAGTGACAGGACACACAGGTCACAACAATGCCATAACTGAGGGTTGGCAGTACAGACGTGCTAACCACCAATGATCTTGTGAGGTGTCCATGTCAGACTCAAATCAGGAGATGACAGTGAACATGCACGTAATTTAAGTTTGTAAACACACACAACTCGATAGTGTGATCAGAGGAGAACAAAGTCTGACCTTGGCTCATCTTGATATGTGTTTGAAGTTGAAGTTGATTTTATTGTACAGTTAATTAACACCTTTACAATCATGCATTACATCATTTGGCATTTTCTATGACTTAAAACAGATCAGTATTAAAACAACATAAAATGTCAATAATATGTGGCCCACAAGTGATGTAAAACAGCTGAAAAAGAAAATTATAAAGTGAAGTGCAGAGTGCAAGGCAGCAGTTTCTGCTTGATTCTTGTTAAAGTCAATAGTGTTCTACTTGTCTAACGGCAAAAAAGGAATACTGGTCACTTGCTTGCTGAGGTTTTACTGTGTAGTAAAGCGATGTACGCGTAGGGCCATGGGGTGCTTGGGGGAGCTGAGAGCTGGGCGGCTATGGCTGTGAACTTGCTATGGAGAGAGACAAGGGAGCAGTGCATGCTTTAAAAGGCAGCGTAGGTTGCCTGGCTACGTTGGTCTAGTGCCAGGCAGCGAGTTAGAGTGGAGGGGCGGAGATGGATAAGTTGCTTTGTGCAGATAGAAAGTGGAAAGTGCTAGGCATCTGCAATGTGTTGTTGAGGGACGTCAGTTTTTAGCCTAACTAGCAGCAGAGTAAAGTGCTGAGTGCTGGATGAGTGCTGAGAATACTGTTTTCCAGATATCTCACAGTAGGGTAGGAAACAGTGCGTTAATTGGAGATTGTTGGATAATAAATGCTATGATATATACAAGGACTTACAGTAGGATAATGGGACTTTAGGTGTTGGAGGAGGGTGATTTGAGCATCATAAAAGGGAGTTGAAGAGGGCTTTCTGCCTGGTGCAAAACCCTGAAAGTGCATGGTGTGCCAGTCTTTGACATTAATCAAGGTTCCCATTTGCTGCACCTGCTCAGTTCTTTAAGATGCGTGAAGTACCAATCTTGACATGCTAAAATTCCCGTATAGGGCAGCAGCACAGGCAGTGACTAATAGGAATTCCTTCAAAGAACCATAGTCCGTTCAGCTGTAGTGCAGTCTGCTAACTGGATGGCCTGCCTTTTTATGGTAGTTACTGCATCGGATAGGTATTTTACCAGCCGGCAGGTTAGTTGAACATCCTCGCCAGAAAAGGATGCTAACACTGCTTGTCTGCAAGTTCTAATGGATGTCGTATTGAAGAGGGGTCTTAGCAAGATCCGTCATTCCCCTTTAGGGCCTTGCAAATAGTCAGCAGGTGCACTATATCCTCCTTCCCCTCCCCGCAGAGTCTGCAGATTGCTGGCATCTGTGGGCGTAGCCAGGCGGCATGTGATATGCAGATGGTAGTATGACTAGGTGGAATCTCAGGAATTTCTCTTTTGTTGCACTGGAAAAGCTGGTAAGAAGATAGGCTTGCGGTGCTGCCTTGCTGTAAGTCTGCAAGGTGACCCAGCCATGAGCGCGCTCTGTCAGGGCAGCTTTGTCCTGTATGAGTGATTCTTTTGTGATCTCATCATTTACTATTTTTTGTTAAGCTGAGGATGGTCGCTGGTAGCTACCAAAGTTCCTGCAGTCCCAGTTGATTAAGTGAGTTGTCCAAGTAGGGTTGGGCTGGACATGCCACCTTACTGTTCAGTTCTTCACACAGATGCATGTTTAGTGTGTCAGGTGGACCCCTTTGAATTTGATCCAACGTTTGATGAACGGCCCTTTGCTGGCAAGCTCTTGCCTTTGTATCCCGAGCTCCAGACCTCATTGTGTGGGGGATGTGTATCCTGGTAGGCCAAAATTGCATTTGAATTGCTCTTGTTATTGTACGATCCAGATTTTCAGTTTCTCTCCCTCGCATAGCTTCGCTTACATAACTGATTGATGGTATAAGTTTTGCCTGATTCACTTTGCTTAAGGGGAGAAGATTTGGACCAGAGATATTAATCTTGAGGTTTCTTAGTGCCACAGCGGTCGTTACGCTTGATATGTGTCTTAACCTGATGTGTACACCAACTACATAATGATTTGTCTCACATTTCAGTGGACTCAGCTGGCCAAGAGGACCGGGTTCAGAGCAGGACATCTGTGGTGCGCCGACGGCTACGACCTCTTTCCAGTACTGAGGAAGAGGACGATGAGGCGGAACCCTCAACATCAGCAGGCATGGGGATTGCGCCCACCCGGACTGACCATGAGGATAACTCTGGTGCCACAGACCGGGTGGAGGCTGAGGACAGTGAAGGGGGGGGTGATGAACTGGACACCTCTGGCCAGGCTGGGGTGGAGAGCCACTCACCCACGGACCATGCAGAACATATTTATTCCGAGGTGTCCACAGGGCAGGCCACTATGCAACCTGGTCCTGCCTTCAGCCCCTCCCTAACTCCTTAGGCCCCCATTCGATGGGGGCCTCCAGCTGCATCCTCTGCAATCTGTCCCCCTCATCAGAGCTGCCAGGTCGACACCCACATTGACTCCGAACCTGAGGCACCACACCCCCACGTGCGACTCCAAAACCCTCCCTCTGTTGTTCCGTCTGCGGCTGTACCAGAGGACTTGATATGGGCATGTGAGGGTCAGCCAGACATGTCCTCTCGCATCTTGCTGCAACTGTGTCTAGAGGTGCGCATGATGCGAGAGGAAATGTTACGCGCTCTGGCCACCCTCACTGCCGGTTTCACTTCCTGAGTGCAGTCATGTCTTCTGTTGTGTCCCAACTCTCCTCCCACACCACCGTCAATGTCTCCCCTGTCCGTTGCCCCACACTCTTTCCCCCTACTCCTCATGTATCCCGACCCCGTGTGGTGCCTGTCCATGCACCGGCCAGCCCGGAGCAGGCATGTGATTCACAGGATCTGGACATTGTGGTCCTAGAGGATGACCAGAAGGACAATTGAACAGTTTGACAAACACTCTGTTTTTGGACAATGATTTACTTTTCCCCTTGTAAATAGACTGGTTTCCCTGACGCTCCCTGACGTGTTATATTTATGTTGCTCCATCCTAATCCAAGTTCCCTTCTCCTTCTGCAGTAAGGACATCATTTGTTTTCCTTTCTCCCTTCCAGACGGACTGTTGTTTTATTTCTATCCTTACATATTTGTTCTTTAAACACTTATTTTTATTCATACATTGTCTATCTTGTTTTGCTTCATTGTGAATGTCTTGTACAAAAAATGCCAAGGTATTTGGGTACTCATCTGCTCTGCACATGAGGGCTTGCTGCAATGATGGGGTTCAACTTGCAGATGTGTCACACACACACACATACATCCTCTCATCTCTACGCCAACTCACTTGGTGAACATTAGTCTATCAGGACATGATACACAACAGAGATTTTACTTGGGATCTGATATTTTTTTATTTAAACATATTCACACTGGACAACAAGTTCCTGGGATGTGGTCACTGGGGATTGTGCTTTTGACTTCGCAATTTCCGGGGTGATGATCGCTGTGAGGGATTAAGTCTGGGTTGACGCTGGGGTGCAGGTTGGTCTCCGGCATGTGCCTGTACAGGGTGAAGTCCATGTGCAGGGGCGGATTGTGTCTGTACACTTGGTGTATGTGCATGGACAGGGTGTTGTTGTGCAGGTGGTGGTAGTGCCTGTTCAGGGGGTGGGGGTGGATGTGCATGTGGGGGTGGGGCTTGATGGGGGGCGGTGGTGGATGTGTACCCATGCTGTGGTCCTGTGCAGTTTGTGGTACAGGTGTGTGGGTGTGATGTGATGTAGGCATATGTGATGGCTCCCCTCCTTGCGTTGCCCGTGAAGGTAGACTTTGGAACTCTGTCATCATGCCGTCCATCATCTTCATGGCCAAGGAATGGTGTCTTAAACTCTCTTCCCTTTGGAAAGATATCATGTCTCTGATATTCTTGGACATGTCTTGCAAGGTTCTATCCAACCTATCCAAAACATGGGTCTGTCGGTCCACCACCTGAGGGAATTGGCGCAGGGCCTCAGACATGTCTGACAGGGTGGCCCCTATGGCACGTATGTCCTGCCTCACATCTGCCTGCTGTTGGAAGAAGTCCTGCTGCCACTGGCCACCACGGACATGTGCAGGCCCTCCATGCAGGCCCGGCCATGGATGAGTCCACCAGGTCCAAGAGCAGGGGGGATGTTGGCATGTGGAAGCCTGTGGACAGGTAAATGGTGCCCAGGGGATGCCTGCACCACAGCAGGGTTGGTACTTCCCGCAGATGGCGAAGATAATGCCTGGGATACACTGTCGGGGAGGAGTGTGTAGGGTAACCACCATGTCTGTCCCGGATGTGAGGGCTGTGAGGGAGTGAGGTCTGTGTTGGGGTGGGGATGAACTGTGGCTGGTTATCTCTATGCTGGGGACAGGCAACCTTTTTCATTGCACGAGGCTGACACACTTTGCTGGGGGAGGGTGTGAGACCTTGCTAAATGTGGGCGATCGGTGCAAATTACTGTCCATGGCATCAGATTCTCCATCCCCTGAGTGGATGCGCAGACACTCACTATCGTCCGATACTTCATCCTCCTCAGGTAGTTCCTCCTCCTCCTCCTCCTCCTCCTCCTCTTGCACATGACTTGCAGCTGACATCACTGCCTGGAGGAGCAGTGGATTCTCACCTCTAATTGCCCGTCGCCCAACACTGTTGGAAGGTCCTTCCTCCTCATCGTCATCATCACCTGGAACACAGAGGTAGCAACAGGATAAGTAAGTGACCGAGTATGAGATATCGTGAAACACAAGGGTTGGTTCTACTGTACTTTGCATCGACAGATGATGCACATGTGACCTGGTTTTGGTACCCCTACAAGTGACAGCTCACACAATGGCACTGAGGTGTGAAACGTAGATGTACACTCAAAAAGCACACTTACCAGCTCCATCCACAACTTTGTGTGCTTTTCTGCTCCCCCCTGTTGTAGGTTTTGTTGACAAAGTGGTCCCCGATCCAGCAGCTGTAGTGGGGAGTGACACCAATGTCAATCATCTGCATTACCAATTTACAAAGAGGCACATGTGACACTTATGATATGGATGGAACTTTGTTAACAACAACTGCAGGTTATCTGCAGAAAGGGATTTTCATCTTTGTCATGGTTTACATAGGGTAACACTTCACACCACATTTACCTGATGTACATGTGCGAGCGGGTTTCACTGCTGCAGCCAGGATGTCGTGCATTCCCGGGATGATGTTGTACGCTGCACTGGCGTCATTCTCTCCAAAGCTGTGTTGAGACATACATATCCATATTTCAGTACACCAGATAATAGCTATGAGCTAACATGTATATGTCATTGTCAATGACCACTGATAGGATATTCCTGGACAATGTGCAGCATGTTTACCTCATGGACTTTACATGTGTGCCCCTGCTGACATGCAGCAGTTGCCAGCTGTTACATGCACACAGCACTGACATCAATGAGATGACACATCAACAGACAAACGTATATGAGAAGGTTACTGATATAGGAAGGGAGGGGAAAAATGATCTGGACGCCAGCATATTGCAATGCTTACACCTTCACCGTTAAGACTAATATGTCTCATATCAATCAGGGGTCTGTTAAAGCGCGACTACTCACCTGTAAGGGTCTCAAGGCGCTAGGGGTGGGGGGGTGCAAGTTCCATCCATCAAGGAGGGGTCTGTCGAAGAGCCAGGTTTTGAGGTTTCTTGCGAAGATGGGGAGCGATGTTGTCTGTCTGAGGTGGAGCGGAAGGGCGTTCCATGCTTTGGCCGCGAGGAAGGAGAAGGAGCGGCCTCCCGATCAGGTCTTTCTGGTGCGGGGGACGACGGCGTAGGAGAGCTGGGCTGATCGTAGGGTCCTTTGGGGTGCGTGGAATTTGAGTCGGCTGTTCAGGTATGCTGGTCCAGTGCCATGGAGGGCCTTGTGTGGGTGGGTGAGCATCTTGAAGGTGATTCTCGCCTCGACAGGGAGCCAGTGGAGTGTGCGCAGGTGCTGGGAGATGTGGCAGTGTTTTGGCAGGTTGAGGACCAGTCTTGCGGCGGCGTTCTGGATGTTCTGTAGCTTGCGGGTGAGGTTTTTGTTTATTCCGGCGTAGAGTGCGTTGCTGTAGTTGAGTCTGCTGGTGACCAGGGCGTGAGTGACGGTCTTTCGGTGTTCGAGGGGGATCCATTTGAAGGTCTTACGAAGGAGGCGGAGGGTGTGGAAGCAAGAAGATGAGACAGAGTTGATCTGGCGGTCCATTTTGAGCTCAGAGTCCAGGATGATTCCCAGGTTGCGTGCGTGGTCCGTGGGGGTTGGCGGGTTTCCGAGGGCGGGGGGCCACCAGGTGTCGCTCCAGGCATCGGGGTTTGGGCCCATGATGAGTACTTCTGTTTTGTTGGTGTTTAGTTGTAGGCAGCTGTTTTTCATCCATTTGGCGACGGCTTCCATGCCTTCTCGAAAGTTGTGTCTGGCGGTGTTGGGCTCGTTGGATAGGGAGAGGATGAGCTGGGTGTCGTCTGCGTATGACATGATGTTGAGTCCGTAGGTTCTGACGATGGGGGCCAGTGGAGCCATGTAGACGTTGAAGAGCGTCAGGCTGAGGGAGGAGCCCTGGGGGACTCCGCAGGTGGTAGGTGTGGGGTCCGAGAGGAAAGGGGGAGTCTGACCCGCTGCGTCCTGCCGGAGAGGAAGGAGCGGATCCAGTCGAGGGCCTTGTCCTGGATTCCTGCGTCGTGGAGTCTGCGTATTAGGGTGCGGTGGGAGACTGTGTCGAACGCCGCTGATAGGTCGAGGAGGATGAGGGCTACTGTTTCTCCTTTGTCCAGTAGGGTGCGGATGTCGTCTGTTGCGGCGAGGAGGGCGGTTTCCGTACTGTGGTTTTTTTCTGAAGCCGGATTGGGAGGAGTCGAGGATGTTGTGTTCTTCAATGAATGTGGCGAGTTGGCTGTTGATGGCTTTCTCGATGACTTTCGCTGGGAACGGGAGCAGGGAGATGGGTCTGTAGTCTTTGAGGTCGGTGGGGTCCGCTGAGGGTTTCTTTAGGAGGGGTTGACCTCGGCGTGTTTCCAGTCGTCGGGGAATCCAGGCGGTCGCCAGGGAGCGGTTGATGGTGTGGCGGAGCATGGGTGCGATGGTGTCGGCGGCTCTGTTGAAGATGTGGTGGGGGCAGGGGTCTGTGGGGGCCCCTGAGTGGATTGACTTCATTGTCTTCAGTGTGTCTTCGGTGGTGAGGGCTGTCCAGTCGTCAATCACTGGTTTCCGGGTGTCGGGGGTGGTTGGTGAGGGTTCAGTGTGTTGGTTGTCTTCGTCGAAGTTGTCGTAGATGCTCTTGATTTTGTGGTGGAAAAAGGTGCTGAGTTTGTCGCAGAGGTCTTGTGAGGGAGGGATGTCGGTAGACTCGCTAGTGGGTTGGGCGAACTCCTTGATGATGCTGAAGAGTTCCTTGCTGTTGTGCGCGTGGGTGGAGATTCTGTCTACAATCGCTTTTTTCCTTGTTTCTCTGATGAGTTGATGGTGGGCGTTGGTGGCGGCTCTGAAGTTGTCGTGGGCTTCTGTGGATTTGGTGTTCCTCCAGGCCTTTTCGAGGCGGCGGCATGTTCTTCTGGACTCTCGAAGTTCGGTGGTAAACCATCTGGCTTTCTTGGCGCGGGTATTGTTGTTTTTCTTGAGGGGGGCTATGGTGTTGGTGCTGTCCGAGATCCATCTATGCAGGGTTCTCATGAGTATGATGTTGTGTGTTGACAAGTTGAAAGGAGTGTACATCCACAGGCTGAGCAGTTTCACATTTGCACATCAGTTCAAACATTGCATAGCAGAGTTCATATGTGAGATGTGCAATAATCACGTACATTTTGTGTGTCATTTGTGCTTCCCTACCAATGGATTCACAAAGCTCATTTTGGCTTGAGAGATCACACATTTGTTATGTCCAGCATTTGAGTGTCATCTGTTCCCATTATCCATTTCCTACATCATGGTTGAACTAAGCTGACAACGGATGATGTTTTGTACAGCAGACATCCTTACCTCACATACCATACACTCAATTATATAGGTGGACACAGTAGAAGAGGAGGCAAGCAGAGTGCAACAATTGATTAGGATAACACATTGTGGTTAAGTTGTGAATCTTTCATGGTTGACGCCTACACTGGATTTGGTTTTGGCCTTTCAGCCACGAGATCTTGGACTGTGACTTCCTGATGATTCACCTTGGCAGCCCATACATCCATCACAAATGTACAGAACTGGCATCATTGCAAGCATCATCCACACCGATTTCAAAATGTTTTTGTCCTTTGGAATTCTGCTACGGAGTTATCATATCATTGATTTACAATCCAGTTGTGTCTAGTACACTTCATGTGACACTATATACTATTTTTATGTCCATTCTACACTCACTTGTCATATGTTTTGTGACATCCTTTCACTAGCCACCATGGTGTGACCTGGTATATGTTTCCAATGCCATATGGAGGCATATTGTGATGCAGGAAAACAGTTATGTGATACACATACAACATACAGCAGATATTAGAGGCACATTCATGGGCATGGACATTCAGGTTCATTGTTCCTGAGTTTCCTTACCATGGCCCCGCACCTGCCTAGTGTGTGGTCCCGACCAGATGTCACAGGCAACCTTGTAGCAGAAGTCAATGTGTGTCTTGGACTCTGAGAGGACATCATTGGACCTACAATGCTAAGTGTGTTTGCAACTTTACATACCGGCTGCCACATGTGAAGCACTCAATTTGAGGCACAAAGGATGAGCACAAGCAGTGTGGGCACTACCGTTGCAGACGTGTCTACCACAAATTATAATGAGTGATCCCATATTCAACTTATTATGGCCCCACTGCCTAGTAGAAACGTCTATCAAATTGACACAACAACAGTTCCTGGCGTAAGGTCCACAATCATGTTTTGTTAATGGACCAGAAGACATACCCTACAATTATGACATCTATGACCAGCTGGTTGGATTTGACAGATTCATGTATGGAAAAGGAACTTTGTAAGTTGGACAGAGGACGCATACTCTATTACTGGTTTATGAATCTCACTTCTTGTTCATCATTGTCATATTTGTTCTCATTGGATTTTTTAAATTTAGTCTACTGATATTTTTGCAATTTAGAGGTGGATACATTCAGAGTCGGTCTGGCACTCAATTCCACAATCGAGTTCCCAGTCCTGGAGCAGTTGGTGGAATACATGTGATGTTCATAACACACAATGACATAAAGAGCCTAGATATGTTATAATTTTTATTTTGCTATTCCCAGATCTATTTTGCTGAAGGTAAATGTCCTTTGAGGATTCCTATAGTTGTAAGGCTAGTTTTACCTCTCCAGTTGCCTTTGAGATGCAGACCACCATGGTCACTCCTAGGAGATTCATCCCTCCTGGCTGGCCCCTGACCCACTGGTTCTTCCACTGGGGACTCTCTCCCCCTCTCACCCTCAATCTGGACTTCTGCACCCTCCACTTAGGAGTGGCACTGCCAGACACCAGAACTGATGGAGGCCTGCTTACAGACACTCCACGTTCTCCTGACACTAGGAGATCCCCCTCAAATGGACTACTAGTACAGCTTAGGCTCCCTACCTGGTGTTCCCTTAAGGAACCATCCAGGCCCTGAGACTGAGGTTGGGCACTATCGGGACGCATCCCAGTCTCACTCCCTCTCCTCGAAGACAGGACGTGAGGCCCTACAACCCTCCCACTACAACGGGACCTAGCTGGGCTACTCTGAACCTCTTCCACCACTCTGGGCTGGAAGATACCTGAGCCACTCCTCTTAGGGTCACTCCCCAATGCCTCTTCAGAACCTCTAGTTACCACCCAGAGGTCTGCCTCCTGTGCAAGCTCCCTGGGATCAGAGAACTCACACTCCAACAGGTGTTGGCTCAACCCCAGAAAACAATTACTGAACATGTGCTCTCTGACAACCAGATTGAACAGCCCTTCACAATCATTTGCCGTGCTACCCATCACCCAATCCTCCAGTGCATCACAACACACATCCACAAACTCCCCCAAGACTGGTGAGACAGTTTTCTACTGCCCCTGAACCTCAACCTGTACCCCTCTTCCTGGGAACTAGGCACCATACTCTGGGATCTGGGAGTGGGACTTCCTGCACTGGACTCCATATTGCTGCCACCACTGGACCCCACCCTCACTGGTGAATCCAGATAACTAAAACTGTACTCAGGGGATAATCTACCCTCCAGAGCTAGTTTCTCCCTGACGAAGGCCCTCTCTGCCTCCGCCATCCTCTCCTGCGCTAAGACCCTCTCAGTCTCTAGCTTTTTCTCTTCAAGGCCCAACGCCTTGAGACTCAACTCCTGGTCCAACAAGGCCTTTTCCTCCTCTAAGGCTAACTTCCTATTCTCCAACTCCAATTTCTGAGCCTCCATGTTCTCATGGCTCTCCTTCTGGAGCTTCTCTAAAGCCAGCTGATGCTCCCCTTCTTCATTCCTATCCACCCACTCCTCTGGGGACAGAGAAAGGGATGTGGCACTCCCCCTGGCACCGGACCCAGCAAGGGACTCCCTATCTATGGGGTCCTCACTCTCTACTGGCGTCCCTGCCCTGTCATTTTCTTCCTCCTCTTCAGACTCTTCAGGCCCTATCTCAAAACCACCACTTTGGTATGCAGAGGGATAATCAGACAGGTCCCCGCCACACGCTAAGGGTTCTCCCCTAAGGAGTGCTTCATAAAGGAAAAGCTTTCTGAGGATGTTACCCACTATTGGTATCCCCCTCTCTCTGCAGAATTCCTCTAACTCCTCCCGGGTGTACTCCCAAAGGTCATCCTCATTATAGATTACTCCCATCTTGGCAGAATACACAACCACAGTGCAACACAAGAGACCTAGGCGTCTGAGCTGAAGCAGGAATACACAATTCAAAAATGACACTTTTAAGAAGAAATAAAACTCAGGAAAAATAATCCCTAAACATGTGATTTCTCTAAATGCAGAGTTTGTAGTGCAACCAGTTGTCGCTGTGGTACTGCGTACACGCAAGTCCTATCCTCACCGCTCACAACTAATGTTAGAAATGGGATTTCTGGTTGGCTAGAGCTTGCGCCTAAGCCAGGCAGAAACCACCACTCTAGTCTGGGCAAGGGAGTTACACACTGAAGATAACCCCTGCTGACCCCTTGGTAGCTTGGCACGAGCAGTCAGGCTTATCCCAGAGGCAATGTGTAAATCGTTTGCGCAACACACACATACAGCAGCAACACACTAGGCACACCACAAAAGAAACTCCACACAAGGTTATATGAAAATAGCCTTTGTATTATCCAAAACACATTAGAATCATAATCACACATTTACACTGTGCCAACTGGCACTAGGCAATATTTACAGGGGATTATATACAGGACAGGGCCAATCGGGCCACTGTCAGAACCTTTAGAACGCACTAGTAGCACACATAAAATCCAACCAGTGACTACTGGTAAAATATTGTACTTGGCAATATCTCTAGCAACATAAACGCATTATGTCTGCATCACATTAGGCATCAAACTCATTAGCATAATCACATTACGCAACCTCTGTAGGCCTAAACACACTATGCAATAGGCATCATAAGCATCAACATATTATGCAATAACTCACAATTAGGAGGGCACCTTAGTGACACTCCCCAGGTGCATACATCTCCTTAGGGCCTTGCGCCCTATCACCACCATAAAGCTGAACCCAGGCCAACTGCCCTTTCTAGGGGGCCCAATGCCCTTTGTCCATAATGTCAGGGCTTGTACTGGGGCCTTCCACTGGCCCTTTTGCTGCCAATGCAGCCAAAACCACGGTGGGCAATGCACTGGGGCAGGGGGTATGTATCTCACTCCCTCCTTGTTCCTCCAGAAAGGCTAGTTTTTCCTCTCCAGTTGCCTTTGAGATGCAGACACTATGTTTCGCCCTCTGTTCTCTGCTGCCTATGTATGCATTTTGACCATCTCCTGACACGTTTGACTTACCAGTTAGTGAGGGTGGTCTGCGTTGCTCTGGATGAGGTCTCCTCCCAGAAGATGCTGGGACCTCTGCTACTGTGGCTGTCTGTACTCTGGCTGAATGTGTGAATGGGTGAGAAGAGATACACATCAACACATGGAAAATGTACATGTTGCACTTGTCAGACATTTCCTCGTATCTTCTGCATGCTAACAGTATTGTGAAGTACTGCCACGGCCGGTGCAGGTAGGAGCGGTGGGGTGTTGGTGATGTAATGGCATGGCAGGGTGGGAATTAAACAATGGATTCTGGGACTGACATTTTTAAATAAGGATTCTCTCACCTTCTGTTTTGGAATTTTGGAAGGGCCAGGGTGAGTTGTTTTTATGTTTATTTGGACTTATTTTCTCCATTCCGTTGTGTGTTGATTTGCCGCTGCACTGCACCCCCACCCCCTTAAGTTCTTGACTGACCCAGCCGTGTCTGGATTAGTGGAAGGGGCACTTTGACAATTGCTACTTAGCACTGTTCGGTATATACTGCTTCAGGCCTGGGCCTTTGTATTTCATAGTGTGAAAGGTATTTGCCATTTCTAATACAAAGGATTCTGGGACTTGTGGTGCAACATACAGAGAGAAACACATGAGCCTCTGACTGACTATATTTGTATATGGAATTTGGACAACTTCCTTACTCACAATGGCAGTGCGACACAGACATACATTTTGTATACTTGTTCTTGTCATCCCACTTACCTGGTGCCACGTTGCGGACATCACTCACAGGCAGCCCATGGAGCATGTGGGGGTGGATTGTAGTGAGGATATCCTCCTCTTGTGGGGTGAGACGGAGGCGGGATCGAGAGTGTGAGGAAGGGAGAACTCTGTTCAGCTGGATCCTGGAGTACTTCTCCTTTGCACTCATCTTTTCATTGTGCCACTTCCTCTTTATTTCACGGACTGTGCGCACATCCTCCCCCAATGCTGTGACAGCAGTGGCTAACTGCTGCCAGAGAGCTGCTTTCTGTGTGCCACTGGTGCAGTAAGGTGGGAGACCATATAGGCGTTTGTGGTGCCTCACAACAAACTCCACAATCATGGTGGTCTCCTCAGTTGTGAAGTTCTTCTTCCTCCTCACAATGTACATTTTGCAGTGGCGATGAACAGCAAAGCAAACAGGAACTCTCTGTGGCCAAAGCTGGGCCCTGAATGTGTGCTGCTTTTATGTGGTACTGGTTTTGCAGTTGGTCTTAATTGACTTCAGCTGGAGCATGGTGGGGGATGGTAGGCACTTGAAATGCTGAAAAGGGAGAAATTGCTGGCTTTCCGGGCCGGAGGCGGAGTTTCTGGCCCGGAGGCGGAGATTCCGTGCCGGAGGCGGAGATTCCGGGCCGGAGGCGGAGATTCCGCCATTGTACCGGAATCTCCGCCAGTGGGCCGGAAATTCCGGCCCGAGTGCGGACATAAAGTTAGGATGTGTAAGTTCATTCTGTGAATACCCATATGTGTAAGTTCATTCTGTGAATACCCATATGTGTAAATTCATTCTGTGAATACCCATATGTGTAAATTCAATCTGTGAATACCCAAATGTGTAAGTTCATTCTGTGAATACCAAAATTGTTGTAAGTTTAGGATTTTGACGTAAGTTAGTTCTGTGAATCAGGCCCACACAGTTTAAGAGTAATATGCAGAGATGTTATTGCATGGGGTTAGAGGATATGGGAGAGGGGGGAGAGAGAGCCAGTATATTGTTTTGGGTATGGGTTATTGAGATTTTGAGTCAAAGTGTAGTGTGAGGGTGTAGTTGCAGTGTACAGCTGTAGGCTAGAAATGGGAGAACTGGATGTTTGCACGTTGTTTTGAGTTGTAGAGTGTGAGGATGGACGGAAAGGAGAGCCACCGTAGAGTCTTGTGTTAATATATCGCTGAAGGTGAGCGTTTAAGTATTCTGTATGTGGTATTGGGTTCTATGTGAGAATGTTTAAGGTGGTTTAATTGAGGCGAAGTAGTTGTCCAACTTGCCCCAGATAGGCTTAGATGGGGACCTCCATGATGAATGTTGGAGAGAGATATTGTCTGCCCCTTGAATATGAGTGATCCAGTTAATCCAGCAATTGAACAAAGCATTGTCAGTATCTTTCCAGTTGTTTAGAACTATTTTTGGCGCTGACGTAAGTAGAAGGTCTACTAAAGCTCTGTCTGTTGGGTTGCTAAGAAAACCTGCGATCGGGGATGCAAGTTCTTTTCTCAGATTGCAGTTAAATATGGTTGATATGAATGAAAATACTTTGTCCCAGAAGAGGGATATGGATTTGCAGTGAAGGATGAGGCGAGCTAAATCACCTATCTCCTCCTTGCAGTTCCAGCACGTGGGGTCATCTAGTATTTTTTGATCATGGAGGCGTGCTGGGGTCCAGTATGATTTGTGAATGAGCCATAGTTTAGTTTGTGATAGCACTGGAGAAATTTTTTGAGAGGTAACCGATTTCCAGATATTAGACCAGTCAGACTCTGACAAAGGATTAGATGAGTGCTGTTCCCAGAAAGATGTTATGTTTTTGTTTAACTGCGAGGATTTAGGGCGTGGGAGTTTATAAATGTGGGAGACTTGGTGACCTGAGCTGTTAATTTTCAGTATAAGGTTCGGGAGAGCAGAATTTTCTCTAGTAGTAGTAGTAATGATTTTCATAAACACCATTTCCCTTTCCTGTGAGATGTTTGCCAGACAATTATGTCACTATCCCTAGAAAGAGCTTTGGCTCCGAGAAGAGCTTTGGTTCCACCCGCTTGTTGGGAGCCAGTAGTACATGTTTTGGTTAGGCAGAAGTTGTGTGCTTCCACTGAAAAAGTGTTTGCTCTCCATACAGCTGTGAACTATTTGTTTATCCAGTTGCCCGAGTTTGAATTTTCAGGAGCACACAGATGACACTGGAATTCTGTAAAAGTGTCTTAGATAACGAGGCAATTTATGGTGTTTTTCACAGGCAAAGGCACATATGGAAGGAGGGCAGTCATTAACCTACATGGATGTTTAGCTGTGGCTTGACAGTGCAACTGTAACCTGACCTTTCAACCTACACCAATATAATTCTACCGTTTTTTGTTTCTACACGAATACATATCCTTGCAATGGTTCACATTACCATACAACATTCCATTAAACCGGACCTATTGGCATTGCCATTGCTTGTTGCACTATGTCAGTGCTGGTAAGCAGGAACTGTATGTGTGGTGCTGAAATGTAAGGAATTTGAGTATGCAGGAATTCAAATGTGATTCACTCAGGGAGATTCATGAATCACTCAATCACTGTCCTGCACTTCACGTTGGTGACTATATTATACCATGCCCTGTCCCTACTAACTACCACTGAAAAAGAAATATACTACTGTTCAAAAACCTGCTACTGTCACTACACTCTCTCAACATTCCACACTCGACCACCATCCCTACACTCTGCTGCTATCTCTAAACTCGACCATTGTCCATGCACTTTACCTCTGTTCTCTCACTCTAGTGTCCTCCATGTAGCCCCTTGTTCTGCTGCAGCGCTCCCTGCCAGGGCACATCTCCGTGGCCACTGCCTCAACCCTCCACATATGTGTCTGCCCCACGAGGGTGGAAGGTACCTATGCCCTGCCTGTGTAAATTGTGGCCCTATGAAACCTGCATGAACACGCCTGCTTAAAATGTCACTCTGCCATGCATGTGTAACAAAGCCTTCTGCCCTGCTAGTGTCAAGTGTGTGTTCACTTATTTTTAATAATGGTGTCAATGAATGCGCTTGTTATTACGTTTCTGTTGTCCCACCCTCCTGACTTTAGTTTCAGTTCTTCAGTGTGACACACAGTTTCTTTACCTTAATAACTCAATGACCAGGCATCCTGACAAGTTCTCGTTTAGTGTTTATTTTATTTATTTATTTTTATTTATAAAGTTTTATATAGCACCGACTGGACCCGTTGAGGGTATCAGAGCGCTTTACAAAAGTTACATCAAAAGAAAAGTTGAGCGCTAGTCACATAGAAATGAGTAGCTAATATGAGATCGTATATGTTGTAGGTTCTCGTTGAAGGTCAGGAGTGTGTTAGTCATTCTCACTTAGAGTTCATCACGAATCCTGGTAGGTGAGCAGCTTCTGGTTGGTATCAACTCGCCACAGGGCTGGGATCAGGAGAGAGTTTTATTCATTAGAAGTAGTTTGACTTCTTTTTTGAAGGAGGTGGTGGAGGGGTTCATTCTGATAGCCGGGGGCAGAGCATTCCAGATCCTAGGTGCTAGGCCAGAGAAGGTGCGTGAGTAGGTTTTCTTTTTCCTAAATTTTTGTGGTTTCTATAGCAGGGTGCTGGTGTAGTAGTTCATAGTGGTATCTAAAAGAGCCTCTTCCCCCGTCCCGATCACCAGTTTGCTGCTACAGAACTAGTCCATTTAATGCACTGTCATTTTTCAACAGTGGTAGCAGAGGTTCCTTGTTTCAACCCCTTTTGACACATGTTGTACCACAGACCCCCACCACCCATGAGCCTTCAGTGTGTAATTTGGTGTGCAGAGGGCTGCCATATAGATGCTATTTGATTTGCACATAATACCATTTTGCTGCAATCTTTTATTCTGGCTTTTGGCTATTTTGCTTGTGAATCTCTGCAGGCACCAGCCTCTCTGTGACAGCCTTCTTGCAATAGCTTCTCTCCTCTGGTAGGTGGGACCATCTGCCTCTTTCTTTCTGTGGTAACTCTTGCAATTCCTTCTCTCCTCTGGTAGGTGGCACCTTTTGCCTCTGTCGCTACTCCATCCTGCCCATGAACATAATGACAAGAAGCCCCATAAAGGATCCGGTTATGTGTCCTGACATCAGTTTTTCTTTTTTTTAACACCCAAAGACACAGATCTGGAGCTTAGCTCCTACCTATTTGTTTTTTTCGTTAACAAAAAGGCAAACATTTCCACACCACACAATTCAACTCCACACATTTACAATCCACACCACATAATTTGTGATCAAAACACATACATCCAGTCCACACCACAGAATTCCACATCATGCTACAAAATTCAACAGCACACCACATAATTAAACTCGCCTACGTACCACTCCACAACACAAAATACCATTCCACATAAAAACACAAGGAGCGATGATGCAGTTTTGTCAAATTGATTACCAATCCTAGAGCTATTGCCGTTGTTAATGTCCATGTCTTTTAGTATGTGTTGTGGTGAGCAGTGGAATTATGTGGGTTGGATTGGAATTGCTTGTTTTTGAATTGTGTGGCGTGGAATTGAGTGGTGTTAAGTGGAGTTATGTGTAGTGGAATTATGTGGATAGTAATTATGTGATATTGAATGTACTGAGATTATGTGGAGTGGGATTGTGTGTCATGGAGTATAATTATGTAGAGTGGTATTGTGTATCGTGGAGTGGCATGTAGTGGAGTGGAATTATGTGGTCTGCTGTTGAATATTGTGGCATGATGTGGAAGTCTGTGCTGCGGATTGGTTGTATGTGGTGTGTAGCGGAATTGTGTTGTGGAGTGGAATTATGTGGTCACTTGTGGCCAATGCGAGAATAAGTGTATGAAAGACAGCTGCAGGGAGGGCGAAAGGCAGCATTTCACAGATGCCTGTGTCTGTGTGTATTACATACATCTGGGTAGCGGGAAAAAAACAAGGCTGAATCACCACTCAATCAATAATGCAATAGCTCTGTCGCTAGCATCATCCCCTTCCGACTCTTGAGGAAGTCCCGGGCCAGGTTGAACCCCCAAGAGGGGCGTGGACGTCAGCCGCATCACCCTGCCCCTTGTACATCTCCCCAACAAGATTCTGGTCTTGCGGCTGGGGGGCTGCGAAACTGGTGGTCCAGCTGCCGAGAGACCTGGAATGTCCCAGGACAGACGTTGCAGTCAGGGAAGAGATGCAGAGAGTTTACAGAAAGAGGAACTAGGAAAGGGGGTGGGATCGAGGAAGGAAGGCAGGGGAGGAAGAGGAGAGTAGAGAAAGGGGCAGAAGAGGTGAAGAGGGGGGCAGTGGAAGTGAAATTACATTGCGCACGCTGCATCGCCATTTGGCGTTGCAGCGTGCGCAATGTAATTTGTTTTATTTATTTATTTATGTACTTACCTCCGTTCGGCCGTATGCCGGAGTTTACTACCGCCCACCCTGCCTCACCGCCCCGCAGCACTCCCTCCAGGAGCCGCTAATAGTAACCACGCCCCTCCAGCCTCATAGTTTATTGTCGTGTCACCGGAATCCCTCCATTGAAATATTGGACCTTAATGCATATTTATCTATAGTTATCTATCTGCAGATGGAGTCAAGGTAAGTGAGAGGGAGAGAAGGAAAGACCGAGAGAGAGAGAGAGTGAAAGTGGGAGAGCAGGATAAAGAGCATAAGATATATCCTCTTTTAGGTTTCTATATTACAGTTCAGGGCGTGACATGATCCTTCCTCTGAATTACCAGTTCTGAAACTGCTGCTGTTTGCTAACAATAGCCAGACGTAATATTCTCAGATATCACCATGCCTTTACCCTCAATGTACAACGCACGCTTTCTTTTGAGCAATTGCCTTTTGCCAAAGTTTTCTGATATTATTGTTACAGCGCCCCATAGTGTTACATAAACTGGCTTGGATATCTGTATTTTCGTACGCCCTCAGTTGTGTTGTTTTTGCATATGTGTATGTGTCTGGGTGTCGTTTCAAGCAGTGCATGTGAATCAGATTAGAGCTATACAAAACACCGACTTGGACAAGTAAACTTATCTCAGCACATATAAATATACCAGATGCATACATAATGCATACACTTACACTCTTCAGATTTTGGAGCAATTGCGTCCAAAATGTCCCTTTATTTATTTCTGTCATTTAATTGGTTGCCATGAAACCTTAAAACTACTTGAATGATGACGTCATCCTACACATGTACATTTATTTATCACCATCAATCTTCCCGCAGGCCCAGCTTTTTAACGACATACAGGTACAGACAAGTAACACTGGGAGAAACAATTACCCCAACACGATCACAAAGTAGGGTGTCCCATAATATGCCGATCTCCTTCAGCATCCATGTACGAAACTTACAGATGGCCATCACGTGACGCAAATGTAGGCGTTTACACCTAAAGCAACAATATCCCAGTTGCACCGTAACACTTGTGCAATCAGTTTAAAAATACATCACTGAAATTAACGAAATAACACTTACCGTCCTAAAAAAGGATGACGTTCAACTGACTCTGCCTGAACCGTGACAAAACTGAAGCTGAAGACTTAAAAACAGCACTCAACAGGCTCACCATAATACATGCCGATAATCCTAGATGTCAAAACCATGCTATTTCAAAAGCGAAAGCGGGCGTGTCCGCTAAATGTAAGCCAAGCACGTCGTCGCCTAATGGAGAAACTTAATAAAGGAAATAGTGCACGCCCCGTGTAACAACCAAGTAATGGGGCCAGTAGCCATGGGAGGATACAAATGACGACATGGCTGTACTAAGGAGGGACTAGCAAGCCTCATAATGAATCAGAAGACAGCATTTACAAAGCACAAACACACAAGCCAATGAAAAATAAGGGCGGGGGAGTGGGCGAAGCTTCTCTCCATACTGAACTACCACAGCTCTTCGCAGAGCAGCGCTTGCGCGCTGGCTCACGCTTGACCTAAAAATAATTGGCAGAGGGGGCGAGGCGGGGTGATTAAAAGAGAATAAATTACTTTCGTTGATGAGGCGAAGATGCCAGGAAGCGGCGAGCAGTGAAAGTACGCTGAACCTATAGCAAAGAAAAGCGCGCATAATGGGAGGGCGGTGGAGGAGAGGTGGCAGCTGCTCCTGCGCTGCACGCGTGGGGCAGATGATTCCCCAAAGCACTCAAAGCACAAGACCAGAATGAGTGAGGCAGGGGCAAGGGGAGGGCCGGGGTGTTGTTGGGTGCAGTCTGACAGGAGAACCTGGGAACTGAGCGTCCTGCAGGCTCACTCCAAAGAAAGTGCGTGAACTGCTGTTTTGCTCTCTTGTGGGAGTGAGACTTGCTTATCAGACAAAGCGGGGTTATTGCTACTGGCTGCTTTGTTTATACTAATTTGAAAAGGCGCCTTCGATGACCGACCCTGATAGGTATGCGTGATGACTGGTGGCTGTGAAGCGGCGCATGTAGGAGCAAAGGCAGGCAAACAACAAGAAACGGCACATGACCATTCGGCGAAAAAAAGAAAAGAGTGCGCCAAACACACGAGAAGTAAAGCCAAAAGTAAGGGGACGTGTGACAGGGGCAGTCGCCACCAAAGTTAAAACCCACCCAAAGGCACAACAACAAGCAGCTTTTAACAAATGAAAAGAAAGCAATTTTCACAGCCAAAGGAAAGAAAAAATGGGAAGCGGTGGGCGTGGCCTATGCACCCAGAGCAGCTACAGAATGCCTCGCAGAGCAGCGCATGCACGCTGCTAGGCTCGACCTAAAAAGTCATACATTTTTGCTGATAAATCTGGGAATGTCCCGTCGAACTCCGAAGAGCTGTACTATGTGGCAATTAATTCCTTTTGGATTATGGTTGTTTTTAATGTAATAATATGCCTTTGTCCATCTCGTGATGGGTTTATTTCAAATGGTAACATAGTTGCAGTGAGTTGTAAAGTAAATCTGCAGCAGTCAAATGCATTTGCAAATATTTATACAGCATGCCAAATTTGCATAAAGGACCACTGCTATGAAGAAAAACATATTGTCTGGTATTTATATTACTGCTTGCTGTAACACCAAGTGGTTTTACCAGGCACAATATTAAAATTGCTTGTGTTATTAGCATATTCATGATAACTGCATGCATCAACTCATGTACAATTACTGCAGGTATGAAAGTATCCAGAAATATACTTTTCCAATCATAAACTGACTAAAAAGTGCAGAAAATCACTGTGGAAGCTGCCTCAACACAGCCACACCACCAGGGACACCAGGGAGTGCACATGGTGTGTGCATACTACCCTCAAAAACAGCCAAGCAAGTGGCTTTTGGTGAGCTCCTCTTTGTCCAAAACAGCTAAGAGAGTACAGTGGCTTCTTCTGCACTTATGCATCCATACAGCGATAAGAAACAAATTGTTTTAGAGTTATGTTGGAAAAGTATGACACAACAATGTTCAGCACCAATAAGCCCTCCTCACGAAATATTTCCATTTTGCTTGGAATATCTGTGCCAGGTTGCAGTCATTGGAAAGTCAGAAATGCCATGAACTATTGGTATGCCAATAATCGGCATCTAGCTAAGACTTTGCTTTCATAATAAAATCTTTGCACCTCCACAAGGTGAAACTAGTTTGTTCTGGTGCAAATTTACCCTCTATTACTATCAGTGACGCAAGCCAGTAGTAATGGTACAATTATTTTGGACAGCAGTGAAAACTATTTCTTGGAAGCTGGTCTTTACATGTCTCTTAGTTGCATGGGAGAAGACTATACCATGTCTGAGGGGATCAACAATTTTTGGAATATTCTGTGTAATTTTATTGAGAGAACCCCGGTCTTTATCTTTTTCATGTTTAATACATTGCGGGCAATGTCTTTGCAAAAGCTAGGAGAAGTTAAAATTATTGCTGAAGTTTGGTGGTATATCCTCAAACAATGTATATATTTCTTTGTCAAAAGATTTTCACTGTATTTAATGTGTTCAGCATATCATTGTCTTTCTGGTTTTGTTTTTGTTCCACCTTTGTTTGCTTTCAGGTAGTTAGTGAATAATTTACGTGGCCTTTTACTCCACAATAGTTTGCCTTGATCCTGAGGAAACAAAGCATGCGATTGAAGAAGATATTTCTGATTATTAAATAATACATGTTTAACATCATGAACATTTTGCATAAAAAGAAACAATTCACTTTATAAATTCAGTGCTCCTCGAAAATGGGCCCAAATTAGGTCTGACTCCATCTTGAATTTCAATGCAGCTATGATAGGTTTGTCTTCATTTCAATCAATCAATCAATCAATCACAGAATTTGTAGAGCGCACTACTTACCCGCGAGGGTCTCAAGGCGCTGGGGAGAGGGAAGGGGGGGGAGGTGCTGCTACTGGTCGAACAGCCAGGTCTTGAGTAGCCTCCTGAAGGTCAGCAGGTCTTGGGTCTGTCGTAGGCTTAGTGGAAGGGTGTTCCAGGTCTTGGCGGAGAGGTGTGAGAAGGATCTGCCGCCGGTGGTTGTTCTTCAAATGCGAGGGACGGTGGCGAGGGAGAGGTCAGCGGAGTGGAGCTGGCGGTTCGGGACGTAGAAGAAGAGTCGTCTGTTGAGGTAGGCTGGGCCAGTTTTGTGGAGTGCCTTGTGTGTGTGGATGAGGAGTTTGAAGGTGATCCTCCTGTCGACGGGGAGCCAGTGCAGGTTCCTCAGGTGGGGGGTGATGTGGCTGTGGCGTGGTACGTCGAGGATCAGGCGTGCGGAGGCGTTTTGTATGCGTTGCAGTCGCTTGATGAGCTTGGCCGGGGCTCCTGCATAGAGGGCGTTCCCATAGTCAAGTCTGCTACTGACGAGGGCCTGGGTGACTGTTCTTCTTGTGTCTGTCGGGATCCACCTGTAGATCTTGCGAAGCATGCGGAGGGTGTTGAAGCAGGAGGAGGAGACTGCGTTGACTTGCTTGGCCATGGAGAGCGTTGAGTCGAGGATGACTCCCAGGTTGCGTGCGTGGTCGGTGGGTGTCGGGGCTGCTCCCAGCGTCGTTGGCCACCAGGAGTCGTCCCAGGCTGAGGGGTTGGAGCCGAGGATGAGGACCTCCGTCTTGTCCGTGTTCAGCTTTAGTCGGCTGATCTTCATCCAATCGGTGACGGCCTTCATTCCTTCATGGAGATTGGCTTTGGCGGCGAGGGGGTCCTTGGTGAGGGAGAGGATCAGTTGAGTGTCGTCGGCGTAGGAGATAATGTTGAGGTCGTGCTGTCTGGCGATGCGTGCGAGCGGGGCCATGTAGTTGTTGAACAGTGTTGGGCTGAGGGAAGATCCCTGGGGTACGCCGCAGATGATCTCGGAGGCTTCGGATCGGAAAGGTGGGAGGCGGACTCTCTGGGTTCTGCCGTCGAGGAAGGAGGTGGTCCATTCCAGGGCCTTGTCTCGGATGCCTGCGTCGTGGAGGCGTGCGCGTAGAGTGCGGTGGCAGACAGTGTCGAAGGCGGTCCAGCAGGATGAGAGCTGCGGTCTCACCGTTGTCCAGCAGGGTCCTGATGTCGTCGGTGGCGGCGATGAGGGAAGTCTCAGTGCTGTGGTTGCTGCGGAACCCCGATTGGGATGGGTCCAGGATGCTGTTTTCTTCTAGGTATCGGGTTAGCTGTTTGTTGTCGATCATCTCGATGACCTTGGCTGGGAACGGAAGCAGGGAGATGGGCCGGAAGTTCTTGAGGTCTCATTTCTCCTCTCATTGCACGTATCAAAACATGCTCTAATAACTTTGTGTTGACATGTTGTTCTCAAAGAACTCCGGAGGAAGCTTTCCTTACAATTGCAACTTTTCAAGGTCTTACCCTGTCTGTGCCTCAGTAACCTTATTCTTGCATAAAATTGTCATTGTTTTGTGTGTAACTAGATTTTTACTGTTGCAACCGTTGATATTAGTTAAAATAGGGATTATTATTTTATTTAGTTCAATATTGTTGCACATTTCTGTATCATAGTTGATTGATGCTTGCAACATTTTATGTTGAATATGTGAGTTTTGCTTTGTGTTTTGTTCTAAAAGAACACAAACTTGGAGGTGAGCCATTCTGGTTTGCACCAACGTTAGGCCCTTGTTAGTCTGTCTTTTGCTTAGAACTAAGAATATTTTACTCTGAGACATGAGTTCATGTCAGATTCTTTGCTGCATTAGACTGAGGTTTATGCAAATTCCTTATATTTGATTTACCATACATTTTGACCAGCCATTATTTTTGCCTTCTTTATTGCACTTTTTAATACACCTTCATGTTCTCTAACTTTTATTCGTTTCAAGAAGGCTTATGTAATTGATTATGATGATTTATTTGCTGTCTACCTAATCTCCTTAGAGACACACTGCCCCATATGTTTTTATAGACAACACTGTCCCTCATCCTGCATAGGCATTTATCTAAAATTATCTGATAAGATAGCCTCAACAAGATAATAAAGTAACACAAATTTCCATTGTTACATTTGAAGGAGAAAACCTTAACCTAGCACTGTGTACACACATCTCATAAGCATAGAAACTGATGCCATAGAAAGCTACAGATGCCAAAGCCCATGAAATGCCTTTGATGTCCCTTTTGAGATATTACATATTTGGAAAATACATCAATCCTGAATTGTTGAGAAAGGATGAAGAAAGAGACAATAAGAAATATATGGTGTGAAATATATGTTGGGTGTATGATCTGGACTATCGCTGGATTTGGAGGAGTTTCCCGCTGGAGTTTTGACGGCGGCCATGGCTGGTGATTGGAACGCACAAGAGCGACAGGACACGGGCACAGGAGCGACAGGACTTGGGTGGTGATTGTCAGCACAGCAGCCACGGATGGGCTGTGTCTCCTGGCTAGGAAGCCGCGCACGGAGCTCTGAGCCCGCCCAGCTGGGGGCTTTGGAGGAAAGAGCAGGCAGCACAGAGGACAGGAGGCTGGCGAAGGGATGGAGCCAGTCAGCACCATGGGTGCGAATCGCAGTTCATGACATGTTAGTACACCAGTTGCGTGGAAGCTGATCCTGAGGATGAGAGGGGGCGCACCACAAGCCCCAGAGCTGATTGCGGCTGAAGCCGCTGCCTGCTGCCAGTTTCCCGCGCCCAGAGGCGCGTTTAAAATGCTGCCTGGGATCCTGCTGCGCCAGGAGCAGGCCCGTCTGTGCCCGTCTGTGCCCGTCAGAGCCCGGAAGAGGCTGGGCTGGGCCCCACTTCCAACGTTTCTTCAAAGGGGAGTTTGAATATAGTGGAAAAGTACATCGAGAGGATGGGGATGAAGAAGACACCCCAAACACCTGCTGAAGAGGTAACCATCACTTCTCTAGACACTTTTTTAGTGAAAGCCTCGTCAGCTATAGCTATGGAAACTGCCCGTGCTGAGAGGAGGCTATCAACGGGTGGGATTGACAATTTAATTAAAGCTGCATCGCAAGAGACTCATACCGAGGACCAGTCTCCTTGTATCCCTACTGCCATAGACGGTCCCCCCTCTGCTTCCGGGGTTATCACAGTTATTCCTACCCCGAAGGAGATAACTCCCCCTGTTGTAGCATCTGTTCTTAAAAGAAAGAGAGGTCCTCCTGATGGAGCAAGAACTCGTAAATGAGACTTGCTCGGAAGCAATCCTTTCATTTTAACTCATTAACGAATTACTAACAACGCGTTTGTAATTAATAATTCGCATTTAGAAAAAGACACGCGGAACAGTGAAGCTTGCCTATGTGTTTACTAACTGTAATAACATGAACGAAGGACTAAAACGCATTCTAACAAGGGATCTTTACTGCGCATGCGTCTACTACATCTACGTAGTATGACGTACTAATGCTTGGAGGGAAAATCTTGTGCCTGCGCAAAAGATAATAAAATGGCCGCTTGAAAGCTCACATGCATGGCACCTGCTTGACTGAAATAGAAAATAAGTTTTATACTAACGCAAATGCAGAAAGGGTAATAATAATTAGAGTGGGTTAGAGTAGAGGTTGGTACAGTGAAACCATTTATTTTTGAGAATAACATTTCTTCTTTTGACTTTATTATTAGTTCGCATTTGGGCCTCCAAACTTGTCTGAATTGAGCTGACTGACTTGACCCCACCCATGCGCACCAGAGAGAGAATAAGGAAAGATGAGTAAGGACTTGTCACGCGTCCAAGGCCAGCGAAGATGTGCCCTGGGAACATGAGGGTGAAGAGTTCATATGAAGGAACTTTATTCATGACATTGCAACATTTTGTATTAATAAAGTTTGGAGATGTATTGGAAAGGAAATGATTTAATAAAAGTTTGAGGGGAGGGGTTTGAAACAATGGTTTAATGAAATAAGTGAAATGTAAGCATGGTGTGACGATCATCCCCCCCTCGCCTGTCCAATCAGAGTTAGTATTTTGTGAAATTGAAACATTAATGGGTGGTACATGGTTATGGAAAGGTATAATTGAGGTAGTTTTAGTTAGTTAGTTTAGCTTTTTGGGAGTAGACACGGGGAGAAGCGTCGATGCTGGAAGTCGAGAGCTCGGGATGCTGTCGGTGCTGGGGGTGGTGCTGATGCAGTGAGACGCTGATGAAGAAATCGAATGCAGAACCATCTATTTGAACTTAATTGGGTTAGAAAGAAGATCGCGGAAGAACCACGAGGAGGAAGAGAGTGTCAGAGAGGGGTGCGACGCAGTCGTCGGTATTTAGAGAGGTGAAGTATCCTGTCCTGATTCCTGTCCTGAAGTCTTTGTCTCCTGATCTATCCCGGGGGACCCTTACCAGCCCTTTGGCCAGGGGGTTGGTCTTCACACCATACTTGGTAATTATAAATTCATTGTATTGATAGATGTTCTTCTCTCTCTGTCCTCTTCTTTCTGAGCATAGTTATTGTGTGGATCTGAATTGCTATTGCTTATTGAGAATTGATTGAATTGACACTCTTGCGAATGAGGGTGTTTGTACTGAAACGTTGAGATGGTTCACACTCAATTAATTTAGATAAAGATTTTAAAACTTCCCGAGTCTGTGATTATTTCATTTTAATCGAGAAATGTTTAATAAGTTATGTTAATTATCACCATCAACTAGTTCCAACTAATGGTCCATTGACCAGAGGAAAGAACTAATTGATCAGTGAAAGGTTTAGTTAGGGAAAGAAATAACTAGATCTTGAAGTATGAAAATCATAAACTAAGTTCCAGCGGTCTACTTGGTATTTTGTGGAAGTAGTTATATGGGCCCAGGTGAGTATATGGTAGTGGAGTATCTGCTGCTAGTACACCGCTGGATCAGTTTTCTGCTAGCAGAGTTATGGTTATTATTGACTAGTTTGGTCATAAGTATAGATTATTGTTAGCGTCCTTGTTTTATGTTGTCTGGAAAATTCTCGGGGAATGAATAGCGGGTGGCGATAGAAACCACACTGCAGTGAGGTTACTCGTCTGTTGGAATAACACTGAGAAGCTAGGTAGGGCTGGCAATGTTAAAGTAGGGACTATTTTCTGTGTAAAAGTGAGAGTGATTGATAGCAAAGAGTTCGCTAGTGAAACTTTAGGCGTTATATCACCTAGAAAGGGTAACCCTGAAGGAGTAACAGGTTCTTCCTAGCTAGATTGACAGCAAAAGGAGTTCGCTGGTGAAACTTTGGTCTCGATTTTCCCAAATACGGGTGACACCGGAGGAATAGCAGGTTCTCTGGAGCTTATATGAAGAGTAAGCGGAAGGTTTTACTTGCAGTGGAAAGAAATAAACTATCCTTTGATCTAGTGCAACAGACAGAGTAGCGAATGTTTTTATGTCGTTAATAACAAAGAATTTTAAAGAAAATATTGAGAAATAAGATTTCGTATTACCTTGTGAAGGGAGGGTCAGTTGCCGGAGTGGTACTGACGTCACAGTGAGCCGCGCTGGGATTGGTAGAAACAGCGGGCGTGTGACAGGAGCAGCCTTGTAAAGGAGGGGTCAGTAGTAAGGAGCAGAACTGACGTCAGGGAAAGGCCGCGCTGGCATTGGTCAGATCACAAGCGTGAGCCTGATTTGATTGGATAGCTAGTTAGAAGCCGCGCTAGGATTGGTGGAGAGAGAGATTGTATGCAGGATTTTGAATTGACTGTTAGTGCAAGGCGTACAGGTAAAAGATTTCAAGGGTTTGCAGAATACAATTTTCTATATCGTTCCTCAAGGATGTATGGAGAGAAAAGAAAGATGTTGTTTATGAAGAAAATTAAGAATTTCTTTGTAAAGGATAAGCCTGTGTTGACTAGAGAGGGAATTCCTATTCCGCCACCGAAGACACCAGCATTTTTTATGATGATGGAAAGAGGATATCATAGTTGCGTGTGGTTGGAAAACTGGATAGAATATACGAAAGATGATGGAGTTCTAGCTTTTCCAAGGGATGGTACATTTAATGGGAGGATTCTTCAGAATTTGAGATTAAAAATGAATGATTTGGAACCTAGACCTAGGTTAACTCAATATGAGACTTTGGAAGAATGGGAGACTGAGTCATATGAACGAGAGAAATGCAGAGGTGGAAGATATAGAGGATTCTTTCCCAGACACTTGCATGAGTCACGCGAAGGGCAGATGAAACAATGGAGGAGAGCTATGATATCAGAAGGTTTATATCCAGTGTTAATGGCTGAGGAACAATCTGGAGGAAAGTGTAAGGAGAAAACGAAACACATGAACACAGCAGATATGGTGAATCAGATGACGAGTTGTTAGATGATATTTTAATTAAAAATCCACCACCGTATCAAGAAGCAACTAGTAAGGTGCACCAGTAATGGGAATGCCATTAACCCCACAGATTTTACATGAGACGTCATATAACAGAGTGTTACAGGATAATGAAAGAGATGTTTTAAACAAAACTAGAGAAGAACTAGTTCAAAAGATAAGTCAATTAAATTTGAATACTGAAGCCTTGACAGTACCAGTGACCATTGGTCCGGTAATCCCATTGTATGGAGATAATAAGATTTGCCAGAAACCACAACCTGTGACAGTTCCATTAAATAGTCCTAGAAAAGAAATAATAATTACAGATGATCAGGTTAGCGAAAGTGAGTCAATTATTTCATTAATGGATCTCCCTAATGTGGAACCTTTGACGGAAACTCCAAAGAGAGTTACGCCCATTAATTTGAGAGAAAGAAGACCTTTGGTTCATACTGGAACTGGAGGCGCAACAGTAGTCACCTCTGAAGAAATAGAAAGATGGGCACAGGAAAGAGATAATCAGAACCCAACACCAAGGATTTTAGACATCAGCAGATTGAAAGTGGAATTGGAAGAGATGATGACAGGATGTGTGGGTACAGAAAGATTGAATGCTTACAATGAAGAAGAATTATTATTTTTATGTAAGAGTATAACCAGAAGGGCAAGAGTATTTCATGAGAGATTGACTGAAGTTGCTTCAGAGATTGGATTAGACATAGGGAAATCAAAATTGTTACAGAAACCATATTGAGTGGACTTTACTGATAAAGATTTAGAAAGTGTAAATGCTTCTGGAAAGAGACTACAGATAAAGAAATTAATGAACATTTTGCGAAAATGGGGAGACATTGATAAATGGAGAATCAGATGGAAAAGAAAGAAAGAGGAAGTAGAAGCAAGAGAAGCAGCAGCTGCATTTCCAGTAAGAGAATCAAGCAAAGTGGAAAAATTGTGTCCAATGAGAGAGGTTCCTGGAGGTGCATATGTTCATGTTCCTTGGAGTAGACAAGATATTTTGTCATTTACAAATGATTTTCCAAAGCTGAGAGAAAAACCAGTTGAATGGTACAAACAGGTAGAGAGATTTGTGAAGGTTTCAAAGGTTTTATTGTAGGGTTTGGATGGTCTATTTGATATAGTGGTACCTGCTGATTTATGGACAGAATGCAAAATTACAATTGACTGGCCTAATGAGGAGTATGCTAGAGACTCAAAGACAGGAGCACCCTCGGAGGAGGTGATGAAAAAGTATCACCAAGTGATTACGTATTTGAAAGGGAAAATTCCTGCTAAAGAAACAGATTGGGTAAAAATAGATAGAACAACACAAGAACCAAATGAATCTGTGCATGCATATTATGAGAGGTTATTACAGGTGTTTAAGCAGTATAGTGGATTTGAGAATATCGGTGACATGGATATGGGACATTTTGTGTATCGGTTTGTATATGGTTTGAAACCAGAAATCAGTCAGATGATACAGCAGCACATGTTGTGTTGGCAAAGCAAGACAGTGGATGAGATTTTAAAGTATGCGAAATATTGCGGAGATGACATCGAAGCCAGGCGTAGGAAGCTAAAAGAGAAAATTATGTGGGCACAAGTTAAATTGGCAGAACAGCAAGAAGAGAAAACAAATGACCAAAATAATAATCAAGTGAAAGAACAGAGTCAGAATAATCAAGGAGCGAATGATAATAAATATAGAGGACGAATGGACAGAGAAGAAGCGAAAAAGAAGTTTCCTTGTCATGCGTACGGAAAGCTTGGACATTGGAAGAACGAGTGTAAGAGTACTCAGAATAATAAGAGTAATAATGGGCCAAATCAAAATTTAATCCCACAGATGCAGAATTAAGTACTTATGAATCAGCAGCAGCAGGTAGTTACTCCACAATATCAGGTGCCACCAGCTCCTATGCCAAATTTTGTGAATCATCAAAGTTTCAGTGCGAACACCGGATTTCAAGGAGAAAGTGGTAAGAATAATAGAACAATTACACAATATGTTTTGCAGAATGATGAGGAAAATTCAGATGTTGCGCAATGATGGTGCCTAAAGGGGGAGGAAGAGGAGTGCCTGCTTGGCGCATCCTTGCCGGTAGATCAGTCAGGTCCATTTGTTGATGGGAAAGTAGAAGGTAAAGACATTACTTTCCTATTGGATACTGGTGCTACCAGGTCTACTGTGAGAACAGCAGACATCCCAAACCTACCCCTCTCTGGAGAATCAATCCAAGTTGTAGGCGTGTCAAACAAACAGATTAGAACCCCAATTACCAAACCAATGGAGGTGCACATTGGAAATTTTAAAGAAATGCATCGGTTCGTAGTTTGCAATTCCAGTCCTGTAAATCTGTTGGGAAGAGATCTTTTGTGCAAGATGAATTGCATGATCTATTGTACACCGGATGGTGTCGCTTTCCAAACCCCTGATGAAGACGTTGTATACAAGATGATGTTAGCCAAACAGGGAACGGAAGTAGATGAAATGTTTTCACTAATAACTGAGAATGAATTACCAGAAGAGTTGAGAACTACAGTTAATCCAGAAGTGTGGGATTTTACAGGAAAAGACATTGGGCTAATGACAAATATAGACCCAGTTAAAGTGACAGTGAAAGAAGGTGCAGTGTATCCAAACACCCGACAGTACAAGATGAGTCCAGAAGTAAAAGCAGGAATTATCCCAGAGATTGAACGAATGGTTAAACAAGGTATTTTAAAAGAAGTGATGGGTAGTCCCTGTAATTCGCCAATAATGGGACTGAAAAAGCCTAGCGGAAAGTACAGAATAGTGCAGGATTTACGGAAAATAAATAAAATTGTAGTGCCATGTTGTCCAATAGTGCCAAATCCAGCAGTGATCCTTTATCAGATACCTTGGTATGCAGGTTGGTTTACAGTAATTGATTTATGCCAAGCGTTCTTTTCTATTCCTTTGCACCCAGACAGCCAGTATCTTTTTTTTTTTTAAATATTTTTTATTGAAAAGCTTACAGCAAGGATATGCAAAAGTCCGGATGGAAGGGACAATCAGTAGTCACATAAAACAAATGGCAGTGTAAGCATTAGTTTACATCAGCAACAATGCTAAAGGAACAAAACCCCCACCCACTGCCCTCCCAAACCAACGCACCCCCCCACCCAAACCCAGGCAGAACAGATCACAAGATAATACACACTCAAACATATCCTGTACATTATAAACAGACACCTAGGTGGCATATACAAAAAAAAAGGGGACAGATGAAATGACAGAGCTCTAATAGCATACCCGCTGTGACATATAAGGTAGGAGACGTATGTTACTACATTAAATCTGGATGGGACAACAAATAGGCAGTCAACGGGGCCCAGAAATCCTTGGGGCGCGAGGCTACGGGCAATTCCTCTGCATAAATCACCAGCTGATCCCTACAGTAAAGTAGATCACGGAGCCATTTTTTAACCGTGGGAATGGTTCTAGCTCCCCAGCACTGTGCGACAGCCCTTTTTGCGAACAATGTGGACACCGCAACTATGCGTCGATTGCAAGGCTTAAGGCGTTGCACATACCCTAGGAGACAGAGCTCGGGAGTGCAATCCACTGGTTCTATCACCAAATCTGCGAGCACCTTTGTTACTTTGGACCAAAATGCAAAGACACCTGGACACGTCCAAGCCAAATGCAGAAAATCATCATCAGCCTGCAAACACCGCACACAGCACGCGGACTCACGCAAACCATACCTGCAGAGTTGTAGAGGAGTATAATATAATTGATGTAAATATTTAAAGTGAATGATGCGAAGATTGCAATTCGCCGTGAGGCGGCCAGTAAGATCACAACACTCTTTCCAAATGTCGAGAGTAAGGGAGGGACTCTGCCACCGGAGACAAGAGGGGGAGTCTTCCAGTTCACGTTCTCGCAAAGAGGCGTTATAAAGTCTGGTAATTAATCCCTTACGATCCTCTCTTGCCAGCATCGCCTGCAATGCTCGCAAAGACGTGGGCTCCTCTGGGAAATTCGGGTAGATAGTCTTGACAGCTTGTCGGACCCGGACATAAGTAAAGCCCAACATAAATCCGCGATCGGTATTCCCTTGTACTTCATGTAGAGTCCTGAACCGGCCTTGCGCATATAGGTCCCCCATCCGGGAGATACCGACCTTTGCCAGCACTTGGAGGGCAGACGTCTCCCACGCCACAGAGATGTCAGGGGCGAGGCCAGAGGCAGCAAAGGAGCATACAAGTACGGCAGTTGCGCTCGTTTTGCTAACATTCGCCAGGCCCATGCCGTGCACTGCACCGGATTTATCTCAGTACGGGGACCACCCGAACCCCCAGAGAGGGTCGCTGCCTGTAATGGCATAGGTAAAACAGCATCTGATTCAATAGCCGTGTGCGGTTGAAACCGTTGCGGGAAGTGCCAATAGTGCGCAAATTGCGCCTGTGCACATAGGTAATATAGCCGAAAGTCAGGAGCCTCGAACCCCCCCCGGTCGAAGGGCTGAACTAGAATATCCCAGCTGCATCTGGGTTTCTTTCCGCCCCATACAAATGTAAGTAGTGCCGATTGGAGCGTCTTGAACGTCGCCACATTCAATTTAATAGGTATGTTAATAAAAAGGTAGAGCAACTTGGGGAGAAAGGTCATTTTCAAGATTGCTATCCTGTCCGCAAGGGAGAGGGGCAGGCGCGCCCATCGCTCAGCCAATTAGGTGATACGCGTAATGGCGCGGCCGTAGTTCTCTGAGATTACCTTATCTGGATCTCTATGGAGCCAAACTCCCAGATATTTCACCGGTTCTGACGTCCAAGTTAGTGGGAAGTCCAGCTCCACCTCCCTCGTGCCCGTTGTGAGCGGGAACACCACCGACTTCGCCCAATTGATCCCAAGGCCCGAATATCGCTCAAATTTAACATATTCCCGGAGCAGTGCAGGCAAAAACGTGGCTGGCTCGCGCACATACAATAACATATCGGCGGCATACAAGGAGACCGAAAGTGGTCTCTGCCGAAAGCGTAACGCAGCTGCTGCATGCCCCTGACGGAGTTTGCAGGCTAGTGGCTCCAATGCGAGCGAGAAAAGCATAGGCAATAATGGGCATAGGCGATAATGGGCAGCCCTGCCGGGTGCCTCTTTCTATAGGGAATACTGAGGAAACCCATCCATTAACACGCACACGTGCAGCCGGTTCCTCATAAAGCACTCTGATCCATTTCGTAAAAAACGGGGGGAGACCCATTCTGGCAAACACAGTAAACATATAGACCCAATTGAGGGAGTCAAAAGCTTTCGCTGCGTCAAGCAGCACCGCGACAGCCTGGAAATCAGACTCAAAGTAGTGCAAAGTGGAGAAGACAGTGCGCAAATTATGAGTCGTAGAGCGTGCAGTTACAAATCCGGATTGGTCAGGTAAGACCAGGAGAGGAACCAGCGGTTGGAGCCTAGTGGCGATCATTTTTGCCAGGATCTATCCTCGCATCTATATTAATAATGGAAAGAGGCCTGTAGGACTCACACATGTTAGGGGGTTTGTCCGGTTTCAACAAAGTCACCAGCAGTGCCTCCTTAAGAGAAGGCGGCAGCCGACCCTTCTCATAAGCTTCCGCATATACGTCAAGAAGCCTGGGGGCAAGCTCCGATACATATGCCTTATAGAACTCACTGGGAAGGCCGTCCATCCCAGCGGCCTTACAAGTAGGCAGTGACATTATGGCGAGTTTCACATCCTCGACATCAAACGGCTGCACAAGATATTCCCGATGGGAGTTAGAAAGCCACCCCAGCGCAACGTCATCCAGATATGCATCCATTTCGACAGATGGTGGAGCGTCCCTGGCTTCGTAAAGTTTGGTATTGAATCTTATAATTATATCACACAGCTCTGGAGTAGAGTAGTGTGCAACCCCTTCCTCATCTAACAATTCAGTTATAGGCTCCTGGCTACGAGGTGCTGCCAATTTCTGCGCTAAGGAGCGGCTCGGTCGACCCCCTTCCCCATAGTATCGAGCATAACTACGGTGGGAACGGTGCAGCACCTCCTGGTCTGCAGTTTCGTTATGTTCCGAAACTAAATCCCTTATTTTAGCCAATTTATCTGGGGACGGATCAAGTTCATATGCGCGTTCAAGGGTCGAAATGTCAGACGCCAATTTATGAATCCTACGACGAAGATCCCGCAGCACACCAGATTGCACCCCAATACAAGCCCCTCTAATAGTAACTTTAAATGCTTCCCACAGCACTCCGGCACTTTCAACAGATCCCTCATTTTCTTTAAAGAAGTTTTGAATGGCTTCTCCTATCGTATGCCGAAAAACTGGGTCAGTCAACTCAGTCGGCTGCAATCTCCACATAAAGGGCGGGCGTGCACATGTGGGTACCTGCAACTCAAGGACTACAGGAGAATGGTCAGAGAGCGTGCGTGCCACATGCCCAACTTTCACAGCCCAAGTACACACAGCTTCCAAAACAAGCCAGAAATCTATACGGGACCACGTCCCATGCACTGACGATACAAACGTGCCCTCTCGACCGGCAGGGTGCCGAAGACGCCAAACATCATGTAGGTGGCCAGCATCTAGCAGCCCCAAAAGCACTTCCGCTGCTTGTTTAGTCCTCGTTGTCCCACTGCCAGCCCTGTCCAATGTAGCATCAAGACAAACATTAAAATCGCCTCCCCATATCACTGCAGCTTGAGGGAACATAGAGATTCTGCGCCAAACGTCAGAAAAAAAAGACGGTTCATCAGTGTTTGGTCCATAGACATTAACCAGCAACACACTCACGCCACCCAATTGCCCATATACTATCGCCACACGTCCATACTCGTCCATGTCAGTGCGATCCACAGTAAAGGGGACACCTTTTTTTACTAGAATCAGCACGCCGCTAGAGTAGGTCGAATACGAGAAGGCAATCCTCGCACTCGCCCAGCGTGCACCCACTCTCTGCTCTGATTCCTTAGTGAGGTGGGTCTAATGAAGAAAGGCTATGTGTATCTCCATCCAATCCAGGTATGCGAGCACCGATCTTATCTTTTTGGGATTATTAAGCCCACGCACATTCCAGGTGAGGAAATTAATCTTACCACTCATACCATCTAGTCAGTGTCAAGGAGCCACCCGCACCATAGAGTACACTGTGCAACCCTGAGGAATCATATTGCTCATGTACAGGACGTGCAAAAAATACTTGTAATACCAGTCTGCCGTTGCCTAAAAAAAAATGCCACCCCCCACCCACTTCAGCGACCCAAACATGCCAAAGCCATCCCGACCCATCAAACCCCCCTCCCAACAGAACAAAACAGGAATAATATGCATTCGGGGTACACCCATGTAAGGGGCGCAGAGTGCTACTAGCCTCCCAACTTGTAGGAGGTGGCCGAGCAAAGCTAGAAACGTGCCAAGCAAGCAAACTTCAGTTCACACAGCATGAAACAATATAACGTGAGTCACCCCCGGGGAGAGACAAGTGTTAAACCAAAGCACAATCATTCAGTAGGCACATAATAGCGTGAAAACAAAGCATTCCTGAGAAGAAAAACAAGGTAAATGGGTAAGCAATACTATTGCAGAATAAACTGGTGTAGCAGTCAGTCGTCTTCTTCCTGAGGCGTGCCCGGCCTGGGACGCCTGCGCTTGAGCTGCTTTGCATGTTCGATGGCTGCCTTGGGGTTGGAGAAGATTTTTGAGGCACCCTCCGGACCTATACGCAATCTTGCTGGATAAAGCATTGCATAGGGGACCTCCTCAGACTGCAAAAACTTCTTGACTGCGGCAAATTCCCGTCTGGCAGATTGAACAGCAACAGTAAAATCAGGAAAAAAAGCCAAGGTGTTGCCCTGGTATTCGATAGTCCCCTTCTCGTGAGCCAGACGTAGAATAGTGTCACGGTCTCTATAGTTCAAAAGCCTGGCTATTATGGGACGAGGCGGAGCGCCAGGCACAGGCCGTGCCGCCAGGGAGCGGTGAGCTCGTTCAATGACAAACATCGTGGAGAGGTGTTCAGTGCCAAACAGTTCCTTAATTAAGTTCTCCAGATAGTGCTCCATTTTCCCCACATTTGTAGACTCCGGCAGCCCCGTGAGTCTAACATTGTTGCGCCGGGACCGCGCCTCCAAGTCCTCGTTCTTGGCCTGGATGAGGAGTAAAACCTTCTCCATATTGAGTGCCTTGCCAGCAACCTCGCTCAGACCATCCTCGGTTGCCGACACACGCTGCTCAACCTCACCCATGCAGGAATTTTGCTTCTCCAACTGCGACGACAAGTGATCCAGGCGGTGATTTACTGAAGCCATGGTGCCCTCTATAGATTGGAGGCTACATTGCATCGCCAGAAGAGTGGTCTCTAACGTGGGGGGGCTGTCGCCCCGGGCTTCTGCCTCCGAGTCCGATGCCACCTTTTGCGAGGCTTTCGCAGGCTTGCGAGCCTCAAAGGTGAGACGTGGCTGCGTTTTGTCAGTTCTCCCCATGGTGGGTCGGGAAGAAATCACCCCCCAGGCAAGCAAGTAAGACCCTGGTAGAGTCGCAAATCAGGACGAAGGTTGAGCAGGGGCGAGCGTCTTAGGGATCCGTAAGGGCCACAGAGGATCCACCCAGCCAGCACTAGAGAGCGAAGGTACAGCGGTGACTCCCAATTTAGCAGACCACTCAGAAGACACACAGATCCCCTGGCAGCCCGGTAGAGCGTAGGGCACTGGAAATGCCGGGTAATGCAGCAGGGGGACCAGGGGCAGCTCCTAATAAGGCGGCGGGCCGCGCAAGCAATGCAGCGGTGTGCACCACCACCCTCAGTGCAATCCAGGTCAGGGCACAGATAATGAGGAGGCCAGTTGTAGGATAGCAGTTACAGGGCAGCGTTCACAGACTTCGTAACCCAGGGGGGGGGCCCAGCACCCCAGCGGTAACCCAGGCCCAGCAGGATACACAGAATCACAGGGACGGACAACCCTGCAGTCCAGGCCTCAGCTCCTCACCGGGCCGCAGCACCGCCAATCTCGCGCTCCCACCGGTTCCAGCAGCAGCAATGAAAGCGCCGCACCCGCCAGGGCCCCCACCCACCTCCGCAGGCCCTGCAGGCGCCGCACTCCACTCACCACAGCCAGTCCCAGGAGCGATGCAGTCCGCCGGTAGCTCCCAGCCGCACAGCTCCGGTCCCAATGGGCACAGGCAAGCGATCCCTCTCCGTAGTACGTCCCACCGCTCTCAGCCGCCCGACAATCAGCCAGGCGCTGCGCTCTCTCCGCAACTACAGCAAATTTAGCACTGAGGAGTGCCCCGACAATGACAGCACCACAGCGGCCGCAAGACCGGATCAGCGGGAGCGCCCGGGAGCCGCCATTTTGGAAGCACGGGTCGGGCAGACCAGCGAGGCAGATCTACAGCGCAGTGGTGATCCAAAGTGAAATTTTAAGATCCCAGCACCAGCAGATCAGTACCCCAGTACCAACCGGTCCAGTCAGGGTGTGAGATGGCGCGATTTCAGGCAAATATTTGGCGGATGTCAGCTCGGCCGGGCGGAGCAGCACTAAAGTGAGGCCATTTTGCCGTGTGCCCTCTAGCGCCCCCAGCCAGTATCTTTTTACGTTTAAGTTTGAGGATCATATTTACGCATGGTGTCGAGTTCCTCAAGGGTACACAGAGAGTCCTTCAATTTTTAATCAGATTTTGAAAAAGTGGCTAGAATCATTGATTATGCCTGGAAAATCTGTTTTGGTCCAGTACATTGATGACCTACTGGCGGCATCAAAAACACGAGAAGATTGTGTCACAGACACAATTGCATTGCTGAACCATTTGGCCGAAGGAGGACACAAGGTGTCTCCAGAAAAATTGCAATTCTGTCAACGAGAAGTTAGATATTTAGGGCATAAAATAGAAAGAAGAGTTAGAAAAGTGACACCGGAAAGAATAAAAATAATCAAATAAATGCAATTGCCACAGACTCAGAGAGAAATGAGAATGTTTCTAGGAGCGGTTGGATACTGTAGGCAATGGATTAATGGTTTTTCGATGTTAGCAAAGCCATTGATACAGATGATCCGGAAAAGAGCAAAAGATCCGATTGATTGGAATGATGACTGCATAGAGGCATTTGTAAAATTGCAAAATTGTTTGTGTGAGGCTCCTGCTTTGGGCATGCCTGATTATTCAAAAGACTTTGCATTGTTTTGCTGTGAGAGGGAAAATTGTGCACTTTCGGTATTAACACAGAGACATGGATTGAGTCGACGTCCAGTGGCATATTTTTCAGCTACATTGGACCCAGTGGCTTCAGCATTGCCTGGCTGCTTAAAAGCAGTAGCTGCTACTTGTATGAGTCTGGAGCAAAGTGAGTCGATAGTGATGGGACATCCGGTAAAGGTTTTTGTTCCACACTCAGTTGAGATTCTTTTGACAAGAACAAGAACACAGCATCTCACCCCTAGTCGATTGACTATGTATGAAAGAGTGATTTTGGGAGCTGAGAACGTGACTGTGATAAGGTGTATGATTATGAACCCAGCTACCCTACTGCCAGACCCCTGCGATGAAGAAGTGAGAGATGAGAGTGATCTTGATTGTTTGGACGTGACTGAGTTGTGCACGAAGCCCCGGCCTGATATAAAAGAGACACCTTTGAAAGAGGCTGACCATGAGTTATTTGTAGATGGTTCCTGCCTCAGAACACAAGAAGAAGGATTAAGTGCTGCATATGCTGTTTGTAAAATATCTGGGGTAATTGAAGCATCCTGTTTACCTGGGGTCAAGTCTGCACAAGTAGCTGAATTGGTTGCCTTAACAATGGCATGCAAAAAGGGGAAAAATTGGAGAGTAACCATATTTACGGACAGTTAATATGGGTTCGGGGTTGTGCACGACTTGGGCCAGCTCTGGATGCAGAGGGGATTTCTGACTTCTTCAGGATCTCCTATCAGAAACAGCAAAAATGTGAAGGATTTGTTGGAAGCATTACAATTGCCAAAAGAGATAGTAGTTGTAAAATGCGCTGCACATCGGTCAGGAAATGACTGTGACTGCTGGCAATAATTATGCTGATCAAGTGGCCAAATACTGTGCCAAAAATACAGTGGCATAAACAGAAAAATTGAAACGGGTAAAACCAGATGCTAACTTATGATTTTCTCAGTACCAGAAACATGGGATGAGATTAGACAATTGCAGGAAGAAGTTGAGGAAAAGGAAAAGGAAATTTGGATAAAGGCAGCTTGTACAAAGAGACCACATGATGAGGTATGGGTGTACTTAGATGGAAGACCAGTCATGCCAGATTGTTTGCTTTCAAAAATGGCAAGAGTGTATCATGGAGCAACACACATAGGGAGAGACTCAATGATCAGGCTATTCAGACAGAGTTGGTACAATCCGAAATTCAGGGTAGTCGCAGAGAGCCTTTGCCAAAGATGCTTAACCTGTCAGCAGCAAAATCCAGGTAGAAAGACAGTGGTATGCTGGGGAAAGATTGGAAAGGCAGAAGGACCCTTCACTAGATTACAGTTGGATTTTATTGAATTGCCCCCATGCAATGGGCTGAAATATATACTTGTCATAGTATGCCTTTTCTCAAGATGGGTGGAAGCCTATCCCACTCGAAGAAATGACAGTCTTACAGTTGCAAAATTGTTGTTGAGGGAGTTAGCTCCATGGTTTGGTTTTCCAGTCACTTTGGAATCAGATAGAGGCCCTCATTTTAATAATGAAATAATTCGATTAATCTGTGCTGCATTTAACATTGAACAAAAACTGCACTGTGCTTATCGTCCAGAGGCTTCTCGAATTGTTGAGCAAATGAATGGCACAATCAAGTCAAGATTGGGGAAGGTGTGTGGCCAGATGCATTACCTCTTGTATTGATGGGTCTCAGAAGTATTCCAGACAGAAAAACAGGAATGAGCCCACATGAGGTTCTCATGGGAAGAGCCATGAGACAGGCATTTATTCCTGGAACTAAACTAATGAGTATAACTGATGATCTGGTATTGGACTATTGGAAAGGATTGGCTGAAATGATGCGTTCTGTCTCTCACCAGGTTGGAGAAGACGCAGTTGAAAGACAGCCAGACCAAGCGCATGATTTGAATCCTGGAGATTGGGTGCTAGTGAAGAAAAACACAAGAAAGTCGTGCCTAGCACCAAGGTGGGACAAACCGCGGCAAGTCATACTAGTCACTACCACAGCAGTGAAGTGTGCAGGTTTGCCCAATTGGATTCATGCCAGCCATACCAGAAGAGTTCCGAGCCCATCAGAGCAACAAGAGCAACCACTGACTGAACAGGCTGAAGCGTCAGGAGTTGTCAGATGTGAGACTGAAGAATCTAGAGTAATAGATTCTGAAAGACAACCATATGACAAACAGCCAAGTACAAGTCAGGAAGAGTGGATACCAGTGATTGAAATAATTGATGATGTTATTGAAACAAGAAGAAGAAGAACAGAACTGAAAAGACAGGAAAGTAGTCAGGAAGAGACAGGGGAAGAAGAACACACTCAGGTGGAAAATAAAAAAGACTTTTATGAACCTGAGGAGGGAAAAATAGAAGAACACGTTCAGGCGGAAGAAGAACAGTTTGAATTAAGACCTGAACAGGATCAGATAGAGTTAGAAGAACAGGTTCAGGCAGAAAAAGAAAAGTTTGAAGTAAGACCTGAACAGGGTCAGATAGAATTAGAAGAACAAGCTCAGGAAGAAGAAGAACAAAATACATTAAGACCTGAGCAGGTGGAAGCAAGAGAAGGTACAAGCACAGAAAACAGAGAATCAGAACAGATTGTGCCTAGAATAAATGAAATTAAAAGAACTTTACAAGGAGATAAAGAAGGTGAAAACGCAGTGCAAATCTAAAGAATCAGAAAGGGAGACAATTGGCCAACCGGAGTAAAGAAACTAAAATATCACTTGAGAAAATCTGATAAGAACAAGTAAATGAAGTCACAAGTCAAACACAATCTAAGCAAACCTTGGCAAAAATAACTCGAAGAAGTCCAAGATTGAGAAATTTAAACAGGAGATACAAGGCTCCTGAATGGACTTACGTCATACTCGAGGAATTTGAATCCCTAGATCTGACTGATGAAACAGAAGAAATTCATATTGTTCAGATTGATGAAAGCAAATTGAGGCCTCCTTAAAAACGAAAAGGAAAGTCAAACTGACAAAGAAAAGATAAGAGAAAAGAAATTTTCTCAGGAGTAAAATGGCAGAAATTGAAGTTACCGGGAAACCAAAACGTGGATTAAAAAGAAAGTGTTTTAGATTTTGTTTTTGTAGTATTTTATTAGTAGCATTAGTATGGTTATTCCTAACAGTAGGAGTACCTTTGTTAATGAAAACAAGTGACAAGAATAATACAGATACTAATGTTAAGGTGGATAGAATAAATGAAACTGAAATAGAAATAGGGGTAGAAGATGAAGCAAACTATCATAATGAATGAGACTATAATACGTCCTCTAATGTGTTTATTAAATTGTTATTTCAATATGTTAGTACTATGGAGATTAATAATTTCTACGTGTGTATGAAGTTATCCTCATCAGTATCAGAAGGGATGACGTATCACCATATACCTTTAACTATGGTGTGTCATGTAGTATTTTATGAAGTTTATTTTATGCTACAGGGAGACTTCAATATTTTTATTCAGACATAGATGTAGTATTTTCAGAATTACCTATTAGAAAGAATATGAATCCAGTAGTTAGTAGTAACAATGCACAGTTTATGGGTGAATTTTTCTTAACAATGAGTTCAATAGATTTAGTTCAGGCACATAAAGATAATCTAACATGTACATTAAGAAATAAGAAAAAGATTTTTTGAATTTAGTAGAAGAAAGGAGACAGGATTTAATAAAGAAGGCAACTGAACAGAAAACCCATGTACCTCCATGGGTTGGGAAGGAGGGAATCTATGCAAGTGACAAGGCTCATGCTGCGATGTCCCTGGATTTTGTGAAAAGGGGAAAATTCTGCCTCCATAGATTAAAGACAGATTATAACAATAATTACATTGGTTCCAGTGAATGTGAACACAACTTCCTAATTCTAGGAGGGTGGGGACTAAAAGGGGGAACTGATCCTGTATTTCCAGGAGTGTATTATGTTTGTAGGAACAACGCCTATTATAGGTTACCTGCAAGATGGTACGGGAGCTGCTACTTTGGAATAGTTTTTCCAAAAATCTGTCATGTAGATAAAATCAGTGGAACCAATGGAAATTCTAATGGACTAACATGTAGAAGAAGAGCTAGTTTTTCTGAAATTGTAGGAGACATTTTTAGTGCACTGATACCCTCAGTTGGAATCATTCTTAATTCACAGAAAGTTTGTAAGTTATCCACCATAGTTGATCGTCTTTCTACAGACACTGCAGGAGGATTCTTAATGATTAACACAGAAATGGTTGCAATCAGGTCTATGGTTTTACAGAACCGTCTTGCTCTTGACATATTATTAGCAAAGGAAGGTGGAGTTTGTGGCATGTTGAAAATTCAACATTGCTGCACTTATATTCCGGACAAGAGCAGAGAAATTAGAGGATATATTGAAAACATTACAAGAATGCATAAAGACTTGACCCAACTGGAGGTTGACAGTGTGTGGGGAAGACTAACAAAAAGTATAACATCAATAGGGAAATGGTTTGTTGGTTTTGGGAAAGGTTTTCTAGGTCAAATAATAATACCATTAGTTATGATAATAACAGTAGTAATAATAATAATGATTACATATAAGTGTTGTAGAAGAGAAAGGAAAGAGAAAATGCAATTTGAAAGAAAAGGAAAGGTACAGAAACGAAAAAGAAAATATGATGAAATACAGCTGGAAGAAATGAAAGGCAAACTATACAAGAAAATGAAGGATTTAGAAGGAAACGAGTTGATTGATGAAAAATTGAGAGGAGAAATAGAGAAAACTGAGAAGTGCTAAAGTTGGTATCTGGGATGGGATGGGTAATTTTGTGATGGCTTAAGATGCCATCAGAGAGGGGATTGATGGAGCAAGGACTCGTAAATGAGACTTGCTCGGAAGCAATCCTTTCGTTTTAACTCATTAACGAATTACTAACAACGTGTTTGTAATTAATAATTAGCATTTAGAAAAAGACCCTCGGAACAGTGAAGCTTGCCTATGTGTTTACTAACTGTAATAACATGAACGAAGGACTAAAACGAACTCTAACAAGGGATCTTTACTGCGCATGCGTCTACTACATCTACGTAGTATGACGTACTAATGCTTGGAGGGAAAATCTTGCGCCTGTGCAAAAGATAATAAAATGGCCGCTTGAAAGCTCACATGCATGGCACCTGCTTGACTGAAATAGAAAATAAGTTTTATACTAACGCAAATGAAGAAAGGGTAATAATAATTAGAGTGGGTTAGAGTAGAGGTTGGTGGTGTACAGTGAAACCATTTATTTTTGAGAATAACATTTTTTCTTTTGACTTTATTATTAGTGCGCATTTGGGCCTCCAAACTTGTCTGAATTGAGCTGACTGACTTGACCCCACGCATGCGCACCAGAGAGAGAATAAGGAAAGATGAGTAAGGACTTGTCACGCGTCCAAGGCCAGCGAAGATGTGCCCTGGGAACATGAGGCTGAAGAGTTCATATGAAGGAGCTTTATTCATGACATTGCAACATTTTGTATTAATAAAGTTTGGAGATGTATGGTAAAGGAAATGATTTAATAAAAGTTTGAGGGGAGGGGTTTGAAACAATGGTTTAATGAAATAAGTGAAGTGTAAGCATGGTGTGACGATCATCCCCCCTCGCCTGTCCAATCAGAGTTAGTATTTTGTGAAATTGAAACATTAATGGGTGGTACATGGTTATGGAAAGGTATAATTGAGGTAGTTTTAGTTAGTTTAGCTTTTTGGGAGCAGACACGGGGAGAGGCGTCGTTGCTGGAAGTCGAGAGCTCGGGATGCTGTCGGTGCTGGGGGTGGTGCTGATGCAGTGAGACGCTGATGAAGAAATCGAATGCAGAACCATCTATTTGAACTTAATTGGGTTAGAAAGAAGTTCGCGGAAGAACCACGAGGAGGAAGAGAGTGTCAGAGAGGGGTGCGACGCAGTCGTCGGTATTTAGAGAGGTGAAGTATCCTGTCCTGAAGTCTTTGTCTCCTGATCTATCCCGGGGGATCGTTACCAGCCCTTTGGCCAGGGGGTTGGTCTTCACACCATACTTGGTAATTATAAATTCATCGTATTGATAGATGTTCTTCTCTCTCTGTCCTCTTCTTTCTGAGCATAGTTATTGTGTGGATCTGAATTGCTATTGCTTATTGAGAATTGATTGAATTGACACTCTTGCGAATGAGGGTGTTTGTACTGAAACGTTGAGATGGTTCACACTCATTTAATTTAGATAAAGATTTTAAAACTTCCCGAGTCTGTGATTATTTCATTTTAATCGAGAAATGTTTAATAAGTTATGTTAATTATCACCATCAACTAGTTCCAACTAATGGTCTTGACCAGAGGAAAGAACTAATTGGTCAGTGAAAGGTTTAGTTAGGGAAAGAAATAACTAGATCTTGAAGTATGAAAATCATAAACTAAGTTCCAGCGGTCTACTTGGTATTTTGTGGAAGTAGTTATATGGGCCCAGGTGAGTATATGGTAGTGGAGTATCTGCTGCTAGTACACCGCTGGATCACTCCCAAAGTTCTCTGCACCAGCAACCCTAAGCGACCCAGGAAATGCAAATCACATGCAGGTAATCTATCAGCTGGCAATGTGGCGTTCTCACAATCCCAGTCCATAGATTTGCCCCACAAGGTTCTGAATCTGGATGACCTACTTGAAAAGCTCAGCGGGCTCCTATCTCCAATTTGCCAGCGCTTAGATTCCATTGAAAAAGCTATTAAGGAGCTAGCGATAACTAGATATCTGCCACATCGCGAAGTTGGAAGCAGAGGTGGCTCCCCAGAATTGAATCAACACACACAGGAAAGTTGCAATAGTGTAGTGGATGCCATTGGCCCAAGCCGCCGACCTTTGTCTAATTGCCTAATTCATTCTATGGCTCCATTGCCCCAGTCTCCTTTTTTGTAAAATGAAGATCATTTACCTCCGGCTTCTGGTGTGAGCCAAGCTGTAGAATCACCGAGGGTATCCCGACACCAAGCTCATTCGCAGGAGGTTGATCAGGTTAGACTGGCAAAAAGGTCAGGGGGCCCACGTTCTGGGCAAAAACCCAAAGAGGGTTCGAGGCTTGACCTTCCACCAGCGGCTTGCCCCTATGTGGTTGTTCTGGCAAATACCCCGGTTTTAAAAAGTGAAGAAAAGGAATCCACTACTCAATTAATCAATAAAGCCCCGCATTGGATTCACAGATTTACCAACGTTCAGTCAGAGGGGCACTACAAAATCCTAATGGCACGAAGAGTTCCTTGGGTGGGCAAACAAGACAAATCTATTCTGGGGGATAGTGTAGTTCTAACTTTTAAAACTCCAGCTATGGCAGAAAAACTCCTCCATTTATTGCCTAATAAACCATCAATATCAGCGCAAATATTTGCCCTATTGCTTGTTTTTTCTATAAACTTTTACCACTTCAGCCTGGTACAAATTGAAATTGGTCGCATAAGCACAGTCCTCCTGTACTGGATGCCCAACCGAAAACGTGGCACAGAGTTTTTACTGTACCCCCCTTACCAACCTCCAACCGATTTACATCGCTGTCAGATTTGAATTCCTGTGACTGACAAAAAACGAAGGAGGGGCCTCAAAATGCAGTAGCTACCTGCATCCCTGTAGGCTTGGCTTCTCAAGATGAACTGTCAAAGGATAGAGACATATTTACTGTTATTACATGGAACGCTGCAGGGATAGGCCACAAATCGTCAGATCCAGATTGGCTCAAGTTCATCACCACCTTCGATCTAGTTTGCCTTCAAGAGACCTGGACATTGGGACACATCAATATAGACGGTTATAGATCATATTCTACCCCAGCGATTGCCTCAAAATCTGGTCGGGCGAGGGGCGGGATCGTGACACTCTTAAAGAATACTCTGAAATTTGAAGTACTCTCTTCCCATAATTAATCTCAATACTTTAATATGTTGATAGCACGGTGAAACTCATGGACAGAGTTTTACTAAACAAACTGGAGGCCAGGGCAGAGACGAACAATATTATGATCCTGGCCCAATACGGCTTCAAAAAGGTTAGGGGTACACAAGACCAATGTCTTAACCTTAGTCTGCTGTTAGCAAAATACACCCATGCCAAACAAGGTCATTTATATTTACTACATATACTCCGTTACCCATTCCCATTTATGGAGGATTATGAAAGAAATGGGGGTAGACCAAGCTATTATTACCTTTTTAAGGCAGCTGTACTCAAAGGCCAAAGACTGTGTACGCTATGGGCAACAGGGGGAGTGAACCAGATGGTTTCAAATCACCAGGGGGGTTCGGCAAGGGTGCGTTCTCGCCCTATTTCTGTTCTCCTTATATACAAATGGAGTAGAGTCCCAACTTTTAGAATCAACCCTGGACGTCCCCATAATAAACAAGACGCGCATCCCAATTTTATTATACGTAGATGATGCTGTGTTAATTGCCCGCACAAGTAGGGCCCTCCAAAAACTGTTAGACACCTATGTAAACTATATGCTAAGTCTGGACTTAAAAACAAATGAAGCCAAGTCTTTTATCTTAGTTGCAGGGCGAAAGATGAAGAATTCCTTTTTTGTTTCTGATCGTAAAGTAGTGCAAACGGAGCAGTTTTCATTCTTAGGGGTGACCTTTGATCACAGATTATCCTGGTCCAATATGGTCGTTAACCGAGGAATGATGCTAGAAAAGAGCACTAATGCCATCAAATCGTTTTCCAAAAAGTTGGGAACAAGACATTTAGATACGGTTAAAAAAGTGTATGGAGCTAAATCAATCTCTGTTGCGTCCTATGGTGCGGGAGTGTGGGGCTATGTTAATGTAAAGTCAATACAAACAATTGAAAATTCATTTTGGAAGAAAATGATGAGCCTTCCCACCAATTGCTCTAACATTAAATTACATCACGAGCTGAACATCCCTCATATCACTGAGCAAATAAAAGTAGCACCAATCCTCCTTTGGCACACAATTTGGAGCAGAGATACAGTTAACCTCACTGAACAAATCATTGTGGCTTGTCTGTCTTTAGAACATGTACAGAGTATAATGTGGTTAACGTATGTTAAAAATACCCTTCATGCCTTGGACATAGGAAATCTCTTTGATTCCCCAGAAAAATGTTTGTTCATTTTGAAAAAAGCTTTAAAAGCCCGTTATTTAAAATTCACGAACGAGGCCAGCTTTATTGCTCAGTCCCCCAAACCTATGGTCCGAGAGTATCTTGAGGGGCCAATGCTTGCTGAGGGGGTTCCATCATATTTGGACCTCGTAACAAACTCTCGTCACAGATTTATTATATTAAGGTTTCGCCTTAATCTCATTCCATGCATAATGGGCTTTCCTTCCGGTTTATACTCTGCTTATGATCTTCCGGGTTGCCCATGTGACAGCTCCTCGATTCAATCCAATTTGCACATTTTCTTTTTTTGTAATTTCTATCTAGAACACCGTAAGAGATTTTTAATTCCAGTGATGCACAAGTATAATTTTAGCCAATGTCGCCCGGCTTTATATTTTTTACGACGTTGCCCGACCCCCTAACCTGCTTTTGTGTCGCCTCCTTTTTATGCCAGTCAATGAAAACTAGGAACATCTCCATTTGCTGAGATGAATTGTTCTTCTTAATATTTTTTAAATTGCTTTTAATAGTTTTTTAACTGTTACCTCTTGCTTCTTAATTGTATATATATATGATGTTTTCTGAACTTTTATGATTAACTCAAATTAATCAAATAAAGTTAATTGAACTGAACTGAACTGACATGCACATTGATTTAACCACTACAATAGATTTCGGGAATATTCATAAATGCATTTATGATTATCATGAGTAGTACACTTGTAGTACTATTTTACATACTCATAAATGCAATTCATTAAGATGTTAGCATAGATCTACATTCTGGAGTACTTCGCCGAGTGTGCAGAGAACTACATTAAAGCCTACATATTAGGTGTAAATGTGGGAGTGGCAAGACAGAGTGCCTAAAATGGGGATTGTTTGCTATAATATGGGAGAAGCAAAGGGAAACTCAAAGAGGGGCATCAGGAGGGCCAGGTTGAAACATAAAACACAACTACAAAATGATACATCAACTGAATTTCACTGACATTCCAAACACATCTACTCAAATAGAACAGCCCAAACAGGCTCAAATCTCCTCCATTTCGATCTTGGAGCAAGTCACACACCACACATAGCAAGTCACAGTGAAGCAGAGCATGTTACTACAAGGGAATTACATTGAAAACAATGGATGTGGGGAATAACACTACCAGAACAAAGGCAAAAGTATCACAAAAATAATGCTAAATAGGAAAACAACGTTATACATTGCAGAGACCTGTACAAAGAAGTTAAATAAAAAATAACTTTAAAGACATTGTCCAATGATATTGCAGACACTCATATATAGCAAATTTAAAATAAAATAAATAATAATGCCAGATAAATGTATACATTGCAGACATCCATAGTAAACACCTTGTTAAAAATGTAGACATAATATGTTCATACATAGAATATTATGTCATTTGTTCTTGAATTCTGAATATATATAGGACTCATCTCACATCAAACACAACTCTAAACACACTAAACACACATCATAGAACATTCGTGTTCAAACCCAAAAATACACAATGTCACACAACACAACCAACACATATGGAAAGAACATGTAATTTTCCTGAAAAAACTTCAGGAATCAAATCAACAATAGCTTGCACGGTGGTGGTTGTTGCTAGTCTTTGGCTCCACAATGTCACACAACCCAAAAAAAAGAGGACAAAGCCAAGGTTGTGGCCTGTATCTATGTTCTTCCACTTGTAATGATTGTCAGATGTGTGTTATTTTTCTCAGATGATGCCTGTTTTCCTATTCTTGTCAGTTAGTAGTTCTACTTCCTATAGACAGAGAACCTTGTCTACACTAGGTAGAACTATGTTTGGCCAATTTACACCTAAAATACCCCCACAAAGTTATTATTAGTGACTTTACAGTCACATTTTGAGTCGTACTTCTCATTACTCACTCATGTAAGGGACTGGGGACACATACACTTATTACTAGGTGTGAATCTCCACCCGCAGTACAAGACTTTAATCCACGCAGATATTAAACTCAGTCATCAGCGTAATTCTATGTAATGTAGATCTGCAGATGTAGATTTACCTTTGTGACTTGTCCCCTCTTCATTTAAAATCCTGATTAAAAAGTCCATGAATTAGTAGAGGAATGTTGTGAAGCGAACAATGAATGTGCAAGAATATGAAACACAACAGGTTTAGGCATACTTATCTTCTCTATGACTTATTGAATGAAATATAAAATAAGCCTGAGATAATGGTCTAAAAGCACTGACATCAAAAACAGATAATCAGTAGAAAGGAATATGAAAAGAATAATTGAGTGAATTTTCATTATGAATTGAATGATTAGATTAAAAGAGGTAGATATTTAAAACACAACTTTTGGACAGGAACAGAAGTATTGACACTCACTTTGCACCTTGATCACAGATAAATCAATAAACACATTACATACAACTGTGAATTGAAAGAGTCATAGGTAAGATTCCTGGATCTGTCATATATTTTTGTTTATCAGGAAAAAGTAGATGTATGCAGCAGAAGGGCTGAAAAGAAAGAGTTTCATTCTAACTTGTATACAGAGGTGTGCAAATTTAAATGCTCACTACGGCCCTGACACCAGGAGAGTAGCTTTCGTTAGTGTAGCAGGTGCAGTGGCAACGGGGCCCCAGTGGTAATGAGGGGCCCACAGAACCCTGATTATTGCTGTATTTCGCAGTTCAGACAGCAGACAAGGGGCTCGCTTTCTTCTTTGCTTTAGGATCCATGACACACTGGCCATGCCACTGGCAGGAGCCAGTGAGCCCCAGCTTCCACATGCACAGAAATCCATGGTTTCCTTAATACTTCCAGCAGCCCAGATATTGGAAAGGATGTCGGAAGCCTAACAGTATGAGGAGCCAGTGAATGCCCTGATCCACAATTTTCAATATTCAAATGATGTGGTACTAGAATATTGTAATCAGAATATCGTTCGACATAAATATTGTATCATAAATAATGTTTACAAACTAATAGAAAAACTATAACCAATGGGACAGTATTTTTGTAAGAAATACCTGTGGTGAACAACACGTTCACATACACTGCAGTACATTCTCAGCGCAGTAGACCTGAACGGTGGGTCCGCCCAGTGCACAAGAAAATTCTACTTGAACTAGCACAATAAGAATTTTCTTTTTATAAAACAAAGCTAGGATGCGAGGGTAGAGTTTCTTGTTTCCCCTACTTTGCTGGGTTTTTTCTACTGTGAACACAGTGCTCTGATGAAACAGTAAACAAAAGGCTACTGACTACCTGAGAAAACAACAGACCAAACCAGGGCCCATATGAAGACCACTGTGACTTGATATGATCACAGTTTTCATTTGTTCCTGTTGCAGGCAATAGCTCCGGCCACACAAATAGGGTACCTTTTATTATCAAAAGATTGGGAGGAACTTTCCCTCACAGAAATGTGAAAAAATGCATGATTTTAACTAAACGTTTGAGGTTTTCAGGGCATTCTGGCTAAGAAAACATCATGGGATAGACACAAGTCACACCATCCTGAACTCTTCTGGGTGCCTAGTTTTCAAAAATGCCTAGGATTGATAGGGTTGTCTGAGTGGTGGCCAAGCCCTAGCTCAAATACTGCAGCTACCAAAATCATAAAAATGAGTCATTTTTAATGGTGTCTCCACAATGTGTTTTGGGGCCTATTGTGTCGTAGGTGATATGTCCAGCCACACAAGTGGGGTACTGTTTTTATCAGAGAAGTGTGAGAATGCTGGGTGGTATGAATTTTGGCAATTTAGGCAGATTTTAGAACTTCCCCACAAAGAAATGTAAGAAAAGTGTGTGATTTTAGCCAAAGTTTGAGGCTTGTGAGAAACCTGATTTGATTTAAAATGTGTGCTGAATATTATGTACATTTTTACATTAAAACTACAAAGCAGCACTTAATAAAACTGTATTTTCCTAAGCTTGGCACGACTAGGACCAAACTAGGCATCAACTTAATTTTCTATTCAGTGCACCCATAACAATATGTGTGTGTTCATTCTTCTTTTCATTGCATGTAATCAAAATATGCACTCATAATGAACTCTTTTGACCTGTTGTTCCCGAAGGAACACAGCGAAACTTTTGCAACATTTAAGGCTTTTTTGCCAGTAGTTATTTACTTGTATGACTTCCAATGTTTTCTAACTAGTTTGTACTGTTACTTCCAAAGACATTAGATTAGAGTAGAGCATATTAATATTCAAGTTAGGGGCTACTGTTAAAAAGGTGGCATTGGACAACATTGTATTATGATTTGTCAATTAATTGATGCATTTGATCAACCTATGCTGATTTTGTGATTACCATTGTAAAATAGGCTATAAAATTATTCATTTATGGAGCTGAGCCATTGATTGTCTTCTGACACCCTGACTTTAGAAGCAGAAACCTTGTTGGCTTGTCTCATACTTTTGACTTAGAACATTTTTGCATTCACTACATGTTATTTACTGCTGCATTTGACTGAGCTAAGCTAATGCCCTATACCGATTGTTATGCATTTGTGATTGAATTATAATTTTTGCTTTCTGCATTGCACGCTGAGTTAATTTAATGCACCCTAATGGTTTTCATTTTACTTAAGACTCAGAGAATTTATTTTCGTTAAATGCAAATAATTGAACTTGTATTTGGGTGCTGTCAATGGATACATGCCCTCACACATGCTTGAGCTTTAACACCATCCCCGATCCTGCTAAGGCACTGCTGACCAAAAGGCATCAACAGTTTTGGTGGAGGACGCAGGCACTGAAGAAATAGGCTGCATCCCAACATTTAGTACCCAAAATTCCAAAATCTGGATTTTGTGTGCCCTGGCTAAACTGTATTATTAGCTGTGTGCCATTTTCTCCGAGCTGTACCTGAGCAGAGGAGAGTATCAATAGGACTGGGTGTATTGTAGTGGATTTTGGCTTTGTCTGAGTGCGTTGTTGGACTTGTAGTTTGAGAGTGTTCAGTATGAATTACACTACGTGTGAACTCTGGTTTTGCGATTTTGATCTGCAGGTCTTTAGGTGGTTAATGACGTTATCATATCTTTGAGTTAGATTGTTAGATCTTGGTGTTGTAGTGTTATCTTAAGATGCATTGAAAATACTGAATTGTTGTGATATTTTTTTCTATATTAGGGGTTATGTTGGTTTAGTAAATGTCTGCTGAACAGGGTTGTGCATTGTGAGGTGCAACATACACAGCAAAATATTAAATTGTTCAGTTGAATGCGCTTTCATTTAAATCAGTGATTGCTTATTTCTTTGTGCACAGAAATAGACGCACTGATCAGGGTGATTTGTTGCTGGTGGATAATTTGCCTTAGTGTGATTCATAGTGCCAAAAGGCATATCCTTCTCTGGGGGGAATGGATTTACTTTTCTCTTACTTTCTTATTGTTTAAAGCAGACAAGCATTGTGTATTTGCGTATCTGCACTGAGGTGAATCACATTTACATTGGCTTCATGCCACGGCCACGAAGACCCACACTGCAGTTTGTTGACTGTCATTGAGAAGCGGTGCTGAAAATGGAGAAACACCAAAGCTAGTTGTATTGTCATTGGTCAGTTGCTGTTTTAGTCGTGCTGCAATTGGTTGACCTTTGCTCTAGCAGCGCATTGATTGGTTAGCAAAAATGGGTGCTACACTCAAAAAGTCTAAGGTTCCTGAGACTGAGGGAGAAACGTGTCCCCTGAAGATTCCCGTGCATATGAAACAATGTTGAATTCTGGTTCTCATACATGCCTATGGTTACAAGAATGGAACAAGTATCATCTGATGACAAGAACATGCAAGAAGGTACTTTCAATGTGAAAAGGATGGAATATTTGAGACAATAAATCCTTGAGAGAAAACCACATTCTAGATCAGTACACTTTGAGTCACTGAATGAATGGAACCATGTTGCAATAGAAAAGGAGTGCAAGAGAATGAAGAGTCAATTTAAAAATGCAGTGAGCCATTGGCTAGAACCAAGATGGGGGCAAGCAGAAAATAACATGGAGAGAGGGCACAATGCTGAGTGCAGGTGTGTTTCCTGCAATTGTTAATGAGTCAGATAAAAAGAAATATAATGCCAAAAATGAAGCAAATCCAAATGATACAGAAAAGTAGATTTAGAAGAAGAGAATAAAGTCTGAGATTATTTATTAGATTCCAAACCTCTCCATATGCTTTATAAATGTCCAGACTACCTCAAGATATGGGAGGGGGAGAACCAAGTACAAGTACATTTATTTCCAGTGCCTACTGCTCCACCTGGAAACGTAGCAGGTCCTTGTAGAATTACTACAGTTGATACAGTAGTTTCTGCTAGAGTTACTAATGTGACTGTAGCTCAGCCAGTCAAACCTGAAAAAGAGAAATTGATGCCTTTAAATTGAAGACTGGATTTGGAGAAACTTGACAGAGTACAATTAGCATACAGATATTGAATTCATAAAATATAGAGGGGAGGAGTTGGCCTAACGGCTAGGGCCTTCGACCTCGAATCTGGGGAACCGGGTTCGAGTCTCGGCAATGACGCTGAACATCCTGTGATTCTGGGCAAATCACTTAATCTCCCCGTGCCTAACAAAAATGAATGTGTCCTCATGTAACGCAACTGGTGCTATGTAAAGCGCTCTGATACCCGATACCTTCGGGTCAAGTTCGCGCTATATAAAACTCTGTAAAAAAAAAAAATAGATGAATCAACATTTCTGAGTAACAAAGCAGCTAGATGTGCTTATGATTTGATATGTGCCATTTAAGGAATTGGCAGAAGAGTATGATGTCAATTTATACAATAGAAAAGAATGGTGCCAAAACTATAGAATGGATTTAGAGGATGACTGTAAATGGATTTGATTACTATACGTACACATATTAGAGAATTAATAAATAGTAGAAAACTTTGGTCAAATTTGAAAAGCTTTAGAGAAAATGGAGCAAAAAGGGGTGGTAGAGCAAAAAAGATAAAGACTGAAGTAGTGAAAGAAGCAAAGCCTAAAATTAATTTAGTGGTGATTGGATATCCGTTGTGAAAGTACATAGAGGTTATTATGTGCATGTTCCATGGCAGAGATCTGATCTCCATGTATTTCATCCAACTCTTCAAAGCTTAGAGAGGAACCAGAAAAGTGGTATATGGAAGTTGATTGATTAGTGACAATCCCAAATCCCAAAGGATCTTTGGTTTGATTTGAATACATTATGTGAAATTGTTATTCAAAAAGATTTGTAGGCAGAATGTATAGTGGCCATAGATCGGCCAACGGAGAAGCCTCAGATGATGCTTCCTCATAAAGCTCCAGCTGCTTTGGTCATATGGACAAACAAGCGAATTACATATTTAAAGCAAAAGGTCCCTCAGAAAGAAGTAACTTGGTCAAATATCATGGGGGCTACTCAAGAGCCAAAGGAATCAGTACTTGAAAATTAAGGTAGGCTTATGCAGAATTATCAGATGTTCAGTGTTGAAGACCCCACAAAAGACAGCAGTGGTTTCATGTCAGCCTTCATTTTGGGTTTGCATCCAGAGCTTAGTTCTTATCTTCAACAGAGTGTGATGTGTTGGCAGGCTAAAGATATAGATGGAATATTGAAGTATGCAAAGTATTGGAGCAATTGTTTGGAGGCGAAGCAGCGTAAACTGAAGGAAAAGTTGATGATTGCTCATACAAAAGATTTTCAGAGAGGTGCTAGAAATCAGCAACTGGATTTGGTTGATTCTGGGTTTGCTGGTGGGAAAATCCTAGTGCTGATTCAGATGCAGGGAGTAAACGTGCAAGGAAATGTCCAGAATGCACAGGTTGTTCCTCAATGTAGAGGTAGAGGTTTTGTGAATGATTTGAGTGGTAACATGGACATTAACATGCTGAAAAAGAATACTCCTTGTCATTATTGTGGGCGTCTCAGCTAATAGAAATGGGAATGCAGACCAAACACAGATCAGATTCAAAATTATTTTGTTCCCTAAATGCAGCAGAGTCAAATCAGTTAGCAGAGAGTGGACAGTTACAGTCAATTGACCCAGTAGTCCCAGCCCAACTGGCTCCTGTGCAGAACGTTCAGAATCAAGGGCAATTCAGTATGATTGTACCCATAGCTCAAGTAATGCAGCAAAATTTGTGAAACAAAAATGCCTGTCATTCACTAAAATCCTTTGATTATTAATGATGATAGTTTTCACAGTTTCCAACAAATATTATGAATTCACAATGATGGTGCCTGATGGGGTAAGAGGATTGCATGCTTGGTGCAGTCCTAAATATCGACAAGAGTCGCCCATATGTAGATGGTAAGGTGACTGGCCACCCAGTATCACTTTTAATCAATACAGGTGCTACCAGCTCCACATTTTGTCCAAAGGAAGTTCCAAACCTACCCCTCCCTAGAAAATAATTCAAGTTGTGCGGAATAAGCAATAAACATATTCCTAGTCTGGTTTCAGCAAATTTCCCAGTAAACACAAGTTCATAATATGTGCCACTGCAACTTGTTAGAGAGTGACCTCTTTTGCAAGATGAATTGCTTTATTTCGGTAAGGTGGTGGTAAGGAAAGCACCCGTGCCTCCCCTTTCTGAATTTACACCTATTTCCCAGAAGGAAGCACTGGCTGTGATCCAGGGTTGCAAGTCAGGCTCGCCGGAGGACCCGTGCCCTCCCAAACTGTGGAAAGAGTTGGCATATTCCACCATCGATGTGTTGTCCAAAATATGGAATACCTCCCTTACCTCCGGCATCTTCCCTGACTTATGGAAGCACGCCACTCTTCTTCCCCTTAAGAAGAAACCTAATGTGGATTCAGGGGAATTGAACAATTACAGACCTTTTTCTCTGCTGCCAGCACCAGCAAAAATGCTAGGAAAGGTAGTGCAGCGCCAATTGGCCAATTTTATCGAGAGCCACAATATCCCGCACGACACCCAATCTGGTTTCCGAGCTGGTTTTAGCATAGAGACAGCGCTATTAGAGGTAGCAGACTCAGTTAGGATGGCATTGGATTCAGGGGCATCAGTTATGTTGGTGCTCCTGGATCTTTCAGCGGCATTTGACACAGTAGACCACTCTATACTGGCTCAACGCCTTTTGGACGGTGGGGTTAATGGCTCAGCCCTGACCTGGCTGAAGTCCTTCCTCCACTTGCGCACTCAAAGGGTGGCCCTACGACCGCATCAGTCCAACCGCAAGCATTTATGGTGCAGTGTGCCGCAGGGGTCGGCCCTAAGCCTGCTGCTGTTCAATATATATCTGGCCCCTCTATTTACTCTGATAGCTAACTGGGGTGTGAAGGCGATTTCTTATGCTGACGACACCCAGCTGGTTTTCTCCTTTAAGGATCAGTCCAAAGATTCTTTTAAGAGCTTTAAAGGCTGCTTAAAAGATATTGCATGCTGGATGAATAACAATAAACTTAAACTGAATGCCGATAAAACCGAAGTGGTGTTTTTCGGCAAAAGCCAGCCCCCTGCCGCAGACCTGTGGTGGCTGGCGGAAATGGGTTCACCACCCACTCCAGCCGGCTGTGCCAAAAATCTGGGAGTAAAATGGCAGGCTGATTTATCCTTCTCAGCACAAATTCAGCAGGTAACAGCTGCTTGCTTCAGCAGCTTGAGAAACTTTTTTTTTAATTTTAATTTTTTATTTTATTTGTGCATTTTCAAAAGTAATGAACAACATACAGTTATCCAAATCAAAGCATTGGTATGGCATAGACATGTTATATAACTCAGTTAGCATGTTATAGTATCACAGATTCAATAGGACAACTACATACAGACATGGCAGTAGGCAAAAGTGCAACATCCGACAATGGAGGGCGTAGCAGTCTTAAAACAGCGGGCATCATAGAGCAGTTATCGATAACAAGTAAGTCGTGAGCGGACCCCAGATGTCCCGTGGTTTGGACGTTGCAGGCAATTCTTCCGCATAGCATGTGAGCTGATCCCGACAGTACGTCAGATCCTGTAACCATAGTTTAGTGGTAGGCACCGGCCTGCCCCCCCAGCATATGGAAACCCTGCGCTTAGCTAACAATAGAGCTATGGCCACAAACTTCCTATTGGACGCCTTAATATTAGAGACAACACCTGTTAGAAATGGGATCTCTAGTTGGCAAGGGCTTGCACCTTTGTCCAAGTAGGGACCCTTCTTCCTAGTCAGGGTAAGGGTTGTTACACTCGTGAAGTAACCCCTGCTCACCCTCGTGGTAGCTTGGCACGAGCAGTCAGGCTTAATTCAGAGGCAGTGTGTAAAGCATTTGCACATAACCAACAGTAATACAGTGTAAGCACTACAAACGGACACCACACCAGTTTAGAAAAATAACCAATATTTTACATACTCAAGACAAGACCAATTACGACAAAAATCCACAATACTGTACTTTACGAATGAATACTTGATACGTTAACTTCTTCTTTGCAGGAATAGCACAAAAGCAAAGTTCGTACGAGTCGGTAGCTCCGTCCGAGCCTACCGTGATGCTGAAAACCCCAGAGTCTAACAGTTCCAGCCGACTGCGTCGATACGGGCCAGCAGAGTCCTGAACAGACTCGGTTACAGTACCTTTCTCGTTGTGGCTGGTACGGAGTGTACGAGCCGGTCGGCGTTCGTCGCGGTTGCGGTGCAAGACGGAGCGAGGCAAGGTGCGGTGTCCCTCGATGCGGTGCAGGCAGCGGCTCGATGAGCGTCGTGCAGACGGAGTCGGTGAGTCCAAGGCGTGCGATGCAGGGTGAGACGATGCTCGATGCGGTGCTGACAGGTTGCGATGCAGGCGACCTAGCCGGAGTGCGGGAGCTGGCGTCGGACAGCGGTGCGAGTCGGAGCGGTGCGTCGCAGACGTGCGAGCGGTGCCCCAAATGCGGTGCGGTCTCGACTCTTGAGCCAGTTGCAGCGACAGTGTCGGTCTGGTCCGGCTGGCCCAGTGAAGCGATGCGATGCGAACTGCGGTGCCCACAGGTCACGGTGCAAGCAGCGGCTCGATGTTGGCGGCGTCGGACGTCGCCCACGGTGAGACCAGGGTTGCGATGCGAAGCGGGGCGATGCGGTCTGCGGTGCAAACAGGTCACCGGCCAGGGATGGATTCGGTTGACGGAGTCGGTTGCAGTTCCCTTCCTCTGTGGCGACTGAAACAGCGTTCCAGAAGCGGTACCCAGAGGCGTGTGAAGTCTTTGTAGTCCCTGAGACTTCTTAACAGGAGGCCAGCTCGGTTCCTGGCCCTTGGAGATACTCAGCACAAGATTGTAGAAAGTTCAGTCCAGTCCTTTCACTGCCCAAGACAGAAGCAGCAACTGCAGGCCAACCCAACAAAGCAACAACACAGCAAAGGGGCAGTACTCCTCCTGGCAGCTCTTCCAGCGCTTCGTCTTGGCAGGTTCCTTGATTCCAGCAAGATCTAAATTCATGGGGTCAGGGCCCCAATATTTATATCCCAAATTCCTTTGTTCTCTGAAGGCAGAGAGGCCTTTGCCTAGTCCAAACCAGTTCTGGAGCACTTTGTTGACAAGTCTCCGTCCCTTCTTTCAGTGAGCAGGCCAGGGACATCAGACGCACCACAGGAGGTGGAGCCAGCATTGTGGAGGGAAGGCACTGTCCTATTCAGGGCCCAGGTGCGACCCCTCCCACCCATCTACAGGTCGATCTGGCTATTCAGCCCTGCGCTGACTCACCCTGTCTCCTGGCATCCCCCAGCCCCTGTCACTCACATTCCAGACAAGGAATACACAACCTCGCAGAGGCAGGCTTGGATGGTTAGACAAGAAAATACCCACTTTCTAAAAGTGGTATTTTCAAACACAGAATGTTAAAACCAACTTCACTAAAAGCTGCATTTTATCATTCTGAGTCCAGGCATACTAAACTCGAATTTCTACCATGTTCCCGGGGTCAGTTAGGATTATATACTGTAATAATCAAAACCGCCCGTTCTGGCCTAGGGGGAACAGGTAGCCTTGCAATAGTGAAAAACGAACTAGGCTGTAATTCACTATCAGGACATGCCGCACACACCCGGGCATGTCCTACCTTTCGCATACAACGCACCCTGCCCACAGGGGTACCTTGGGCCTACCTTAGGGGTGACTAACATGTAGCAAAGGGAAGGTTTAGGGACTGGCAAGTGTGTGCACTTGCCAAGTCGACATGGCAGCCCCAGGCTGCGCACAGGCTCTGCGTTGGCAGGCCCGAGTTACACTTTACGGGCTGTTTGCGTGGGTGGCACAATCCAGTGCTGCAGCCCACCAACAGCATTTGGTCTATAGGCCCTGGCACACGTAGTGCACTTTACAAGGGACTGACACATAAACCAAATAGGCCAATCATGGAAACACCAATCCATAACACATTTTATACAGGAGCACTTGCACTTTCCCACTGGACCGCAGTGAGGAAAGTGCGCAGAATCATCACACCAGCAAAAACAGAGTCAAAACCGGGAGGTCAGAAAGCAAAAAGTCAGGGGAAACACGCCAAAAGATGCCAAGTCTAACACATGTCCCCTCCAGCTGAAAGTAGGGAGAACTACCCAACCCCATTGGAGTTCTCTTCACTAAGGCGGAAGAACCTGGACAGACCATCTGCGTTGGCGTGTTCTGTACCAGGACGGTGTTCCACCGTAAAGTCCATTCCCTGTAGGGAGATGGACCACCTCAGCAGTTTTGGATTCTCACCCCTCATTTGCATCAACCATCTGAGGGGCCTGTGGTCTGTCTGAACCCGGAAGTGAGTCCCAAACAGGTATGGTCTCAACTTCTTCAGCGCCCAGACCACAGCAAAAGCTTCCCTTTCTATGGCACTCCACCTCTGTTCCCTGGGAAGTAGTCTCCTGCTGAGGAAGACTACAGGCTGATCCAGGCCCTCTTCGTTCAGTTGTGAGAGCACCGCTCCCACACCATGCTCTGAAGCGTCAGTCTGCACGACGAATTCCTTGGAGAAGTCAGGTGCCTTGAGCACGGGCGCCGTGCACATGGCTGCCTTCAGGGCATCAAAAGCTTTCTGGCAGGACTCAGTCCAGATCACTTTCCTGGGCTGCCTCTTAGAGGTCAGCTCTGTTAAGGGGGCCACGATGGTGCCATAGCCCTTAACAAATCTCCTATAATAGCCGGTGAGACCTAAGAAGGCTCTCACCTCTGTCTGGGTCTTGGGGGCTCCCAAGCCAGAATGGTGTCAATCTTGGGTTGTAGGGGCGCCACCTGGCCGCTTCCTACCTGGTGCCCCAAGTACACCACAGAACCCTGCCCGATCTGGCACTTACTGGCCTTGATCGTGAGGCCTGCACCTTGCAGAGCCCTCAACACTTTCTCAAGGTGCTGTAAATGTTCTTCCCAGCTGGAACTGAACACAGCAATGTCATCCAGGTAGGCGGCACTGAAATCCTCCAGCCCAGCCAACACCTGATTGACCAACCTCTGAAAGGTGGCAGGGGCATTCTTCAACCCAAAGGGCATCACCCGGAATTGGTAATGACCTTCTGGGGTTGAGAATGCTGATCTCTCCTTGGCCCCATCGGTTAAGGCAATCTGCCAGTACCCAGACGTTAAATCAAACGTGCTGAGGAACCGGGCAGCTCCCAACCGATCAATGAGCTCATCAGCTCTGGGGATGGGGTGCGCGTCAGTCCTGGTGACGGCATTGAGCCCACGGTAGTCCACACAAAACCGGAGTTCTGGAGTGGCACCGGGCGCCGCAGCCTTTGGGACCAAGACCACTGGGCTGGCCCAAGGACTGTGGGAGGGCTCAATCACCCCTAACGCCAACATCTTAGAGACCTCCTCCTTGATGCTGGCTCTGACCCGGTCAGTCAACCTGTAAATTTTGTGCTTCACAGGATGGCTGTCACCGGTGTCCACGTCATGGGTACACCAGTGAGTAACACCAGGGGTCAGAGAGAACAGCGGGGCGAACTGTCCCAACAACTGGCGACAGTCCCCCTGCTGCTCCTGAGTCAGAGTAGGGGAGAGGATCACACCCTCTACTGACCCATCATGCTCCTTGGTAGACAGGAGGTCAGGGAGAGGCTCGCTCTCCTCTTCCACCCCATCATCTGTCGCCAAGAGCATACTCACTTCGGACCTCTCGAAGTGGGGCTTGAGGCGGTTCACATGAAGGACCCTCAAAGGGTTCCTTGGAGCCTGCAAATCCACCAGGTAGGTGACGTCACTTTTGCGCTCCTTTACCTCATATGGCCCAGTCCACTTGTCCTGCAAGGCACAAGGTGCTACTGGGGCCATGACCCACACTTTTTGCCCAGGTTGAAATTCGACCAGAGTGGCATTCTGGTCATACCATCTCTTCATTTCTTCCTGGCTTGCTTCTAGGTTCGCCTGAGCGAGTTTCCTGAAGCGGGCAGTTTGGTTTCTAAAGGCCAGCATGTAGCTAAATACATCCTGGGGAGTTTTCCTGGGAGCTGCCTCCCAGCCTTCCTTTACCAAACTCAGAGGTCCTCTGACAGGGTGGCCATACAGGAGCTCAAAGGGGCTGTACCCAAGAGACTTCTGAGGCACCTCCCTGTACGCAAAGAGTAGGCATGGCAAGAGGACGTCCCACTTACGCCTCATGGGTTCTGTTAGACCCTTGATCATGCCTTTCAAGGTCTGGTTGAATCTCTCCACCAGACCGTTTCCTTGTGGGTGGTAAGGAGTGGTGAACTTGTAGGTTACACCACACTCCTTCCACAGGGATGTCATATACTTCGATATGAAATTGGTCCCCCTATCAGAAACCACCTCTCTGGGGAATCCCACACGGGAAAAGATCCCCATTAACGCCCGGCCCACCACTGGCGCCGTCGTTGTCCTGAGAGGGATTGCCTCCGGGTACCGGGTGGCATGGTCCACCAAGACCAGGATGTACCTGTTGCCCATGGCTGTCTTGGGATCCAGTGGCCCCACAATATCCATCCCTACCCTTTCAAAGGGTGTTCCAACAACAGGAAAAGGTTGGAGAGGAGCTTTGACCTTCCTCCCACTCTTACCACTTGCCTGGCAAGTTTGGCAAGACCTACAGTGCGCATCTGACTGCCTTCGCATTTGGGGCCAAAGAAGTGGGTGACAAGCCTGTCAAAGGTCTTGTCCTGCCCCAAATGTCCTGCCAAAGGCACGTCATGAGCCAGACCCAGTAGGAAGGTCCTGAAGCGCTGGGGTACCACCAGCACACGGGCTGACCCAGGCTCAGCAACCTTAGGCTCACTGTATAGGAGACCACTCTCCCAATAGATCAGATGTGACCCGGACTGATTACCCGCTGCCTGGTCTGCAGCCTGCCGCCGCAGACCCTCCAGAGTAGGGCACTCGTTCTGCTCCCTGCAGAACTCCTCCCTGGTGGGACCCCCTTCTTGCTGCAATGGGTCAGCTCAGAGATGTCTCCCAGTTCGGCTACCTGCTCCCTGTAGGCACCGGGCGTCCCCTCGAGGTCCGCCTCCTCCCGGTCCGTGGGAACTTCGGGGGCCGGTTTCCCGCGCCCCCTGCCCTTTCTCTTGGGAGGGACTTGGGCCACTGTTTCAGGCTCCAAGTCCTCTTGATCACCCTTTCTGGCCGCCATTGACCGAGTAGACACGCATGCCCACTCTGGCAACCCAAGCATCTCCAAGTGAGACCTGAGCTCAACCTCCTTCCATGAGGACTGCTCCAGGTCGTTTCCTAGCAGACAATCTACAGGCATGGTAGGGCTCACAACCACCCTCAAGGGACCTGAGACCCCCCCATTCAAAGGGAACCTGCGCCACCATACACTGGCGCTCAGAGTTGTCGACAGCAACTACTTGGTGGAATGCTCCTGGGACTACTTGCTTCTCAGACACCAGGTGACACCGGACTGAGGTCACACTGGCTCCTGTATCTCTGAGAGCCTCTACCCTGTTCCCATTAATGGTCACCCAGGTGCTATATTTCTTTGTGTTAGGGGGCACCTGGTTTCCTGGGACCATCTCACTGTCCCCTAGTGAGACAAGGGTCATTTCTGCGGGATCCCCACCCTCCTGTGGGCACCCCTCCTCCCCAAGCGCTACACTAGCCAACACTTTGGATTGTCCACCGGTGGGTGGCTGTGTCCCCTTCGGGCACTTGGGGTCCCCCTTAAAGTGACCTACCTGGTCACATGCATAACACTTGCGGGGGCCGGTCTCAACAGGCTTCCCTGTAGAGACCCCTTTCTTCTTATCACCGGGGGCTGGGAACCTTTACCCTGGGTACTAGTTTGGGGCCTTTAGAGAACTCCTGTGCTTTACCCTTGTCCCCCCCACCTTTCTGCTGGGGACCCTGCCCACCTTTGGCTGAGTCTCCCCCAAACGCTTTCTTGTGGACCCTGGTACTCACCCAGCGGTCCGCTTCCATAGCAAGCTTCCTGGGGTCAGTTAGCTTACTATCCACTAGGTGCTGGCGCAGATCTGCAAAACATAGACTAGACAAGTGCTCCCATGCAATCAAGTTGTAGAGCCCCTGAAAATCTGTTACACTACTGCCCTTCACCCAACCATCCAGAGACCTGCAGAACACATCCACACATTCCAACCAAGTGTTGACATCAGACTTCTTACTGGACCTGAACTGATCCCTGTACTTTTCAGGAGTAAGACCATACTTCGTGAGAAGGGCATCCTTCATGTCAGCATAGGTGAGGTGATACCCCTTACCCAAAGCTATCAGAGCATCCCTTGCTTCTTCCGGGAAAAGTGGCCACAATCCTGCTCCCCAATTCTCCTCAGGGACCCCATTCATGTGTATGGCTGCCTCATAACCCTGAAACCACCTTTGTATGTCATCCCCCTTCTTGAACTCCTTGCCTACGTTCTTGGGAATGTGCACAATCCTGTCTGTTTTTCTGGACGAATTGCTGCCACCATCTGAGCCTGACTTACTCCTAAGTTCTAGCTCCTTCAGTTCTCTCTCATGCTCTAAGAGCATCTTCCTCTCCTCTATGGCCAATCTCTTCTCCTCCCGCTCACTCTCCAGCCTGAGCTTCTGCAGCTCGAACTGCCTTGCCTCCTGCCTGTCCTCCAGCTCCTCTGGGGACAGACTGCTGCTGCCTGACCTGGCGGGTTCCCCCTACCCAAAAGCACATCCACCCTGGAAATAGGCTCCTCCGCCTCCTCACTGAGATCACCAGGCTGCCCATTGGCATGTCTGGCTGCTACCCAGGCCCTCAGCGCCTTCTGTAGCTCCTCCTTCCTTGTGAGGCCTTTAATTTGGACTTTCAAGTTTTTACAAATCGCTCGTAACTCCTTTACGGCGTAGGATTCCAACCTGTCCTCCTCAAAGATAACTTCCAGAGATGCAACGGATGATGCAATTGATTCAGGCATGACAAAAGTCGTGAGTTGAAAACTGGCAAGATCAAAAATAGGCCAAAAGAAAAAGAACCAGTATGTGGTACGTAATGGTCTGCGATATGGTAGTAGTGCACACCAATCACTGTAAGTCAAGTGCAAACACAAGTCCTATCCTCACCGCTGACAACCAATGTTAGAAATGGGATCTCTAGTTGGCAAGGGCTTGCACCTTTGTCCAAGTAGGGACCCTTCTTCCTAGTCAGGGTAAGGGTTGTTACACTCGTGAAGTAACCCCTGCTCACCCTCGTGGTAGCTTGGCACGAGCAGTCAGGCTTAATTCAGAGGCAGTGTGTAAAGCATTTGCACATAACCAACAGTAATACAGTGTAAGCACTACAAACGGACACCACACCAGTTTAGAAAAATAACCAATATTTTATATACTCAAGACAAGACCAATTACAACAAAAATCCACAATACTGTACTTTACGAATGAATACTTGATACGTTAACTTCTTCTTTGCAGGAATAGCACAAAAGCAAAGTTCGTACGAGTCGGTAGCTCCGTCCGAGCCTACCGTGATGCTGAAAACCCCAGAGTCTAACAGTTCCAGCCGACCGCGTCGATACGGGCCAGCAGAGTCCTGAACAGGCTCGGTTACAGTACCTTTCTCGTTGTGGCTGGTACGATGTGTACGAGCCGGTCGGCGTTCGTCGCGGTTGCGGTGCAAGACGGAGCGAGGCAAGGTGCGGTGTCCCTCGATGCGGTGCAGGCAGCGGCTCGATGAGCGTCGTGCAGACGGAGTCGGTGAGTCCAAGGCGTGCGATGCAGGGTGAGACGATGCTCGATGCGGTGCTGACAGGTTGCGATGCAGGCGACCTAGCCGGAGTGCGGGAGCTGGCGTCGGACAGCGGTGCGAGTCGGAGCGGTGCGTCGCAGACGTGCGAGCGGTGCCCCAAATGCGGTGCGGTCTCGACTCTTGAGCCAGTTGCAGCGACAGTGTCGGTCTGGTCCGGCTGGCCCAGTGAAGCGATGCGATGCGAACTGCGGTGCCCACAGGTCACGGTGCAAGCAGCGGCTCGATGTTGGCGGCGTCGGACGTCGCCCACGGTGAGACCAGGGTTGCGATGCGAAGCGGGGCGATGCGGTCTGCGGTGCAAACAGGTCACCGGCCAGGGATGGATTCGGTTGACGGAGTCGGTTGCAGTTCCCTTCCTCTGTGGCGACTGAAACAGCGTTCCAGAAGCGGTACCCAGAGGCGTGTGAAGTCTTTGTAGTCCCTGAGACTTCTTAACAGGAGGCCAGCTCGGTTCCTGGCCCTTGGAGATACTCAGCACAAGATTGTAGAAAGTTCAGTCCAGTCCTTTCACTGCCCAAGACAGAAGCAGCAACTGCAGGCCAACCCAACAAAGCAACAACACAGCAAAGGGGCAGTACTCCTCCTGGCAGCTCTTCCAGCGCTTCGTCTTGGCAGGTTCCTTGATTCCAGCGAGATCTAAATTCATGGGGTCAGGGCCCCAATATTTATATCCCAAATTCCTTTGTTCTCTGAAGGCAGAGAGGCCTTTGCCTAGTCCAAACCAGTTCTGGAGCACTTTGTTGACAAGTCTCCGTCCCTTCTTTCAGTGAGCAGGCCAGGGACATCAGACGCACCACAGGAGGTGGAGCCAGCATTGTGGAGGGAAGGCACTGTCCTATTCAGGGCCCAGGTGCGACCCCTCCCACCCATCTACAGGTTGATCTGGCTATTCAGCCCTGCGCTGACTCACCCTGTCTCCTGGCATCCCCCAGCCCCTGTCACTCACATTCCAGACAAGGAATACACAACCTCGCAGAGGCAGGCTTGGATGGTTAGACAAGAAAATACCCACTTTCTAAAAGTGGTATTTTCAAACACAGAATGTTAAAACCAACTTCACTAAAAGCTGCATTTTATCATTCTGAGTCCAGGCATACTAAACTCGAATTTCTACCATGTTCCCGGGGTCAGTTAGGATTATATACTGTAATAATCAAAACCGCCCGTTCTGGCCTAGGGGAACAGGTAGCCTTGCAATAGTGAAAAACGAACTAGGCTGTAATTCACTATCAGGACATGCCGCACACACCCGGGCATGTCCTACCTTTCGCGTACAACGCACCCTGCCCACAGGGGTACCTTGGGCCTACCTTAGGGGTGACTAACATGTAGCAAAGGGAAGGTTTAGGGACTGGCAAGTGTGTGCACTTGCCAAGTCGACATGGCAGCCCCAGGCTGCGCACAGGCTCTGCGTTGGAAGGCCCGAGTTACACTTTACGGGCTGTTTGCGTGGGTGGCACAATCCAGTGCTGCAGCCCACCAACAGCATTTGGTCTATAGGCCCTGGCACACGTAGTGCACTTTACAAGGGACTGACACATAAACCAAATAGGCCAATCATGGAAACACCAATCCATAACACATTTTATACAGGAGCACTTGCACTTTCCCACTGGACCGCAGTGAGGAAAGTGCGCAGAATCATCACACCAGCAAAAACAGAGTCAAAACCGGGAGGTCAGAAAGCAAAAAGTCAGGGGAAACACGCCAAAAGATGCCAAGTCTAACAACACACAACAGGCAAAGGTGTGGGGTACATTCAATGGGCCCATCCACCATCCGATGCAGAATCTGTATGACTGATCCCCAGTATTCATAAACCTTGGGGCACTCCCAAGCTAAGTGATAGAAATTAGCACTAGGTGCGCCACAACGTTTACAATGGTCATTGTCCCGCAACCCACACCTATATAGCTGAGCTGGAGTATAATACAGCTGATGCAGATATTTAAAATGCACTAACCGTAAATTGCCATTCGCCGTCAATTGACCTGTTAGATGGCAACTAACCAACCACTCATCTTCAGAAATCGGGACTGGCAGCATGGCATTCCATTTCGCTAATGCAGACATGCCTTAGGAGTCATATCCCTCTGTGATGCCTGATAGAGTCTAGTGACTAGCTTGGCTCTGGATGTGGTAGTGGTAGTGTATATTAAGTGCAGTGCGTCGAGTGCCTGCGGCTCTGCATGAAATTGTGGATAAAGCGCACGCACAGCGGAGCGCAACCTAGTGTAGACAAACAGTTGCATGGTGGTGGCATTGCCCCCCGCTATTACATTATCTGCAGATATGAATTGACCCCCAGGGAATATATCTTCCATTGTGGACATATTCATATCTTTAAGGACCTTCAGTGCGCCAGTTTCTCTAGTAACAGATAGTTCTGAGTGATGCAGGAGTGGCATGCTGGGTGCATATAATGGCAATTTCTGTGCTCGCTTGCCCAATTCTTGCCAGGCCCTAGACGTGGTCTGTACAGTGTCGAACTCCCCCTTTTCAAATACCGTGTGCCTATTGACTAGCATGGCTTTGAGCGGTATTGGGTGCACCGCACCCGCCTCCACCGCCACATGAGGAATATAGGCTGGGTCATGGTGCCAATAGTAGGCGTAATGTGCCTGCGCGCAGAGATAATAAAGATGGAAATCAGGCGCTGCGAATCCCCCCTGATCATAAGGAAGTGTAAGTGTCTCCCATTTGAGTCGAGGTTTTTTACCTCCCCAAACTAACGTGATCAAAAGGGAGCGAAGTCTGTCAAAAAAACATTGTGTTAAATGCACAGGGATGTTTAAAAACAGATAAAGAAAGCGTGGAAGGATTACCATCTTCATCAGCGCCACGCGATCCGCAAGTGACAGGGGCAACTTAATCCAACGGTTCACCTGTCCCTCAAGTCTCGTGACAGCTGTGCCATAGTTGGACTGTATGACCGCCTGTGGATCCCTGTGGAGCCATATGCCTAAGTATTTTACAGTGTCAGTGCACCATGCTTATGGATATTCCATTTCAAATTGAGGTGTACAATCTGTAAGGGGCAGTATAACCGATTTAGTCCAGTTGATGCCCAGTCCGGAAAACCGTTCAAAGCGAATATATTCCCGAATGAGTTGTGCAAGATATCTTGCAGGGTCCCGAACATACAGCACCATGTCATCAGCGTACATGGAGACAGCTAGAGGACGTTGTAAAAAACGTAATGCAGACTGAGCATGGCGCTGCCTTAAGATACAAGCTAACGGTTCAAGTATGAGGGCAAATAACAAGGGCGACAGCGGGCACCCCTGTCGTGTGCCGCGCTGTATATGAAATTTCTCCGATAGCTGCCCATTAACTCGTACCCGTGCTACAGGATTGGTATATAACAATTTTATCCAGTTAGTAAAAACAAATGGGACTCCCATGCAATGTAGAATTGCAAGCATATACGACCAGGATATCGAATCGAACGCTTTTGCAGCGTCAAGAAGCACATGCATCACAGCGAAGAGCGTACGCAGATTGTGTGACGTGGATCGAGTTGGAACAAACCCCGATTGATCAGGAAGGACCATAACTAGAAGTAACAACTTCAATCTAGTGGCTAATACTTTCACCAATATTTTCACGTCCGTATTGATTAAGGACAACGGTTGATAAGAATCACACCGATCCGGCGGTTTCTCTGGTTTCAAAAGCGTGACCACTAGTGCCTCGCGCAAGGTTGGTGGCAAACACTGGGTTTCATATGCTTCCTCATATAGTTGAAGGAGGCATGGGGCCAACTGATCAATATACTCTTTATAAAACTCCGCGGGCAATCCATCCGTGCCAGCGGCTTTTCCATTTGGCAAAGCGGTGATTGCGTCCCGCACTTCATCTAAAGTGATGGGATGCATCAAGAACTCCTGTTGCCCACGTGAGAGCCATACTAATGCGATGTCATCCAGATATTGCGCGAGTTCCGCCTCATCTGCAGTTGGTCGATAAGCGTACATCTCGGCATAATAATCCGCAAAGGTTTTCAGGATAGTGGGCGTATCATAGTGCGTGTCGTCATCTGCAACAATCGCCTTAACCAAACATGCTTTGGCATGAGGTTCCATTATGCGGCTAGCTAACGTTCTGCCCGGTCGGCCGCCTTCTCCATAATAACGAGCTTTACACCGACGCGACAAGTGTTTGATTTCCTGATCCGCCACTTCGTTGTATTCTATAATTTTATCCCTAATAAGCGCCAGAGTAGTGGGATCTGCCTTATCGCCATATTTGCGCTCCAAGTCATGCAACTCACGTTCAAGCACTGACATAGTGCGACGTAGAGACTTTAGGACCCCGGCCTGAAGACCTATACATGCCCCCCGAATTGTTACGTTAAAGGCCTCCCAGAGTATTTCTGTAGTTTGGACAGATCCAGTATTAAGTGAAAAGTAATCTGATATGGCCTCACGAATCCCTTCCTGAAAGACCTGATCCAGTAGGGAAGACGACTGTAGTCGCCATTGAAAGGAAGGAGGTGTGTGAGATGGCAGAGTCATGCTAAGGACTACTGGAGAGTGGTCCGATAATGTTCGAGATAAGTGTTTAACCTGTGTAGTCCATGTGCAGACTTCCTGAGTGACCAGCCAGTAGTCTATTCGGGACCAGGATTGTCGTGCATATGAGTGACATGTACCCTCTCTAGCGCTTGGGTATCTTAATCGCCATATATCTGTGAGACCCAGTGTCCACAAACCATCGCGCACTGATGCAGCAGCTCTCCTGGGAGGGGGATCAGCCGCAGTCCTCCGATCCATTTCAGGATCTAAAACCACATTAAAATCGCCCCCACAAATAAGAGCTGAGGGTTGTAGTTTGCAGAGCTTACTCCATAGCGTATCAAAAAATGCAGGGTCATCAACATTGGGTCCGTATAAATTCACGATTGCCAGCGTCGTATTATAAAGTGTTCCCTGCACTATAATATAGCGCCCAACTTCATCTTCATCTATATGTGTTGGTACAAAGGGGATGCCCTTCTTTATAAGAATCATAACTCCCCGTGCATAGGAGGAGTATGAGGCAGCCAGTCGCACCCCCGCCCACCTAGTGGCTATGTGTGAGACCGTCCGCTTGGTAAGATGAGTCTCCTGTAATAAGGCAATTTGGATATGGTGCCGATCCAAATACGAGAGCACTTGCCGCACCTTTTTAGCATTATTAAGCCCTCTAACATTCCAACTTATCCACGAGATCGTAGATAGTTTGGATTCAGCCATGTCTATAAATTGTGTCAACATAGTCTACATAGCTGTCTAAGAGATGAGCGTCAGACAGTTCAAATTCTGCCAACCTGCCATAACCAATGCTATTACACTGAGATAGTGTTCCCCAGCAATCCCCCCCACCCACTACAGCATTAGAACCATGCCGTGAGTATCCCCCCCACAAAACAAAACAGTACATAAGCCTTAGCATCCGTGAGCCACATAGCAGGAAAAGAAAAGAAAACAATTTCAACATTAAGGGGGATCCAACGGGCGCCCCACTAATAAAAAGAACATTTTGGGGAATTCCCATACTGAGGGTCGCTAGCAGCCATCGGCCCCCCGGTGAACAGGGTGGGTCGAGACAAATATAGATAGGCTAACCAACCCAGGGCATAGTGACGTTTAGCAGGTTTTGGGGCAGAAGGCCCTCTACAGATCAATATTAAACCATGCTCTTCCCCCCTTGTCAGGCGGTTGAGTTACACACAACAAACATACAAAAATCATGTTAGCCTAGGAGGTACCACAACGATCAAAGACAAAACAAGTGCTACCTCGTGATCAAGGGCAAATTAACACTGCGATTCAGTAGTAACATAACAATAATATCACTGTCCAGTGTCAGGCTCACGTGCTCAACCCTCGGAGTCGGAGTCCACACCCCTCTCTCGCAGCGTCTCCTGCCGCTCAATCTGCCGGACATGTTGCAGCGCTTCCTTGGGCGTCGTGAAGATACGTGCCTTCCCAGCATGCTGAATCCGCAGACGGGCAGGATAAAGCATTGCGTATTGAATATGCAAAGCCTGCAACTTCTTTTTGACTGCTTGAAATTCACGGCGAGCCTGTTGCACGGCGACGGTGAAATCGGGAAAGAACTCCACCTTCATCCCTTGGTAGTTGAGAGTGCCCTTTTCTCTAGCCAGACGGAGTGCTGTGTCCCGGTCTCGGTAATTCAAAAGTCTGGTTATAATGGAACGAGGTGGGGCTCCTGGGACAGGCCGAGCAGCTAAGGAGCGATGGGATCTTTCAACTATGAGTACCTTAGAGAAGTGGTCCACTCCCAGAAGAGTTGTGAGTAGTGTTTCAACATATGTTTCCAGAGGTCCGGTATTGGTGGCTTCTGAAATACCAGTTATACGGAGATTGTTCCTGCGGGAGCGGGCTTCAATGTCTTCATTCTTTGCCCTCATTACCTCCAATAGTTTCTCCATGTTGGTACACGATGTGCTGACGACCTCCATGCGATCCTCTGTAGTCGAAATGCGTTGTTCAGCCTCTGCAATCTGCGAGCCATGCTTGTCGATCTTTTCCGCCATGGTATCCATTCACAAGTTGAGGTGATCAATCTTGGCGTCAATAGATTGTAAGCTTTGTTGCATATTCAACATCAGACGTTCCAGCTTTGTGGTCGTTCCCGATTCAGGATCAGGATCAGTGTCCGAGGCATTCGGAGTTTGAAATATGGTGTGTTTTTTGGCTTCAAAGTGTAATTTGCTCTGCTGCTTGTCCGTTCTCCCCATTTTTAGACGCGTGCAGCCACTGAGAGAAGTGACTGGGGCACCAAGCGGAGACCTGAGCTTGTGTGTCTGGTAGTCGCAAGGAAAGACAATGGTGCCGTGTATGGCCTGGTCCTGGCGTTGTCTTCACTCCCAGCAGAGATGGGCAATGCGCAGGCTGCGAGATCTAGCAGTGTTTCAGGCGTGGCTTCGTCGATGGCAGATGCACAGCAACTGTACCAGATAAGACCTTTGCAGCAGCTCAACACTCCATGCCCTCCTGCGCGTCGGGCTGAGTGGAACACGCTGTCAGCAGGAGTATGAGATGGACCATAGACAGCACGCCTATTGAACACTTTCCAGCAGCGCAATCAGGGCCTTTGATGAGCGCTATGCAGGATCACGCCACATGGCGCAGGGGCACAGTGAAGTTCTTAGCCGGCACTGAGCTCTATAGCGACTAGACAGCCAGTTGAGGCACAGCCCTTCCCCAATCACTTCGACAGTATGGGCGCCGCACACAGCACACAACCGGAGGTTCAGCAGAGACAGGCAACAGTCCAGTACAACTCTGGGGAGGCCCGTTGTAGGTGCAAATCTGGGAAGCGGCCTTTAACATGGGACTCGGCGGCCGCCGCAGCAGACTCCTCGATGCGGGGAATATGGAATGCAGCCGTATGGGAGCGCAATGCAGGATCACGCCACATGGCGCAGGGGCCCAGTGAAGTTCTCAGCCGGCACTGAGCTCTATAACGACTAGACAGCCAGTTGAGGCACAGCCCTTCCCCAATCACTTCGATAGTATGGGCGCCGCACACAGCACACAACCGGAGGTTCAGCAGAGACAGGCAACAGTCCGGTGCAACTCTGGGGAGGCCCGTTGTAAGTGCAAATCTGGGAAGAAGCCGCCTCTAACGTGGGACGCGGCGGCCGCCGCAGCAGACTCCTCGATGCGGGGAATATAGAATTCAGCCGTGTGGGAGCTCCGGGCCGTATAGCTAGATGTTGCGGGCCAATAGCAAATGCCGGTCTAGCTAATGTGCGGAGGTGCGTCGCTGATATTATCGCAACCCGCAGTCTCCCAATCCGTCCCACAGCTCAGCGGAGCGAACACCTCACCTCACCTCTATGTCCGGATACGTGAGACGGCGGCCGTCCGTCACTATGCGGGGCAAACCGGGTGCAGTGGGCAGCCACCCCGCAACGCACCGAGGGTCGAACAGCAGGCAGGCAGGTCGGGGATGCCGGATGGAATCCCTGAATACGACTCTCCGCGCCAGGGTAGAGGATTTCAGTAGCCGGTGTCCTCCGCGGCCGCCATCTTGAGTCGATCGAGGTTGCACGGCGTTTATGCAGTCAGGGACATCAAGCAGCCTAGATAGGGATCGCAAAGCACTCCTCTGCTCCTCCGGAGTTAAGGTATGCCACTTTCAGCCGTGGATGGTGCCAAAATTACAGGATATTTGTCGGATAGAAATCCCGACCAGCAGAGCAGCACTAAAGTGCGGCCATCTTGCTCCGGGCTCTCTAGCGCCCCCCAGCTTGAGAAACTTACGAAAATTTATACATCTGCTGCCAGAGAACTGCCGTCGAGCCGTAGTCCATGCCACAGTAACGGCCCGTCTGGACTACGCGAACGGCCTTTATTTAGGCGCACCGGTGTACCTTGTTAGGAAACTCCAAATGGTTCAAAATGCGGCTGCGAGACTGATCAGACGTGTTCCATTCCGGCAACATATCTCTCCGCATATTAGAGAACTTCATTGGCTTCCGATAGCCAATAGAATCAAATTTAAGGCCTTAACCCTAGCTTTTCGGGCAATCCATGGAACGTGCCCTAGCTTTTTGAAACAGAGGCTAGGTGTCTACATGCAGACTCGCGCTCTGAGGTCCAATTCCCAGAAATTGCTCTGTACTCCACGAGTCAAGAAAGCCCGGTTGGGTGGCAGATCTTTTATGTTTGGGGCGTCCAGGTTATGGAATTGCCTGCCTAACTCCTTGCGCCAGATTACTTCTGAAACTCAATTTAGGAAGGCAGCAAAAACATGGCTTTTCAACCTAGTTTAATCTTCCGTGATCCTTGGTCGATCTTGTCTCTCGCGTGTCACTTGTCTCTCTAGCGCCGGGACACCTCCTCGGAGGTAGCTGTTCGCGCTCTACAAATGGCAGTATTATATTATTTCTTGTACGCCGGATGGTGTCGCCATTCAAACCCAAGATGAAGACTTATCCTTCAGAATTAAATCACAAGAGTCCAAGGTCTATTTGTTCCCAGTCCTCACAAAAGATGCTTTGCATCCTGATTTATGACACAGTGACAGAGGAGGTATGGAAATTGGACAGATTAAAACTGCAGAGCCAGTGGAAATCACAGTAAAACCAAATGCAGTTTTCCCTAAAACTCCTCAGTACAAGCTAAAGGGGAAGCAGAACAAGGTACAATACCCATAATTTGAAAAAAAAATGGTTGAATATGGAATACTAAGAGAAGTGCTGGCCGGTACCTGTAACTCACAGGAGATGGGCATTAAAAAATGGAGAGTGGTCCAAGATCTTTGAAAGATAAATAAAATTGTAGTTCAATTTTGTCCTGTGGTACTGAATCCTACTGAGATTTTGTTTCAGATTACTGCAGATGCAGAATGGTACACAGTCCTCGACTTGTGCAAAGCATTCTTTTCCATTACTCTTCATGAAGATAACCAATAACCTTTCATAGTCAGATTCCTCAATATGATTCTCGTTTGGCGTTGTATCCTATTTGGTTATGCAGAAACCCCTAAATCTTCAGTCAAATAGTTGGAGAGTTCACAATTGACTAAGAACTCAGTGCTGGTGCAATGCATCAATAACCTGATCATTGCATCTAAAACAAAAGAAGATTGCAAGTTGGATATAATTGTGCTCTTGAACTATCTTACTGACAATGGTCATAAGGTGTCTTCTACAAAAATTTAGTACAGAATAAAAAAGGTGATCTTTTTGGATCATCACATTAAAAAGGGGCAAGAAAAGTGTTAAAACATTTTGTTCTGCAGTCTTGAGAATGACTCCTTCGAGTGCCCAAAGAGAAGTAAGGCTATTTTTCAGAACGGTTAGCTATTGTAGAAAGTGGATTCCAAACGTTTTCCTTATTGCAAAGCCTTTACTGAGGCTTACTCACAGTGATGTTTCTGATCCAGTGCCATTTGACAACAAATGTATGAATGCCTTCCCCCAAGCTCAGAGATAAACTCTGTAGCGCACCTGCTCTAGGAATGCCAAATTATGAAAAACGAGTTTTAGTTGTTCTGCCATGAAAGGGAAGGGTGTGCATTATCTGTATTAGTTCAAGAACATGGTGAAATCAAAAGACCTGTGGCTTATTTTTCTGCCACATTAGATCCAATTGCTGCCACACTTCCTGTGTGGTAATGGTAAATTCACAGTTTCAATGATTGCTCCATAGTGAAAGGTGAAATTAGTGCTCAAAAAAGTGCTTGTGACAAAGTGAAGAAGTGATAGCAGGAACGGCTTGCCAATATTTCCTGATGAAGACCCCCCTGAAAGGGCTGAATCACCTTCTTCCAACTATCGGGGTCGAAACGTTGACTTTACTTTCAACTCAGACCTGTACTCATTGTTCAAAGCCCTAAAGTGGATCAATGATTAAGCATTTGTGGCACTGCAGGATTTGGGCTGTTCAGCTAGTCTGTTTAAACATTGTTAGACAGGTCTTCTTCTCCATCAAATGTATATATTGTAAATATTGGCAAGCCATTCCTGCTATCACTTCTTCACTTTGTCACGAGCACGTTTTTGAGCACTAATTTCACCTTTCACTATGGAGCAATCATTGAAACTGTGAATTTACCATTATTGTATTATATAAAACTTGTTGATTATCAAGTGGATTGGATCAGTGTCTAATTATCTCAGTGTGGGGTGGTTTTTGTTTCACTACGTTTCCCTCTTAGATCATAATTGATTCAGTTGGACCATCTTTATATGTATCATACACAAACTCAGCATCTGACAAACAGTCGTCTTACTAAGTATGAGGATATAATTTTGGCGGCTGATATTTCAATCTGAATCCTGCAACACTTTTGCCAATTACTAACAGAATGGAGGAAGACAGTGAGGAGGATTGAGACCATGAATAGACTAATTTTTCAAGCAAGCAAGCAAAAACATTATTTTCGGCGATTATCCAGAAAAGAAAAAAAAGCACATGTGATTCAGTACATGTATACAATCAGACCTTTAAAATCCACACTAGTGTTGGTCTAAAAGGAATAAAAGAAGGCCAAAAAAGGCAAAGATAAAACAAACACACAAGTGTTATACACAGTTAAAAATAGTTAAGCTTCATTCATTGTGCTAATGATTGGTCCATATTTAAAACCAGGCAAGGTGCGTACTAAAGCAGCTTTAGAGGTGGCATAGCAAAGGGTAAAAACAATTCCCTTAGGTTGGGACGGTAGGTGTACCAAGGACAGTACTTTCAGTCGACATCTCCTCATTGAGAGTAAGATATGGGAGACAGCGCGAGCAATCAGTTGGGAGGGACTGGACTTAAGGATCCTTGAAGTAATTCTGAAGTCCCTAACGCCCAGGTTGCGACACAGTGGCAAGATCCACGCCCTCGTATAGGCATGATATTGCGGACAGAAGAATATTACATGATCAATACATTCCCTGGTCTCAGGGCAAAATGGGCAATTCACATCAGCTTCGGAAAAGGGGCGACGCCACTTCGCGTAGCGGCAACTTTCCATTCCGAAATTTCATGACCAGAGACCTGGTGAGCGGGGCTCAATGAGGTCCATGTAGGCTTCCAAGCAGTAAACATCCTTGAATTCCAAAAAAGATGCAGTCAAGGTACCCGCCCTCCCAGATCTGTGGAGCCCTCCATCCACAGAGTTCGGTTACATCCTCTTGAGTGCGAGCTTGGAGACACTGCATGCAGACTCAGGGTGCTCCCAAAGGTTTACACACCCAATATCTATTAGACAGCGTTTGATATAGTGCAACCATCAGAATTATGTACTAAGCTAGGACCAGACATACATGATGTTCCACTTAAACACGCTAATCAAATTCAATTTGTGATTTGTCGATGGGTCTTGTTTGAAAGACCATTCTGGTACAATCAGAGCAGCATGTGCAGCTTGTATCATATCGAATACTATGGAAGCATTAAACTTGTCTGACGTAACTACAGCAGAACTGATTGCATTCACAATAGCATGTTGCCTATCTGATTGATTAAGTTTTACGATTACGCTGACAGCCAGTATGGTTTTGGCGTGGTCGATGATTTTAGCCAGGTGTGGTCACAAAAAGGCTTTATGGCACCCTCTCGTACCCCCATAAGACATGAAAAGCACATTCTGAACTCATTAGAATCATTACATCTTCCCAAAGAATTTTCATTGGTGAAATTTGCAGCTCATTAGTCTGGGATTGATATGGCCACACTTGGAAATAAGTATGCAGACAAAGTGGTAAAATGTTGTGCCCTTAAACCTGCTGCAATTAATTCAAATGAATAAGAGAAATGTAAAATGAAAAATGAGAAAGTAAATTGTTTTCTATTGACGCCAGTTCAAACATTGAGTGAATTAAAAGAGCTCCAGGATTAAGCATCAGAATCAGAGGAAATAAAATGGAAAAGGGCAGTGTGTATAAAAGACAACAATTACCTTTTATTGACAGATGGCAGACACTATGTTCTCCCTGATTCAGGGTTGTTCCCTGTGACTAGGCAGATTTATGGTCCAACACATTTGGGGCAAGATGCTATGGCTAGACTGTTTAGTAAATATTGATATAACCTGAGATTTAGAGTAGTTGCTGAAAATTTGTATCAATGCAGGGCAATCCAGGCAAGAAAACAGTAGTGACTATGACTCACAAAGGAAAATATGAAGGTCCTTTCACTACAATTCAGCTTGATTTCCTGGAGATGCTTGTTTATAATGGTCTCAAATACATCCTAGTTATGGTATGTATGTTTTGAAGGTGGGTGGAAGCATACTCAACAAGGCGAGCTGACTGCATGACAGTGGCTAAATTATTAATGTGAGATTTAATTCTTATGTCTGGTTGGACAACTTCTTTAGAATTCAATAAAGGTAGCCATTTTCAAAATTAAACAATGAAACTGTTGTGAAGGAAAAGAAGCGGTAGTAGTGGTCCCAAATGGGAAATTTAATGCACCTCGTACCAATACTTATACCCAGGTCAAGTTGTCAGTGAGACGCGTCAACAAATATAGTCCAAATTTTGTACAAATATAGAGGTGCAATCGCAGTTCCGGCACCCTACTAGCAAAGGTAGCCTTTAGACATTAGAAAACAAATGTAAATTATATAGACATACAATGGAACTGCACCCAGCACCCTCTTTGAGCAGTTGCCTTAATCCACAACAGTATTGGATATTAGTAAACACAAGTATATCACTAATCGAGATCAAATGTCCTTGTAAGGAAACATGTAGACGTTATTTCGCAAAAATTAGTAAGATCCAATTTCTGTTTCGAGTTTTTGAAGTTGATTTATTCTGTGGAACAACACTTCCAGCAAAACATCAGCCAACACGTGTTTTTCGTCAATTTAGACTTTTTCAAGGCTGGAAATACAAATATAATACATATTGTTGGTGCTTGTCACAAATTGTAACCACAACTAACGTATAAATCACTGTAGTTAAATGTTTTAATATTCTAAATTAACACGGAGAATATCCCCGATGCTCTAGGATCATTAACACCTATCTGGTGGGTTGTATATAGATATTATTATACCTCTCACAACTGGGTGTCAGTGTTTGTATTTGGTGTCACTTATGGGTGACATACTAGATACTGAGAGCACCCTTGGTGATGGCTTATGGTTTCTTGAACCACTGACTATGTGGTCAAGCTTTGGTCACTACAAAATATTTCTTCTCTATCTCCCATTTTCCACTTTTCTTCTCCCTACCATCTCTAGAATCGAACTTTATGAAAATACTAGAGCATCGGGGATATTCTCTGTGTTCATTTAGAATATTAAAACATTTAACTACCGATTGGTCCGGTCACACTATGACAGGGAGCAGAGGAAGAAGTCGAGAGGCAATCAATTTGGCAAGGATTTTATTATCCACATTAATCCTGGATAGCGGATTGTGTAACTCTCATTTTTGTGGGTCTTTGTTCGGCCTTTGAATACTAACTATTAGTGTCTCTTACAGGGACGGGGGCAACTCTCCCCACTCAAGACATTTCCCATACATACTATTGAGGTGCAGCACCAAGAGAGGAGGAAACTCTTTATAGAATGCAGCCGTAAGTCTGTCTGAACCAGGGGTTCTATCTCGGGTCAGGGCCCTGACGACCTGCACGACTTCCCCCTCTGTGAACTGCTCATCTAGGTACCTATGGTGGCCACCCTCCAGCCAGAGTAATTGCACTGAGTCAAGAAAAGAATCGAGGTGTGGTGGGTTATTGGGTTGAGCTGTCACATACAATAGGGAATAGAAACTGATTATCTCCCTTTGCACCTCCAGCAGTCGGACTACAAGATCATCCTCATCAGTCCGCAGTTCTGCAATATAGTCACTTGCCCAGGGTTTGCGCAGCATGCCCACCCTGTCTCCTTCACCATAATGTCTGGAGCATGCATCCTTGCTTAAGTAAAGTATTTCCCACTGAGCTGCTTCCTCAAATTCATTAAATTTGCTATGTATGCTGGCCAGCGTAGTCACGCTGCAGTCTGTATAAAATTGAAGTTCTAGTGCATGGATTTTGACCTCAAGACACGTTAGCTTACTACGCAATGCTCGCAGCACACCCGCCTGCTTAGCTATACATTCTCCCCATACTACAGTCTTGAATGCCTACCAGACAGTCGAGCAGGAATTCACTGTGCCAACATTATGTGCAAAATATTCCACTATGGACGCCCGGATACCTTCCCTTAAAACCTGATGCTGCGGAGCACCCGCTGGCATGCGCCATGTGTAATGCGCCACGTGTAAGCATGGGACTGAAACTCAGGTGGAGAGAACCTACAAAGCATGGGGGCATGGTCTGATAGAGTCCACGGCAGGTGGGAAGCCTCGCAGGTCCAAGCGTCCACAGCACACGTTGCTAGCCAGTAGTCAATGCACGACCAAGTCCCGTAAGCCCAAGTCATGCACGTTCCCTTATCGCTGTCTCTGACCCTCCAGAAATCAATAAGGTTGCTATCTGCCATAATAGCCTGTAACTGAGCAGCCACCTTCAGGTGAGGGCGACAGGAATCCCCAGATCTATCTACCAGCGGATCTAGTATCTTATTAAAAATCCCCTCCATCTGATCGCGCCAGGGCCTAGCGTGCCTGCAAGCCGCTAGACCTCAGTGAAAAAGAGGGGATCATCCACATTGGGGCCTTAGATACATTTAAACCTGAGCGGGTGCCCCTGCAGGGAGCCGCAAATCATTACATAACTCACCTGCTTATCGCAGAGGACGTGGCGCATGCGCCAGGGCAGACCATTCCTGATAAGAATGGCAACCTCCTGGCATAGTTTGAGTAGCATGCAACATGTCGCTCCACTATCCGTCCCACATGCAGGCATGGTAGAGAAAGTTCCATCAGGTGCAGCTCTTGCAGGAAGCAGATATCAGCACCATGACGCTGCAGGTATGCCATCACAAGTCGCGTCTAGCGCCTATAATTCAAACCGTGGATATTCCACATAATAGAGTCTAGGGGTGCCATAGTAGTGCCAGTAAAGCGCACGGAGGCATCAGCCCAAACAGCAAAAGAAAGCTAACTATCAGGTCTGTAGCTGCATGTCGTGGGGCGATGATGGGGAAAATAAAAGGAGAGAGGGAGAAAAGGCAATCTAAACTGTTGCAAACAACAACCCCAACCATCACCCACCCAGCACCCGTTACAGCCCCCCAACTGGGCTGAGTGCAGCCACCCCCTCCCCCCCCCCCAACTTAGCCTCAAGGGGGCAACATTGTAAAACAGGTAGGAAATCATCACACGGGGTAGACTAGATTCCCGGGACACACCCAGCTAGGGGAAAGCTGGGTGGCTGGAGGAGGCAGTAATGCAGCAGCCCTCGCCATATAGGAAGAGACTCAGATTGACATCTTAATTTGTTCTATGACAGGAGGCACAGGCAGCTGGGTGTACTCATGGGGCAACTTAGCCAATTCAGCCTAGTTTAAAAGCACCATGCAGCCAGCCGCCAGAGGTCAGTACACAATCAAGCCTGTAGTCAATCGTTGTCACTGACGTGGCCTTAGTCGACATTGTTCGGTTCAGCATGTGGCCTAGCCACCACCAGCGGGAGGCCCTTGACAAACCCGTCATCCGCCTTGGGATCGGTGAAGTACATGGTCTCCCCACCATGGAAGATGCGCAGCTTGGCTGGATACAGGATGGAGTATTTGGCATCAGTCTTGAGGAGAGAACGCTTAACAGGCAGGAAGTCTCTTCTGGCCGCCTGAACTGCCATCGTGAAGTCCGAATAAAGGACACGTTGTTCCCCTGATAACTGAGTGTCTGTCTGTCTCTGGCAAGTCGTAGTACCCAATCTCTATCCCTGTAGTTTAAGAGATGGGCTAATATAAACGGGACTAGTGCTCCAGGTGGAGGTTGTGGAACCAGGGATCTGTGCATCCTTTCTACTATGCATAAAGCAGAGAGTGCCTCTCCAAAGAGAGAATGGATCATCGACTCCAAGTAGTCCTCCATACGGCTCATTGAGTTGAACTCCAGACCCAAATTATTCTAAGATTATTCCGGCGGGACCACACCTCCAAGACTTCATTTTAGTTTTGAATAACTTCCAGGACCTTTTCCATTTGTAGCAATATCTCACTTGCAGCCGAACCATCACCCTCAACAGCCAACGTATGCTGCTCAAGCTGGCTGATGCGTTCGTCACAACTGGCCACTTTCTCCTTGAGGCGATCAAACCTGTCTGTAAGCAACTCTATTTTAGTGTTGATGGCAGTCAGACTATGCTTTAAGTCCAAGAAAATTGCCCGGATATCAGGCTCCTGAGATGGGCCCTCAGCGCTCCCTGAGCAGAGGGGTTGGCCATCCAGTGATATGTCCACGCTGTGTGTCTGTCTTCGCTGTTAGAAGGACAATTTGCTTTGTTAGGCATCGGCATCGGCATTCCCCATCTTAAGGCCGAGAAGCATTCAGCGACTAGCTGTGGCCACGGATCGTCAGGCCTCAAGCCCCACCAGCCTGTTCACGGTGCAGTCCTGTCATGCCCCAGGTGATCCGCTCCCGGGGGGCATGAGCAGAACGTTGAGCCCAGTTCTGTCTCCAGCCAAGGGAGGAATGCGGGCCACCAGAAGGGAAAATCTCAATGTGTACAAGTATACAGAGATCTTAATGCGGGTGAGTTATTGTAGGCCCTGACACACCCCAGCAGTCCACGCTAGGGGGCCCAGACAAACCAGATCCAGGCAACCCGCTCACATGGCCCCCAATGCCAGCAAGACAGGTCGGTATGGGGCAGGCAGAGGCTCAGTCTCTTATCTGGACGTCCGGCTCCTGGGAGCCCATCAGGGAATCGGGGTCTGCCGCTGCACTACATCAGCATCAGAAAAGGCGCCAACCTAGGTGCAGCCCACAGCTCCACGTCTCCCGGTGCCCACAGCTTCCCAGAGAATTTCGGGCATTCGCAAATGCATCCAAGGTTGAGAGTGGAACAGGAACAAAGAGGAGTACTGTGTATGGTGTGTGAAATGTCTCAGAGTTCTGAACCAGCTAAGCTTGTGGCTAAGAGTCGGTGTAATATCAGTTAGATTCAACTCGTCATTCATGTTTTGGCACTCAAAAGAGGACCACAAGAAATCTAAAACAAATGCAATACATAAAATACAATACCAATTCATCGTAAAAGTAGACTAAATAAAACAGAGTACAAGAATATGAAACTTGAAGACAAATTCCTCCAAATAAATAACCAGAGGAATTATCCATACAACTTAGCAGCAGAAATGATGTGCAAATTACTTCATAAAAGCAGCCAAGGGAGATCGCCCCCAGATGTAGCAGCTAACGTGAATCCAGCTTAAACATAACATTGAAATGTTTGTGGCTAAAACAATTCAAAGAAGACAGAAATAGCAGACATATATGTTAGTTTCTTCAATAAACAGTTCCAATGACAATCTCCCTTTAACATTGCAGCCAACATTAAGTAACGTTATGTGTAGATTTTTCTATAAGCAGAGAAGCACCCGCTACCATCTTAGCTACGACAGAAAAACAAGTTAAAATAAATTCATAAAACATTTTTAAAAAATGTAAAAATTTGAACAAATTACTTCATTCTGTAGATGGAAATGGGACTCTCATGCCGCCTCTACCGACTTAACATTATTCAATAAAAACATTGGAAGTCGGTGGCATTCCAAAGACAATAGCGCAGGACAAACAAAAAGTACATTGTTGAGGTCCTGAATCCCCAGATCACACAAATTACAATCTTTCCCAATATTCTCAGAGGAGGTCCAGTTTGCTATTAAATCTTTTAATGGAAGCAGATTAATACGAAATAATGTCATAAAACGATGAGAGTCATGGTCCAAATTCCATGCCAGATACTTCTGGGCTAACTTGGGGCGGCTAGATAAGGTTATCACCTCCATCCTTCTCCTTATCATACAGTGTGCAAAATCTCTCTGGTAACTGATAATGCTACTTGCACCTTTTAGCTGGGTTTTGAGATCAAGGGGAGAAAGGGAGATCTGAACCAGTTAAGCTTGTGGCTAAAAGTGAGTGTAATATCAGTTATATAGTTGATGATGGGTTTTTGTTTTGATTGGTAAAAAATCAATTGTTAGAGGAATTTATTATGGCTGTGTTAAGTATGTTTATTTTAACCTCCCTCGTAATTGGGGGGAAGCTGCTATCTTGCACTAGTCTTCCCTAGAGTATATCATGCGAACGAGAGGAGTAAAAGGAATGATGTCGGTCTTAGAAGAACAAAACGTGGTTTTGTACAAGTGTTGATAGATGTGCTTGGTGTTCTGATTCCTCCTATTGGTGTTGCTTTTAATGATGTAAAATATACAAAGTTATCTACCCTGGTTGATCGCTTGGCCTGTAATACAGCAAGCACATCAACTCTCAGTATTGAAGAGCCGTTTAGCTATGCGTGCGTTGATTATGCAGAACCGCCTTGCTTTAGATATCCTTCTAGTAAAGGAGGGCGAAGTCTGTTGTGTCCTGAAGGTCCAATAGTGTTGTACCCAATCTCAGATAATAGTGGGCTTATTAATGGTTACATTTGTAATATTGCTAACATTTTGCAAGAGGCAAAGGCTCTGGGGGAGCACGAATTATGGGAAACAGTTGGTGTGTGGTTCAGTGAACATTGGAAGGGTTTAGCTAAGGTTTGTGAGTGGCTTGAAAGTATTTGGGGGTGATGTTTTAAGGAAAGTTCTAACCCCAATAATTATTACTGTTCTGTGTATAATTGGTCTCATTTTTTTGTTAAATTTTCTTGAAGTAACCTGCTTGCTTGGATGAGAGAAGTTGTGGGTGTGTGAAGAGAGCTCCACATCTACAAAGAAAAAAAATAGTTCTAATGATGACAAGTTTGAGCTGTAGAACATGAAGCCCCAAGATTATGACTAAATGAAGGAATTGAAAGAATCAAGACGCGAAAGACTGAAAACGATGGAAGCTGTATCATAAATAATGATTTGGGATTTTGGTGATTGATTAAAATCAATCAGAGAGAGGAGTGAGAACATTGATTTCCATTTAATAAAATGTGTGCTTAATATTATGACTATTTCTGCACTAAAACAACAAAATTGTACTTAATTGAACTGTATTTTTCTATGCTTGACATGACAAGCCCCGAATTAGGCCTCAACTCCACTTTCTATTTTGCCTTTTAATACTACTAGTTAGTGACTTGTATGACTTACACTGTTTTGTAACTTGTTTGTGCTGTCACGTTCGAAGACATTAGGTTAGAATACGGCACATTAATATTTCTCCAGAGTACTTATTTTCTTTAAATGGTATTTATTCAACTTGTATTTGGGTGCTGTCTATGGACACATTGCCTCATACATGCTTGACATTTAACAACATCCCCGATCCTGTGTAGATGCTTCATCTGGCGAGATAGCATTAACACTTAAAGGGAATTCTTGTTAAGAAAATGTTGTGGGATCCAAGCAAGTCATTACACCCTAGGCTCTCCTTGGTGTTCAATTTAAAAAAAAATGTCTAGATTTGGAAGGACTTGGGACCCAGACCCAAATACAACATTTATGCACATCGCCAAAATGGGTCAACATGCAGGGCAAAAATGTGGATGTTTGTTTTGGGGCCTTTCCTATTTCAGCTGATACGGTCAGCAACACAAGAGAGGTGCATTTTTATCGGGAGAAATGTGGGACTATAGAAAAGTAGAATATTTGTTGTTATCAATTAAATTTGTGTCCATTTTTGCTACTGAAATGTAAGTCAGTGTACTAAAAGGTCTGCATTTTGCATGTAGCCCTCTGAGGTGTACAAATAACCACTAAACTCAGTAGGTTGCGCACATTCCAAAAATGCATAGTTTTCCTTTACACCCCTTTTTCATTCATTAGATTTTACCATGTGAATTTCTGCAGTGTCGGTACACAATGAAATATCATTGCTATGCTTGGCTTCCATAGCAAGCAACTATTGTTTATACCAGATTCTTAATCTGGTAACTCACTGTTATGATGTAGCAACAGTTGATAACAAAACTTGTTGCCCACTGTTGCTATGCCATAAACGAGTTCCAGGCCAGGCAGACATAGCTCTCAGTCAGAGGACAACGGCTTGTCTGCTTTGACTGAAATCAGAAAGCACAGCTGCAAGAGGGGAAAGGAACGCAAGGAAGGTCGTGGAGGGGTTGTAAAGGATGGCAGGCAAGGTATTTTTTTACATTTGGGACAGGGAGGAGAGACCATGTTATGAATGGCACCCCAATTAATGTGCCCCTACTTAGCAGTTGAAGGCAGGGGCAGATGATTTGGGGTAGGCCATACAGAACATAAATTTATAGATGGGAAAAAAAGGAATTAAGGGGTTGGTTTTCACCTTGGGATTCTGAGTGACAACATTGACAATTCAAGCTTCACTCTTGCTTTCTATTTTTTTTTTTTATTAAACATTGTCAGTTGCAGTAATAACTTCACTTGTACAGGTACATTCTTAATACTCAGAATAGTAAAATGCCAATGGAACATTCGTCTCTGCAGTCTAACATCTGGGTAGCATCTTAATTGAACATTGAACTACATTTAAACCACATGTTCTCTTCTAATGACCAATAAATTATGGCCCCTGTACTGCGTCAACCCCCAACCTTCAGATTCCCCGATATTCCGCCCAGTGGCTCCATATTTTCTTCCATTTCCGGGGGAAACCTCTGCTCTCATACACCACCTTTTCGGCTGCACAGCACCAGTCCAAGTCGGACTTCCATTGCCCTACTTTCGGTGGGAGTCTTGTTCCCGAGGCCCTAGCAATATTCCCCTTTGCTACCATTGATGCCACCATTAACCAACTCTTCTGGTATTTTTGCCACGTCTGTTCCCCCGTGACGCACAAAATCTGCCATCTGGGCTCCAAGGGTATGACTTGCCCCAGGACCTCAGACATAGTTTGTGTCACCCCTTCCCAATATTCCTGAATGACCGGGCATCCCCATATGGTGTGAAAGAATGTACCCCTGTCATTACATCCCATTACGCACTTTTCAGTGGGGCTACGGCCTATTTTATGCATCAGTACTCTCATGTAGTAGGATCTGTGCAGAATTCTAAGCTGGACCAGCCAAAATCTTGCTCTGACCGCTACCTCTCTGGGACTTTGTATTGCCTCCATCCAGTCGTCTTCCTCTAGCATTCCTAAATCCCCTTCCCAAGCTTCCCTAAGGGCTCTCAATGAGTCAGGTGAGTTGTTAATTATTTTCCTAAAGATTAAGTCAAGTCAAGTCAGAGGAACTTGTTAAGCGCACATATCACCGTAGGGTCTCATGGCGCTGGCGAAAGACTCCTTGGAGACTTACAGTCGGATTAGCAAGTTATGGATGATCGAACAACCAGGTTTTTAGTTTTTTTCAGAAAAGCTTATGGTCTGTGATGGAGAGGAGATGAGATGGCAGTTTGTTCCAGAGTGCAGGTGCGAGAAAGGAGAAAGATCGACCGCCGCTTCTGACAGTGCGGATTCTGCGAGGGGTAAGAAGACATTTGGAACTGGACCTAAGCGTCCTACTTGGTTGATAGCAGCCAAGTTTCTTAGCCAGATAACTTGGGCCAGTTCCATACATACTCCTATGAACAAGACAAAGGATTTTGTAGCGGCAGCGCTTTTTAATCGGGAGCCAATGGAGGGTCTTCAGACTGGGCACTGATGGTGCTCTAGCTGGGAGGTTTAACACTAGTCTAGCTGCTGTGTTTTACAAGACTTGCAGCTTGGAGTAGAGCTCCTCGTTTATGGAGGCTAACAGGGAGTTACCATAGTCGATACGGCTCATGATGAGTCCCTGTACCAGCGGTTTCCTGGATTCAATAGGAATCCATTGAAAATTTTTGCGTAGTTTACGCAAAATGCCATAACAAATGCCGATTATGTGACTTATATAGCTTTTCATAGATAGCTGATTGTCAATGATCACTCCGAGATTTCGTACCACGGATTTGGGCGATGGACATGGGCCCAACTTCTGTGGCCACCAATCACTGGACCAGTGTTCATCCGCCTTACCAAAGAGGATGACCTCTGTTTTACTACCGTTTAGTTGTAGGTGATTGGTACACATCCAATTGTCAATATGGGTCATGCAGTTTTTAAAGCGAACCTTAGTGTCAGAGGGGTCAGGGCCAAGGGTAATCAGTAGCTGCATGTCCTCAGCATATGACACCACTTCAAAAACGTTGGACCTGATTACCCTGGCCAGGGGTGTTACATACAGGTTAAAAAGCATAGGACTCAGGATGGAACCCTGAGGAACTCCTATGCTTGCAGACCGACTGCAAGAGGTCAGGGTACCAACTTGTACTGTGGTCGTCCGGTCCATTAGATAATTTCTGAACCAGTCGAAGGCCTTGCCCCTGACACCCACCTCCCAAAGCCGCTGTTCTAAGATGCTGTGGGAGATGGTGTCAAAGGCGGCCGACAGGTCTAACAGAACAAGCATGGCTGACTGCCCGTTGTCTAAGGCAAGTCTGATGTTATCTACAACCCCCACCAAGGAGGTTTCAGTACTGTGTGATGCCCTGAACCCTGACTGTGATGGATCAAGGAGTCCATGACTCTCCAAATGGATGGTAAGCTGTTTATTGATCAAGGATTCAAGTACCTTTCCAAAATATGGGAGCAACGAGATAGGCCGATAGTTACTAAGTTCCTTTGAATCGGCAGAAGGTTTTTTTAGGATGGGCTTAACCTGTGCTGCTTTCCATCCGACCGGTATCTTTGCTTGGGCTAGTGACATATTGAATAGGTATGTAAGTTTATCCGTAAGCACAGGGGAAATAGTTGGAAAGAAGCGAGGTGAGAATGGGTCAGCTGGAGATCCTGATTTGACCTTTGCCAGAGCAGTTGAGACTTCATCTAAGGTAAACATGGTGAATTCTAATAAGAGGGGGCTACTGGGATCCAGATTGGTGGCTAAATTGTTATCAGAATTTTTTGTATCGTGGATTGGAAAGGATCAATGGATAGATTTGATCTTTTCGTCGAAAAATGTTGACAAAGTGTCAACCCATTCTTGCAATGGTAAATTTTAATTCTGAACAGAAGCGGGAGTAGTAAACTCGTTCAGTATTTTATAAAGCTCCTTATTGGAGTTGGTGGCTTTATGTGTCTTTGAGGTGTCTTTATCGCAAATCAGATCCATTAAAAGCCGATCCTCCAAAGGCTAATATTCTGGTAGGTGATCCCCTTCTTGAATATATTTTCGGAGTGCATGTCCTAGTTGTATGTATCTATACCTTTTTGTATTTGCTAGCTGATACTCTGTTTGTAGATCCTCGAATGTGATCATTGCCAGCCCCCTCCATACATCCCCTAAATGGGATATGTCCAGTAGCCTCCATTTACTGAACCCCTGTAGCTTGCCTACCTCTTTCAACATGTCGTCATCCCATGGGGGGGGTTCGTTCTGTTAACTTGTTATCCCATCCTAGAAATTTGGTGGCTTTTTCCCATACATGTACTACAGCTTGTGTATGTGGAGGCAATCGTGTTCGGGCACTGTTCCGGTATAACGCTCTTATGTAGCCCCTCTGTCCCATCGCTAGATGGTCCACTCTGTATGCCGGTTAATTTCTGTCTGTGAATACCTAGTCGTTTACTATTACCATCTGTGAAGCCCAGTAATATTTTTTTAAATCTGGAATTGCCAGGTCTCCCTCGTACACACTTCTTTGGAGTTTGGGTAACGCTATCCTTGAACCCCCCCCCCCCCCCGACACCCATAGGAGTTTCTGAAGTTCACTATCAACTTCCTTAAAGAACCTATCAGGTACTATATATGGGGTATTCTGTAGGACGTATAGCATTCGTGGAAGTGTCATCATTTTAAAGAGGACTGCCCTTCCCATCAGGGAGACCGGTAGACTCCTCCAATGCACCACATCTCTTTTCATACGCTCTAGTTGTGTCATCAGGTTGTCCTCGAGGAATTCTGTCTCGGTCCGCGTGATAGTGATACCTAAATGTTTGAATTTATCTTTAGTTTGGAGATTTATCCCTCTGAATGACGGGGGTTGGGTCGCCTCTGTCAATCCAAAAAGGAGAGATGTGTCCCAGTTAATGTGATATCTGGAGTAGCCGCAGAATAGCTGGAATATCTGCAACAGTCTGTTTATTGTGAATCGGGGTCTAATGGCGTTCATCATCTGCTTATAGGGATATGCGTCCTTCCCACTGTCCATCCTCCTCTATCCCTATCACCAACGGATCATTTCGTACCCAGGCCGCAAGTGGTTCCAGTGCCAATGCGAACAACATGGGGGACAGTGGACACCCCTGCCTTGTCCCCCTATGTAGGGCGAAGGAAAGGGAGATTGCGCCATTCACTCGTACTCTAGCCAATGGTTTCGTGTAGGGTAATTTGACCCATGATTGATATTGGGGACCGAATCCAAACCTTTCTAGAACCGCAAATAAATATTGCCACTCAAACGCCATGCGTGCATCCAATGACAGCAGCATTGCGTCATCTCTCACTCGTGACTTAGTCAAAGACATTACCCTGAATAGGCGTCTTAGGTTCAGTCTAGTACTTCTTTTTGGCATAAATCCCGTCTGGTCCGGGTGTACTAAGGATGCAACCACTCCCCAAACTTGCTGTCTATTTGATGTCATTCAGAACCCCTAGGTGAAAAACATCCCCGTAATTCACTGTTACCCATCTATAATTCTATATTTAAACTGCGGCTGAGTTGTTGGCTCTGAGCAGCGGCAGTTCTTCCATGGGAGAGGAGGAGCACCGCCCCCCTCCCCACAGAGCTGCAGAAAGCTGGAAAAACAAAATGGCAATGAAAGGATTTTATTACCATTTTAGTTTTCCGTCTTTCTGCCGAACTGAGAGGGCAGGGCGGGCCAGTGCATCATTGCTGCTGATTGGCAGCAATGTCAAGTGGCCCTTTCAATATGAATTGGGCATGTCGGTTTGGCCAGCTACATTATTACGGCCAAACAGACATGCACAATTCAACCTCCCCAACTCGGCTGCCATAGACGAATATACCTCTTTACATCGAATGCGCTACAACGCATTCCATTACAACGCAGTCGTTACAACGACCACGTTGTTACAAGGCGAACCATTATATCGCAAGTCGTTAAAACGACTTGCTGTAGGGGGCGCGCTGGATTTAGGAATAGTATAATTTACTATTCCTACTCCAGTTTGTACAACAGCAGGGAATGTGTTGGATTGTAAATCCAACACCTTCTGCCCCCTACAGCAAGTCGTTGTAACGACTTGCGATGTAATGGTTCGCGTTGTAACAATGCGGTTGTTGTAACAACCGCGTTGTAATGGAATGCGTTGTAGCACATTCGATGTAAACGATGTCTCCCGTCATAGACAGCCAGGTTAGAGCAGGCACAGGGCTTCAGTACTCTTTGGAGTGCTGAAGCAGCCTGCTCCAGCCAATCCAGACACTTCTCTCATGCATCATGAGAGCAGTGTCTGGATTGGATAAGGAGCTGCATGACCTCGCGCTGGAGGAGTCGGGAGCTGGCTGGAGAACACCGAGGACAGGACGTGCTGTAGACTGTAAAGGTAAGTGAAACTTTTTTTTTTCGTTTTGAAATGTAAATGTATATTTTATTTTGGTTAATTATATCTATGCCAACCCACCATTTTCATGGGTCAGCAACTGCCACTGGCTCTGAGTATTATGTGTTTTTGGACAATAAAAACTATATCTCTCTATTACCAGAAGGGTCTGAAGGACATAATGGCATTTTACTTTAAGCAAAAAAAATTACAGATTAAGATGTTACCTATTACAGTATTTTTCCAACTTATTTTCAGGATTTTTAATTTCAACAATTAGTGTCTTTGGGAAAATCATGAGCAATCTTTATGAATAATCTCTTGCTGAATTCAGACTTTTGGTCCTGATTTAGAGTTTGGCGGACAGAGTACTCTGTCACAAACATAATGGTGTATCCTGCCTGCCAAACTCAAGTCCCCCTGCCTCGCGTAAAGAGGGGGGGGACCCTAAGCTTTCTGTTGATGGAATCCCCATTGACTCTGTCAACGGAAAGCTGTATCCGCTAGCCTTACAAAGTATGGAGCCATCTGATGAAGGGCATTAGACCATCCACCCTAAGTATGGTAGATGGTATAATGTCCTTTTTTCTGTCCGTCATGCGAGGAACAGAAAACAAACAATAATTACACCCACACCGCTGGAGAAATCTCCCAGGGTGGAGGAACAGTAAATTAGTGTTATTCAGACTCAAATTCTTAATTTGAGAGTTTGTGCTTGAAAAACAAAAATAGTTTAAGAGTTTGGTGGATGGCCATCAAACCATCGGCGGCTGTCTACCAAACATGTTGTACTTTGAAGGGAACCTCAGTGGCAGTGGTTCCTATCAAGATCACTGGGTCATCTCTAAATTTGGCAGAGTACTGCCAGGATCACAGAGTTAATGACCTCTGCCATCACTACAGACACTGTTCTGTCTGTCAAACTTAAAATCAGTCCTTTTGTCTAGTTTTCAGAGCTGTATAACTTTCCGGGTTCACTCATGGGTTTCACACGTGTTTCTGTCAGAAACTTCAAGTAGGTAGAAACCACAAAAAATAGGAAAAAGAGGCAACCACTTAGGAAATTGTACACACTGTGGTAGATAATGTGTTTTTTACAACTCAGCTTGTTACTGACCGGTGGGAAGATGGTGATGTTAGCACTGCAAACTTTTTGTTGATGCCATTTTTAGAAAATAAAACATATGGTTTTCTGCACAGCACTAATTACCACTTTACCAAAACATATTTTGACTATTTTCTCAGTTCTCTTCAGGCAAATCCACAAACTCTGAGTACTTTTAGAATACCTGCATTGTGACAAAAAAGGACGCACATTTTGCATGGGTACCTTATGTGGGGAAAACAAGTTATGAAGGCTTACGCGCCAAAAATCAAACAAGCATTGGCAAAGCCTATAGGTCTTGCCTACAAGAGAGTTATTTGCTTTGTCGATATCTTTTAGCCATCTTGCTAAGCAGCACAGCTGCTGTGGAGCATGGCTGAAAGAAAACAAAAAAGTGCTATGATGTGACCAGCGCTAGCTGCATTATAGCGCTTTTTTATTGCTGGCGGAACAGGAGGAAACACAGGGAGGGAGGGTGAGTGGGGGCAACACAGAAAGAGGGTGTGGGGAAAAAGCTCTATGATGCAACCAGTGCTGGCCGTGTCATAGCATTTGTTTTTTCTTTTGTTACAGGGTGGGAGGCAACAGGGATGGAGGAAGGGCGAATCAGGGAGGCAATATGGACAAGGGAGATGGGAGGGATTTTCATTGCCCCAGTGACTGGACAATTCTTGCTTGGTGCTGGTCTGGTGTCTTTCTGGTACTGTGCTGCAGGTGAGTGGCAGTGCCTGTGCCTGCAGATAAGCAGTACCTTGCATGGTGCTCCAATGCCTAGCATGGTGCTCCAGGGGAGGGGCATAGTACCTTGTCACTTTCTGTTCTGTTACTGTGCTGCAGGTGGGCCACAGGCCTGGGGCTGTGAAGTAGTGCTGATCTGCAACTGTGTTGGAAGTGGGCAACAGTGTAATTACAGAGCAAATGGGAGTACCTGGCTTGTTGGTGCTGCTCTGATGCTGTGCTACAAGGGAGGGGTGGCACTAGTGCAGTCCCCGGTGTTGTCAAATTGCTGATCTGCTGCTGATGATATTGTGCTGCGGGAGGGGGGCAAGCAATGCCAAGCCCAGGGGTTGTGGTGTCCCTGCCCTGCTGCTACTAATTTATTGTGTTTTGTTGGGGGTCTATGGAAGTGCCCCTCCTGATGCTGCTCTGATACTGTGATGAGCTGGGCCTGTCCTTGTGGCTAACCAGTACCTGGCTTGATGTTCTGGTACTGTGCTGCAGGTGGGCAGCAGCCTCTCCTGCAAGGGGGCCCTCAGCTCTTGAAATGGAAGTATAGAAGTGCATGAACTCCTTAAGTATAAGTACCCGCTGGCTACTAAGAAGTAATGGTACTCATCCATTAAAAGAAGTGCACCTTTGCTGAGAACTGCAGGTGCTATCCTATTGAAAAACTAAAGAAGGCCAGGTACAACCTCAAAGGTGGGAAGACTGAGGTGTTGGTTGTCAGCAATAACATGTCCTGTTGGAGGAACTGTTCTGGGCTCCATGTCTTGGGAACCGACCAGTACCCTCCACTGCAGTAAAAAGCCTTGGTTTTTGGCTGGACTGTAAACTCACTATGGAAACCCAAGCCAAAAAACTCTCCACAACCTGTTTCGGACTATTGCGAACATTAAAAAATGGCATGCAGTGGCTGCCACCCTCATCCAAAAGAGTAGTTATACAGAGATTAATTAACTCCCACCTTGATTATGGCAGCTCCCTATTTCTGGGAAGCCCTCAATATGTCCTAAGACGCCTTCAAATCATTCAGAATGCCGCAGCACGCTCACTCTTCAAGCTCCGCAAATATCACTCAGCAGCTCCAGGGTTGGCTGTGTTACACTGGCGCCCAATACAAAAGGGGATCCAGTTCAAAGTCCTATGTATGGTCCACTGAGCAATGCAAGGAAAAGGCCCCATTCAGATTCAAAGACTACTCTTCCCTTACATGCCTAAGAGAGCACTACGTTCTGAGAACTCCTTTCTGTGGTTTGTTCCTAGGGTCAAAAATGCTAGATGTGTTGGCAGTTCCTTTGCCTTTCTGACTGCTAAGCTGTGGAATGCCCTCCCGATTTAAGGCGGCCCCAGCCAGAATTTTTTTTAGGAAACTCCTAAAGACTCATCTATTCGAGTTCTGGCATGGCTTGACAAGGCCTTGGAGGTGTGCCTGCTGCAGCGCCGGGAGGCCTTTCGGGGTAGCTGTGCGCTATACAAGACATCTAGAATTGAATACAATAGGTACCAGCACCAATCCCAGGAGTCTGTTCAATACCTGGCCTGCTGCTGTTCTGCTACTGTGTAGCAGCGCTGACATTGCAAGTGGGCACCACTGCCTGACCCAGTGGTTGGGCAGTTATTGGTCTGATTCTGTTCTGATACTGTGCAGTAGGTGAGCAGCAGTGCCCATCCCTGTGGGTGAGAAGTGCCTTGCATGTTGCCCCAAATCTGGTACTATACTACAAAGGGGTTGCAAGTGCCAATCCTGGTGGCTGAGCAGCACCTGGCTTGGTGCTGAAGGGTTGTGTTCTGTTAGGGGTTCATAGATGCACTTGTACGGATGCAGCTCTGACACTGTGTTGCAGGTAAACAGCAGGGCCTGCTATGGCGGCTCTGCTGTTTCAGGTAGCCCCCATAACGTGTCCCACTCCAGCTCCTTGTTGCTCTTTGACTTATTTGATAATTCATCTGAAGATCCCCACTTTATGCCCCCATTTGAACTGCTAGATGCTGTGGAAATTGCTCTGAATGTGTGCTGGGTTCTGCTAACCAGGCCCAGCATCAGTGCCCTTTCCCTTAAATTGTAAATCTGAATTGGTATACCCAATTGGCAAGTACTTTTACACCCCTGTAAGACCCTAGTATATGGTACCAATGGTACCCAAGGCAGGTATGTAAAAGAGGTACCAGGACTGCAGCACTTATTCTGCCACCCTGAGTGACCCGAGTAAAAATGAAGTCTGCAGGTCTGCCTTGTCAGACCTGCATGAGCAGCTGGCCTGCTCGAGTTTGACCTTGCACATGCCATGTGTGATAGGGTCACTTGCACTTCATTTAATATATGTCACTCAATCCTAAGGACACCTCCTATAGCCCAGGAGGCAGGGTGCAGTATATTAAATGTGTGGACATACAAGTGCAAGCATATATAGCCCTGTGATAGCATTTAAAATGTAATTTTACTGCAAGTGACCGGCGGTCCATAAGATAGCATGGGCTGACATAAAGACATTAACTATATGTCTAGCTCCATGATGGCCTGGCCGATGTCAAACACCATGCTTTTTAACCCCTGACACGATGGTGGTGTTGAGGTTAACGTAGCAGGTACCCAGGTGGCACTTTAGATAGTGCCCACCTAGTTTAACCAGTGTTCTAGACAGAGGTCTGCCTGCTTGCTGTGTAGTGTGTGCCTCTCCCAGAGGTCGGAGACAAAGGACCTCTGTGAGCAGGAGGTGACACCTCCGCCCACACAGGATGGCTAGTTTATTCCACCGGTGTGGTGGTGAGCCTCAAAGGCTTCACTGGCGCCACTGAACAAAGCAACTGTCCGCCACTCGAGGACAAAGCCTCCCCTTGCCCCAAGCACTATTTTTCATGGGCAGGCGGAGAATTAGCTGCAGGAAGGCTTCCACCTCCACAGGGCTGACCACACCTCTAGGGGCTGGCAGCTGAGGTGCACGACCAAGGATGGTTTTGGACATCTTGAAATTAGGTTATAAATCAGGTTTTAGTGACATACACCCACAGGATGTCGTCACTACTATGGCGGATAAGCTGCATGACTAGTTGCCCATTGGCTACTAGTCCTCACACCCACTAAGACCCCCTAAATCCAGGATCTAAGGGGCACCCCAGTCACCAGAACTCTAGATTCGACGTGATATCAAGAAGAGACTTATGTCCTTGACAAGGCAGGACTCCATGAAGATAGGAGCTAAGCTCTGCACCTGTGGCATCCTTCCCCCTGCACCCGCTGGATTGCGACTCGACCAAGGCAAGAGACTGGTTTCACAAGGAAGGCAAACCCCTCTGCAGACTCCGAACTTCCCAAGAACTCCCTTGGTCTAGAGGAACTAGTCCCCTGCAGTCGGCAAGCACAAACCGCAAAGTCTACACCCATAAAGTCTTGCACCATGAGCCGTCTGGCATGGCTGCTCAAAGTCCTTGGCAGGTGGCTTCTAAGAACTGTAGTCATGACACCCAGCGAGGCTCTGCTATCTACAACGTTCCCATGGTCCTCTGGATAAAGATTTCTTCAACTGGAGTGCTTGCAGGTACCAAGGCTTGTTTACTCGACACTTCAAGATAAGAGATTCATCTGCTTCAACAACCAACCACTCCTGTGGCTCCATCATAAAGATCTTGCATTTGTTTTTACCATCTCTTGGCACGCCTACCTGCTCCTCTGGCCGCAGATCTGATTCAGCACCACAAAAAGCCAAGAGCACCTCTGCACTGAGTCCCCCAAGCCAGATAGATCGGATCTGCCTGGAGACTCCTGGTCCAGGGCCAGCTCCTTGCATTTTCTCCAAAGGGTTTTGCTCAAGTCATCCCGCAAGTACCTTTTTCCTAAGGTAATAATTTCAACACCGCAATACTGATTGACAGCTCACTTTGACAGCTGAAAGTGCACCTCTGCACCCCGCTTCCCTGAGCCAGGTAAAATTGTGCTAGCTGTTGTGAACTGGTCTAAGGACTCACGAGACCTTAACTGTAAGTGGATTCTGTTGAACTCACCCTCTAAAGTATTGATTGCATACATGTGTTTTTCACATTGTCAGCAATGTTAATGTTTTTCACATTGCAAAGTATTTTCTTTATTGCTTGAAAATTGATAACTTCAGTTATACTGTATGTATTGATTTTATTTTGGTGTCTAAAAATATATAAAAATCAGAGCTATTTTTATAAATTGGTGTCGGATTTCTCTTGAGTCGTGTCAATTACATATCGTCCATGTTGGTGATGTGAAATGCTTAACACGTTCCTCTAAGTAGCCTGTCTGCTCTTTGCCACTCTACCAGGACTGAGAGAAGGTGTACTGAGAGAGCCCCCGGGATCCATCTTTGCATATTGTGCTAGTGTTACATGGTAAAGCACCCCTGCCATACCACGTAATACTTTCACCTTGCAACAGCTAGTATTGCCAAAGCAAATATTTTCAACTGTCTCTGTTCCTTAGAAAGTGAGTAAAATGGCGTGCGCACTCTTGCCTCAGCAAGCACAGGCAGGTCACGGGAGGCTGTTAATCCCAACATCTGGGGAGCCGTGAGGGGAGACCAGATCATAAACTCCTTATCAGCAAAAAGCTCTTGTCATCTGGAAATAAACGATAAAATGCACAGCTTTTTGTGGAAAGTGTTTTTTGGGTATGTTTGGCTAAGCTCAGAAGTTAATTTCTGTGTATAATTGCGAATAAAAGACACCCCGTCCCCTTTGCATTGCGCTGTCACAAGGAATACACTTTCCTGGTAGTGCTCTGTTCTGTATCAACATTGCTGCATCGATTAAGAAGAAAAACGAGAATAACAAGCGCCCTCGGAAGACAATGCCTGATATTTCACCTCAGTCTTTGAATGCAGAGCATATGTGAAGAGATTAGAACAAGATTTACAGGCCTGTTTAGTACAGAAAATGAGTTCGTGGAAGAATACTGTAAACACAGCTTTGGCATCGGAAGGGATAAACGGAACCTGGACAGCCTTAAGAAAATAAAGCCAGCAAATGGAAAGCCAGAAAACGTGCGTTACAAACCACAATGCTAATAGCAAGCAACGGGTTTAGTGCTTTCCTAGGTCAACTTTCTGGAAGTCCCCAAGATGTCTTTAGCATAACCAGACCACTGCGCTGTCTGGTAGGCTGCGACGTAAAAAGCACTCAGCTCTAGGTGTGGAACAGCAGCTAAGAGGTTAAGACAAAATGTGTATGTTAGACGTTATTTCTGTTTACAATATTCTGACTTACAATGGTTTATGCATTTTATCCGGCAGCAAAGAGAACACTTTAAAATTTTATCATAACAAAAACTGCAGCTCCTGTGAGTTATGTAAAAAGAAAACATACTCCAGCCAATCGGAACAGTCCCTAGTCCATGAGTAGGACTGCCTCTTCCTCATTTCTTTGCTGCTCAGCCAGTGAGATAAGTTGTTTTTTCATAATTTTGCTCTTAAAGGATAATGTGTGCCTTTATTTTACCTTAGCCATAAGGAGAAACCAATAGTGCCCAGGATTCGCAGATAGATTAGCTTTAGCGCATAAATGAATGAATGAATGTTGCGTTTCTAAAGAGCACTGTCACTCGTATTTGAGCATCCTGGTGCTAGGCGATGGGTCGGTTTAGATAAGGGCATGGCAGAGTGCATCCGGGGCAAGAAAGAGTCAGGTCTTTAAATATTCTTTTAATGTTTCTTTCGTGTCAATGAAACATAGATAAGTTGGCAGTTGGTACCAGGCTTTGGTGCCTAACACCGTGAAGGACTTTCCACCTCAAGTTTTTAGTCTAAAGGAGTAAGGCCTCAGCGGATTTGCATTTGAGGACTTCGGAGTTCTTTGGGTCTTATAATGAGAGAATCAAGCCGTGAGATATTTAAGGCAGGTGGACTTGAAAGCTCTGAAGACTAGCAACAAGGTATTGCATAGGATTCTTTTGTGTATTGTCAACCAGTGTAATTTTTTTTTAGGGTGGTCGATGCGCAGTTCTGCTTAGGAAGCTATAACACCACTCTGGCTGCCAGGAGATGGACTAGTTGAAGCCTAGGAATTAACTGTTTGGTGCTGCCCGCAGAAAGGCTGTTGCAGTAGTTGAGTCTTGACGTGATCCGAGCAAAGGCTACAGTTTTCCTAGAGGTACGGGGGAGAAAGTGGAATAATGTTTTGAGGTACTTAATCAAGTTGAAACACATCCCTGCTCTTGAGGTTGGAAGGAGAGGTCGGTGTCAAATTTGACCACCAGATTCTTGGCTACTTTGACCATGGCAGGTGGTGGGGGACAAAACTCGGCCACCATACTATTGAGGGAATAGGTTAGATTTTCCAAAGAGCAGAATTTCTATTTTGTCTGAATTACATTTGAGGTGATTTTTTTGCGTTCATGATATGACATTGGAGAGACAGTTTTGGAAATTAAGTTCAGAACCAGATGACCTCTCGTCCAGAGAGAAGATCAACTGTGTGTCATCCGAATAAGAGGTAGTTGCGATTCCGTAGGAGGTAATCAAGGAGGTGGGGGGGTCATATAGATGTTAAGAACGGTGGGACTATGGAATGAGCCCTGTGGAACACCCCTAGTGATTGATCTTTCTCTCTCTCTCGAAGAAAATTCTCCTAAGACAACTGTTTGTCTCCTGTCAGTTAGGAATGATCTTATCCAGGATAGGGCTTTGTTGGAGACCCCTATGTCCTGGATTCGCTGGAGAAGGATGCCATGTGATATACTATTGAATGCTGCGGAGAGGTCCAGCAGTATCAATACCGCATTATTTCCAGCATCAGGGTCATCTTGATGGTTTCTGAGACTTTGAGTAAGGCTGACTTGGTGGAATGTTTAGGTCTGACTCCAGATTGTTGTGTGTGAAGTGAATTGGAACTTGCAAGAAAGGCAATACGTTGCTGATTCACAATTTTCCTGTATTTTAGATAGTATGGGTAATAAGGAGATGGGCCTGAGATTAGACAGATTGGAGGGGCCAGCTAAAGGCTTTTTTGGTAAAGGCTTAATGATTGCCAGTTTCTAGGTTGTGAGGACTTCTGCTGTGGCTAAGAAAGTATTTAGGATCTGGTTAATGAGTGGGTTAACAATTTCTATGGCCTCATGGAGGATAGGTGGTCGACAGGTGCTATGAGGGTAGCTCAATTTTCAGGAAAGAATGGTTTTCTTCTCACACTCGCTGTTCCCCAGTTAGATTGTCACATAGTTCAAAATCCTCTCTCACTTTACAGTTAGAGAAGGGAAAGTAAACATTAATCGTAATGTTAAAAGAATAGCAGAAATTTGACAGAAGCCGTAGCCTGACATTTGTCCTTTATCTTTCAGCACACAGCAAATATAACAAAAAGAAAGCAAAACTTAAAGGCAGCTTTATTGCTCATTTGCCTTCCGAACTCCAGTATCGTAATTTTGGGGGTTGGGGACAGCACGCCCTGCACCACAACTCCCATTGCCTAAATAGAGAGGAAAGAGATATATTAGAACACTTTATTGGATGTGGCTCAAGGCCACGTAAAGAGTTTCCCACAGAAGGTAGGAAAGGGTGACACATAGATACAGACAATGATAGGTTGTCACCAGATGCAACAGATGGCTCAGATGAGGACCAAAATAGGGCCTCTTTGGGTGTGGATACAGACACAGAGTCAAGGTAAAATGTGTCTTTACAACTGAAACGTAGATGGGCTAACTCCCTGGGTAGAGAAGAGATAGAGACTTCTGAGAATGCTGGTGTCAAGGCTGATGAGAACGAATAATTTGCACCAAAGCTAATTATACACCCCAGATCATCTGAATGGGTGCTGTCAACTAAAGTGATCAGCTATACAGCAAACCTTCTGTGAACCCCATTGGATAGGGAGGTATGGAAAAAGCTGAGGCTGGAGTACCCTCATCCGGACAATGAAGAGAAAGTGGCGCTCACTCTAAATGTAGATGCCAAGCGTGTGAGGTTCATTTCACAGATCACAAAGGACCCTAATAGGGGTATTGATAGGGCTTAGTGAGGATGCCAAGACTGATTGTTAGACATTAGGGAAAGTGGTGCTCACTCTAAATGTAGATGCCAAGCGTGTGAGGTTCATGTCACAGATCATAAAGGACCCTAATAAGGGTATTGATAGGGCTTAGTGAGGATGCCAAGACTGATTGTTAGACATAGTCTAGTAGAAGAGACCAAGACCACTGCAAGCTCATATCTTGAAGGGATGGACCCAGAGAGCAGTCTGTTTTCTGGGTAATGAGAACTGTGCAATTGCACTGGAATGAAGGAAGGGATTTGTGTTAACTAGAGACCCAATAATATATGAGTTGCAAATTGCACAAGTTCAGCTTTTTGGGCACATTTGTGGGCACCTATTCTGCTCTAGACAAGGCTTGGGCTAAATGTAAATTATGCATTTTGCATTATGTGTGTTACGCGAAATTCCTGACATTGTACCATTACGCCACTTCACATATGTTAGAAATTGGGTTGTAGGTTGACTGGGGTATCAACCCTAGTCAAGCAGCAACCACAAAATCCTAGTCCGGGTAAGAAGCAGGCAAACCCTAAATTAACCTGTGCTCACCCTCCGGTAGCTTGGCACAGAGCAGTCAGGCTTAATTCAGAGGCAACGTGTAAAATATTTGTGCAACACTTCAACCAGTAACACAGTGAAAACACCACACAAAAAGATGCACACCAGGTTAGAAAAATAGAAATTAATTGAATAAATAAAACAAGACCAAAACGACAAAAATTTAATAAGTATAACTTGAGATATTAAATTTCAAAGATTTTAGTTAAAGCACTGGGACAAAGTCAAAAGTTCAGGCCGACCGCGATGGAGCACGGGGTGGATACAGGGACCAGTGAGGCCCATTGAACCAAAGTACCTTATTACCGGGTGCGTCGACGTCGGGGAATCGGGGTACAGTCGAGGCAATGCATAGGTGCCAATCCATATGGCGGCTGTGATGCTCTGGCCCTGATCTGCGCAGCAGATGTGATGCATCGCCTCTGATGAGCCACGAGCTGCGATGCAGAGGCTTCGTTGTCGTCATCAGGGCTGCAGTTGACAGAGATGAGAGGACTTTGCATTGGGAAGTGCCCCGCGCAGTGGTGGTTCCAAAGACGATGTTAATCAAAAGCAAAAGAGGGTCCCTGATCGAACAAATAACAGGCAGAAGAAACAGGTGAACAAATGCATGAGCAAAAAAACATAGAATAACTTCCTGAAGAATTCGATTGGTGGAGTATTTCACCATACTTCAAGGATGCTTGCCAAGTCATCTCGGAGTAATAGTATAAATGTATGTATTTTCAGCAGTTGCTTTCAAAAGGCACATAAGGAATCAGCAATGTCATCATCCGAAGTTTTATCAAAAATATATATTGTTAATTGTGGTCATATCCATATAAATATTCATATATCCGTACATATCACAACATTAGACATTCCAAGGATCCATAAATAAAAAGAAAGGGAAATACCCTACACACAGGATTGACTATAGACATACCCCCACTGATGCTCAATCTCATCACCCATGTAGCTCACACCGCATTCGTTCAGCAGTCATCCTTACACATACCAAAAACCCACAGACCAACAAGTTGATAACAGCACAAAGACAAGTAATAACGAAACACAGTGATATAAAACATATATAAAAGAGTGAGAAATATTTCAATAATAAGTTATTTTGCATACAGATATGTAATAAGTTTGTTTCTTAAAAATCATTGCTTGATATATTATCCATTAAATTTCCTAATAATCATGTCTTGTTATCTAGTAATGCTCTGACACGCTTTTCGGTGGAGACCCACAATCTTGGTCACACCTTCTTCAGAGCGCTAACAACATCAATAACAGGGCGACAAGGGGTACATCCTGAGGGAAATCTTGCTCCTGGTGGACCGCTCTGAACTAAAGTGAAGCTCCCTATAAGGTTCTAAATGTAGATAGAGCTATATCCATAGAGCAATATCCACAGCTCCAGCAGATACCCTTTATAGGTGGAAGAGAGAAATCTCCGACGGAAAAAAATAGGAAATAAGGCAGGAGTGGCTTAGAATGGCTGCTAATCTTGCAGTACACATAAAATGGCTGTCTCGATATCTCCAGGGCAACAATTTAGTCAAACGTAATCTCCTGGATTTCTGGGCAAAACAATCCTAGTCTCCTGAACTACAGACCGTGACGCCCACATCAGTCGGTTCATCAGGTGATGTGTCAGGTCTGATCCATGCAGCAGTCAAATCGACAGCGGATGCGTTGGTTCCACTAGAACAAGCACCTTGGGCCCATTTCAAGGGTCCAGGCCTGGGGTGGCATCACTTGGCAGAGCAGACTCACAGATGGCAAAGTCTAGGTGCAGAGCGGTGTGGTTGGAAGTCTTTGATGTCCCTGAGACTTCAGATCAGGAGGCCAGCCAGCTAGCCCTTGGAGTTACTCTGGGTTCAAGTGATGATAGGCCAATCCTTCTCACCCACGCAGGGTAACAGCAGGCAACAGGGCAGCACAGCAAGACAGGAGTCCAGCAAAGCAGCAGTTTAGCAGAGTGGCAGTCCTTCAGCAGCACACCAGTCCTTCTTCCTGCAGAGTCTTCAAGGACCAGAAGTGTACTGAAGTGGTGGTGTCAGAGGTCCAGTACTTATACCCAGTTGTGCCTTTGAAGTGGGGGGTGGGGACTTCAAAGACAAACCTGAAGTGCAAAGGTCCTCCCATTCTGCCCTGGCTCCAGACTCACTACAGGGGGGTATGCAGCCTTTAAAGGTGTGGGGACAGAACACAGCCTGTGTGTGAGTGAGTTTGGATCCAGCTCCTCCTCTCATCCTGCTAGGATGGCCAATTAAGTCACACCTAAGCTCCCATTGTGTGTGACCTTCTAAGAGGAATACACAAAGTCCAACTGTCACCCACCCCAGACATGTGATCAGTTACAGGCAGCAGACATCAAATGGCTAAAATAAGAAAATGGCAACTTTCCAAAAGTGGCATTTTCAGAATTGCAATTTAAAATCCGGCTTCACCATACTTTAGGATTTTAAATTTGGATTCCAGAGACACCAAACCTGGGAATTACACTTAGTCAATGGAATAAGGTAATCCCACTGTTATCGTATGGGAGAGGTAGGCCTTGTAGTAGTGAAAAACGAATGTGAGCGTTTTTCACTACCAGGACATGTAAAACTTAAAAGTACATGTCTTGCCTTTTAAATACATTGCAACCTGCCCCTGGGTTTTCCAGGACCTACCTGAGGGGTGATATATATCTATATCAATGGAAGGTTTGAGCCTGGCAAGAGGTTTATCTTGCCAGGTTGAAATGGCAGTTGTAACTGCACATGAAACACACAAAAGGTGATGGAAGGAATGCTTGCAATTTTGCTGACCACTGGTAATCGCTCGAGGTAGCATCTAAACCCATCGTTCTTTTGCTCACCATGCCACCTCAGTTTGGACACGGCCACATGCAAATCAGTCTTGACCCTGCTCCTCATGGGAACAGTCCAGCCAGAACTGCCAAGCCAGTTCCTCCCTGAACCGTAACACAAGCAACCCAGGACCGGTTTCTCCCTAGTTATGGGCTCATCAGCCAGGTACAGCTTGGCTCCAGTGACACAGTGAGCATGGGACCCACGTCTGAGCATACCCATGATATATAGGGCGGTACATGAAATACACAAAAGATGATGGGAGAAATGCTTGCAGTTTGTCTAACCACTGGCAATTGCTTGGGATAGCATCCCAACTCATCGTTCTTTTGCTCACCATGCCACCTCAGTTTGGACCCAGCTATTTGCAAATCAGTCTTGACCCTGCTCCTCATGGGAACAGTCCAGCACGAATTCCAGCATGAGTTGCCAAGCAAGGTCCTTCCTGAACCAGAGCACAAGCAACCCTTGACCAGTTCACCCAGTTATGGGCTCATCAGCCAGGTACAGTGTGGTTCCAGTGACACTGAGCATGGAATCCAAATCTGGGCATACCCATACCACTTAGGGCGATATATCAGCCATGACTCTGCCCCGAGTATTAGACTGGATGATATACTAATCATGGCACAAGACAAAAAAATTGTGCAGTAACACCGTTCATTGGCTATCTTATTTCAGCGCTTATGGTGTGTGATAAACTGAAGGAAACTGGTCCTAAACCCATCCCAGTGTGTAGATTTTCTGGGCTTTGAATTTGAATTGGCGTGAGTGCAATTGATGCTACCTGGGAAAAAGATTCAGGCGATAAAGAAAGAAATAAGGAAGGTGTTGAATTAGTGACAGATTTCCTTGCGGAATGTGGCCAGGATAGTGGGGAGACAGTCTGTTTCAATGTACGTGCTATTCTCAGGGCATTTGCACTATCGAGCATTAAAGAGAATAAAAATATATCTAAGAAGGGGCATCTCATATGCAGACCTGGTCCCATGGTCAGAGGAAGTCAAGATGGAGTTGAGGTGGTGGTTGACTCACATTGGGGCCCGTATTGGTTGAACAGTATTCAGCATGAGGCCAAAAATGGTTGTGAATTTAGATGCTACCCATGTATCATATCAACTACTTAGATTTATTAGCAGGGTCTTTCCCAGTAAAAACATTCACCAAAGGAAGAGCGTGACAGAGAGATGTTGGATTCTTGTGAGAATAGACAAAAGGTCAGCTGTGAGGTATATCAGAACCGAATGGGAATAAAATAACATTCTAGGGATGTTGACAAAGGATTTTGGCACTTTTGCCTGGACTGCCAGACATCGGTAAGAGCGGAGTTTCTGCAGGGACTCTACAATGAGGTGGTAGATTGGGAGTGAAGAAAGTTTGAAGACCCAAGCGACTGGAATTTGGATCCAGCTTTAGTGGAAGCTCTCGGAACAGATGGTGGTCGATATCTTATAGATCTGTTTGCTTCCAGGCTGATTTGTCAGATTGAACATTCTTTTCTGCTGGAGACCCAATCCAAAAGCATTGGAAATTTCATTCAAAAGTGGGCCACTCAGCTGAACTATGCATTTTTCCCATTCAGAGTGATTTTAAGAGTAGTGTTAGAGGCCAAAAGACGAGCAGCGGACTTTATCTTGATTACACCATTTTGGCCAACTCAGGAGTGGAACCCAGATTTTTTGTAACTGTTTGTTCAAGTACTAGTGATCCTACCATCAAACTATACATGTTGAACAATCACTGTGGGGAAGTGCATCCTCTACTAGAGAAGAACCTATTGAATCTAATGTAATGGAGGATTCCCAGGAACGATGGGGCGTCCACAGGCTTTCTGAGACTTTTGAGCAGTTTATCAAAGTGCCTTGGGCACCTGCAATGCTCAAAAGCTATAGGATAGCCTGGAAAAATGGGCCAGTTGGTGTACGGAAAGGAATCTACAACCCACTTTGGCACATACAGTGCATGTTTTAGATTTTTGTGCCAGAATTGGCACAATAAGTGAGGGCATACTGGACAGTGAATTCTTATGGGTCAGCTGTTTCTTCAGGAGATACGTAGGTGGATTGAGCACCAGTGGGTGAGCATCATCTTGTATGTAGATTGTTGAAAGCTGAAAAGATACTTTACCAGCCATATTACAGACATATGTGGGATGCGAATAAGGTTTTTGAGTTACTATTATCTTAGGAAGACAATGAATATTTATCTTACTATTATATTGTATTTTATTTAATGTCAAAAAGTGTCAGGGTTTTGGGTGCAGTGGGAGTAATGCTTGTTACTTCTAGAAGAACAAAGTCAAATTCTAGGTTGGTATCTTACCTGGCCTTTACAGCGAACAGAAAGTTGTGTGTGGTGAAATCTATAAATAATATAAGCAAAGAACTAGAGCTTTGAGCCCTTTAGGAGTTAGAAAGTAATTGATTGACTTGAAGATACTTCAGTAAGCAGTGGCCTCACCCATATTGGCAAACATAGTTCAGATGGGTGATGCAGTAGGCTGGTGTGGCTACTATAATGTTTGGAGCACATTCTGTTAGGGATGCAATGGCCGTACATGTTTAGAAGATATAATGAAGGCGGCAGATCATTCAGGTGATTCAGTATTTAAAGAGTTTTATGTCAAGCCTGTTGAGGGTGTATTTTTTGAGAAAGCTTTAAAATAGCATAACAAAAGCCTCTGTTTCTTGACATAGAATGGGAATTTTCTAATCAACATAAAAGAAAGTCTAAAGTCTATTGAAGATATTGAGGCAAGTATTATCCCACCCTTCAGAAATAAGAAGGGAAGAACTGTAGGACTGGAAGAGAAGTTTTGTGGGATAACATGGATGAGCATCTTTAGAGATATATGCATGTGGAAATTATGTGTGAATGTATTTTTTCTGATCCATCCCGGAAATGATGAATGTAATTACTTTTGGTTAACTATGTTAAGGTGAGGTTCAGAAGACAGACTAAAAATATTGGAGGATGAAATGGTGATGTCTATGAAGAGTGTGGCTTTGCATCAAACAAAAGAGGAAGTGGAAGTCCTACTCAGGAATATTATGGACTAAGGGACTATTCTTGTGGCAGGGGTATGTTTGTATTTATTACAAAGCCCGTGGGTACAGAAGTTTTTATTAAGATAAAAGTTAAATGTGCTCTCTTTGCTGTTGGATGAGTAGTAAAGTTATGAGAAGCATTATACTCGCCTCCGTATCTTTAACAGAATCCAGACTTTCTTTTCGGTTGTTTAGAAGATCTCTGTAACTCAGGGAAAGAGTTTTGACTGATACAACTCTCTTTTCAGTTTCTATGGCCAAGTTAAAACAAGGAGGAACTGCTGCTGGCTTCCAATCAATCAATCAATAATTTGTGTAGCGCGCTACTCACCCGTGAGGGTCTCAAGGCGCTGAGGGGGGAGGGGGTGCAGCTACTGCTCGAACAGTCAGGTCTTGAGAAGTCTCCTGAAGGTCAGCAGGTCCTGGGTCTGGCGCAGCTGTGTGGGGAGGGTGTTCCAAGTCTTGGCGGCGAGGTAGGAGAAGGATCTGCCACCGGTGGAGGTCCTGTGGATGCGTGGGACAGTGGCAAGGGCTAGGTCGGCGGAGCGGAGCTGGCGGTTAGGGGTGTAGAAGGTGAGACGTTTGTTGAGGTATGCTGGTCCAGCGTTGTGGAGAGCTTTGTGGGCGTGGGTGAGGAGCTTGAAGGTGATCCTCTTGTTGACTGGGAGCCAGTGAAGGTCTTTCAGGTGGGCAGAGATGTGGGTATGGCGTGGTATGTCGAGGATGAGGCGTGCGGAGGCGTTCTGTATGCGTTGGAGTCTCTTTTGGAGTTTGGCCGTGGTTCCTGCGTAGAGGGCGTTGCCGTAGTCCAGTTTGCTGCTGAAGAGGGCCTGTGTTACCGTTCTTCTGGTTCCGGTGGGGATCCATCTGTAGATCTTGCGGAGCATGAGGAGGGTGTTGAAGCAGGAGGAGGAGACTGCGTTGACTTGCTGGGTCATTGAGAGCGATGAGTCCAGGATGACCCCCAGGTTGCGTGCGTGGTCGGTGGGTGTAGGTGCGGCTCCCAGGGCGGCAGACCACCAGGAGTCGTCCCAGGCGGGGGGGCTGGATCCAAGGATGAGGACTTCTGTCTTGTCCGAGTTAAGTTTCAGGAGGCTGGTCTGCATCCAGCTGGCGACGGCCTTCATTCCTTCGTGGAGGTTGGTTTTGGCGGTGGCAGGGTTTTTGGTGAGTGAGAGGATCAGTTGAGTGTCGTCGGCGTAGGAGACGATGTTGAGGTTGTGCGAGCGGACGATGTTGGCGAGCGGTGCCATGTAGACGTTGAAAAGGGTGGGGCTGAGGGTGAGGGCTTCCACAGCTCCACTTCAGCTGCTGCTGACCTAAAAAGCACGTAAATAGTCGTAAATCTTATTTGTGTAGGCGCAGCATTGGTAATGGCATGCATTGATGTCCGATGCAATCCACTGAAAACTGGCAGAACAGCTGTTATAATCCTAACTGTCTTTTCCAAACAACAGATAAACAACCAAAGCATAAAGATACAGTACTTGGTCCCTGCCCCATGGGAGGAAATGAAAGACAAAAAGAAGGGGCAAAGAAGAAGGATTCACCACTAGCAAGCAAGCATTTTGGAAGGACAATCCAAGTAACAAATAAAAAGCAATGAGTGGGATGTAAGCCCACAAAGTGTATACAACAGGTCTCAGAGGCTCGACCTAAAAATGGGTACTACATTAAGGCAAGATGTTTTAATGGAAACTTCCTTTGAGCGTAGTTTTATTACACAATACCTCAAATAATTGCACAGAACACCCACCACTCTAAATCAATTGGAGGAAGAGAATGAAGTGATCTCTTATTATGTTTTCAGTAAAAGGTAGAATTCTGACAAGTAAATTCAAATAGGAGTTGAGCATGGAGTAAAGTGCTGTGATGGATATCACCAGTGGTGTAAAGTTTTTTATAAAGTTTGTAAGTTACGGTGAGGAGAATATATCAAGACAAAGTAAAAACACATTTAAGAGGAAGGAAGGAGATGTGGCAGTACAAAGGGATATAGGTATCAATGGTGCAGCAGGTGCATGTGCACTAGGGTACAGAGGTTTAGGAGACCCACTGAAACCTGACTATTGCTGTAATTCACAACTCAAATCTTCCCAGGTCCATATTTGCTGTAGGGCCTACTGGATGCCTAAGAGCACACCATGCACAAGCAGTATGAACAAGTAGGATCTTAAGTGCATGCATTGGGTCTTTTCCCCCAGTTTATCCTTGCAAGATTACTTTACAATCAATCAATCAGGCATTTATAAAGTGCAGCAAATCACCTGTGTGGGTCTCGAGGCGCTGGAGAGGTTAGCTGCTGCATGGTGGAATGATCATTCGAATATCCATGTCTTGAGTTGCTTCCTGAATTGCTGGAGCGACTGTGCGGTCATGAGTGGGGAAGGGGTAGTTTGATCCATGCCTTGGCTGCCATGTCCTCCACTGTTGGTTTGTTTGGTGGATTCATGGGGTGTCTGCAAGGGAGGCGGATCAAAGGTGTCTAGCCGGTTGGTGGAAACTAAAGCGTTTGTTGATGTACGCAGGACCTTTGTTGTGCAGGGCCTTGTAGGCGTGGGTCAGCATCTTGAACTGGCATCTTTTCTGAATTGGAAGCCAGTGTAGTTTCTTAGATGGAGAGTGATGTGGGTTCTTCTGGGGAGGTATAGGATGAGTCTTGCCGCTGAGTTTTGTATAGTCTTGAGTTTCTTCATGAGGTGTGCAGTAATTCCTACATAGAGTGTGTTTCCGTGGTCAAATCTGCTGGCAATGAGGGCCTGCATGACGATTCTTCTGGTGGTGGCAGGGAGCCACTTGAAAATCTTACAAAGTATGCGAAGTGTGTGGAAGCAGGCGGATGAGACTGCATTGACTTGTTTCTTCATGGATAACTTGCTATGCAGGATGATGCTGAGGTTGCGGGCATGGTCTGTCGGGGCAGGGGGAGGGTGGGCCGAGTTCCATGGGCCACCATGCGTCGTTCCATGTCAAGGTGTTGTTCCCAAAGATGAGGACTTCCATCTTGTCCGTGTTGAGTTTAAGACAATTGTTCTTTATCCAATCCATGATCTTCATCATGCATCTATGGAAGTTGGCTTTGGTGGTGGGAGGATGAGCTGGGTGTCGCCGGCGTAATAGATGATGGTGATTCTATGTGATCTGACGGTGTCAGCCAGGAGGGTCATGTAGGCACTGAAGAGGTTAGGGCTGAGAAACGATCCTTGAGGGACTCCGCAAATGATCTTCTTGGGCTTCGAAGTGAACAGTAGGAGACAGATCCTCTGGGTTCTGCCAGTGAGGTATGAGGTAATCCATCTGAGGGCGTCTCCCTGCATCCCTGTGTGGTGAAGTCTGTTGATAAGGATGTGATAGGAGGCGGTGTCATACTACCACATGCTCAAGATCATGCACTGTGCCAACAGCATTATGAGATTTTTACAAATTCCAATAAGACTGGCAAGAGAGGGTTAATGGCTGGGTAAAATAAATATGCACATTCTCACCCCTCATATGCAGCACTCTCGTTTCATTACTGGGACGCAAACTTCTAATGCACCTCAATAATTTCCAGCATACTATTTAATTATTAAGACCATCTCTACTAGGACACCTTGAGCAAATCCCTGCTACTCCCGCAGTGGGGCCGAGGCAAGCCTCAGCTGATGAACAAGCGTAATAATCCAGTTTGTTAAACTTTTGCTGTTGAGATAGGTGTGCACCGTGCAGTTCACAGGCTGACATCACAGAAACACTGATTCTGCCTCTCATGCTTCTGCAGATTATAAAACGTGTATCATAAAATTAGGTTGCATGATACCTGTTGTACACAATACTTGAATCATTACAAATTGATGTATGAAATATATTATTCCTGACTGTAACACTTCAATATTACTGCACTGGGATCAAAATACAACTTTGTCAATGTGCCTGAACATTGCCTTCAGCACCACAGTCATCCCACTGCTGGCTCACATTTCTGACTCATTTCTGACATGCAGCACCCCCATAGCTATGCTAATGCACCGCAAGCTAATCCACAATAGTCATAAAGTTCTGCTAAAACACCCCAATTCTGACCTGCAGCGCCTCTCATCTTATTATACTAGAACACTAAGCACACCTGTGCTAATGTACTTCTATTCTGATGTACATCAACCATTGGTGTTCAGTTGTTCAAAGAATAACACTCCAAGAGGCAGCTCTGCTAGAATGCCTTGAGCGGTTGCTTGCACTCCCTTCTGTTGCAGTAGTAGCACTTCACTTCACTGCCACATTATTTGGCAACACGCCTTAGTTCTGACTTGGTGAAGCTGCCTTAATTTATCTGCTTATAATTTTACATTTATAAGGAAATGTATTTAAAAAACTTCCCTATTCCTATGTCGAATGCCCAAAAATGTTCTACTGTAGATTTTTTTTAAACGGTATATGCGTTTGTTTAACAGGCTGAAATGTACTGGCCGAACAGTACAAGCACAATGTCCCTAAGAGTTTTAAAAACACTCCATGTACCATATAGTTCCTCAGAACATCTTTTGTGGTAGAACCCACGATCTCAGCATCAGCAATATAGTGGTATGGAAATTATATCTAATTCTAAGTTGTGTTACTCATCCACTGCTAACATGCATGATTTGCACGTAATTAAAAAAATCCTCAGGTGGAAACCACAATATTCTACTTCTCCCTTAGTCATAAAGTAGTCAAGCTATTGCAAGTTCTGGTCGATAGTACTGGTCCAATGCGTTTTAAAATGCCCCAATTCCAACATTTATAAATGTAATATTTAGGAAAGACACATCTACAGTTCTGTAACTTGGTCATTAAGCTAAAGCCAGTTCTAAGCAATGGTACCTGTTCACTGAGACCCTTGTAAAGTGGCATTTAAGTTATGGCCAGTGTTGCTGGCTTAATGAGATTCAATTTCAAATTCAGCTTTACCTACAAAATTTCCAAACACTTTTTGGGGAGGGGTGTCTCCAAACCCCTCTGTAAAATGGTGATCAAACGGTGAATAAACAACATCAGTTCTGGCAAGTGTTACTGACCAACGATGCTGCATTTCCTGCAATACGTCTAAACAGTTTTTGGTGGAGACTCCCCAAACTAGTGCTTTAATTGGGCTGGCACTGACAAGTACTGAGTACCTGCAGTTCTTAAATTTAAAGGTGAAAGTAAAAGCACTTTTCAACAGGGCTGCAAAAGTTAAAGGGAGTACCAGTACTTCTTAATGACAAACAAGTACTTTGGGAATGTGGATACCTGTGCTATTAATATTTTCTTTGAAGCAGTGCTCAAACCCATCTACAAAGTAATCTTCAAGTTATGTCATTCCTGAAATGTTACTAGCCCAGAGCGCTTTAACATACTTTACTCCCTGGAAATAAGTCAAAGGAGTTATAGGGTTAGACCCTCACTATTTCTTGTAAAGTGGTCTTTGAACTGTGACATTTCTGACCTCTATTGGCCCAGTGTGCTTTATAAAAAACCTTTTCCCACAACAATTTCAAAAATGTATTCAGGGAGACCTCTTACCCCCTGTAGAATAAGATTTAAGTCATAACAGTCTCACCAATATTACTGACCCTAAGTAATAAGACTACATTTTTGTCAACAATGGAATATATTTCTTGAGGGAGGCCCTGCCAAGCCCCCGAAAGTGATATTTAAGACACATCAGTTCTGAGAAATGATACTAGTCCAAAATGCTTTGGAGAGGGTGCCATTTATCACTATTTATTGTGTAATCCCTCGAGAAGACATCCTTGAACAGTGTTCTTTTTCCTGCCAGTTTTTACCACTGTTGGTGGATTATGCTTAAAAATGATTGTTTCCAAAATGTTCAGACTGCAAGTGAGAGATCCAGACTATGAGGATTTAAACACACTTAGTGGATCAGGGCTGCTGGAAAGTCAGCAGTCAAATGACACTTTGAGGGTGCCTTGCCTCGCCCTGCAGTTAAAAATGAACCCTCAATGCCATAACAATCCAAAGGCAAAGGGATGCTATATCTCAATTCTCCCACATTCTGCAAGCTTCCAAGCTAGCAGCTCTTTGAGAGCTGGTCTCACTCCATGCCTATGCTAGCAAGACTTCATCCAGTAAAGCTGATTTTATAAAAGAAAATTAAGAAAAGCTCACACAGTTGTTTGTTTTATTTACCTCTTTTTATATCATAAATCTCTTCCCTTTATTTCTCCCCCTTCTTCCCATCCTCCTGTGGTTGTGCCTATAGAATTCCACAAACATTCTAATTGTCTGTTTGTTGGTTTCTAACGGCATTTCATGATAAAGCTTTGTGTGTATCGGTTCCTAATTATTCACACTTGTAAACTGTAATTAATTACTATGCCTTGTAACAGAGCTCATTTTGGGCAACGAGGATGGGATAGGTTGCCCTCCATCTGTACCTTTGTTTTTTTAAGTCTCGTCTAGGCAGCGCTTGCGCTGTCTCTTCGAGACATGCTGTATCTAGGATATGGGCTTGTTTTTCATGTCTCCTGATTGTTTGACACTTCTGCTGAGCTGATCTCAGACTGACTTGACTTCAGGAGCTGCGTCATTCCTTGCTCCATCACCATTTTAGCCTGCCACCTGAGCCGCCTACGGCTTCACCCTTTCCTGGATGTTCTAGACCTACTTTGAGGCGAAACCTTTCCAGTCAGTCATTTTAGTTCGTCATTTCAGGTTTTGAAACCCATTAATAGTTTATGGGTTTCTGTGTTCCAACAAACACAGTAGCCATCTTAGTGTGCCCAGTTTGTCACTGAGTTTCAACCTTTGTGATTTTATGGCACTACAAGTGCTTTTCATAGGAGTATTTGAATTCTTCACTATTTTGCTATATGTACTTTGCCTCTTTCCAAGTGTCATCAAATTCAGTTCATAACTAGCAGCGTAGCGTTTTCACTGTTAACACTTCCTGCAGCTTTTCTTCTGTCATCCAGTTTGGATCCTTCATCAATTATTACACTGGGTCTGTTCTACCTTTCATCCAAAATACAATTTGATCCACCACCAAAATGTCTGCAGTGCCAAGAAGAACCTTTTATTCCATGTAAGCGATGGAGGGAGTGCTTAACATACCATGTTGATACTAACACCAACAAAATGCCTGTAGATAGTAGAAAATGCATTTCACTCCTGGGCTCACCAGGGCAGGAGATTTTTAGCACTATTTCCAAAATTGAGCATCCTGAAGATGACGTGGCATGCGATGACTATGGGGAGGCAATAAAGATTACTTCAAACTTGCACTGACCATCACTCTACAAAGATACCACAATTATATTAAGTGATAAAAGATATCTGAGACTTTTGATAATTTTTTGACTACTTGTAGAAGCAACTTTGGAGCATCCAATGATGAAATGCTAAGAGACCAACGCATTGTCAACACTACAAGTAGATGAATACAGGCAAGAAAAAAGTAGCAATGATATCTGAAGAAGCCCCAGGCAATAATGACAATAAGTCTAGCAGCAAGGGTGACAATTCGATGCTGGTTACACAAAACGTGAGCAGCATAAATGAGGACAGGACAGTCAAGCCACCCATGTGCATTTTGCAAGTCCTGTAGAAACATTAACACTCATGGTGGACTCAGTGTCCCATTCATGATTATCACTAAGGAATGTTTTGAATCTGTCTTGGCATGCGTGACCTCTCTACTTGCATCTCCTTCCACCTCACATACAAGGATGTCATCTTTGATGGTTGGTGAATAGACTTCCTAGGATATTTCTTCATCCAGGTAGTCTTCAAGGACAACACAGCTAAAATTAAGATTTATGTGGCTCATAAAGGAGTATGTATCCTTGGCAGGGGCGGCTCCTTTGCTAAGGTGGAGGAGCGTCTCCCCACTGCTTTCAGCAGTGCAAAAACTGAAAAATAAAATGATAATAAAACAATGTTATCATTTTATTTTTCCCTGCTGGGGCAGTTTTGTGAGGCGGGGCTAGGCTGCTCATTGAGCAGTGGGAGGAGTGGTTGGGGCACTTTCTACGTGTGCATGATGGTTTGGCTGGCAGTCTTGGCCTGGCCAAACAGTCATGCGCACTTTGCATGTTCTCCACCAGACTGTACTACAGCCTGGTGAAGAACATGCACAGGCTCATAGTCCCTGTCTGAGTGCCGAACCACGGCGCTCAGACCAATCATGACGCTGCTGTCATGGTGACAGGAGAGTCATGATTGGCTTAGGGGAGCCTGTGTGCTTTCTGCTTTCGTTTCAGGGCTCGTCCAAAGGGAAGCGGAGGAGAGACACATCTGGCCGAAGAGGTAAGTTACTTTTTTTTCTGCACCCCCTCCTCCTCCCCCGCCTCACCACCCCGGTCTGTGCCAGCTGCCACTGATCCTTGGATGAAAAGATCAACGGTTACTCCACATTACCTTTTATCACTGTGCTGGTGAAACAGTTTTAGCTGCCAACCAATCTGACCCTGGACTGCAGATCTTCCAAGCATTTCCACAAGTGTTGTAGGGGGCGCTAGGTGGCGCACGAGCAATATGGTCGCACTAGTGTGAGGCTTCTGCAGCTCGGCACAATTATCCGTTAATTTATCCTGCACCAGTGATCCTACCTCGAATTCTCCCGCATCGCTGAAGTGACTTTGTTCCAGAGACCTGCTGGTGCAAGTTTGAGGAAGGCGTCGCATTGCTGACTGTCTCCGCGGCGCCTCCCGGGGCACGCCGCGGGAGGAGACTGCCCCGCCTGGAGCCTCTGACGGGCAGGGCTCGGCATGCGAGGGCCGTGGCGCCCACGTGGCATCTGGGCCCCGTGCCTGGTTCAGCTGGAACCTCTGTCGCCTATCCACAGCAGGGGTGAGTGCGTCCTGCTTGGCCCCTGATGAGCGCTCAGAGATCCCTTTCCCTGCGTGCCTAGAGAGGCGGCGGCTGAGGCGGCTTTCCCGCTCTACCCAGGGGCTCTGAATACCGGAATGAGACGAGCTGCAAGCCGCCATTACAATCTGATGCAGAGTGGGGAGCGCGCTGACCCCTTAAACGAAGCTCAGACGCTCAGAGCAGTGAAGTGGGCTCCAAGCGAACATCGCAAGTAAACAACCCCACTGCCACTTATGAACTTTGCAGCCCTTCACTACCACGCTGCCAAATTGGTCCGGGGGGCGCCGGCGGCGACGCGGAGGTGCCTTCTGCGGTGTAGGTGCTCCTGCATTGAACCAAGCCACTCACCTCTGAGCGGGCGCCTGCGGTGACCTGGACAGATCGGCTGCACTGGTTGCTCGTCGCTTGGCCTGCGGCGCTGGGGATCCAGTGAGGGCACGCACACTTGCTCACTTGGCTCATGAGGAGGCCCCCCCTCCGCCGCCTCCGCCAAGCTGCCTCCCATACCGGGCACTACTAACTGCATGGATCTTGGACTCGCTCTGCCTGTGCCTCGGCGAACTGGACAGGTGGTGGTTGCCCGGCGGTAGAAGATACTACCTTTCATCAGCCTGCTGCATTGCGCGGCGGTAGCGGCCGTCGACTGCGGCCTACCTGACGCCCTGCACCCCCTCACATCAACTCCGATGGTGGGACTTGCCTTCGCAACCCTGAAACCGCCCCAGCCACGCCGTGGACGAACGCGCCGCTAATCTCTGGTGAACACTTGTCGGGGGCCGCCATAGCCTGAACAATCTGTGTCCAACACCGCAGTGGGGCTGCGCCCCGTCACTGCCGGCCATCCTCACATCGCTTCTCCACCACGGAGTGCTCTGGTCTGTGGCCATCGCGAGGCCCTACACTCCTTTCTGCTGCCATTGTCTGAACTCGCCGGACAGGTCGCCTACCCCCGCCGCACCCAGCACTTGGTGACTTGCCGCCATCTGAGCATCGCCTGGCTTCGCCATCACCGTCACCGTATCCTCAACATGGGGAAAACAGACATTAAACAAACCCGGCTTACCTTCGAGGCCAAGAGGAGCGGCCGCTTACAACAGGAGGGTTCGGGGGAGGTCGGAGAGGAGACTGCACCGGATGCGACCCCCTCACAGGCAGACGACATGAAATCTCTCTTCCTAGAGATGCGGCAAAGCCTAACTGACATCGCTGGCAAAATGGACGCTATGACCAACCGGATGGATGCCATTGTCCACAAGTTAGATGGGCATGACGAACGTATCAAGGAAACAGAACGCCGTATTTCAGATGTGGAAGACAACACATCCAACATCCAGACACACGTGGCACAAATGGACAAACTGCTTGAAATTATCGCTGCGAAAAATGAGGATCTTGAAGCGCGCAGTAGGAGGAACAAAATACGTGTTCTTGGTATTCCCGAAAGCACCAACACAGGCAGGATGGAAGAATACATAGAAAGACTTTTACAGGACACAATTGGCGCTGCATCTTTTTCTCCCCAATTCATAGTCGAGAGGGCACATCGGTTGCTCGGTCCCAGGCCGCGACCAGGAAGCACGCTGCGCCCCATCATCGCTCGGCTCCTAAATTACCGGGACCGGGATGTTGCTCTTAAAATGGCTCGGGAGAAACGCCAACTCACGTTTGAAGGGAACAAGTTCACTATCTATCCAGATTTCACAGCAGCGGTGCAAGAGGAACGGCGCAAGTTCATCCCTGCCAAGCAAAAGCTCCGTCTAGCTCAAATTGATTACGCTCTTCTATACCCAGCCCGCCTGTGGGCCACGCACCAGGGCAAACAGTCTTTCTTTACCAATCCGCAACAGGTGGAGGACTTCCTGAAACGCCTTAAACGCCACAACAACCCCTCCGCCTCTCCGGACGCGTCGCCGAGGTCATCTTCTCCAACCGCAGAATAATTGGTATCGGCGCCATGCCACTGCAGCTCTGGTTGCACTTGAAGAACCATACCGTCACAGCACCGCATGAACTTGATGCATGGATCCGTTGAACTGGGACACTCGTCACTACGAACCAGATAAGTCGAACACTGGAGCTAACTGACATTTGGCACCGAGCGCCCTTGCCCTCGCTGAGTGTGGTCTTTCCATCGTTGCGATACTCTGAGGGCAGGGAGTGACCGTACACGAGCCTAGGAGTTCCCCCTCGAGGGTGCAACCCCCTTGTTTCTTGCTGCAGACCTGTATGCAGATTGTTCTTGGGATTGTTGGGTCTGCTGGGAGGAGGAGGGAATGTTTTTTCTGGCATGTTTGGGATGCTTCAGTGGGTGGGAATGGGATTGTTTACGAAGTTTCACGCACTACACGCAACGCAACATATAAGACAGACACATTGTAGGTTTTCTGCCCTCTTTACAGCAGTAGTAAGGCCACGGTGCCATGTATTAGATACCACCACACCACATGGCTAGTCCATCACCTCAACAGAATCTACATATACTTACCTGGAATGTTAGGGGACTTGGAGATCCGAGAAAGAGGCGTCAGGTCTTAGCATACTTAGATCGTCACCACTTACATATCGCAATGCTCCAAGAGACCCACCTTAGTCACAACCACAACAACACCTTCGCTCAAAAGTGGGCGGATTACAGACTACTTTCTTCTTACTCCTCATACTCTAGAGGAACGGCTATACTCGTTAAAAAAAAAACTCCCTTTGCCATAGCCGGTTCAACACAAGACCAGCACGGACGATACTGCATTGTGTGGGGCAGGCTGGGCACAGAATCGGTCACATTAGCAAGCTGCTATGGCCCCAATATTGACTCCCTGGAATTCTTCGCCGAGCTCTGGGGGAAAATCATGGTGATAGGCTCCACCCACGTCATCTGGGGTGGGGGGGGGGGATTTTAATGTTGCCCTCAATCCCGCTAGGATAGGTCCAATTCCGCGCCGCACCACTACAATAGATCACAAAAAGTACTTCACGACATAGTTGCTGACAACGAATTGTTGGACACATGGCACCATGTCCATCCTCACTCCATGGAAGGCACACACTTCACTGCACAGCATGCATCCTGGGCTCGCCTAGACTATTGCTTTCTCTCCCGCGGCCTGGGTCCATCAATACTAGCTGTCACGCACTTAGCGCGAACATATTCCGACTACTCTCCTGTAAAACTAACGCTTACCCCCCTGGGACATGGTGCCCCACGCAGCGTCTGGAGGATGTCGCCCCTTACGCTGCTGGACGAAGTGTTCCGCAGCTAACTGGGACAGGAAATTGCCGATTTTTTCCAGAGAAACAGGGGTTCTGTAGATAGCGTCGAAACCATCTGGGAGGCCTTTAAGGTTACGATCCGGGGGTTTTGCATCTCGAAAAGTTTTGGGGTCCTACGAGACATCCAGCGGACATTGCAGAAACTAGAGGCAGAGCTCAAGGAGCTGAAGACTAGGCTCTCCAGAGGCGATGATGGACAGACCCAACGAGAGTTTTGTGAAAAACTCTTGGATTACACCAGTACAGCGGACTGGGAGACAAGGTTCAGGGGAAAATATTGGGTGGCCCGAAGGTATGGCGAGGGTGGGCAGCCTGGGAAGGCTCTTGCAGAGTCGATACGGAAGCCTCGCTTCTCTAATTATATCCTGGAGATTGAGGGCCCTGGGGAGGTGCTATATAGAGACACAGATGACATACTTAACACATTCGCTACGCACTACTCCTTATTATATACCTCAGGCAGGCGGGATTCCCTTGACGGCTACCATGACGATGTGGCTTTGGCGTGGTTGGGCGACTCGCAGAGGGAGTCCCTGTGTGCCCCATTCGAATTGGACGAGATACGGGAAGCCATTATAAATACGCAGTCCGGCAAAGCCCCTGGCTTAGATGGACTCCCCATCGAATTTTACAAGGCATACATAGATCAGCTGGCCCCCATTCTAAAATAGTTGTATGAGGATGCTCTGGAGACAGGTACACTGCCACCCACTATGAGAGAAGCGCTTATCACCTCTCTATTAAAACCTGGGAAATCAGCGGTTCACTGCGACTCGTATAGACCATTGTCACTCATCTGTTCTGGCCAATAGGCTGAACCTGCTAATGGAGAAGCTGGTCCTTCCCGATCAAGCGGGCTTCATTCCTGGGCGCGCAACCACACACAACCTGCGTACATTTTTCTCCATACTACACAACGTGGATCCCGATCTGGCGCTGGCGGCGTTTTTTTTAGACGCCACGAAGGTGTTTGATTCGGTTGAATGGGATTACCTATTAGGGATATTACAGCGCATGGGCTTCCCTCCACTGTTTCTCTCATGGATAGGCTTGTTATATCGACTCCCTACAGCCAAAGTCCTGATTAATGGCCGACAGTCTTCAGCCTTCCCCATAACTAGGGGCACTAGACAGGGGTGTCCCCTCTCCCCCCTGCTTTTTGCCCTGGCGATCGAACCCTTAGCGGCTAAGATACGGCAGCATCACCAGGACAAAGCATTACGCTGCAACTTGCGCCAGATACTTATATCCCTCTACGCAGACAATATCACCCTATATGTTAGGGACCCACAAAATAATCTTAACCCGATCCTGCGAGAATTTATTGTCTTTGGGAAATTATCTGGGATCCACATTAATTGGGGGAAATCGCAGGTATTCCCCCTCATCCCCACAGCCACACAGTTCCCTATGGATTTCTCACTGGAGTGGTGCGACTCAGATATGCGCTACTTGGGGATACGCATCTCCAGAGATCGGGAGGAATTAATGCGCCTCAACTATGGCACGACTCTCGACCGCATCGCAAGCTGTGTTACTCGATGGATATCCCTGCTGCTCTCTATGGCGGGACGCACCTCCCTAATTAAAATGGTGGTGCTCCCACAACTGTTATACTTATTCCTTAACATTCCATATCACCCTGGCAGGCACTTCTTTAAAGCACTGCGTTCAGAAATGATGAGATTAATATGGGGGGGGGGCAAACAACCGCGACTACAATGGAATATACTCACTAGGCCTTATTCTCTGGGGGATTTGATGTCCCGAATTTCGAACTGTACTACACATGCGCCCAGGCGCTTTACGCTTATTATTGGTTCCACCCACCCGCATACATGCCACAAGTTGCAGTTGAACAGTGGCTCGCAGACCCCGTCCCCCTTGCTGGCATAATTTGCACCACCCCTCAGCCGAGAGACAAAACGCCCACAACCATCACATGCACGGTTGATGCCTGGCATCGCATACATACCCTATTAAAAGGCCCACTGCTTTACTCACCGTTGCTCCCACTATTATACCATCCCCGCATGCAATTACTACAGGAGACGGGGTTTCTTAGGCTCCTTGAGCGGACGAAAATCACAACCTGGGGTGACCTTTATAATAATGGGACGTTCCGATCGCTAGAACAGATATTTCTGGAGACCCGGGCCACTCCATTAGATGTATTCCTTTATGTACGGCTCCGACAGGGCATGCAATGCATTACCCCAGAGTTCCCTCAGGAACCCCCGACTTTGTCTCCCTTACATCTGATTTTACAAGCTTCCTCCACGGGACATGTTGTCTCCAGACTCTATCACACTATCCATACGCAGCAGGAGATGGCTCCATGCCCCGCTCGCACACGCAGGAGTGCAGAGCTAGGTTATGAGCTCACAGACAAGCACTGGGCTTACTGCTGCCTCCAAACCGAGCAAATCTCAGCCAGCACTATATTACGCATCACGCACTTTAAATTTTTGCACCGCCTATATTACACTCCTGTCAAAATGTACAAGTATAAGTTGAAAGACTCTGACCGCTGTGGCTTTGTTGGGGCCGACTTCCTCCATCTAGCCTGGGACTGCCCTGGCGTGCATGAATATTGGGGGCAGGTCTTTGACGCTCCGGAACAGATGACAACACTTCCCCTGGAGCGCACCCCATTAGTGGCTTTATTGGGCTACACTGAATTGATTATTGGGACCAGCCGCCGCTTCCTTGCAACCGCTCTGTTAATGGCCAAACGCCGCGTTGCTTGCAGGTGGGGCAGAGGCAGGGCGCCGAAGTTTAAAGATTGGCTCTCTGACCTAGTATACTGTCAGGAACAGCTGAATACCTATGCAGAATTACTGCCCTTGGCATCACGACCCAAAGATATCTGGGACCCTCTGAAACACTACCTCATAGCACATCCCCTCACTGCCTCTGCCATCACTGGGGGGGTACAGGCGGCATAACTATCTAAACGTATGGAGTACATAGTTTGATTGCCTCGCACATTCCAGGTCACCGTCTCACCACCCCTCTTCTCATCATACCCCAACTTGGCTGCACTATCGCCGTAGAGATGCTGGGTTGTGGATCATACATTAGTCAGTTTAGCTTTTTCCCCTTAATGCTCACGTGGTTGTAACCTCACAAGGTAATTTGCGGCCGCATAGTTTGATACATGGGTCGAGGTTAAGAGACTTTTTCATTGAGGGGGTGGATATCTCTTCCTATCATGCAATGCTGCTGAATGCGAAGCTACCCTGTGTAAACTTGTATAACTGTGTCTGTATCTGCTGGAACTCATTGTTGCTGTACTATATCACTAAAAATCAATAAATACAATTTAAAAAAAAAAGCATTTCCACAAGTGTTCAACAACAATGTGGGCAAGCTCAAGGGATACATTTACTGCATTAAGCTCATAGAAGGCTCCCATCCAGTCAATTAAACGTTAAGAGACGTACCTATTTCTGTGAGAGGTAAATTTAAAAAATCTGCTAGATGTGCTAAAGAAAGATAAAATCATAGAGGAAACCAAATCTTTGGATTAGGTCTTCCCCATTGTTTTAGCCAAAAATGTTGGCAACTTGCTTGTTGCGTGTGTGTTGATCTTCGTGCCTTGAATTCTTTTATTGTCATTGACAGCCATGCCTTACCTAGAATAAAATAAATCCTTGCGCTCCTGGATACCGCCATAGTATCTTCCACCCTTGACCTCAGACAAGCCTATGGTCAGTTTGAATTTACGGAGGAGACAGTGTCTCTCACTGCCTTTCTCACACTGTTTAAACTGTTAAAATAGTGTAGGATAGTGTTTGGCCTAGCATCAGTGGCAACTGTGTTTCACAATGCAATGTTTCACCTCTTCAATGACAGGCAAAAATACGGCTTTGAAGTTCATTCTGTCCCTCGAAGGAACAACCAACTTGCAGATTTTTTTATTCTGCATGATTTGTCAGAATGGAGAACAGGGCAACGGGGTGAGGAAATTGATGTGGTGGAGAATTTGAGTGGTTTGCACCCCCCAAATTATTACTTAGATGAGTAACTGTGGTGGGTCGAGGATAGGGATGGTGTGTTGAGACTGCAGATTTAAGTTTAGTGAATGGATTTGTCTTTCATAGTAATGTATGGGTTCCTCTCAAGGTGTTCGCTTAAACATTGTTATGTCTTGCCACAAGGGACACGTGGGGGTCTCAGTCCTCAAGAGTCTGTGTAGGATGCATTTCTGGTGGTCTGTAATGAACATGATTGCTGAATGTTACATCAAAGAGTCAGGTTTGTATGTCCAGCGCTAAAAATTAAAAGGCCTCATGTACCCCTTGCCAACCAGTTTGGTGGCCTGAATTCACACATCAGAAGTTGGTATTTGATATTGCTGGACCCTTTCACAAACTTCCCTCACATGCAGTATGCTCTGGTCCTCATCAATCATCATTCTAAATGGCCAGAGGTTATGTTTGTTAGGAGAGCAACTTCTTCCGAATTTGTTGAATTCCTCAAGGACGTTTTTAGTAAGGAGGGCTTTCCAGAGACAATTTTTACATAGAGTGCTACTTGCTTACTTCAAAATTACTGGTTTCCTCCATCTTCATGGAATAATGCACGTGAGGACTAACTGTACACCAAGCCTTCCAAGGTCACATTCCCTTTTCCGAAGCCATTCATGAACAATTGTGGGATTAAGAATATCTCCCAATAGTGCCACAGGTACCAGTCCATTCTTCTTACTGAGAGGGATCCACACAACCTCTGAAGTATGTCCATGGTGACTCAAGGGTATGTTCTCTAAAAGTCAAGAGCAGGGGTATGCAAAACTTGTGTAATTTGCTGTCTTGCCCTACATTCATAATGCCTAAAAGGTGTTCATCAGCTGACTTCCACTCATCACCTGATTGAATCTGGGGAAGGTGATAGGCTACTCTCAGATATATCTAATTTAGTGAATATTTTAGTCCCTTAAAACTGTCTGCAGAATATCAGAAATGAGGGGCAAAAGATAATGATCTTAGATAGTTACTAGGTTTAAACCACTGTAGTCTATACAAGGCCCAGGTTCTAAAGAGCCTTTCTCAAGCACAAAAAATAAGGAGGTTCCAGGAGAGAATTTAGATGGTGCAACCAGCCCATTCTCTATTTCGGCATCAAGTTACTCTTTTAGAGGTTGATGTTCCAACGGGAACAGAGAAATTATATGCCCATAGGGAACTATAGCCTTAGGAAGGCTTTCGGTTGCACGATCGAAAAGTCAATGAGGAGGTAACTTCTTTGTAGTTAACTCCTGAAAAACATCGAGACATTTATGGTAAAAGCAGGAATTTCATTTAGTTGTGCGACTCATAGTATGGATCTGCTTTAAGGAATTTCAGAGTGTTCAGTAGAAGAAAGGTGGTCAGCAGTATAATGAGAAATGCAAACTTCTAAGCCCAGGAATAGGGTTTCTGCAGACCATTTTATATATGGGTTATGTCAGGCAAGCCAATTGATACCCAAAATATTAGGATAAATAGGAGAAAAATGTAAATCAAAAGAAAGCTTCTATTAATGTGCAGCAATCCAGAGGGATAAAGGCTGAGTTTACTCCGTGCCTAGACCAGAAGCCACTAAGATACCATCAACAGCCTCTATAGCAACTGGAATGTTTTTCTTTTGAACTGGGATGTGATGGTTCATAGCCCACTGAATATCCATGAAAACATTTGAGGCTCTGCTGTCTATGAGAACAGGAGCTAAGAGTTGTTGGGATTGAAGTAGTAGCTCACTGTCACGCTTCCTTGAGCAACTGGGCCAAACGCTCGGCGCGAGGGCGTTGTAACGCTCACGCCCCGCGCCTGAACTACATTTCCCGGCATTCCTGCACGTTGGACGCGAGCGTACGCATTGGTGAACTCACGCTGCTCTCGGAAGGACAAATACCGGGTGGTAGCGTCAGTTCCCTTGCTGCGTATTCCGTGTGGAGTTGGAGCCGGAGCAGGAGCTCTTTCATGTTTTGCCGTATTGCTGAAAATCATCATAGTTGCAAAGGCGGTAAGGGTGACTCGGTCACCAATTCGGAACTAGTAACGCTTGATACAGGAATCAAGCGCATTGAGTTATTCTTGGGCCAGAACCTTCCTGAATATTACATTGCTACACTCGTCAGTCAAGGAGTGTACAGGGCGTTCATACTGCTGGTATTTGGAACGCTGTGTTCCCGGAGTTAATTGCCTTTTTGGGGTCACTTGAATAGTGGGCTGTGCTGAAACAGTCTACATTGTGAGGAGCATGAAACCAATGTCTCTGTGGAAATTAACAGGGACACAATGATTGCGACATTACTTTATGTTTGTTCTTATGTTTCCTTTTGTAGCAGGGGATAAGGTGTGTGTGTCGTGTTTGCAACCTCCCCTGTGACGCCAGATCAATTCCTTATCGTGGTGGGTAACATATGAGCGAGTAGGGTGAATCTTATTTGTGAATTGTGTTATCCAATGTTGATTGCTGTTTCTTGTCTTTAGAGAGTCTACAGAAACTAAGGCATTTCAAACAACGAATGTTTGCAAGGCTTCGTGTTATTTTCCTTTACAGGTAGTGTAAGCTTCTGTAATTGACATGGTAATTGGAACAGGTTGTGGAGGTAACATAGGACAGCCACTTATGTTGTGTTTCTTGTCTTTTAGGTCTCCCTCCCCGCTGTCCCCTTCCTTTCCTTCCCTCGCTTAATCACTCCAACCCTCTGCGCTATTATAGCATCAGAGTGTGGGGAGATTGAGAGGTGGACCCATTTGAGCAACGTACCGATCCTGGGAGTTTGGAATAAAAACCTTGACAGAATACGCAGCCCAAGAATTTATTCTCTCCTGATCGGTATATGTTGATGATGGCCACTTTAGATGATGTGATGGCTGCCTTGGTTTTAGTGCAGCAGGAGTTATCTACCTCTAGAGCGGAAACCGCAGCTTTACAAGATCGGGTAGATAAGCTTCTAAGGAATCCGTTTGATGTAAACACTGGCAAAGGGTTTGGTGGTGCTTCTTGGCCTCAGGGCGTTTTGTCTGGAGCAGCATCCCCTGTGTCGGTGGAAATTCCCACACCCATACCTCTGGCGGCCCCAGAAAGGTTTACAGGAGACGAAAGTAAGGTACAGGTGTTTATGACGCAGGTGTTGTTACACTTTACTTGTAACCCTCGGGCTTTTCCTACCAATCAGGCTAGGGTAGCCTTTTTGATTTCATATTTGGCTGGGGATGCAGCCTTGTGGGCAGTTCCGTTAGTAAGGAACGATGATCCGCTTTTGCATGATTGGGAGGAATTCAGAAAGGAATTTGAGAACATATTTGACAGACGAGCACATAGTTTCTCAGCGGATAAAGAGTTGTTGGAGTTGAAACAAGGCAGCAAAGACTTGGTAACATATCTTAATATGTTTCAGCGATTAGCTTCAGAAACTAGATGGCCAGAGGAAAAGAGAGCTGCTTTGTTTTATCAAGGATTGCGGGATGATCTTAAGGATGTGATTGCGCAAGTAGATCCACAGCCTAACACATGTTCTGATCTTATGAATCTGGCTTTGAGATTAGACAGTAGGTTGAATGAACGTAAGAATGAACGCAGAAGAACGGATAGGTTTTATCCAAAGTTTGACAAACCTCGGTTTTCTAAACCTAGCACGATGGGTGTTCCAGAACCTATGGAAATAGGAACGGTTAGGGCGTCTTTAACGCCTGAGGAAAGAGATCTTCGGCGAAAACAAGGGTTGTGTATGTATTGTGGTAAGAAAGGACATTACGTTAGAGATTGCCTGGCTAAACCTAAGAACAAAACAGGGTTTAATAACGAGGGTGGTTCAGTGCTTCCAAGGTCGGAAAACTAGCACGCTCAAAGAAACTTGAAGGGGGCTTTTTGAGCGGGTTGGAAATCCCTTCAACTCTGGAACCAGGTATACTTAAGACACAACATTTTAGACTTCCCATACAAATACTAGTAAAAGGGGTGTGGAAGGAACACGAAGCTATGATAGACTCAGGGGCTACTGGGTTGTTCATGGATGAAGATTTAGCAGTCGCCTTAGAATTATCCTTAGTAGAGAAAAATACTCCTGAGATTATTTTGGCTATTGATGGTAGGGAAGTGACAACGGGTCCAATCAATCTTTCCACGGAACCAGTAGAGATGTATAGTACTCCTCTTCATCATGAGTCTTTGGTTTTCAACATAATACGTGCCCCTCAGTATGGGATTATATAAGGATTACCTTGGTTGGTAAAGCATAATCCTACCATTAACTGGGTTGTCAAGACCGTTCTTTATGACAGTCAATGGTGCAAGGATCATTGCTGTCGGAATCAACGATATCCTACAGTGCAGGCTTTAGCCACTTTGCTTCACGTGGCCACCACCGCAGAAAAAGATACACAATTGCCTGCAAGGTATGAGCAATATCGTGATGTCTTCAATGAGAAACAAGCTAATGTATTGCCACCGCACAGATCTTACGACTGTCAGATAGATCTCGTGCCAGGAGCTGTGGTGCCCTGTAGCAGGATTTATGCCCTCACCGAACCGGAAAATGAGCATTTGAAGACATACTTGGATCAGTATCTGAAAAATGGGTTTATCAGACCATCTAAATCTCCTGCAGCTTCGCCTTTATTTTTTATATCGAAGGCTAATGGTGAGAAGCGTGCTTGTATTGACTTCAGAGCCTTGAATCACATAACCATCAAAAACAGGTATCCGTTGCCTCTAATCCCTGTCTTGCTGGATCAGGTGAAAAAGGCTCAAATCTTTACACATCTAGATTTGAAAGGAGCTTATCACCTGGTTCGAGTGAGAGAGGGGGACGAGTGGAAGACGGCGTTTCGCACTCGTTTTGGACTATTTGAGTATACAGTGATGCCCTTTGGGCTGTGCAATGCTCCTGCAGCATTTCAGTTCTTTTTGAACGAGGTGTTGAGGGAGTATTTGGACGTGTTCACTGTGGTGTACATTGATGATATACTAATATATTCCAATTCAGTGCACATGCATATTCAACACGTTTGTTTGATCTTACAAGCCTTGCGTAGCAATGGGTTGTATTGCAAGCTAAGTAAATGCGAATTTCATGTCCAAAGGGTGGAATTTCTGGGTGTAATTATCTCACCAAAAGGGTTAGAGATGTCTGAACGGAAAATACAAGCAGTGAAGGAATGGCCACGTCCTCGCAATGTGAAGGAAGTCCAATGTTTTTTGGGCTTCGCTAATTTTTATCGAAGATTCATACCACAGTTCTCGAAGGTAGTATCCCCTATCACTAGGTTGCTTAGGAAAAACACTCCATTTGATTGGAAGGAACTGAATCCTCCTTTTTGTTACTAAAAGATGCCTTCACGTCCGCTCCGGTGTTGGCTCATCCAAACCCCGAAACTCCTTTTGTGGTGGAAGCAGATGCCTCCAATGTGGCGGTGGGGGCCATCTTGTCTCAAAGAAATGCAACAACAGGGCAGCTTCATCCCATAGCCTATATGTCGCGCAAATTAAACGATGCTGAGGTACGGTACACCATTGCGGAAAAAGAACTTCTAGCTATTAAGGACTCTTTTAGTACATGGAGACATCATTTAATGGGCGCAAAACATGTGGTCACTGTGTACACAGACCATCGAAACTTGCAGTTCATGAGGTCAGCACGCATGCTGTCCCCTAGACAAATGCGTTGGATGCTTTTCTTTTCTGAATTTGATTATGTGGTCACTTATCGACCGGGTACAGAGAATGGGAAAGCGGACTCTCTCACCAGACGAGAAACGACCTGTAGCGTGCATAATAAACAACCTCTTCCCATCTTGTCGCCTGATCAAGTTATAGGCGCCACGTGCTCTGAACAGTTCTTGAGGTCAGTGGCTAGGGCGAGTACAACTCCAATCTGGAAAAAATGGCTCAAGGAACATCCACAATGGACAATGAGACAGGGGGTGCCGATTAGACAGAAGCAGATGTTGGTTCCTTCGAAATTGTTGCAAGAGAGAGTGTTTCATTGGTGTCATATGGTTCCCAATGCAGGTCATAATGGGGTGATGAAAACGTTAGACAGAGTTCTCCGATATTTCTGGTGGCCGTCTGTCAAATTGGATGTGATACATAAGGTAAAAGAATGCGAAATTTGTGCAAAAGTCAAAACCGATCACAGCAAGGCCCAAGGTCTGTTACGACCTCTACCAACACCCACTATCCCATGGAATACCATTTCTTTGGATTTTATAGTGGGGTTACCTAAAGATCAAGGGCACACTGTGATATTGGTGGTAATCGACAGTCTCACAAAAATGGGACATTTTATTGCGTGTAGGACCCTGCCTACTTCGGGGCAATTAGCTAAGATACTTCTTTGTCAAGTTGTAAGATTGCACGGAGTTCCATCCACTATTGTTTCCGATCGTGGTTCGCAATTCACTGCTCATTTTTGGAAGGTGTGGTGTGACGCCTTACAGATACAATCTGCAAAGTCTACGAGCTTCCATCCTCAGACAGATGGACAGACAGAGCGTTTGAATCAAACGTTAAAGCAATACCTATGTTGCTATGTGAAAGACAATTCAGATGAATGGGTGGACCTTTTGTGGGTTGCAGAGACAGCGTACAATAGCGCAATACATCAGTCCACACAACATACCCCGTATTATAGCAATTATGGGTTCCATCCTCGGTTTCTGCCTTTGGTACATCCGGGAATGGATCATACCATGCCTGAAGTAAGTGACAGGGTGCGACAAATACAGCGCACAATAAAACAAACACGAGAGAACTTAATGAAAGCTAAGATGCGTTACAAGAAACACGCAGACGTGCATCGTAGAGAAGGCCCTTCTTACAAACCGGGTGACGTGGTATGGTTGTCTACAAGGCATATCAGGTTTCGTAAGTACAGTATCTTTAATCCTCACTTTATTGGTCCATATAAAGTGAAAAAATTTATCAATCCAGTTTCTGTACTCCTTGCACTGCCGAAATCCATGCGAATACATCCTGTGTTCCATGTATCTTTGCTTAAACCCTCCTATACTCCAGTGAAAAGGAAGCCTCCGCCATTGTGGGTGGAAGGTGAGCCTGAATACGAAGTCGCTAAGGTTTTGGATTCCAAAAGGAGGGGTGCGGCTTTGTGGTACTTGATTTCGTGGAAGGGGTATGGTGCTGAGGAGAATTCATGGGAACCAGCTAGGAATGTACATGCGCCCAGATTGATACAGCGATTTCATGAGAAATATCCGGATAAACCTGGTATTCGGCAGCCTCTTCGGGGAGGGGGATGTACTGTCACGCTTCCTTGAGCAACTGGGCCAAACGCTCGGCGCGAGGGCGTTGTAACGCTCACACCCCGCCCCTGAACTACATTTCCCGGCATTCCTGCACGTTGGACGCGAGCGTACGCATTGGTGAACTGACGCTGCTCTCGGAAGGACAAATACCGGGTGGTAGCGTCAGTTCCCTTGCTGCGTATTCCGTGTGGAGTTGGAGCCGGAGCAGGAGCTCTTTCATGTTTTGCCGTATTGCTGAAAATCATCATAGTTGCAAAGGCGGTAAGGGTGACTCGGTCACCAATTCGGAACTAGTAACGCTTGATACAGGAATCAAGCGCATTGAGTTATTCTTGGGCCAGAACCTTCCTGAATATTACATTGCTACACTCGTCAGTCAAGGAGTGTACAGGGCGTTCATACTGCTGGTATTTGGAACGCTGTGTTCCCGGAGTTAATTGCCTTTTTGGGGTCACTTGAATAGTGGGCTGTGCTGAAACAGTCTACATTGTGAGGAGCATGAAACCAATGTCTCTGTGGAAATTAACAGGGACACAATTATTGCGACATTACTTTATGTTTGTTCTTATGTTTCCTTTTGTAGCAGGGGATAAGGTGTGTGTGTCGTGTTTGCAACCTCCCCTGTGACGCCAGATCAATTCCTTATCGTGGTGGGTAACGTATGAGCGAGTAGGGTGAATCTTATTTGTGAATTGTGTTATCCAATGTTGATTGCTGTTTCTTGTCTTTAGAGAGTCTACAGAAACTAAGGCATTTCAAACCACGAATGTTTGCAAGGCTTCGTGTTATTTTCCTTTACAGGTAGTGTAAGCTTCTGTAATTGACATGGTAATTGGAACAGGTTGTGGAGGTAACACAGGACAGCCACTTATGTTGCGTTTCTTGTCTTTTAGGTCTCCCTCCCCGCTGTCCCCTTCCTTTCCTTCCCTCGCTTAATCACTCCAACCCTATGCGCTATTATAGCATCAGAGTGTGGGGAGATTGAGAGGTGGACCCATTTGAGCAACGTACCGATCCTGGGAGTTTGGAATAAAAACCTTGACACTCACCCTGCTATAACACAAAGTTAGAAGATCTCAGAGGAGAAGGCTGGGGTGACTGATTAACACACCTTTATTCCCTGTAGAAGGGGTGAGCTTTCTAGTTTTCTGACTCCTTTGAGTGATGAACAGGGTGTATTGGACAAGAGGTCAGAAGATGACCTTTCTATCTGCAGAATAAGCATAGCCCTTGTTTACGACACCTTGATCTTTCTTCATCAGTTAAAAGACCTCTCATAATTACCACTTGCATGGGTTCATCTTCAGGATTAGATGCCTTAAATGTGTCTTAAATACAGGTCTCATAGGGGTTTTAGCATGAGTTGTTTACAATGTGCCAGACTTTTTTTTACGATGACTGTTGATCTTGATGGACTGTTGAATAAGGTTGCTGCCCTAGCTACTGTAGCGAGTTTCGTCTTCCATTCATTCTTCATTCCCTTTCTAAACAAGATGAATAGGACTGGGTCGTACCAGCCAATCTCTGTAGCCAAGCTCTTGGATTTAGATATGAAGGTATGTAGGTCCATGGAACATTGGTTGAATTCTAAACTTTCTTGGGCAGAATACTTAACATCTTGATGGTCAAACATCTTCTAGAATTCTGCAAGGAATACAGGGTCTTTTACCAGAAGAAGACTAACTTTTGACACTAAAGGCATAGTTCAGAAATCATTTCCAGCAGCATTACTGACTGCACAGCCCCCCTTAGATCTACTGTGGCATAAATGTGGGGCTTAAAGGTGAAATGAACTTGGCATGTGTCCAGAAAGACCTTTGGCTTCCTGGGTTTCCATCAAACTTTAATTGCGTCAAGCTAGTCAGAGGAGGATCCTTGTGTAAAGCAAGAGAGTGACGCAACAAGGCATTTTCTCTAGTTAGACTTTAGACTTGGAGAGCCAAATTAGCAGCTGTCGATAGTCCTTGAACATGATCCATCTTTAGATTTTGTTGGCATTGGAACCTATCAAGGGCGTGTATTCTTGGAGACTGGTGGCAAGACATCTTCACTCGTAGGAACGGCCTACTATCTCCAGACACAATGCAGGCACCAGATTGTATCTGATAATCTATTATTGCTCTAGAAAATAATATCCAGCATGTTGGAAAAAATTGATGACAAGAAAAAACCTTCCAGCTGTCAGGCCAAGCAACAAGGCGAAGAGCAAGAATAACAAACAGGAACTGGAGTATGTGAAGAGTCCACAGGGCATAGTGAGCAAACAATCTAGCCAGAACAATTGTTGACACAACTGTACTCAAAATGGACCTCAAATAAAGACATGGTATAATGTTTCTATTTTCAGGAGCTTATAGGATAATAAGTGTGAGAGTTATATTCACAAAACTAGAATTTCGGTATTTCATAATTGCCAAGGTCACAAGAAATCCTTCAGCATGCGGTGATGATGAACAGTCTGTACACAGGAGGAACTCATCCTATAATCCTTAACATGGGCTCTGATCGAGCCATGACGTGAAGGAAAGAAAAAAATAGTGCCTGAGGATGACACATCGTCCTCTGCATGAACAGTACTAAGAAGGAGATACGTGAGTGGAAGCTTGCGGGAAGGAGACTGCCACAGGAGCTGCACATGAGTGCCACAAGGTGGAGGTAAGGAAGATTTCCTTACACTTAGGACACATCCAATGTTTCCAAACCTGACCTGCTTGAATTCAGATGTGTGGAGTCTCAACAGACCCGCACTAAGGAACACTTTGATAATGCCAACAGAGTCAAAAATCTCAATTTTGCTCTAGATGCCTATGTCAGATTTGTCGCAAACACAAGGAGATGATGGACCGAGCGCTGAAACTTTTCAGACACTCACCCCCAGTCACAGATCTGGGTTAAATCCATCATCGTTCTTTAGCTCACTTTGCCACCTCAGTTCAGACCCAGCCATATGCAAATCAGTCTTGACCCTGTGCCTCATGGGAACAGTCCAGCCCGAACTGCCAAGCCAGGTCTTCCCTGAACCGGAAACAAGCATCCTGGGACCGGTTTCGGGCTAACAGCCCTCGTCAGCCAGGCTAGCTTGAATCCAGTGGCAAAGTGAGCAAGGGACCCATGTATGGGCATACCCTGCCAACTTAGGGCGAACAAAGCAAACACAAGGAGATGATGGACGGAGCGCTGAAACTTTTCAGACACTCACCCCCAGTCACAGATCTGGGTTAAATCCATCATCGTTCTTTAGCTCACTTTGCCACCTCAGTTCAGACCCAGCCATATGCAAATCAGTCTTGACCCTGTGCCTCATGGGAACAGTCCAGCCCGAACTGCCAAGCCAGGTCTTCCCTGAACCGGAAACAAGCATCCTGGGACCGGTTTCGGGCTAACAGCCCTCATCAACCAGGCTAGCTTAAATCCAGTGGCAAAGTGAGCAAGGGACCCACGTCTGGGCATACCCTGCCAACTTAGGGCGAACAAAGCAAACACAAGGAGATGATGGACGGAGCGCTGAAACTTTTCAGACACTCACCCCCAGTCACAGATCTGGGTTAAATCCATCATCGTTCTTTAGCTCACTTTGCCACCTCAGTTCAGACCCAGCCATATGCAAATCAGTCTTGACCCTGTGCCTCAAGGGAACAGTCCAGCCCGAACTGCCAAGCCAGGTCTTCCCTGAACCGGAAACAAGCATCCTGGGACCGGTTTCGGGCTAACAGCCCTCATCAGCCAGGCTAGCTTGAATCCAGTGGCAAAGTGAGCAAGGGACCCATGTCTGGGCATACCCTGCCAACTTAGGGCGAACAAAGCAAACACAAGGAGATGATGGACGGAGCGCTGAAACTTTTCAGACACTCACCCCCAGTCACAGATCTGGGTTAAATCCATCATCGTTCTTTAGCTCACTTTGCCACCTCAGTTCAGACCCAGCCATATGCAAATCAGTCTTGACCCTGTGCCTCAAGGGAACAGTCCAGCCCGAACTGCCAAGCCAGGTCTTCCCTGAACCGGAAACAAGCATCCTGGGACCGGTTTCGGGCTAACAGCCCTCATCAGCCAGGCTAGCTTGAATCCAGTGGCAAAGTGAGCAAGGGACCCACGTCTGGGCATACCCTGCCAACTTAGGGCGAACAAAGCAAACAAAGGAGATGATGGACAGAGCGCTGAAACTTTTCAGACACTCACCCCCAGTCACAGATCTGGGTAAACTGATTTGCATATGGCTGGGTCCAAACTGGAATGGCATGGTGAGCAAAAAAACAATGGATTTAGGCCCAGATCTCTGTACTGGGGTGAATGTACGACATTGTTCTGCATTCTGTCCATCAATTGTTGTTTTTGCATTTGTCACCCCGAGTGGGACGGGTATGCCCAGACGTGGGTCCCGTGCTCTCCATGCCACTGGAGTCAAGCTATCCTGGCTGATGAGGGCTGAAAGCCCGAAACCGGTCCTAGGATGCTTGTTTCCAGTCCAGGGAGGACCTGGCCTGGCAGTTCGGGCTGGACTGTTCCCATTGGGCGCAGGGTCAAGACTGATTTGCATATGGCTGGGTCCAAACTGGAATGGCATGGTGAGCAAAAAAGCAATGGATTTAGGCCCAGATCTCTGTACTGGGGTGAATGTACGACATTGTTCTGCATTCTGTCCATCAATTGTTGTTTTTGCATATGTCAGATTTGTCAACATTGTCGGATAGAAAAAGGAAGTTTCAAATTTCCCCCTTTACCCTTACAGAATTGTTAAGCTCAGTAAGAAAATTGTTATTACCCAAAATGGGAAGTATAAGAAAGTTATAAGGGTTTTCAAATGCGTGCAAGTTTGTGAGAGTGTGTATAAATGTGATGGGAAATTTCCTATTAACACGAGACCCAGTGTTCCAACGTTCCTTTACCACAGGGGAAATATTAGCCGACTACCAACAAGGCTGTGAACTTGGAGATCAGGAGTTTACAGCGAACATTTCCGGAGAACATTGTGATATTTCCAAAGTTGAGAATGATTTAGAGTGTAATTGTTCTATTGCTGAAACAGTGAAAATATTTGCAAGGACTAGGAGAATCACCCAGAAATATTCTTTTTGTTATTCTATTCAGGATGGAGATTTGTTATATTGTATCCTTTTCACTGCCCTTTGCCCCTCCTTCTCCTCATCCCTTGGTTAGGCCCATAGAACCTCACAAACATTCTAATTGTCTATCTGTTGGTTTCCAACAATATTTCATGATTAGGATTAACTTGTATAAGTTCACATTTATTTACTCCAATAAATATTGATATTTTACTATGCCCTGTAGCCCTTAATGTAACACCACTTTTCATTAGAGGTTTTTAGTTTGCTCCTAAAGCAGGCCATGAATGGAATAAAAAGGGAAGTCTCTGCTTCAGCCGTTCCTGGGCCTCATCCAAACAGTCATGGAGCGCCTAAGTCTTTTTTTTTCAGGAGGCTGGGGCCCAACATTTCATGGACCCGCCCCAAATACTTTCACAACCCACTGAGAGTTTTGTGCTGCACTATACAAATATCGCCCTCTTTTTTGTCTTGAAATAGTGACCACTGGATGCATTCATTTGTTTTTAGAGTAATTGCTTCGTTGTGTACCTGTTCTTTTTATTACAATTCTATTTCTATTGTTTATTAGTAATGATCTCCTAATTTACATTTTTAATTATTATCTAGCTTTGTTTCATCCCTCTATCTCCTCATCAGATCCGATTTTTAGATCTCGTCTCAGACAGCATGCACACAAAAATGTATTATTTCTTTAAAAAAAAAGAAAAAGTGGGCTTTTAGCCCACCCATTACTTAGTATTTGTTGTCACCATTGCCACTCATATTTTTTTCCTTTTCATTGGTGATCGTGTGTCTGAACATGTCGGCTTCACTTCATCTCCGTTTTTTGTTTTCTTCCCTGGAGCATGGATCAAGTACTGATTGATTGTGGTACTTTTTTGTGAGGGTGTATTGTTTGTTTCTATGTTCTCTTTTTACACGTTCCTATGCCACTCTATCTTGTTTTTTTTAGCTGCTTTTATGTCCCTTTATTTTGCTTTTTCATATACTGCTTGTGATTCCTTTCCAGATTTTTCAAAACTTCACTTACCAGTAAGCCACTTTTGTCCTGCCAGTCTGTCCGAGCTGCAATACAACATAACAACACAATTTATTACATTTTAATAAAGTTACATTTTGCACCATTCACTAAGGGTTTGTTTGTTTAATACTGGTCCTCGTTTTGATTGCATTCCATGTAATGCCGCCATCCTTCCCAATTTCGGAAAAATAACATGTTACATATTTTCAAATTGTACCATCTGTTTATTTTGCACTTGCCTAAATGCTTGTGTATAGCAACACAACAAGATGATGGACGGAGTGCTGAAACCTTTCAAACACTCACCCCCAGTCACAGATCTGGGTTTAATCCATCATTCTTTTGCTCACCATGCCACCCGAGATTGGACCCAGCCATTTGCAAATCAGTCTTTACCCTGCTCCCCCTGGGAACAGTCCAGGCAGAACTGCCAGGCCAGGTCCTACCTGGACCGGAAACAAGCATCCTGGGACCGGTTTCGGAGTATCACCCCTTATCAGCCAGGCCAGCTTGAATCCAGTGGCACAGTGAGCAAGGGACGCACGTCTGGGCAAACCCTGGGCTGGCCACTTAGGGCGAACATAACAACACAACAAGATGATGGATGGAGTGCTGAAATGTATCAAACACTCACCCCCAGTCAAAGATCTGGATTTAATCCATCGTTCTTATGCTCACCATGCCACCCCAGTTTGGACCCAGACATTTGAAAATCAGTCTTGACCCTGTTCCCCGTGGGAACAGTCCAGCCCGAACTGACAGGCCAGGTACTCCCTGGACCGGAAACAAGCATCCTGGGACCGGTTTCGGAGTATCACCCCTCATCAGCCAGGCAGTTGGGATGTCTTTGATTAGGAACATTGTGGGTGATGTCTCTGGGAATTCTCTCAGTTGTTAGTGTGAATTTCGAAATTCTTTAATTAGAACAGTGAATCAACAGTAGTGATTGTCAAATGATGTATTCCAACAGTGGTTCAAGATGGAGGCCAGTATAAACACTGTCTTATGTTAGCATAAGCTAGGTTTCTAATGCATTTAAGAAATACAGCTCTCACGACCTCCCCCCTGATGATTTCTGAATCATCACCTTATTGTTTATTACAGTACATCGTTCATCAACTTTGGGTTTTCTTCTTGGATTCTCCCAGGTCCTTCAGAGCGTTGTAGAGATCACTTTGCATCTCTTCAATTTTTACATCGTGTCTTTCTTCCTCTCATTGCCGACAGCTTCTGGAGCCCAGTCCATTTTACTGTTTGATTAAATTCTTTTGCAAAACTTCAGAAAGAGAAGCACACAGGCAATGCCGATTAGTATAACCAAAAGAGGAGTTAGAAGCAGTTTAAAAATTCCTCCACCTACACTACCAAGCCACTCCCCTATCTTAGCAAAACCTTTTCCAATTGATCTGAACACAGAATCTATTCCTTTCCATGCACCTGAATCTTCCAGCCCAGTTTGTTCATGCATTGCATTTGTAATATTAGTAATATAGCTATCAATCTTCTTACTGATGCACGGGATATAAGCGCAGCATCCCAGAGCATGAATGACTATGCAAACTCCACATTCCTTTGCGAGCAGCAAGTCGATTTTACATAATCATAGCTCTCATAGCAGGCAATTCTTTTTTTATTACAGTTAAGCCTCCTGCAGTGTTAGCTACTAAGGTTGATAGCCTTCTAATCTTAACATGGTTTAATGCAATCTCTATTGGTGGTATAAGTGCTCCAAATATGTCACTAAGGATTTGCTTGAAAGTATGCTTACTTCGTTTTATTTAGCACTCAATGGGAAAATCTAGTTCATTAATATGATAGATCATAGGGAAGACTAGGTCTGCATAACAACTACCTACCCAATTATGTGGTAACTGGAAATAAGCTGATTCTCCACTTACATAATAGATTCCTTTAATGCTTACCTTTAATTCGGAAGAGGTTCTGCCCTTAACTAAATATTTATGCTAGCATTCACTTTTCTTGACAGTCTAATTTCCCTCTTGCTCTCTCATTATGAACAAGGATCACTTCTTAGCAATTTCAATGCTCAGTTTCGGGGGTGGGTCCCTCAAGGTCTCCTTGTCCTTCGCAATGATGTATTCTGCACCTGTCTTCTTTTCCCATTTCTCTTCATTTATTCTTATCCTGCCATCCAGTTCATCTACAAATACCCTCTCATCTTTACTAATTCTGCAGGTTACATCATGCATGCATTGGTTAGATGCACTCGTTAGTTAGAAAGTAGTAAAGAATTTCATCATACACTAAAGCTGATCCCTTGACTTAAAGGTCTTGTAAAAATGAATAGCATGTTTAGTAGCCCATAAATACATAAGCATCAATCACAACAGGCACAGTTTCTAGCAGTTTATCATAATCAGAATAAAACAGCGTAATAGAATTTTGCTGGTAAAAGATTTAGAAAAACAGAACAGGAAAATGAGTAAGAAAAGGATAAAAGAAAATATTCTGCTCCTTCACCCGAAGGGGCTGGAGTATAGGAGCATACGTAGCAGTTCTCTACCTGCATAACTTTCATGTATTCACCTAACATCTTAAAATAAACATTGTAACTGTAAACACTTCTGTGCTGTGGAACATGTGAAACCATATTCTCGGGTACTGGTTTACTGACAACAAGTTTAATTGTAGTTTTCACCGGAGTATGAGATATCACCTCCCAGCAGATAAACATCCAACACCCATCCAAATAAAGAGACAGAAATGGCAAATATCAATGTTACAAGCAAGATTTTGCAGTGTCGCTGCGCCATGTTAACTTAAATCAGATCAAGGAAATATCATGATCTCAGATCATGGCAGCTAGTCCTCTAAACTTTATCCTACAGTCGCTACATGTGAGGGTCCCGGGGTTATACAACAGGAGGAAGTGACTGACGAGGACTTACCTGATCTCCTGCGATGATGTGACCCGGATTTACGACCTATAATGGAAACAGGAGAAAGATTAGGTAAAACAAAGGAAGGACACAGACAGGACACACCCAGAAACAAAGAAAAGACTCTACTCCCAACAGGAAGAAGACTGAGATAGAGCGAGAGGAGGGAAGATGAAAGAAGGGGGTGGGGGGGGGGGGAGGCAGGAGGAGCCGAGAGTCCAGAAGACGCGAGGGAGATGCCACAGGCCCTGCTTAACGGAGAAGCTCCGATGCAAACAGGGAGACGGAGAGATGAACAGGAGACAGCTGTGCTTACCAAAGTATCGCCTGGTGACAGACACCTCCAGAGAAGCCCACGGTCCCACCTCTCTCCTGAAGGAGCGTGGAAAGTCCAGCTGCATGGCAGAGTAAAGGGTTAGAGGGCAAGTGTGAGCACAAAATAGTGTGAACAATTAATAAAGGGGGGTAGAACCCGACAATGAGAGTGAGCAGGGGAAGTTTGAACTAATAGGCAAAGGGAGCCTAGCCGGGAAAAGGCAGGAAAGCCCATGACAAAGGGGTAACATAGATTACGCTGAGAGAAACAGAACAATTAGGGATACATAAAATTAAACCTGGTAAGGACGACTTCAGTTGAGAATTTCTTCAGTTTAAAAAAAAAATTCCTACATAGTAGAAGGGAGAAATAAACCCTCTATAGCCAGGATCAGTAAGGAGAAGTCTGCTCTTGAAAACCAGAAAGAACTGAGTCTTGGAAGAACTAATTAACTAAGAACCATACAAAAGAAAGAGAACGCACTGTGAGAGTTCCTAGAGAAGAAAGAAAGGGTAGTTAAAATGCCACAAGAATAGAGTACTTACCTGTGATTTACTTTCTCTTTCTGAGGGACTCCGGACGGGTTACTTCCACCAGGAAAGGTAAGAACTTGATGAGGGCCTCTCCAGTGCTCCTCCAGACAGGATTTGCAAACGTTTCCTTATATGAACACAATAGTTGGGGTTCAAATCATGTCCTGGGGAGCCTCAGACAGCTGGAGTAGCAGCATCAACCTGATAGGAGACAGAACGCACCACATCAGCTAATCCCTTGCAGTATTTAAGAACCAGGCCATCTGTGATATTCACAAGAGTGGCTGCAGGAACAGAAGTAATTTGCATAGCACTCTCCATCAACACCTCATTTGGAGATAATCCTGTTCGCTTACAAGGGGTACTTCGAATGCTCATCAATACTGAGGGAAAAGTGTGAGGCCATTTAAGTAACATGGAGGCTAAGGCTTTGGCCAGTTTAGCTTTGATCATCCTGTTCCATCTCTCTACAGTTGCAAAAAAAACAGTTGATGGACAGAATGCAGAACAATGTCATACATTCACCCCAGTACAGAGATCTGGGCCTAAATCCATCGTTTTTTTGCTCACCATGCCATTCCAGTTTGAACCCAGCCATATGCAAATCAGTCTTGACCCTGTGCCTCATGGGAACAGTCCAGCCCGAACTGCCAAGCCAGGTCCTCCCTGGACTGGAAACAAGCATCCTAGGACCGGTTTCGGGGTTTCACCCCTCTTCAGCCAGGATAGCTTGATTCCAGTGGCATGGAGAGCACGGGGCCCACGTCTGGGCATACCCGTCCCACTCGGGGTGACAAATGCAAAAACAACAGTTGATGGACAGAATGCAGAACAATGTCATACATTCACCCCAGTACAGAGATCTGGGCCTAAATCCATCGTTGTTTTGCTTACCATGCCATTCCAATTTGAACCCAGCCATATGCAAATCAGTCTTGACCCTGTGCCTCATGGGAACAGTCCATCCCGAACTGCCAAGCCAGGTCCTCCCTGGACTGGAAACAAGCATCCTAGGACCGGTTTCGGGGTTTCACCCCTCTTCAGCCAGGATAGCTTGATTCCAGTGGCATGGAGAGCACGGGACCCACGTCTGGGCATACCCGTCCCACTCGGGGTGACAAATGCAAAAACAACAGTTGATGGACAGAATGCAGAACAATGTCATACATTCACCCCAGTACAGAGATCTGGGCCTAAATGCATCGTTTTTTTGCTCACCATGCCATTCCAGTTTGAACCCAGCCAATTGCAAATCAGTCTTGACCCTGTGCCTCATGGGAACAGTCCAGCCCGAACTGCCAAGCCAGGTCCTCCCTGGACTGGAAACAAGCATCCTAGGACCGGTTTCGGGGTTTCAACCCTCTTCAGCCAGGACAGCTTGATTCCAGTGGCATGGAGAGCACGGGACCCACGTCTGGGCATACCCGTCCCACTCGGGGTGACAAATGCAAAAACAACAGTTGATGGACAGAATGCAGAACAATGTCATACATTCACCCCAGTACAGAGATCTGGGCCTAAATCCGTCGTTTTTTTGCTCACCATGCCATTCCAGTTTGAACCCAGCCATATGCAAATCAGTCTTGACCCTGTGCCTCATGGGAACAGTCCAGCCCGAACTGCCAAGCCAGGTCCTCCCTGGACTGGAAACAAGCATCCTAGGACCGGTTTCAGGGTTTCAACCCTCTTCAGCCAGGACAGCTTGATTCCAGTGGCATGGAGAGCACGGGACCCACGTCTAGGCATACCCGTCCCACTCGGGGTGACAAATGCAAAAACAACAGTTGATGGACAGAATGCAGAACAATGTCATACATTCACCCCAGTACAGAGATCTGGGCCTAAATCCGTCGTTTTTTGCTCACCATGCCATTCCAGTTTGAACCCAGCCATATGCAAATCAGTCTTGACCCTGTGCCTCATGGGAACAGTCCAGCCCGAACTGCCAAGCCAGGTCCTCCCTGGACTGGAAACAAGCATCCTAGGACCGGTTTCGGTGTTTCACCCCTCTTCAGCCAGGATAGCTTGATTCCAGTGGCATGGAGAGCACGGGACCCACGTCTGGGCATACCCGTCCCACTTGGGTTGACAAATGCAAAAACAACAGTTGATGGACAGAATGCAGAACAATGTCATACATTCACCCCAGTACAGAGATCTGGGCCTAAATCCATCGTTTTTTTGCTCACCATGCCATTCCAGTTTGAACCCAGCCATATGCAAATCAGTCTTGACCCTGTGCCTCATGGGAACAGTCCAGCCCGAACTGCCAAGCCTGGGGTGGCGGAGTGAGCTAAAGAATGATGATGGATTAAACCCAGATCAGTTGACTGGGGGTGAGTGCTTGCAATGTTCAATGCTCCATCCATCATCCCCTTTGGTTTTGCTGTGTTTGCCCTAAGTTGGCAGGGTATGCCCAGATGTGGGTCCCTTGCTCACTTTGCCACTGGATTCAAGATAGCCTGGCTGATGACGGCTGTAAGCCAGAAACCGGTCCCAGGATGCTTGTTTCCGGTCCAGGGAAGACATGGCTTGGCAGTTTGGGCTGGACTGTTCCCATGAGGCACAGGGTTAGACTGATTTGCATATGGCCATGTCTGAACTGGGGTGGCGGAGTGAGCTAAAGAATGATGATGGATTAAACCCAGATCAGTTGACTGGGGGTGAGTGCTTGCAATGTTCAACACTCCGTCCATCATCCCCTTTGTTTTTGCTATGTTTGCCCTAAGTTGGCAGGGTATGCCCAGATGTGGGTCCCTTGCTCACTTTGCCACTGGATTCAAGATAGCCTGGCTGATGATGGCTGTAAGCCAGAAACCGGTCCCAGGATGCTTGTTTCCGGTCCAGGGAAGACATGGCTTGGCAGTTCGGGCTGGACTGTTCCCATGAGGCACAGGGTCAGACTGATTTGCATATGGCCATGTCTGAACTGGGGTGGCGGAGTGAGCTAAAGAATGATGATGGATTAAACCCAGATCAGTTGACTGGGGGTGAGTGCTTGCAATGTTCAACACTCCATCCATCATCCCCTTTGGTTTTGCTATGTTTGCCCTAAGTTGGCAGGGTATGCCCAGACGTGGGTCCCTTGCTCACTTTGCCACTGGATTCAAGATAGCCTGGCTGATGACGGCTGTAAGCCAGAAACCGGTCCCAGGATGCTTGTTTCCCGTCCAGGGAAGACATGGCTTGGCAGTTCGGGCTGGACTGTTCCCATGAGGCACAGGGTCAGACTGATTTGCATATGGCCATGTCTGAACTGGGGTGGTGGAGTGAGCTAAAGAATGATGATGGATTAAACCCAGATCAGTTGACTGGGGGTGAGTGCTTGCAATGTTCAACACTCCGTCCATCATCCCCTTTGGTTTTGCAATCTCTCTACAGTGCCATTAGCTTCTGGTCTATAGCTACAGTGTAATTTCTGGTCGATCCCTAATGATGTACACAACAACTGCATCACCTCACTTTTAAAGTGAGTTCCTTGATCCGATTCACGATGAACTGGCATCCCGAACCGTGGTATCAACTCCCACAGCAATAGCTTGGTGGCAGTCAGACTGTCACATCTCCGAGTGGGATATGCCTCAACCCATCATAAGAACAAACACACAATGATGAGGATGTTCCTCAATTGATTGCAACAGGGCATCTCCACAAAGTCAATCTGGAGACGATTGAAGGGGCCATCAGATTTTATATTGTGGCTCATGGTCACTCTATTCCTTTTGCCCACGTTTAGTTTCTGACAAATAGCACAACGTTGACACAAACTCTCTGCCATTGATCGAAAGTAGGGATTATACAAGTACATCTTGAAGGTGGACACAATTCTATCTCTACACACGTTTATGGGACCATGCATGTGCTATACTATAGCGGGCAATATCGAGTCCGGAAGGACTGGTTTCCCATCACTAGACACCCAAATGTCACTGGCATCTTTCACACATCCCCTCTTTTCCCATTTAGCCTTCCCTAATTCTGTGACGTTAACCTTCACTATTAGGACTATCCAATAAGTTACAGTTATCCCTTTAATGAAAAATGTTGGATGGACTAGATGATGGATCTTTGTGCCTTATATTAAGGACATGTATTATTGAATAATGGGTAGGATGTGAAGTGACCTAATCAAATTTGACTTTCTAAAAACCACCTATAGAAAGTCCCCATTGCTGTATCCTTACCCCCGGGCTACCCTTTTTTCTTTTCCATGAATTTATATTCCAGAATTTGCTCTTCTTCGTGACCACAGAAGCTTTATATATACACTAATGAATAAACTTGTAAAATGCCAAATTGACAGTTATAATCGCTGCCAGTGTTGTTAATTATGAGTTGCACATCAGTAATGTTTCTTAGTTCACTAGTAATTCTTTGATTTTTATCTCTATATTTTTCAAAAACTTTCACATTTAAGCACAAGGGTTTTTTTCCTTTCTTTGCTTTATGATGTAGTTTTTAGACCCCTTTATTATGACGGAGTAGATATTTACCACAAAGTCATGTGATGATTTCTCCCCGAATACAACTCTCACCTATCTTTGGAATATACTATAAAAAGCTGATTACATATTACAATAAGGCTCTATGTTCCTTGTTTTATTTAGCCTTGAAAAAGCCCTAGGCTTGCATGTCGCGATAGGGCAAAAAACACTAGTTGGCTATAAACAGTGTTACTCTGGAAGAACAATAAAAGTACAGAACCAGGAATATATTGCTTTGGGATTGAATTTGTTTTTTACTGATATACTTCACACTAGCATTGGCTAAATAATTTGGAAAAGAACCGCATGAAATTTCTTGGAGGACACACTCATTGCATTGTTACCTCATTGTTACCTCTAATTCTGGGATGGTATGTTGCAATTCTCTTAGCTCATTGAAGGTATGTATAGTGTTCTGTAACATATTAGAAATCGTCTCTCCCCCAGCATTACACGGCTCATTCATGTGAAAGGTGCTGGACTCAAGAGCACTACCACTCGTGTGTAGCACACTTCACCACTGCAATGTTCCTTGGCAACTGCAAAGCATCCAATAGATATGAGACATACTGTCCATTTCGGATGGGAGAACCAGCAGAGGTCATGAAACATCGTTAGGATCACAGCTGCCCAAAATCGTGCACAACTCCAAATTCATACTGGCTGTCAGTGTAAATGGTAAGTTGTGAACCTTCTAAGGTACAACAAGCTCTATCAAGGCCAATCAATTCAGCCACTTGTGCAGATGTTACATGGCACAAGTAGGATGCTTCTACTACCCCATTTAGGGTGCATACAGCATTGGCGGCTCTTAAAATTCTGTGCCGGTTTCTCAAGCAGGATCCATCAACAAAGTGTATGGTTGGATACGGAAAGGGCTTGTGTTAGTACAGACAATGCACAATCGTCTCTTTCATGACAAAACAGTACAAATTATTTAATATAGTCTGGCAATCCAAGAGCGGGTGTGCTGCAAAGTAGGTTTTTGAGCTCCTGGATGGCTTCCATTCTTTTGTTACCCTTTGGTACCGGGTCACTGACAAAAGTGTGCGTCGGCCTCAGTAAAGGCTTATGATTCACTGTCGGCAGTAGCCAACAATGCCCAAGAACATTCGCACATCTCTCTTTGTGGTTGGGAATTTAATTTAAAGGGCTGTCTCAATGCATTCATGGGACACTCGCCTCACTCCCTTTTCTATCTGATATCCCAGGTACATGACTTGCTTTTGACAGTACTGTAATTTCTTGGGTGAAACCTTGTGCCCATTCTTAGCTAAATGGTTGAGCAGTGCAATCGTGTCCTGTTTACAGGCTTCCTTAGTTATTGATGCAATCAAAAAATCATTGATGTATTGGATCAGGATCGAACTACATGGCAGCTACAGAGATTCTACGTTCTTTTTGAGTATCTGATTGAAGTATGATGGGCTCTCAGTATACCCTTGAGAAGTGCGACAACACGAGAGTCGTCTCTTGGAACTAAAACGCAAAGAGAAATTGTTTCTCTTCATGTAATGGAACCAAGAAGGCGGCTTGACAAAGGTTGATGACTGAAAACCACTCAGTCTCTGGGGGAATTTGGAACAAGATTACAGCCAGGCTCGGTACCACAGGATAGCATAAAATGACAATTTGGTTAATGTTCTGGAGATCCTGAACTATCCTCCACTTTCTGTTTGCCTTTTATAGGGCCATCATCGGGGAGTTACATGGACTTCTGATGACCTCCTTTAGAATGCCCTGTTCCATCATGCTCTTGATGACAGGAGTGATTCCTGCAATGGCCTCTGGTGTCATTTTGTAAGGATGGGTTTTGAGGAAAACAGCATTTGATCAGAGGCATATTTTTAGAGGTTTAGCACCCTTAATCAATCTAATTTCTTTCCTCGTCAAATCCCAGGTGTCCTCTATGACTGTCTCTCTCAAGTCAGTTGTCGGGTCCTCTTTAGCAATGACCAGATATAATCTGACAGCAGATTCTGGTGTCTGTAGTTTGAACTCTGCATCAGCTGCTTGGGTCTCAATCCCAACTCTGTCCTGCATACAGTAAATGATGCAGTTGAGCTTAAAAAGAAGATCCCTCCCTAACAAGTTTACAGGACTTGAATCACAAACCATAAACTGATGTTGATCTCTAATGTATCCTGTCTTTACTGGAACAGGGGTGGTAATTTGGTTGGTTCGCTTCTGTTTTGTGATGCCTACAACTTGGACTTCTTTTCCAAAAAAGGGGTAGGTAAGAGACCTCAATTGTTCTAACAGTCAAGCGAGTGGCTCCTGTTTCTATTAGGAAAGATACGGGATGTCTGTTAGCCACTCTATCCAGGTACAGTCGACTCTGGTCCACTTCTAGGACTGCGCCAAGTACACACTCCTCCTACCCCCTCAGGCACCGTCATTGAGCCTGATCAATGTCTGTAGAAGTCTTGAACATCATAGGGACTTGGCTGTTTTGGGACATCATCAGGTTGTGGGGCACTCGGTTATTTGATTGGAAGAGTGGAATCCCTTCCTGCATCTGTTTTGGGTATGGGGAGTTCTGCTGTATGCCAGACTTTGGGGCCTACTGGGTTTACACAGGGGTTCTAGGTACTGGGGTAATCTCTTCTTGCGCTGTATGATTCACGGCTTGAGTATTAATTACAACTCTGTCAGGGTTTTAACAACACTCCCGTTTCCAGTGTCCGGCCTTGTTACAAATGTATTTTATGTGCAGCAATGATTCTCTTTGGTATCATTCAGACAGAACATAAATAATTAGAGGTTAAATAACCTGATGCAATTAATGCTAACAAACTTATAGAAGACCACCACCATACAAATAGAGTTATTATAACACATGAGTTTATATAAAACACAAAATATGGAGTATTTACAGATAAACAGTACCAAACCAGTGTAATGTGACCCTAGTGCAAAGCCCATAACACCACCATATAAAGCAACCATATGCCACAGAATATGAAAAAGAGCTAATCTATTGCTAATCTATTGGTAACAAACGGTCCACAAAATGCCTTTAATAGTCCTTGAAATAATAATTCCTTAATTGATTAGTTTGTTACTCCTTGGTGTTGACGGCGTTTTGACCCACACTAGGTACAAGGGTCTCATCAAGGCTGTAAAGATATGAGGAAATCTGTAATAAGGATAATACCATTAAGAGAGTGTGTTAGTCCACACTCCAGAATACTGGGAACAATGTTACCTGAGCTGTCCTAAATGGGACAACTACTGCCATACGGCCCAATTATACCAGTATGACCTCAGTGAAAAGGTGAGGAGTGTGAAGGTACTTATATAGGGGAACCGACCCTGCTTGGGCAATGAAGTGCCAATAATTAGTCATATATAATATATAGTAACATGCTAATTAGAATCAAAAGCATGATCTAATAAGCAAGGCACTTCCCCAGAAAGTACCAAAAAGATATACACCTGGCCAGGGAGGGCTGCTAAAGACCAAATCTCGTTGCCCTCTGAAAAATTAGAGAGCCCTCGTGCACAGTAGCAGTAGCACACCCTGAATAAGTCACGCCGGGCTCAAGACTACAGTCCAACGACGAAGACAATGCTCCGATACTAAAGGCAGGTCAAGAACTGTCCCTGTCAGTGCTGGAAGCACTAGCATGCTCTCGGGAGAAGTGTACTAACTGCTTCATTCAAAACGAGGCTAAGGCATGGAATACAGGTCAAGCCTCAGTCTGAGAGGGGAGGTGGGGGAGTGTAGGGGGAAAAGGAAAAAGGGGTAAGCACCACAATTTTTAGAAGTGCCAAGGAAGTAAGGCAGTGTCCAAAGATATATGGAAATGAATGGAATAATAATAATCCAAATAGAACAAATATGGAATCACAAACATGTACAGATCTTAAGTATAAAACACCATCGAGTCATTTACAAAAAAAGGCATAAATAAAATCAGTGAAAACAAAAAGGATTCTGAAGGAAGATCATAATCACAGAAAACGTATATTCCCACTCCACTGTAATTCACACAAAAGGGGGGAGATATTAGGGTACTTTAGTATACCCAATATCCTCACTCATATAGTAGGGCTACCAGCCCCTTCCATTCCTCCAAGGAATTCAGTCCATTAGAGATAGAATCACAAGGAGTGATCCATTTGCATTTAAGACTTCGCAAAATAACAGAGACGTTTCCTCTTCTCTCTTCTGGTCACATCCAATACTTGCAATCTGATGTCATTAGCGGTATGCTGCTTCTCCATATAGTGTGTTACAAACAGAGCCATAGTTATTCTGCATCGGATCCTGCTTTGGTGCTGACCAATACGTAGCTTCACCTGTTGAGTAGTCTGCCCAATATAAATCAGGGAGCAGTGGCACTACACACAATACACTGCATTTGTAGTATTACAGTTCGATTTTGTTTTTAAATTCCAAGTTAATGACATTATGTGAAAAAAATGTGTTCATAGTGTATCACTACACACTTCCCACATTTGTAGTGATCTTTTAGAGGTAGGCGGCCCCATGCACGGTCGAGGGTATCCCTTTCTGTGACTCTATGGCCTGCTGAATGGACTAAATGGTCACGGATATTCTTTCCTATTTTAAAGGAAAATAATGGTAATTCCAATGAGGGATCTACCACTTATAAAATGTGCCAATGCTTCCTGATAGATGCTGTTATCTAGTTTCCATGTTAACAAAATGTGGTAACACAGACCATTTGATTACACTCAGTCTTAGGTTTAGTTGTTAAAATATCCTCTCCTTGGTTGTACCATGCCCTCTTAAGAGCTGATTTCACAATCTTTTTGTGTCTCTAATTCTCTCCCTCTTAAAATAGCGGCTTCTTTAAAGTAGGCACTCTTGTTATTTATAGTTGTAATAACTTTATTTGGTTACATAGATATAACCATAAACATACATTTTAAAAATACAGTAAAACAACATTTTAAAAACACAATAAGAACACAGGAACATAAAAATTATTCTATACCAAACAAACAGCTGGCAATAGAAATTAGAGACACTAGGCTTGTCCTGATTGGAACAACAGAAGATTTCCATAAGAGAATTAAGCATTTAGAAGGTCAAATGCCACTGGTATCTGACGTTATATGCCAATAAATAAAGAATCTTAAAAAGTGACTTGTGCTTGAACCTTAAAGGGAGAGTATGTTGAGGCATTTAGCTATAGAAAGCCCTCACCTTTATTAACTTGCTTTGGTAGGAAGCTCAACAGTTTCCATAAACAATAAGGGTTATTATATGCAAAACATGCCACCTTTCATCAAGGCTAAAAATGCAGGACTTAGCCTGATCTGAGCAACAGAGGGTTTCCTTGATATAATAGGGCATTAAGGGATGAAGTACCCCTATAAGGAACCAACGTTGCATAACAAGTGGCTCTCCTTTAGCATGAGATAAAATGTACATCAATTCAAATGTCAAGAAGGCCCTCATGTTAGTAAAAACTCTAAGGATTGCCGTGACCAGGAAAACGTTTATGAAAATCGAGTACTCCAATCTAGTTTATTAAAAACCCTGGTATAGCTCATTCATGACAGTAATAGTATACTAAAATGACATGTGCTTTCTCATCGTAGGAGAGATTCATCAAGGAACATGTGTAAGAAACCCACTTAGTTGAGACAGACTGTAGGGAGTGAGGAGAGTCAACCTGTGAAGGTGCAAGCGTTACAGTGACAGTTACGTCTGATACTGTTACATCACAATGGTGTTCCCACCGGCTGTGATGCTAGGTTTGGGGAAGGCAATCAGTCTAAGGGACCATGCCCAATTTAGAAATGTTGGAGTCACGAAGGCAATCGGTTTGTGTGTCTCGTGACTAAGGATATGCAAAGCCTCCGAGCAGTGGCCAATGCCTAGGTGGTGACAAATTGGAATGATCCACTTGGTGCGTGGTAAGGTGTACATTAAGCAAAAAAAAAAAATGGGTTAGTTTCCCTGGCCACCGGGCAGAAGGGACATTCCCCTTCATCACCTTCTCTCTTCTTTTATTGGGCGGTCAGCGAGTTTAGGGGAAGCTAGCCAATTCTGAAACAAAACTACAGAAATTTGGCATTATGAAGAATGATCCTATAAATGAATGCTTTATATCTGGGTAGACACCTGTCTGCTAAACACTTATCAATCAGACCCTCTGAGCGAGGTTCATGCCAGACCTCTGAAAGCATATGGTCCCAATAAAGAGGCTTAATCTGGGTGCCTAATCTCTTGACATATTTTCTGGATCTTCCCATACCTCAGACAGATGTAAACTAAGGCAGAGCTCTTCAACCGCCTTTAAGCCATGGCATGGAGCGGTTCTGGTCAAGCGTAATCAACTCCTTAAGGGCCATTCTATAAGAGGCCAGTTCGGGGGTTGTCCAAAGTCTAATCCAGTACTTTAGAATTCTAAGTTGAGTGATATGGTCCACCCGCTGGATGTTCAGATCCCATCGCAGTGGAAGCATAAGGGTACTGCTAGGCAAATTTTGTAGTGGCCTTAAAAAAACATTTTCCGTTCTTGTTAAAAAACTAGTGTCACCACAGCCCCAGAGTTCCGCCCCATAGAGAGCCCTGCCTAATGCAACTGCTCTATAGACCTCAAGGACCTGAGATAATGCGCTACTTGAAGTAAGTCTATACTTTTTCAGAATTGCGGTGGATCTGTGCTGTAGCAGGGATTTACTTTTCTCGAGCTGGGACTTTCAGGATAAATTGTCTGAAAGTCTGAGACCTAAATAATTAAAGCTCCTGACTCACTCAATTAGTATTCCATCTACCTCCATTTTATCTTTAAAAGAACGGTGGGGGTTTAAGGCAATGAATTTCATTTTGCCAGCATTTATTTCAAGGCTCCTATTTGCACAAAACTTCTGATATTCCCCCAGAAGTGCTTGAAGACCCAAAGAGGTGCGGGACAGGAGTACTGTGTCATCAGCAAACATCAGCACATCAGTGCTGATGTTTGCTAATTTGGGGGCATCATGTTGACAACCACTCATCCACCCAACCAGTCTGTTGATGAACAGATAAAACAGTGCAGTGGCAAGAACGCAGCCTTGTCTAACACCACAGTAAATGGGAATCTTATCGGTGAGGTCCCTTTGGCTATTCCCCCTAGCTGGGGCTTAAGTATCAGTCTGTAATTTGATTAAAATATGTAAAAGATCTTTGGGGACATTGTATTGTCTGAGAACTTCCCACAAACATTTCCTTGGAACTAGTTCAAATGCAGCCTTCAGGTCCATGAAGGCCACATAGAGATGGTCTTGTTGCAGTAGAATGTATTTCCAACATATGGTTGAAATCCGAAACGCCTGGTCCATTGTGTTTGTTTTCTGATGAAAACCTGCTTGGAAGTGAGACAATATCTGTTGATCTTTCATCCAAGTCTGGAGGCGGGCAAGAACATGCCTAGCAAAGATCTCTTGTGATGTATCTATTAGGCTAATGGGCTTATAATTCCCAGGGTTATCTCTCTCTCCCTACTTGTGTATGGGGATGATGATAGCTCATCTCCACGACTAAGGGATATTTTTTCCCCCAACTACTGAATTAGTGAGGGCATTCAAGTAAGGTATCCAGATTGCTGGATCAGAAAGAAACAGGTCACCTTGTATGCTATCGGAGCCAGGAGCTTTACCCTGCTTCATTGAATTTAAGGCAACCTCAGTTTCTTTCAATGAAAAGAAGCCCCCAGAAGGTGAATAATCAGGCAATAGCAAACCCAAGGAACAAATGTCATGCTCAGTGTTATCAGGAGAAGTTGTGACACAAATTTCCCGTTCTTTATAAAGAGATGTAAAATGAGCAACCCATTGGTCACGGCAACCAAAGATTCGGGCTGGGTAGCACTCAAACAACTATTGAATGTGATAATTTTCCAAAAGGCTAGAGTCAACTTCCTAGCCAGAGCTTCAGTGAGTTCACTCCACTGGGCCTCCTCTCAGTCTCACTTTGTGACCCTTGGAGTTGACTTGTATATCTTCCTGGCAATATTTAATTCGAGTTTATCGCCCTTTCTGGCGGCATCAATCAACCGCTTCTTGGCCACTATACACTCCGTTGAAAACCAAGGGCAAGATATGTTTGAAGTGATTTCCCGTTTGGAACAAATCATGAAAAATGATCTTAGAGTAGTAAAAAAAGTCAGAATGATACAGAGAAAAATATGTCCAATCAAAATCAATAGTTTCATAAGCCTTAAAATTTTTTAGCAAAAGCTTGATAAGTTCCTCTCAATAAAAGACCATTTTACATTTCTAAAGTTGTTAGTATGTAATAATGGCGCTATATAAGACTCGTTTCCATGATCCTGAGGGGCAGGCAAAATACTGACAAAAAAGTGGGCAACTAGGGCATTGTTATCGCTATCAGGGTGAAATATGACCTTCATACCTCTTCGGAAGGGCCACAATCTTAAGGTCCAATAGAATATAGTCAATGTGACTAAAAGATCTACCCTTCTTGAAAGTAGGAATGGCTGGGTGGGCAGAGATGGAACGTCCGATGCTTGCTCTTAGCCCATATTCTAAGCTCAAGTGAAAAATCTGGTTCGTGACCTTTGACAATTTTTTTACTAGGTTTGCCAAAAACTCTGGAATTCAACACACCTCATCCTCAGGTAATAATAGGGACGAGAGCGGTTCAAATGGTTCATATTGCAGTCCCCAGCTATAATCATGGCCATTCATGCTTCAGAGACACGCAAAAGATGAAGAGAGAGGAGTATTTGTGATTCCACATTAACCCCTTGGATGCGCCGTCCGACGCATCAGTGCTCATGTGTGTCGGATGGCTCCCGCGCGTCCGACGCCATGTCACAGGGAATCCCTCTGGTGCAGGGCCCCAGAGGGATTCCCTTACCCCAAGAGCCTCGGGAGCTGGGGAAGAGCTTCCCCAGCTCCCGAGGCCCCCCGGTTTCCCTGAAATGACGATCAGCGCGCACGTCGCGCTGACGTCATTTCAGTGAGACCGAAGTGAAATGAGCCAAGAGGCTCATTTCAGTTTCGCTTACTACGTGCTCAGGGGGCTATCTCAGCCCCCTGAGCATGTAGAAAGTCAGGAGAGTTATCGTTGGAAAGGGGAGAATCTCCCCTTTCCAATGCTACCCCTCCCTAGTGGATCCCTGCTTGAGGATCGCCCCAGGATGGCGATCCCCAAGCAGGGATCCACCCACTAGGCACCAGGGCACATTTAGTCTTTCTGCCCCCCCCTGGAGGGCAGATGGGGAAGTAGCCCCCAATCTGCCCCCAGGGGGGCAGAAAGCCCACTAGATACCAGGGATTTGTTTTTAGATTATAATTAAGGGTGGGGGCTGCCCAATATGGGCATGCCAATGCCCCCACCCCCGGCCACAAAATGACAGTCTTTCTGCCCCCCCCCCTTGGGGGCAGATGGGGCAGTAGCCCCCAATCTGCCCCCCCGGGGGGGCAGAAAGCCCACTAGATACCAGGGATTTAAAAAAAATATATAATTAGGGGTAGGGGCTTCCCAATATGGGCATGCCAATGCCCCCACCCCCCCGCCGCAAAGGTACAGTCTTTATGCCCCCTAGTGGATCCCTGCTTGGGGATTGCCCCAGGAGGGCGATCCCCAAGCAGGGATCCACCCACTAGGCACCAGGGAGGGGAGCGGCCCCTGGGCAGGGCCTTTGCTCCCCCATATTTATTTGGGCACATTTAGTCTTTCTGCCCCCCTGGGGGGCAGATGGGGCAGTAGCCCCCAATCTGCCTCCCCACGGGGGGGCAGAAAGCCCACTAGATACCAGGGATTTCTTTTTACATTATAATTAGGGGTGGGGGCTGCCCAATATGGGCATGCCAATGCCCCCACCCCGGCCGCAAAATGACAGTCTTTCTGCCCCCCAGGGGGGCAGAAAGCCCACTAGATACCAGGGATTTGTTTTTAGATTATAATTAGGGGTGGGGGCTGCCCAATATGGGCATGCCAATGCCCCCACCCCCGGCCACAAAATGACAGTCTTTCTGCCCCCCCCCCTTGGGGGCAGATGGGGCAGTAGCCCCCAATCTGCCCCCCCGGGGGGGCAGAAAACCCACTAGATACCAGGGATTTAAAAAAAATATATAATTAGGGGTAGGGGCTTCCCAATATGGGCATGCCAATGCCCCCACCCCGCCGCAAAAGTACAGTCTTTATTCCCCCCCTAGTGGATCCCTGCTTGGGGATTGCCCCAGGAGGGCGATCCCCAAGCAGGGATCCACCCACTAGGCACCAGGGAGGGGGGAGCGGCCCCTTGGGCAGGGCCTTTGCTCCCCCCATATTTATTTGGGCACATTTAGTCTTTCTGCCCCCCCTGGGGGGCAGATGGGGCAGTAGCCCCCAATCTGCCTCCCCACGGGGGGGCAGAAAGCCCACTAGATACCAGGGATTTCTTTTTACATTATAATTAGGGGTGGGGGCTGCCCAATATGGGCATGCCAATGCCCCCACCCCGGCCGCAAAATGACAGTCTTTCTGCCCCCCAGGGGGGCAGAAAGCCCACTAGATACCAGGGATTTTTTTTTTTATTATAATTAGGGGTGGGGGCTGCCCAATATGGGCATGCCAATGCCCCCACCCCCCCGCCGCAAAGGTACAGTCTTTATGCCCCCCCTAGTGGATCCCTGCTTGGGGATTGCCCCAGGAGGGCGATCCCCAAGCAGGGATCCACCCACTAGGCACCAGGGAGGGGGGAGCGGCCCCTTGGGCAGGGCCTTTGCTCCCCCCATATTTATTTGGGCACATTTAGTCTTTCTGCCCCCCCTGGGGGGCAGATGGGGCAGTAGCCCCCAATCTGCCTCCCCACGGGGGGGCAGAAAGCCCACTAGATACCAGGGATTTCTTTTTACATTATAATTAGGGGTGGGGGCTGCCCAATATGGGCATGCCAATGCCCCCACCCCGGCCGCAAAATGACAGTCTTTCTGCCCCCCAGGGGGGCAGAAAGCCCACTAGATACCAGGGATTTTTTTTAAAAATTATAATTAGGGGTGGGGGCTGCCCAATATGGGCATGCCAATGCCCCCACCCCCCGCCGCAAAGGTACAGTCTTTCTGCCCCCCTTGGGGGCAGAATGCCCACTATATACCAGGGATTTTTGTTTAAATTATAATTTGGGGTAGGGGCTGCCCAATATGGGCATGCCAATACCCCACCCTCGCCGCAAAAGTACAGTCTTTCTGCCCCCCCTGGGGGGCAGATCGGGACAGTAGCCCCCAATCTGCCCCCCCCGGGGGGCAGAAAGCCCACTAGACACCAGGTTTTTTTTCCCCGATGAATTTAGGGGTGGGGGTTGCCCAAGATGGGCATGCCAATGCCCCCACCCCACAAAATTCCAGTCTTTCTGCCCCCCCGGGGGGACAGAAAGCACCCTAGATGCCAGGGATTATTTTTTTTATAGGCCCGGGGTGGGTGCTGCCCAGAATGGGCATGCAAATGCCCCCACCCTTCCCCCATAAAAAAATGCTACAGTCTTTCTCCCCCCCCCCCCCTGGGAGGCAGATGGGGCAATAGCACCTTATCTGCACCCCCGAGGGGGCAGAAAGCCCACTAGCCACCAGGGATTTTTTTCCCACAAAGTTCGGGGTGGGGGCTGCCAAGAATGGACATGCCAATGCCCCACCCACCCCAAAAAAGATGCCACAGTCTTTCTGCCCCTCCCAGGAGGCAGATGGGGGCAGTAGCCCCTGATCTGCCCCCGGGGGGGGCAGAAAGCCCACTATGCGCCAGCGATTATGTTGGCTTTTTTTTATGCAGAGGTGGGGGCTGACCAGAATGGGCATCCCAATGCCCCTGACCCCCCAAAAGAAAAGCCACAGTCTTTCTGCCCCCTCGGGGGCATATCGGGGCAATAGCCCCTGATTTCCTCCCTCCCCAGGGCGGCAGAAAGCCCACTAGGCACTGACTTTTTTTCGGAATGTGCCTACCTGTGGATTTTGGGTCATAGCGCAGCCGGCACCTAGGGAAACATAGCAAACCTATATATTTTTGAAAACTAGACACTGAGGGGAATCCAGGATGGGGTGACTTGTGTGGCTCTCACTAGGTTCTGTTACCCAGAATCCCTTGCAAACCTCAAACTTAGTTAAAAAAATCACATTTCCTCCCATTTCTGTGATGGAAAGTTCTGGGATCTGCATGGATCCACAAACTTCCACCCACCACGCATTCCCCAAAGTCTTCCGAGAAAAATGGTACCTCACTTGTGTGGGTAGGCCTAGTGCCCGCGACAGGAAACGGCCCAAAACGCAACGTGGACACACCACATTTTTACAATGAAAGCTGACCCTTTTTTTTGCAAAGTGCCTAGCTGTAGATTTTGAACCCTAGCTCTCCCGGCACCTAGGGAAACCTTGCAAACCTATACATTTTTTAAAACTAGACACCCAGGGGAAGCCAGGATGGGGTGACTTGTCTGGCTCCCACCAGGTTCTGTTACCCAGAATCCCTTGAAAACCTCAAACTTTGTATTAAAAAAACCCACATTTTCCTCACATTTATGTGATGGAAAGTGCTGGAATCTGCGTGGGACCACAAACTTCCACCCACCCCACATTCTCCAAAGTCTCCCGATAAAAATGGTACCTCACTTGTGTGGGTAGGCCTAGTGCCAGCGACAGGAAACAGCTCAAAACGCAACATGGACACCACATTTTCACAGTGAAAACTGACCCTTGTTTTGCAAAGTGCCTAGCTGTAGATTTTGAACCCTAGCTCTGCAGGCACCTAGGGAAACCTAGTAAACCTATACATTTTTGAAAACTAGACACCCAGGGGAATCCAGGATGGGGTGACTTGTCTGGCTCTCACCAGATTCTGTTACCCAGAAACCCTTGCAAACCTCGTAAAAAAAACACATTTTCCTCACATTTCTGTGGTGGAAAGTTCTGGAATCTGCGTGGATCCACAAAATTCCACCCACCCCGCAATCCCCAAAGTCTTCCGAGAAAAATGGTACCTCACTTGTGTGGGTAAGCCTAGTGCCCGCGACAGGAAACGGCCCAAAACGCAACGTGGACACACCACATTTTCACAGTGAAAACTGACCCTTGTTTTGCAAAGTGCCTTGCTGTAGATTTTGAACCCTAGCTCTGCCGGCACCTAAGGAAACCTAGCAAACCTATACATTTTAAAAAACTAGACACCCAGGGAAATCCAGGATGGGGTGACTTGTCTGGCTCTCTCCAGGTTCTGTTACCCAGAATCCCTTGCAAACCTCAAAATGTGTCCAAAAAACCACATTTTCCTCACATTTCTGTGCTGGAAAGTTCTGGAATCTGTGTGGATCCACAAAATTCCACCCACCCGGCATTCCCCAAAGTCTTCCGAGAAAAATGGTACCTCACTTGTGTGGGTGGGTCAAGTACCCGCGACAGGCAAGGGCCCAAAACCTATTGAGGCAACATCAAAATTACCTATCACAAAACAACCTGGTTTTGCAAGGGGGGTCCTATGAGTTTTTGGCCCCGGGCTCGGCGGCCATCTAGGGAAACCTACCAAACCCACACATTTCTGTAAACTAGACACCCGGGGGAGTCCAGCAAGGTATGGCTTGCGTGGGTCCCCCAACATTTCCCTACAAAGAATCCCCTGCAAACCTCAAATTTAGCTGAAAAAATCACTTTTTTTCTAAAATTTCTGTGTGGGAAAGTTATGGAATCTACGTGGATCCACAAATTTCCTTCTACACAGCATTCCCCTAGGTCACCTGATAAAATGGTACCTCACTCGTGTGGGTGGGTCAAGTACCCGCGACAGGCAAGGGCCCAAAACCTATTGAGGCAACATCAAAATTTCCTATCACAAAACAACCTGGTTTTGCAAGGGGGGTCCCATGAGTTTTTGGCCCCGGGCTCGGCGGCCATCTACGGAAACCTACCAAACCCACATATTTCTGAAAACTAGACACCCGGGGGAGTCCAGCAAGGTATGGCTTGCGTGGGTCCCCCAACATTTCCCTACCCAGAATCCCCTGCAAACCTCAAATTCTGTTGAAAAAATAAATTTTTTCTCACATTTCTGTGTGAGAAAGTTGTAGCATCACCAGGCTGACACAAATTTCCTACCACCCAGCCTTCCCCCAGGTCTCCCGATACAAATGGTACCTCACATGTGTGGGTAGGCATAGTGGCTGCAACAGGAAATGGCCCAAATTGTACTGTGGAGACTTCAAAATTACCTATAACGAAACTACCTGGTTTTGGGGGGGGGCCTGGTTTTTTGCCCCGGGCTCGCCGCCATCTAGGGAAACTTACCAAACCCACATATTTCTGAAAACTAGACACCCTGGGGAGTCCAATGAGGTATGGCTTGCGTGGATCCCCCAACGTTTCCCTACCCAGAATCCCCTGCAAACCTCAAATTTAGCTGAAAAAAAACACATTTTCCACATATTTTTGGGTGGGATCACTGTGCTGGCACAAATGTCCTACCCCACAGCATTCTCCTTAGTGTCCCGAGTAAAATGATACCTCACTTGTGTGGGTGTCCAATGCAGAATTGGCTAAAAACGTATTTAAAAAAAAATGTAGCGCTTAGAATTGTCGGTGCTATACCCTAAATCCCTATGTTTTGGGCTCTTCCCAGTCACAGGCCCTTGCCCCACCCAGACAAGTGAGGTATAATTTTACTCGGGAGACTGAGAGGAACGCTGTGGGGTAGGACATTTGTGCCGGCACGGTGATTCCACCCAAAAATGTGTGGAAAATGTGGGTTTTTCAGCTAAATTTGAGGTTTGCATGGGATTCTGGGTAAGAAAACGTTGGGAGACCCACGCAAGCCATACCTCGCTGGACTCCCTCGGGTGTCTAGTTTTCAGAAATGTGTGGGTTTGGTAGGTTTCCCAAGATGGCCGCCGAGCTCGGGGCCAAAAACCCAGGTGACCCCCCTTGCCAAACCAGGTTGTTTTGTGATAGGTCATTTTGATGTCTCCTCAATACGTTTTGGGCCCTTGCCTGTCGTGGGTACTTGACCCACCCACGCAAGTGAGGTATAATTTTTATCGGGAGACCTGGGGGAATGCTGGGTGGTAGGAAATTTGTGGATTCACGTAGATTCTAGAACTTTCCCACACAGAAATTTGAGAAAAATGTGAATTTTTCATCAAAATATCAGGTTTGCTGGGGATTCTGTGTAGGGAAAAGTTGGGGGATCCAAGCAAGCCATACCTCCCTGGACTCCCCTGGGTCTCTAGTTTTCAGAAATGTGTGGGTTTGGTAGGTTTCCCTAGATGGCTGCCGACCCCGGGACCAAAAATGCAGATGCCCCCTATGTATCCAAAAATTACCTGGTTTTGCAAGGGGAGTCACATGAGTTTTTGGTCCCAGGCTTGGCTGCCATCTAGGGATACCTACCAAACCCACACATTTCTGAAAACTAGAGACCTGGGGGAGTCCAGGAAGGTATGGCTTGCGTGGATCCCCCAACGTTTCTCTATCCAGAATCGCCTGCAAACCTCAAATTTAGCTGAAAAAATCCCTTTTTTCTCAAATTTCTGTGAGGGAAAGTTGTAGGATCACCGGACTGACACAAATTTCCTACCACCCAGCGTTCCCCCAGGTCTCCCGATAAAAATGGTACCTCACTCGAGTGGGTGGGTCAAGTACCCGCGACAGGCAAGGGCCCAAAACGTATTGAGGAGACATCAAAATTACCTATCACAAAACAACCTGGTTTGGCAAGGGGGGTCACCTGGGTTTTTGGCCCGGGCTCGGTGGCCATCTTGGTAAAACCTACCAAACCCACACATTTCTGAAAACTAAACACCCGGGGGAGTCCAGCGAGGTATGGCTTGCGTGGGTCCCCCAACGTTTTCCTACCCAGAATCCCCTGCAAACCTCAAATTTAGCTGAAAAAATCCATTTTTTCTCAAATTTCTTTGTGGGAAAGATCTGGAATCTACGTGGATCCACAAATTTCCTACCACCCAGCGTTTCCCCAGGTCTCCTGATAAAAATGGTACCTCACTCGCGTGGGTGGGTCAAGCATTGGTACTTGTGTCTCAGGGCAGCTTGGATTATTGTCCAGCTCTCCCTTGACCAAAGACTCCAGAAGCAGCCCCAACTTCTCCACTTTCTCTGTAAGAAGATGTGTGAGTGAGGTAACAGCGGATTTCAACTCCCCATGATTTCTGTTTTTAATAAATTAAGCTGAGCCCCAACCATCGCCTCTGTGTGTTGGGATCAGTGTTGTTGCAGATCAATAATGGGAGAAACGTCCTTAGGTAAAGGGGCAAAATGCAACACATCATTCTACAGTTCCTCCAATATTTGAAATCTGTTTGTACACTCAACCGAAATTGTACCAAAGATGGGTTCACAGGTTCAGAGTAACCCCCTCGATCTCCTGAAGCCACTGAATTATTGCATGCGACTTGCGAGCTAACTTCATGTACAATAGCTTCCGTAGTGTTTCCCCTTGTCTCCCTTCCACGTGACTTAAACAGATAGGATTTACTATTGCCCTGGGTACCTCTGGATTTAGCAGGGCTTTTCCCCATATCACTAGTTTTCAACAAGCCCTCGACTTCTTCTATAAGAAAATCAATTTCATTGAGGGCACAATTCAACATTGTGTGCTTGGCCTGTTTTTTAGACTTTTTTGCTTCAGCTAAATTATCTGTAGTTTTTCTTTACCCCATTACAGATAAAAAACAAAACACCTAAACAAATGCATTGACACTTAGTAACTCGAAAGGGGACTAGAAACCATAGAGTTCTTGAATAGAGCGCTCTATATGGACATAACAATCAAATTGCGTTTTTAAAGTCTAGTCTGCCGGGAATAAAACTTAATTTACTACTATATAGCAAGATAACAATTGGTCAGAAAATGCATCCCTAGACCCACATCACATGCCAGTGCTGCTCTAGTTCAGATAAGTTCATTACAAATCGTGGGGCATAAAAAGCCCTGTTGCAAGCTGACAAGGGTGCGTCCAAGTGTGCCCAATAAGGCTTAGGTAGTCGAGGAGGTAACACGGCTACCAGGTTGCAGTAGTATGAGTGATGATATGTACTGCAATCCTAGGACCAAGGGGAGCATCTAGAGCGAGTAGTCCCACTTCTTCAAACGGATTTCAATAGAGGTAATCAAGGAATAGTTTACCCCAGGGCTTTAAGTGGGATGAAAAAACTGGGGGGTCTCTCAAAGGAGCGTGGCCAATGTAATTAAGGGCGTGGCTTATAAACACGTAACCTAAAAATCTGTGCTTAGCATAGTGTGCCGCTCGACTTGTATTTTGCTGTTTCTGTCATTGCATCCAGATATATGATACAACCAGTAACATCATACCTACAACAAGTCAGGACTATTGGCTTTGTGACTGATTGTTAGTTGCATAAGATAAAAAAGCAGCAACTATGGCTTGTAAATAATATTGAAGAAGCTTCCACTTAAACCCCAGGTGACACCACGACAATATTGCAGCTCCTGAGTTCAAAAAGAGAAGGGAAATCCAGAGAGAAAATGACTCTCTTTAAAGGATTTCCCTTCCCCTACAACGCTCACCTGGCATGACGTCATGCCGTAACTTCACTAGTGAGAAGTGAGCAGCGCACATCGATGTGCCTGCTGTCAATGTCACTGCAGTACGGAAAAACGGGCCGCCTGTGCCAGGGCATAAAAGAGAGCCCGATAGAGACCCGTTTCGAGGCCCCCTTTAAAAAAGTGCCGGTGCTCAGCACCGGTGAGACCCGGCCCACTTAAAGCCCTGGTTTACCCACACCGCAGGCTGTCCAGCACTATTGCGCAGGTCTTGACCCTTTTGCCTGGAAAACAACAGCTCGGATCCAGTAAGGTGAGAACAGCAGAGCCACTAGCACACAGGGGCCCCTCCTTTACATTGCAACTCAATAGCCTCTGCAAAACAGTCAGGCAGGGGGGTTACGGGCAGGGGCTAGTATAGACGAACAACTAAGGTGTTGAAAGGTAGTCTTACCACAAAGTACAAGGAGTCTATGTGATGACCCAAGGGGGTCGGCCCTGCCTCTTCCTGGCGATGGCGGGCACAGGACGGGCCCGCCCTTGGCTCAGGCTTTGTCTGGATGCGTCCCTTAAAAAGCACACAGTGTGAGGGAATCATGCAAGGTCCCTCCTCCAACAGCACAGCAGTCTGGGACAGTGAGTCCCCTGGGCAGCAGCAACCTCCTGAACGCACTGTGCCGTGGGAGGTGGTTGGGTGCCTAAAAAGCATGCAGCACTGGGGAATCAGGCACGGCCCCTCTTCCAACAGCACAGCAGTCTGGGACAGTGAATCCACTGGGCAGCAGCAACATCCTGAACGTCCCAAGTCACTGCAGGAGGTGGCAGGGAGCTTAAAAGTGCACAGCGTGGGGGGAATCAGGCACGGACCTTCTCCAACAGCACAGCAGTCTGGGACAGTGAGTCTCCTGGGCAGCAGCAACCTCCTAAACATCCAGACACATTGTCCTCCACTCTTGTTAGTACAGTTCCGTCTTAATCTCAAAATTGACTGTAGGGGAGCCCTTCTCTGAGGGAGTGTGTGTGAAAACTTATATGACAGGAGAGTATTTCTTTCTGTTGGTTTTCTATATAAAGATGTAATCAGTTTACCCTCATTATTCTGGATTAAAGGTCCAAACACAGGCTCTGTTGGTTATTCCAGTTACACGTAAATTGCAGATTGGGCTGTGTCTGATTAAGATGCAACACAAATTCCTCTAACCTTGTGGGTGAATCTGCCCAAATGACAAAGACATTAGATTCACCTTATGACGGTGGGGAATAGGGGGTTCCAGGGTACAGAGAAAAGCACGTCCATTTATAGGACTTTAGACAACAACTTCCATACATGTCTAAACAAGTACATGGTTCTCGGGATATGCACCAATGAAGAACAAGCAAGAAGAAACATTTTACAACAAAATTCATTTGAAGATTCTCTCATAGCAGTAGGTTGAGTTTAGTTGTTCTCACAGTTAATTCAAGCATGCAATTAGACACATTGTACAACATTTGCTTGGGACAGTTGGGATGTCCTTGATTAGGAACGTTGTGGGTGAAGTCTCTGGGAGCACTCTCAGTTGGTAGAGTGAAGTTTGAAATTGTTCATTTAGAACAGGGAAACAATAGTAGTGATTGTCAAATAGTTTATTACGACAATGGTTCAAGATGGAGGACAATGTAAACATGTTCTTATGTTAGAGTAAGCTAGGTTTCTAATGCATTTGAGGAATACAGCTCTCACAGCTCCTTGCTCAGCCATGCCCCTTTGGTCCTGTCTTCATATGGGGCCTTAGCAGAGAACTTCAGCTTGGACATCAGATAATAATTTTTTTTTGTGAAGTCATGGAATAATCCCATACTAAGACAACAGGTCACTGCCCCTCGAGGTGAGTGTTGGCCATGTCATAGCACTTTTTTAAAACTAATTTTCAGCCATGCTGCACACCACCTGCACTGCTGTACAAATTTCAACCCGGCTTCAGTTAAGGCTGTTGCACCGAAACAGCACTGCTACAGGTTATCGATTATGCCCTTTGAGTCCTAGACTCAGGCAGCTCCTGCCTCCTGAACCTTCTTGACCTTTCGGCAGCCTTTGATACAGTAAACCATCCCACACTTTTTAACACACTAAAACAAAGAATGGGAATTGAAAGCATAGTATTTAAGTGGTTTGAATCTTACCTTACGGGGAGGTCTCAGGGTGATTAAAATTGCAAACTGTCTCTCAACTCCTAAGGCTGTGGATCAAGGTGTCCCTCAAGGTTCTATCCTTGCCCGACCCTATTTAATCTTTAAATTGAACCGCTAGGAGCCCTGTTAAAAGAGGCCGGGATCCTTTATCACCTCTATGTTGACAACACCCAACTCTACCTGAAGGTGTCCTCCGCACACAACATCTCTCTTCTCGCCACCACCCTCAACTCCATCCAAGAATGGATGACGTCTCATCACCTAAAACTTTTTCCCTCTTAAACCAAATTCCTTTTTATGTCTACCTCAAACTCTCGACCTCCTGTTCAATCATGGATGGATAATCTGAACATTCTTCACAGTAAACCTACCATTGTTGACAGTGTAAACTCCCTAAGTGTCATCCTGGACAAACGACTTAACCTTCAATCCCAAATCAACACCATGGCCAAGAACGAATGCTTCCAACTGTGCCTTCTCTGGGGGATCCAACGTTACATTCCTGAGCAAGACCTGAAAACTCTTGTCCAATCTTTGGTACACTCCAGACTGGACTACTGTAATTCTCTCCTTGCAGACCTCTCCAAGACCCACTTATCTCCTTTGAAATCTATACTTCACTAGGCTGCGTGTTTCGCCTACGCGGCCAAAAGAAATGACCATATCACACCTACACTGATAACTCTTGCCTGGCTTCCTATTGAAGCTAAGACCATATACAAGACTGCTTGTATAACCCATAAAGCCATTCACACTTCCACCTCTCACTACCTAGGAAACAAACTCAAGATATCAGGTGCTCTAGACCTTCACGGAATGCTGAAAATCTGCTGCTCGAACCTCCAACTTTCAAAAGGGAAGGCTTATAGCGCAATCTTTCTCAGGTAATGCGACTAGAATTTGAAACTCGCTATCTCTAAACCTTCAAACCACCACCTCTTTCCGCATCTTTTAGCAGAAAGGCTATCACCGAAACCTGGCTCAAACGCTGGTGCAATCCCAATATAACCACGGCCATCTCCCCCTGATATATGACCCTGAGACAGGAAAGAACAGAAGGCTGAGGTGGTGGATTAGCAATCATTTCTCACGATAGTCTTCAATGCAGCTCCTTTGACTTAGACTCCCTTAAAGGAGCAGAAAGCCTAGGCTTCTGCCTCAAGATTGCTTCTTTGCTTGTCGCTGCAGGGGACAGTCCTTGTAACACCTCGCAGAGTACGTCGATGGAGCACAAATAATATTCAGAGCTGCCAATAGCTGGTGTAGAGGCAGCCAGTGCTGTTGTCGAAACCTGAGTGCTAGTGGAAGAGCTGATGCTCAACCCAGTTGTAAAAGGCACCTGCGGATTCTTGAGGAATGCAGCCATTAATATGGAATACGCTGGGGACATTGCCGAGCATGGGCCCTCAGGGGTTCCAGCCTGGTATTCACGTCCGCAGGCGTGTCCGATGCCAGTGTCAGACAGAGATCCAACACGCATTCTTCACTGCAAACAGGCATCGAAGAACAGGTAAGATGCAGTCCATCCAGACTGGTCTAAACGATAGGAACCAAGAGGCGCTCAGTTCCCGTAGGCGAGGTGTGCCCAGATGTTGTACCATGCGCTCACGGTATTTGCGCTTCAGGAGTGCTTTTGCCATCTCGTTGGTGATTGGGCCGTCCATTGCGGAGCAGAAAAATGACAATCAGGATTCCTGCGATAGAAAGCAGGATCAGCGGAAGTCCTCCAAAAACGCTTCCCAATACGGAGTGTATAAAATTTGGAATAACTCCGAGGATTGTCTGAAGGGGCTTAGAAAGCCTGACCCTATGGTCTTAAATAGGTGTACAATACCACTCGTATCAGACATATTAAAGATACGACCCACCATTTCTGCGAAATGAAAGGGGCAGTTTGTACATATAAGTGCCTGTATCTCAGTCGAGGTCCTTGCGATTTGAAGATCAAAGGTCTCTCGAGCGGAGGTTAAGGGTACGGTTTGTTGTAAAAGCATGGCTTTCAGTCTGCTCAAAGTATCAAACTGTATAAAGGAAACATTCAACAAAAGCCATAACGGCGCCTCCCTGACTGTATTCATTGGGGGAAACAATATTTGCATACAGCAAGTAACCCTGGAGTTCTCAGTGACCAGATAGGCAATGCCCGGAAGCATCCCACAGCAACCTTGATCGTTCAGCATCAAGTAACTCCCATTCGAGAGCAGCTCGAATACCGGTGTAATCACGGCTGCTGGAGTCCCTTTCATGTGGCAGGACAAGTCCGCCACTGAACCATTACAAGCTCCGTGCAGGGAAATATCCTGGCACATGAGAGAACCGCTTAAAGTGTTCTTGCAGTTTGTACCGCTTAGAAACACTTCTCGATCCCCACTCCGGCATCAAAATCTGTATGGTAACTCCCAAGATTCCTTAATGTATTCCTTACCCATTGTCTCATATTTGCCTGCCTGCCTTTGCTCAAGGCAATATTGAAATTGAAAAGTAGTGACCGAGTTATGTGGCCATGGATTAGCCATTCCGTTGATGGTAATTCTGCTACCGTAAATGGTAATCTATCCAGCTTTTCAATGCGCAGCATTGTATATTTTGCTCCCCTCTGTGCCATTTCCATCTGTTTATCTGTTAGATTGTATTCAGAAAACAGAGACGTACTGTTGATAAAACGCCAAGGCACATAGCCTGCACGCAAAGATTGCAGCGTCCAGCTTAATAACATAGTAGAACGTAACTGAGATTGCCCGTGTTGTAATATGGCTAAATCCTGTTCCAGTATGTCTATCGCAGAAGATACAATGTTGCCCAAGGAATATATCCTGGAGGTTAAAGTTGTTAACCCATTATCCACTACTGCTAATGCCTTTTCTAAGTTAATACGGTCTATTTCCCGTATTCTCTCTGCGGCCTCTTGTTGGGATATTTTCCAATTTTCATTGTAGGCAGCATAAATGCCAGCATATGTGAAACGTTTCTGACGTGATTTCCTGGGACCTAGTAAAAAATCCCTAAGATCCATGTCATGTGTTAGTAAGGATAGGTGATGTTTCACTTCTGTGAGTGTTGAGGTCTCTAGCCAATCAAGGCACAACTTCCCAACGCTGTAGGATGTCACTACCCCTGGATGTTCTCTTTGTACATAACGTGGGTCTGGCCTATGGATATTGAACTCTTCGGTTAGACCCCAGAACCTTTTCTTGCATGTGTTCGTGTCTAAGGGCCAAACCACCCATTTCTTCCAATTAGGGTCTGATCTATTGTACTGTAAAATGTCATCTACTGTTGCCCCTTCTTGTGAAGTTGAATTTTGCCACCCCTCCATCTGTGATGGTGTTGGAAACCGAGGTGTGTTCAGGTCCTTATTTTTGGCTAATCCAAGACAAGACGTCTGTTGCACAGTGTCATTTAGAAATATCATCTGCTGTGGAATGAGGCACGCTCTAAATAGCGCTTCTGTTCCCTGGACTTGCCAGTCTCTAGAACCCCAGACTGATTTTAAGTCAATTGTGTCCTTCCATAGGTCGAAACCCTGTTCAGACAATTGGGCAATAAAGGAAGCAGAGTAAATCTGTTTGGTGTTAGTTAACATAATTTTCAGTGCCGATGTTGGTGTAACCTTATAATAATATGAGGTTGGGTCAGTGGTGTTAAACCCTGAAAAATATGAAAAGTTCTGTGCAAATGTTTGCGAACTACTTTTAGGTGGTGATGGGCAATGTTCCCACTGGTGGTACTCAAAAACATTTCTAGGGGAAATAGATTTGTGCAGGAAATTACCATAATGTTGATAACAGTACAATGTGTCATAGTCTGAAGTACCTTCTAACATTTCATTGTTCGGAAATGCAGCAATTTTCTCTAAGTCAGACAACATGTTATTAACAGTTTCAGAGTCCCAATCATCAGAAAATGTACTGGAGGTAATGATATCACTTAATGAAATTTTAAATACATGAGAAATTTTTAAAAGTTCAGTAGGACCGAATATTTCGAAATCAATCTTGTCCCAAACTATACCATCCGGTATAGGAACTGCTGTAATGTTCACTGATGACAAGTCTCTTTGCTCACGATGGGACGATTGATGTGGCTTCAGAATCAAATTAACTTTTTGTGTTGCGGAGCTTTGTTGAAGGTATCGTCCATTAATAAGCATACTAAAAGTTATAACTAAGCCTAGCCAGAAAAGAAAGAACAGTATCCCAGTAATTACCCATAGTTCTACCCAAGGTGATACCAGGTAAGTCTTTTTGAGAAAGTACAGAAAGTCTTTAGCTTGCTGTTTGCGTGATTTTTGGGCTGGCGTCGTTTCAGGTTCACTTGGATCCAAAGAAAACGTATCAAAGTTCATGAAGTAGCCAGAAGCAGTTCGATCAATTGTAGGAATTGTATCGGGATTTGTTGAATTCGTAGTTTGCTCTCGTTGAGGCATGTTGACGTAGACGTCTGTATTTGGTCTAATTGCAACTTGTGTGTTATTTTGAATTGAATTTTGAAGTTGAACTTCTGGGTCAAGAGGAACGAGTTCCATAGCATTGTTGCATAGTCCTTCATTCCGTACAGGAGGCTCTTCGAACGTGATGAGTCTTTCTGTTTGAACTTCTTGGATGGTAGCTAGAGGAGGGCGTCTGCTACTGTGGAGTCCACGAGGCCTACTGTTCAGTATTGGCCACAGAGTGTGGTTTTATTAAGTCGATTGAGACAAATCTTTTCTCCTTTTTCCCGGCAAGAGGCGGCAAAAGTACAGTTCTTGTTCCTTGAACTGCTAGGAAAGGTACAGACTTTCTGTATGATGGTCTGAATTCTTTTTTGTCCGCTATTTTCTCTCTGACTACATCCCCGACCTTTAGGATCCAGACAGGTCTTGCCGTGTTTGCCTTGACTTCCCCAGTGGCGGTCTGTTTCTGGAGGACGTTACTTTGTTGTGTCCTGGATTCATTTAGATCCTGTAAAACAGCCAAACAATCATGGATATCAAATGGTTTCTCATCCGCCACTGTGCCTTCACAATCAAGATCAGGTACCCACATTCTTGTCCCAAATAGGACCTCATATGGAGTGACACCCCCTAGAGAACTTCTTGGCTGGTTATTGAGTGCTCGTTGTACCCCATATAGATGATTGACCCAACTACCGCCCTTGCCTAATACCCTAGCTGTTAAAGATTGCTTTAGGTCCCGGTTTTTCCTCTTCACAACCGTATTTCACTCAGGATGGTACAGAGAGGAGTACCGCAATGCTACGCCCATACTTTCCATGGCCTCTTTGTAAGCCCGAGAGCTAAACGTCGGGCCACGGTCCAAATGTAACGTGCCAACTGCGTATGTCCCTATAAAGACTCGCAAATCTTTGATAACAGTTCGAGCGTCAGCCGAGCACTGAGGCCATACCCATAGGAATCTTGAGCAGGAATCCACTGCAACCATGATATACTTGTAAGCCCCATCAGATTGTAAGGGGACGCAGTGGTCCAGATACACACATGCGAGAGGTTTGTCTGATTTTAGTAATGGTGTCTGTGCCGGGCGTGTTATGGTGGAGCCTTTCATCTGATGGCAGATGTCACATTTCAAGACATAGTCTTTAGTTTGTTTTGTCAGACCTGGCCACCAATAGCGCTGTTTCAACAATGAAATAGTCGCTGTAACGCCTGTGTGTGCAGAGCCCAAACCCTCGTGTGCAGCAATAATTAAACCTTGCCTACGATCCATATTTGGTATTACTCTGTCCCTCACTCCAAGAATCTGAGCATATGGAATGTTGTTTGCATCTAACTTGTAGGAGTACTTGAGTGGAAATTTCTTTGGTACTGCTGAGCTGCCTTTGCGCAAAGCAGTGATGGCTACCATAATCTCACCGTCTATCCTCGTTTTTGAACGAGTAATTGCAGCTACGAAAGCCGTTCGTACAGCCCCCTTCGCGGCTTCATCAGCCAATGAATTCCCTCCAACGTGAACGCCATCACATTGATGACTCAGTGTATGAATCACGTGAGCCCGTGGTAGTTCGTTTTTCAACTCACCTACCTGTTCCCATAGCATTTTATGCTTAATTGTGCCACCTTTTGCGTCTTTGAACCCGTTTTGTTCCCAATGATGTAAATATTCATTGTATGACTGTACACAGTAAAAAGATTCACACACAATTAGTGTGGGGAATTCGTGATCCGTATTCACCAGTGCTAGTATTAGTGCTTTTAACTCTGCCAACTGAGCCGTGCAGTCTCCTAGAGATTGCGTTTTGGTGCAACTTGGATGGAACTTTCCATCCCACATGCGACCTTTAACGATTGCACATGCGGCGCTGTATTGTTGCTTACTCCCTATGGCCGGTTGAGCAGATCCGTCAGTGTAAATTATATATTCATACTGATCTAGAGGCAAAATTTCATTTGGTAGAGGATATTCTTGTTCGTATTGCAGAAATGCCTGTGTTTTTAGACTTGGATCAAATCTGTATTCAACATCTGTTGCAGTAAGAGAATTAGCCCATTGTATCCATCTCGGATGTAAGGCTTTTGCATTTGGAATGCTAGCCTTTGTAACAGCTTCTAAAGCTGGTACTGGGGTCACGACAATTATGCGTTTTCCCTGAGCCTGGGCTCTTTCTCTTGCTACAGTGGTCTGAACTGCTGTCAGGATTTTTTCTGTTGAAGTGAAGCGCATTTCTGCGGTTGTGTACAGGTGTGATTTGTAAGCGATTGGTACTGTTTCGCCTTCATAAGTGTACCCGCATTGACCCGCTATTACACGGATCACTAAGTTGCGTACATTTACTCGCGTCTGTAGGTGTTTTGAAGCTATCATGTCTTCTTGTAGTGAACGTAGGATGTTTGTGTGTTCCTGTGTCCATTGTCTAACTGAAAAGTCAGGTTTTATTAAGTCGTAGAAAGGTTTTACTCTTTCTGCGTAATCCAAAATGTATGTTCTGCCAAAATGTAGGAATCCCAGTATTGATTGTAAATTTTTTAATGATTTTGGAGGTTGGAGCAGCGCACACTTTTCTAAAAAGTGAGCTGCCAGACTTTTCCCTTCACTTGACAGCTCATATCCTAAAAACAGGACATTGAGGTGGGCGATTTTTGATTTTTTTAAATTAAATTTGTAGCCCTCAGAGGCGAATCCCATAATTATGGTGCTCACCCTGGTCAAGTGCCTTTTTAAGTCATCGTCCGTCAGATAAATATCATCCACATAGGACAATGCTTCCTCATCAAAATTTTGGAGTAAATCAGTTACTCTTGCTGAAAACACCCCCGGGCTGTTCTTATACCCTTGGGGGGGGGGGGCAACAAAATTGCTGCTGGGACCCCAACGCTGAGAATGCGGTCAAATACCTGCTTTCAGGCGCTAAATTTTGGCAGAAAAATCCATTTGAGATATGAAGTGTAGTTTTGTATTTTTTCCCCACAATGTTATTCATTAATGCGGCACTGCGTGCGTTTTGGACAGCGAATGTCTTTGTGCATGTGTTTAAATGTCTGTAATCTAAAACTAGACGATATGAGTTGTCCAGTTTTGATACGGGAAAGAAAGGATTGTTCATTGGTGAGGTGCATGTTTCAATCACCCCTTGGTATTCAAGTTGATCTAAGATCTCCCTGACCTGTTTTTTAGCTTCTTGTTTTATTGGAAATTGTCTCTGTGCATATGGTGAGACTTTTAACGGGATCACGTGGTGGGTTGAATCATCATCCCATCCGGCATGATTTTTGTACAATGCTGGAGCTAGGGCAACTGCCCACTCCCGTGCATATGTGTGTTTTAAATGAATGGGAACGATGTCGGAGAAGGCTGGAAAAATTACAGTTTCTCCCCTAGGGTACTCCATAACGAATGCTGGCGGCCAATCTTGTTCAGCTAATAGGATGTCATAACCAGATGATAGGTTTTTCCAAAAGAGACCTTTAACTTTCCTGGGCTTGTCCCCCTCCATTTGGAGTGTTATTTCGTGTAACTTATGTGGGACGCTCACCCTAGTATCTGGTGTTTCCACCGTGATGTAATCATTCAAGTCCGCTGTCACCAGAAATTCCATCAGGTTCTGGCGAGCTATTGTTACTTCTGCCGCACTGTCTAGCATCGTCTGAGCTCATTCCCCGTTCAGAAGTTGTGTCCTCAGAATCCTGGGTATGTCTGATCTTTAGACCTGCAACTTTCTTCTTCTTAAACTGAGGTTTTGATTTGGGCTTTTCTTCTTTTTTGGAAGTATAGTCTTGAGCGTGCTGCTTGTCTCTGGACTTTGTATGCTCTTCTTTGTGTTCAGACCGTCCTTCTCTCTCTGAGTTTTTCGTCGAGCCCTGAAAGGAACAAGAGGAACAAGAGGAACGTGTATCAGTATCCTAATACCTGTCAGGTTTCCTAATATTATCCCTATTCCTAAGGTTGTACCTCTTTTCAGAGGGCTCCTGTGGAGGAGATCTACCTCAGGATTGAGATCTGTTTCCTTTAAAGTTTTGTTGTTTTTTATTATCCCACTTCTTTTTAGAAGAAGCAGGTGTCTGCTTGGTAGTGTCCTTTTCAGAACTGCCCATCAGTTGTGGTTTTAAAGCTTTCCCACCTAAACTGTCTCTGCCTAATTCTGCATATGCAGTTTCAATTATTTTAGGTAGTTCGTGTTGTTGATCTAACGGACTGAACTACCTTAGGCGCTGGCGGATTGCCACTGAAGCTGCTTCCCCTTTAATATTAGCTAGTATTATGGCTGATACCTGGTTGTAGTTACCTAGTAACTTCATCCCTAAGTTCAGGGTAGGCTCTGCCCCGTACTCGTTTTGTATTTGTCTTAATACATCAGGTACTAATGTTAATGAAGGAATACAATGAGTTCTGGTATAAATGGCAGCAAAGACTGTACCCCAAGTGGTACAATCCTCTACTTGTGGTGTTATCCCCATGGGCAAGCAGATTGTTAACATCCTGTGTTTTTCATACAGGTTAGTATTCAGGAATTCTGCCTCGAGCTGAGTTATTTTCTGAGCTACCCAGAATGGCATTTGTTCACGTTTCGTGCGCATTTTGCCCATTACCGCGTGTAACGTTTGTGGAGTGATTTCAGTTGTTGTACCCTGAGACTGAGTACCATTTGTTGCAACTGTTGTTGGTTGGACTGTGAAAGTTCTCATGACGAATTGTGTCAAGTTTCTGTAGATTTTGATTAAATCTTTGTGTTGTATGAGTAAGTCTACCTGGTGGCATTGTTTCAATGTCAGGATGTGGTGTGTAGGCCGCTAATATCGGCCATGTTGCCCCCTCTCCTCCGAGCGGGCCTAATCTTACTCTACTTCTTATGTGGGGTAGGGCGCCTTTAAACCAGTATAAGTGTTCCTGGTACGTGAGTGGAACCTCTATGTCCTCGGACGGACCATATTCCACTGGTGCATCTCCTTCTGTATAGTAGTGAAATGTCTGTGTTCTTGCATCTGCTGCTGGGAATGTAACCCACGAATAAAATACCTCTGTTTTATTTGATTCGTGTGCCTCAATCACGAAAACTACTAAGCCACCCCTAGCTGATAAACCATTTTTTTTTTTTATAAATCTTTTTATTAACACAGCTCATAAGACCATACAGCTTGTAATTACATCTGCAGTTCAATATCACTTTCAGTGTATACCACACGACTAGCAATGGGGGTAGGGGCCTGGGGAGTCTATCCTGGAGCTTAACCGTGGCCTGCATCCTCAGTCCTCCTCCACTAATCCAGTATTTCGGTACTTCCTCCAGGGCGCCCAGACTTTTTCCCATTTTTGGATGCAACCCCTGCTCCTATACACAGTTTCCTCGGCCCTTTGACACCAATCTAGGTCCCTCTTCCAATCAGCCAGCTGCGGTGGCTCCTGCGCCCCCCAGCTCCTTGCAACGTTTTGCTTCGCCACTCCTGCCGCCAGGACCAGCCACAGTTCTGCATACCTGGGCCAACTCTCATCACCCTTAATTTGGAGGAAACCACTTCGGTTCCATCGGGACCTCCCGCCCCATTACCCTGGACATGGTGTCTGTGACACCTAACCAGTACGATACAATCTCCGGGCAATCCAATAGGATATGGAACAAGCATTTGCAATGCAATAGGTCTCGCATTTACACGAGTTTAAGCTATTGGCATTGTAAATAACAATGCCTTTTATTTATGTTTTAAAACCAAAACATAAATTAAAGGCATTGTCATTTACAATCTCAATAGCTCAAACTCGCGTAAATGCGAGACCTATTGCATTGCAAATGCTTGTTTTTTACTGGAGTTTTCGTGTTTTGGCAGCTCAGAAACTTCGTGTGAATGTCTGAAATTGTAATACGAAGGCCAGTAGTGTCCAGAGGAGGTGCTGTAATTTTTGTCCGTATCTTCTAAAAACCTTTCCTTGCATAGAAGCGCAGAAGGGTCAGTAGTAATAGGACAGGTCCAGTTCTGACCATCGTGACGACCATGTTTGTTGGAATTCATACAGGCATCACGGGTATAGCATATGTCCCTGGAGCCCCAGCGCTGCGCGGCGCTACCCTGCTTGGCAGCCCCCCAGTGCCCCTACCAGGCAGTGTTATTACAATACGTGGCACACGTTTCACCATGGAATGATATGCTTTTCATGGTCTCCACAGTTTTTATAGATAAGAAACTTCGAGCTGGGTAGTCCCAGCACGCAGTTGCCAAATAGTGTGAGCCTGGGCAAATGACTTTATCTTAAGAGGTCCCATCTAGTTTATCCAAAACTAGGTGTGCTTAGAAACGTGCCAATCCCCGATGTGAAGTGCTGTATAGAAAAAAAATGGATTAGCATTTTAGTGAAGCACACACTGTTACGTGTATTGCTTCTCTTTAATGCTGTGACACCTACATGGGTAATGGCGCCATGAAGCAGAAAAGCTCACGCTACCACCGCTATCTTTGTAATCACACTGAAATATGGTTTTATTTCACCCCATGTCACTATTTCACACTGTGTTTTTTAAAGGCCTCTTGCGTTCGTATCGAGCTTAGTAAAAAAAACGAGTTTAAGCTATTGGCATTGTAAATGACAATGCCTTTTATTTATGTTTTAAAAACAAAAATAAAAGGTATTGTTATTTGCAATGTCAATAGCTCAAACTCGCGTAAATGCGAGACCTATTGCATTGGGGGGGAGGGGGTTTGGGGGGGGCATCCACTGGCTGTTTGTGTGAGGAGTCCGAGCACAAGGCAGGCGCTGCGGCGCTCGAGCGGGCTGACACAAACGGCAACTGTAAAGAAACGGTGTGTCAGCCGCAGCAAGACTGTGCACACTGTACAGGTTGACGAATTCCCAGAAACGAAAAACTCGCAACACTAAAGCCACTGCGCATAACGATATTAATTTCAGAGCTGTAAAAAGCGGGTATTTTTATACATTCACCAATTTAGTGCGCGCACTATATCCACTTCAAAAGGGGAATGCTGCGTGGGCCCTGTTGCAAGTCGAACTTATTGTCTTAACTGTTTGTACAACATGCTAACTGCCCATACCGAGCTATTATGGATAATCTAAGCAATAACATTAATAACAGCAAGGAATCTAACAATAACATCCGTAATTATTGTTAGCATTATTTCAATTGGAAATATTTTAGGATTTTTTGTGTTGCTAGCAGAAATCTTGCATTTTGGTTGATAGCATTCTTTAATAATGTTTGTAGTAAACCCCCAAAAAAAATCCTGCCACCAATACGAAGCTTTCCCACTAAATTGCGTAAACAACAGCGGTGTAATCGTGACAGCATTATTGTACAAGACGGCGTTTATTTCATTAGCGCATAGATAGAAACAACAACAAAGCAAAACCAGTGGTGCGCGCGCACCACAGAGGAGCGGGGAGAAAGGGAGCGCGGCAGCGAGGCGAACGCGTGCTGCTGCGCGTGCTAGACACCGGTGGGAATGGGCGGGGCAAAGGCGGGACATGCGCCCGCCTTTGCCCAATTGCGTGCTGTATTTTTTTTTAAAAAGAACGCTAAATCCAATGGCATCCTGCAAAAGCAAAACCACACGCACGAGCGTGTGGTTAGCTTTCTGAAGCCCATACAAGAGGTCTCACGCTGCGCAAGCAGTGCTGCGCACTGCAACACTAGGCGCGAGACCTAAAAAGGACCCCTCTAGTTGGCACCCCCTCCTGCAGAGCCCCGACTGAAGTCTACCCCATCGATACAGGAGTGTGCAAGGGTAGTAGGTGCGATGGAGTATTTTTAACTGCACCAGTCTGAATCTGGCACGGATGGCTATCTCCCTGGGGCTCTGTAGCGCCTCTTGCCAGCTTTCATCGTCTATGTCGCCCAAGTCAACCGCCCATGCCGGCCTGAGGGAGATCAGCGGATCCGGACTATTGTTAAGCAGCTTACGGTATATCGTAGAAATGGGCTTTCCCACAATAGGGTCGAGCAACAGCCGGTCTTCCAGTGGGGAGTATTCAGGTAGAGACGTCCCTGGTTTAATGTGTGCTCCAAGGGCATGTATGAATCTGATGTACTGGTACCGCTGTGTCGGGTGCATGTCATATTCAGTCTGTAGATACTCGAATGTTCGGGGACAATCATCCTTCCAGATATCTCCCAGGTATTCAATACCTATCAACCTCCACCCCTTGAATCCCATCAGGGCGGTCACCTCTCGGACCTGGTCGCCCAGCCACAACGGGGTTTTGCCGGTCAGCCTCCGCTCCCAACCCAGGAGTCTATTAGCGTCCCTCCAACACTGCACCACCACCCTTGTATGTGTCGGCCAACTCTGCAACATCTTCCTTGCGTACAGTAGAGATTCGCAACCACCCCCGCCATCATCATCCTATCTACCCGGTATGCCGGCTCAGCGACGTCCGCATATACCCAGTCATTAACAACCTGTAGCTGCGATGCCCAGTAGTAGAGCTTGACGTCCGGGATTGCCAGGCTGCCATCAAATACCCCTCTGTGAAGTTTGCACAACGCAATCCGCGGGGGGCCCCCATCCCACAACAGCGTGCGGACCGCCTGCGCGACCCGTTTGAAAGAATGCGGAGGGACCGGGTACGGTGTGTTTTGCAGGATGTACAGTAATCTCGGCAGTGTGAGCATTTTATAGAGGGCCGCCCGACCCATGAGCGAGAGCGGAAGGGAGGGCCAGTGACTCACGTCCGAACCCATACGGGAAAGTTGTGGCTCCAGGTTTTTGGCCAGGAACTCGTCTCTGTTTCTAGTGACGTAGACTCCTAGTACTTAAACCCGTCAAGAACTATCGGCGCCGCACAGCAGGAGGGAATTCACGGTGGAGGGCCTGAAAGTGGAAAGACCACCGACTTCGACCAGTTTATAGTATAGCCGGAGTAACTACCGAACAAATCGAATATGTGTAGTACACGGGCCAGTGAGTTGTACGGTCGGGCCAGGTAGAGGATAAGGTCGTCTGCGTACAACGATACGCGCTCCTCCCAGCCCTCCGGTGATACGATGCCCCAGATCATGGGGTCCCTTCTTATCCAATGCGCCAGGGGTTCCAGCACGAGGGCAAACAGGAGAGGGGACAGGGGGCAGCCCTGTCTAGTTCCCCGCCTCAGAGGGAAGGATCTGGACACCGCCCCATTTACCCGTACTCGTGCCGTAGGTAGCACATAGAGCAGTTTCACCAAACTACAAAAAATCGGCCCACACCCCAGTCGCTGCAAAACCATAAAAAGGTAAGGCCATTCTATACTATCGAAGGCCATGGAGGCGTCTAAGGCTACCGCCGATGTCTGGGTATGATCCACACCCTCTGTCATGTGGAGCACCCCGTAGAGTCTCCTCAAATTATGACGCATACTCCTACGGGGCATAAACCCAGATTGGTCTACGTGCACCAGGTCTGTAATTACAGACACTAGCCGCTCCGCCAAGGCCTTAGCCAAAACCTTTGCCTCTACGTTTATTAATGAGATCGGGCGATAGGAGTCGCATCTGTCTGGTGGTTTACCTGCTTTATGGATCGTCACTATTGTGGCTTCTCTCTGATCCGGAGGGAGCCGCCCCACCTCTCGAGCCTCCTGAAACATCCGCAAAAGAGGAGCCAGTATCACCGCTGCATGTCGTTTATAGATCTCGACCGGCAACCCGTTGGGCCCGGCCGCCTTCCCCGACTGCAGGGAACCCAGGGCCAACCCCAGCTCCTCCTCCGTGAGGTCAGCCTCGAGCCTCTCCCGCGCCTCTGGGGAGAGTGTGGGGAGGGCGAAGTCCCGCAGGAACTCCTCGCAGTCCGACTCAGTCCTTGTACACACCGGGGAGTACACCTGCTCATAATGCGCGGCAAAGGCCTCCGCAATTTCACTACTGGTGGAGCACCAGGCTCCCGATTCATCTCTCACTCCTGTCACCCAGGAGTGCTCCCTGTTTCGACGCTCTAACCACGCCAACAGTTTTAATCCCTTGTCCACCACGTCGTATAGCCGATGCTGAGTTGCCAATGCATAGGCCCGCGCTTCTCCCTCTGCTAATGCCCGTAGGTCTCTCTGCTTTAGTGCCAGTTCATGTTGCAGGTCTATTGACTCTACCAAGGCTGGGTCGTCCTCTAATGTCTCCACCTCCCTTTCGAGCCCCCTAATCTGTAGCGATTCCTCTTTCTTCTGACCCCCAATTAGCGCCTGTGCCTGGCCCCGTAGGACCGTCTTGTACGCTTCCCATATAGTGATCTGGGAGTCAACAGAACCCTGGTTTTCGTCAAAATATAATTTGGACCCCTCCCTGAGTTTGTCACTCATGGCCGGGTCTCGGAGGCGCCAGGGGTCTATCCTCGGGAACGCGGCCTTATTTACCACCAGGCCTCGGAAGAGAACGCTCACCGGGGAGTGGTCCGAGATCCCCCGCGCCAGGTGTCTGATGTCTGTAAAGTCCCCCATGTGTGCGAGCCGGGTAAAGAAATTATCAATCCTGGAGAAGGACCCATGCCTGGCCGAATAAAAAGTGTACTCCCTACTCTGAGGATTGTGCGCTCGCCTGAGGTCGCTTAAGCCCAATGCCGTGACGAAACCCGCCAGGCCGCGCTCGTCGCGAGCCCCCAATCTAGGATTGGATCGATCAACGGATGGGTCTATCACTGCATTGGTGTCCTCCCCAATGAGGAGGACCCCGGATGGAAGATCCGCCAAAAAGGCACCTAATTTCGGAAGAAAAGTGGAATGCAAGCCTGGGGGAAGATAGCAGGAGCAGAAAACCAATGCCCGGCCCTCCCATGTGCCTGCCGCTGCCACAATGCACCCCGTGTCATCTGTCCACGTGCCAGTTATTACCAAGGGCAGGGAGGCTCGCACCAGGATTCCCACCCCTCGGGCTCCGGAAGTGTATCCCGCTTGTGCAATCATTTTGTACCCGAAACGATCGAGGGCTTTGCATCTGTTCCCCCTCAGGTGTGACTCCTGTATCAGGACTACGTCTGGACCGTGTCTCCTCAGATATTGGAGGACTAACGTACGTTTAATTTTGTCACCCAACCCATTTACATTCCAGGTCCATACCTGTAGGTTAGTCAGGCCACTCATTCTTCTGAAATAGTAGCGATTCGTCCTTCCCTCCCCTTCCCCCCATTGCACCTCCAGATATGAACTGCCTCTGACTGTCGCTATGTTGGTCCTAGCTAACTCCCTTCCCACCCCCAACAAAGAAAACAACAAACCCCCCCCCATTCCCTCCTCCCTGCAACCCTGCTAGGTGAGTCCCCAACCACCCACCCATCAAACTGGCAGAGTGCCTGTCGCCCCATAGTTTCGAACACAAACAAATATAAGGGGTTGCGGGCCTACAGCCAGCGTGAAGACGTACATGCAAATAACTACATTATCCGCCCAAAGTTCAGAACTCTGCAGGGCCCCCTACTCGCCCGGTCTCCCGTTTTTAACCAACATGTTCTCTTTTGGAGTCCCCACTAATGATGGGTCTGGCACCAAATCCCCATAGAACTCGGAAGTTGTCCGCATGTTACTCTACCATCACTGGGTAGTCCTCCTCGCTGTAGCCCCCCATGTGTCCGGACACCCACCTCTCGTGTCGATGCCTGTGTCCCTTTGACTGATCACCCTCCCCAGTGTCACTTATCTGGCCGCTGATCTGGTCTCTGGCCATTAGGCTTCCTCCAATCGTCCGATGCAGTCTCTGCCCGCTGTTGGTGAGGTTCAGGATACTCCTGTCTACATCTTCGACCCACCGTGCGCCAGCCCTCAAGCCAGACGCTGGCCTCTTCCGGCTTTTCGAAGAAATGAGCTTTCCCCTCGTCTAGGATCTTGAGCCTGGCAGGGAACAGCATCATGTACTTCACCCCGTGCTCCCGGAGAGTCCTCTTCACTCCATCAAAGGAGCGCCGCATGCGTTGAACCCGGAGGGTGAAATCCGGGAAGAAACGGATGGTGGCATTTTCGATGTGTAGATCGCCAGTTGTGCGTGCGGCCTGCAGGATGGCGTCTCTGTCTCAGAAGTTAAGAATGCGGGCAATGATGGTCCGCGGCGGCGCCCCAGGCCTTGGTTTGCCATCCAGCGCTCTGTGTGCCCGTTCCACTGAGAAGAAATTGGACAGGCGTTTGGGCTTCAGCTGGTTGAGGACCAGGTCCTCGATGAACCAGTCCATCGATGGGCCCTCCATGCCCTCCGGGACCCCCACTATGCGGATATTGTTCCGCCGGGCCCTCCCTTCCTGGTCCTCCAGGCGGGCGTATATGTCGTCTTGGTTCTTTGCGAGGGAGGCCACTTGTTCCTCCAGCCGCTTGGTTTTCGCTTGCAGACTTCCAATTCCTGTTTCGGCCTCCGTTATCTTCTCGGACATTTTCCGGAAGTCCGCTCGCAGGAGGTTCACCTCCTCTGTTACCGAGTCCAACTTTTGCGCGAGGGTGCCCCTAAAGTCTCTGATCGCCCTCATGATGTCCTTAAGGGAGGGGTCTGGATCTCCGTCTCCCAACTCTTGCGAGCTTCCACCTGTCGCCCCCTCCTCGCGACCCATGGCCACCGTATATTTGTCTATATGATTTGCTTGTCCCGGGCCTGGTAGTTTGGTCCGGCCCATGGCTGAGCGTCTAGCCCTTCACTACACGTGTCAGGCCGATTCGTGGGGCCTCCACCAGTCTTCAGCGATATTGTCTCTGGTTCTGCGGGACTCCTTCCACTTCTTCACTCCCTCTACAGGTTGATGTCAGGTCACCCCACGATCTGCAGTGTGGGGCCGGCCACCCTGCACCTCTAGGCTTCAGCACCCTCACAGTTGACTACACTCTGCAGGGTCCTCCGGAGCCGCCCAATGGACTGGCCCCACCCGAATTCTCAGCCTGCTCTCCAGGCCTCTTCCGTCTCGGAGTCTCTTGGAGGGTCGGATCCGCATCCAGGGGCCCACGCTGTTTGCCGCCGTGTATGGCTCCCCGGGTTTCTCACTGCTTGGAGGCCACTCCGTGTGCTCAAGGGCCCCCTTCACCAGGCCCGTCTTCACTGGGGCGACGGGAAAGGCCCCACGACACCTGTAGTAGGCCCCCCCGGCCGCACCCCTGCGCTCCCAGGACAGGAGGCGTCCGTTACACCACCAACGTGCCCACCGACGATCAAGGAAACACTCAGGCCCTCGGTCTGACACCTCTGCGGCACGCACAGCGCAATCGGTCTTCCGCTGGTCGCCTGACGTGGGTCTCTCCGGCTGCCGTGCGGGTCCCGCTAATCCACGGCCTCTTGCCGGCCTGCCTCGCCTGGCCGCGTTGCACCGCCCTCAGTGTCTGCAATACCCTTCCCCCCTGTAGCCACTCACCGCGTCCACTCCTCTCCGCGGGAGCGCCGGGGGGGGGGGGTCCGTTATACCCGATCTGGTCCTGCTAGCACTCGCACCGGAGGCCTTCCCGCAGCAGCCGAGGCCCAATTGCACCGTCTGCCCGCCCGGCCTCTCCGCTGTCTGGCGCGTCAGCTCGCGCCTCCCCCTGCCGCCGCCTCTGGTTTGCCAAATGTCGCTCACCGCGTTTACAAGCCTTCCTGACATGCGGCACCAATCCTCACTGCGAGCCCTCGCTAGCCTTGCCAGGTAGGTCGCTCCCCCACCACACAGCTCCGCCTGTGTTGTCTGCCCGCTGCTTCTGCAGGTAAGATCGCCCTCCGCTTGTGGCCCCGGTGCCCGTTTTTTCTGCTTGTCTCCCCTTTTCCTTTCTGTGCCCCTCGCTGCCCCATTGTCGTTGTGCCCGTGATTCTGTCTGCTTTCTCCCCTGTTTTCCTTTTTGTGCCCCTCGCTGCCCCATTGTCGCTGTGCCCGTGATTTTGTCTGCTCTCTCCCCTGTTTTCCTTTTTGTGCCCCTCGCTGCCCCATTGTCGCTGTGCCCGTGATTTTGTCTGCTTTCTCCCCTGTTTTCCTTTTTGTGCCCCTCGCTGCCCCATTGTCGCTGTGCCCGTGATTTTGTCTGCTCTCTCCCCTGTTTTCCTTTTTGTGCCCCTCGCTGCCCCATTGTCGCTGTGCCCGTGATTTTGTCTGCTCTCTCCCCTGTTTTCCTTTTTGTGCCCCTCGCTGCCCCATTGTCGCTGTGCCCGTGATTTTGTCTGCTCTCTCCCCTTTTCCTTTCTGTGCCCCTCGCTGCCCCATTGTCGTTGTGCCCGTGATTCTGTCTGCTTTCTCCCCTGTTTTCCTTTTTGTGCCCCTCGCTGCCCCATTGTCGCTGTGCCCGTGATTTTGTCTGCTTTCTCCCCTGTTTTCCTTTTGTGCCCCTCGCTGCCCCATTGTCGCTGTGCCCGTGATTTTGTCTGCTCTCTCCCCTGTTTTCCTTTTGTGCCCCTCGCTGCCCCATTGTCGCTGTGCCCGTGATTTTGTCTGCTCTCTCCCCTGCTTTCCTTTTTGTGCCCCTCGCTGCCCCATTGTCGCTGTGCCCGTGATTTTGTCTGCTTTCTCCCCTGTTTTCCTTTTTGTGCCCCTCGCTGCCCCATTGTCGCTGTGCCCGTGATTTTGTCTGCTTTCTCCCCTGTTTTCCTTTTTGTGCCCCTCGCTGCCCCATTGTCGCTGTGCCCGTGATTTTGTCTGCTTTCTCCCCTGTTTTCCTTTTTGTGCCCCTCGCTGCCCCATTGTCGCTGTGCCCGTGATTTTGTCTGCTTTCTCCCCTGTTTTCCTTTCTGTGCCCCCGCTGCCTCTCGCCATTCCCGCCGCTGCGTCCCTGCGGCCCCGCCCCCTGACCGCCCATTCGCTGCCCCTGCCTCCCGCCCCAGCTGCTCCTCCCTCCCACCTCCCCATAAATGGCGGCCGCTGCGCGGTGAGGAGAGCGACCCTTGACCTTGCCAGGTAGGTCGCTCCCCACCACACAGCTCCGCCTGTGTTGTCTGCCCGCTGCTTCTGCAGGTAAGATCGCCCTCCGCTTGTGGCCCCGGTGCCCGTTTTTTTCTGCTTGTCTCCCCTTTTCCTTTCTGTGCCCCTCGCTGCCCCATTGTCGTTGTGCCCGTGATTCTGTCTGCTTTCTCCCCTGTTTTCCTTTTTGTGCCCCTCGCTGCCCCATTGTCGCTGTGCCCGTGATTTTGTCTGCTCTCTCCCCTGTTTTCCTTTTTGTGCCCCTCGCTGCCCCATTGTCGCTGTGCCCGTGATTTTGTCTGCTTTCTCCCCTGTTTTCCTTTTTGTGCCCCTCGCTGCCCCATTGTCGCTGTGCCCGTGATTTTGTCTGCTCTCTCCCCTGTTTTCCTTTTTGTGCCCCTCGCTGCCCCATTGTCGCTGTGCCCGTGATTTTGTCTGCTCTCTCCCCTGTTTTCCTTTTTGTGCCCCTCGCTGCCCCATTGTCGCTGTGCCCGTGATTTTGTCTGCTCTCTCCCCTTTTCCTTTCTGTGCCCCTCGCTGCCCCATTGTCGTTGTGCCCGTGATTCTGTCTGCTTTCTCCCCTGTTTTCCTTTTGTGCCCCTCGCTGCCCCATTGTCGCTGTGCCCGGGATTTTGTCTGCTTTCTCCCTGTTTTCCTTTTTGTGCCCCTCGCTGCCCCATTGTCGCTGTGCCCGTGATTTTGTCTGCTCTCTCCCCTGTTTTCCTTTTTGTGCCCCTCGCTGCCCCATTGTCGCTGTGCCCGTGATTTTGTCTGCTCTCTCCCCTGCTTTCCTTTTTGTGCCCCTCGCTGCCCCATTGTCGCTGTGCCCGTGATTTTGTCTGCTTTCTCCCCTGTTTTCCTTTTGTGCCCCTCGCTGCCCCATTGTCGCTGTGCCCGTGATTTTGTCTGCTTTCTCCCCTGTTTTCCTTTTTGTGCCCCTCGCTGCCCCATTGTCGCTGTGCCCGTGATTTTGTCTGCTTTCTCCCCTGTTTTCCTTTTTGTGCCCCTCGCTGCCCCATTGTCGCTGTGCCCGTGATTTTGTCTCCTTTCTCCCCTGTTTTCCTTTCTGTGCCCCCGCTGCCTCTCGCCATTCCCGCCGCTGCGTCCCCTGCGGCCCCGCCCCCCTGACCGCCCATTCGCTGCCCCTGCCTCCCGCCTCCCAGCTGCTCCTCCCTCCCACCTCCCCATAAATGGCGGCCGCTGGCGCGCCGAAGGCGCGCCAAAGGCGAGCCCGTCTGCGCCCGTCCGCGACTGGACCGCGCCCAGCGCCAGAACCCCTGGATCCCACCGATGCATCACCACTCGACGGACCTACGACGCCGCCACACTCACCGCACTCAATGCCGGCCGGAACCCTGCCTGCTACCGAGCCTCACCGAGACGCACCCACGGACCCTTCACCTGCCAAACCTGCCGATTCACCTGCCCCCGGACGTGCACCACCTCCGCCAAGTCGAGCACCAGCAGCAACCACCTGAAATGCATCCTGCTGAACACCCGCTCCGTCCACAGGCACGCCGTGGAACTCTGGGACCTGCTCGACGCAACAGCACCGGACATCGCCTTCCTCACCGAAACCTGGATGAACGCCTCCTCAGCGCCCGACATCGCCATAGCCATCCCGGACGGATACAAGATCACCCGGAGGGACCGCGTCAACCAGACGGGAGGAGGCATCGCCATCGTACACAAGAACACCATCCGCATCTCGACTAACTCCGACGAGACCTTCACCGCCGCCGAACACCTACACTTCCAGATACACACTGACCCCAAGACCACCCTCCGAGGCACCCTCATCTACAGACCCCCGGGACCACGCACACTATTCAGCGAAGACATCGCAGACTTCATCAGCCCGCACGCCATGCCCTCCGCCGATTACATCCTCCTAGGGGACCTCAACTTCCACCTGGAGAACAACAACGACAGAAACACCACCGCCCTGCTGGACAACCTCGCCAACCTCGGACTCAAGCAACTGGTGAACACGCCCACCCACTACGCCGGCCACACGCTTGACCCCGTCTTCTCGTCCAGCAAGCACATCTCCTTCAGCCACGCCACCGGACTCCACTGGACCGACCACAGCTGCGTCCACTTCAGCTTCAGAAAGACTACGACCCACCACCACCCGCAACAGGCTCCCCGCCGGAGCTGGAGCAAGATCACCGCCGAGCAGCTCACCGCCTCCCTCAGCCAGAACACACCCACCAACACAACGGACCCAAACGAAGCAGCCAGCAACCTCGCCAAGTGGCTGACCGCCTGCGCCGACGACCTCGCACCACTAAAAACCCTCCCAGCAGACCCGGAAGCAAGAAAACCCCTTGGTTCACCAACGAACTCAAGGAATCCAAGAAGAACTGCCGCACTCTCGAGAAAACCTGGCGACTCGACCAGACCACAGACAACAGGACCGCCCTCAAGCACGCCACCCGCAAACACCACCAGCTGATCCGTGCCACCAAGAAGTCGGCACTCAAAGAACGACTGGACAACAACGCCCATGACAGCAAGGAACTTTTCAGCATCGTCAAAGAGTTCTCCAACCCCAGCGCCGGAAACAACGACATCACCCCCTCGCAAGACCTCTGCAACTCACTCTCCGCGTTCTTCCACCGCAAGATCACCGACATACATAACAGCTTCGACGCACAAACAACGCACCCTACCACCGAACCAACGCCCGCCACCACCACCCTCTGCAACTGGACCCCGATCAGCACCGAAGACACCACCCGCACGATGAACTCCATCCACTCCGGATCACCAACCGACCCCTGCCCACACCACGTCTTCAACAAAGCCGACGCCACCATCGCACCCCATCTCCGGGACATCATCAACTCCTCCTTCCACACCGCCACCTTCCCGGAGAGCTGGAAGCACGCCGAGCTTACCGCCCTCCTGAAGAAACCAACGGCGGACCCCACCGACCTTAAGAACTACCGTCCCATCTCGCTCCTTCCGTTTCCGGCCAAAGTCATCGAGAAGACCGTCAACAGACAGCTTGCCGCCTTCCTCGAGACGAATGGATCCCTCGACCCCTCGCAGTCCGGGTTTCGGGCCAACCACAGCACCGAGACCGCCCTTATCGCAGCCACCGACGACATCAGAACCCTAACCGACAACGGGGAAACAGCTGCCCTCATCCTCTTGGACCTCTCCGCGGCGTTCGACACCGTCTGCCACCGCACCCTAGTGAAGCGCCTCAGCAACATCGGAATCCGAGAGAAAGCACTGGAATGGATCATCTCGTTCCTCGCCGGAAGAACCCAGAGAGTCCGCCTCCCCCCGTTCAGATCCGAAGCCACCGAAGTCATCTGCGGCGTTCCACAGGGATCCTCACTCAGCCCAACCCTCTTCAACGTCTACATGAGCCCCTCGCAGCCATCGCACGCCGACACAACCTCAACATCATCTCCTACGCCGACGACACCCAGCTGATCCTCTCCCTCACCAACGACCCCACCACCGCCAGAGCCAACCTACATGACGGGATGAGAGACGTCGCCGACTGGATGAGGAACAGCCGCCTTAAACTGAACTCAGACAAGACGGAAGTCCTCATCCTGGGCTCATCACCCTCCGCCTGGGACGACTCCTGGTGGCCCCCGGCCCTGGGCACCGCGCCCAAGCCAACGGACCACGCACGCAACCTGGGCTTCATCCTGGACTCCTCCCTGTCGATGACCAGACAAGTCAACGCCGTCTCATCTTCATGCTTCAACACCCTGCGCATGCTCCGCAAGATCTTCAGATGGATCCCCACTGAAACCAGGAAGACCGTCACCCAGGCACTCGTCACCAGCCGACTGGACTATGGGAACACCCTCTACGCCGGAACCACAGCCAAACTTCAAAAAGACTCCAGCGCATCCAGAACGCCTCCGCACGACTCATCCTGGACATCCCCCGACACAGCCACATCACCGGACACCTGAAAGACCTGCACTGGCTCCCCGTCAGCAAGAGAATAACGTTCAGACTCCTCACCCACGCACACAAGGCCCTCCACGACCTGGGCCCAAAGTACCTCAACGACCGCATGACCTTCTACACGCCCACACGCCAGCTACGATCAACCAGCCACGCCCTCGCCACCGTACCACGCATCCGCAGAACCACCGCCGGAGGAAGATCCTTCTCCTACCTGGCAGCCAAGACCTGGAACTCCCTCCCCACTCACCTTCGGCGAACCCAGGACCATCTCTCCTTCAGGAAGCAGCTCAAGACCTGGCTGTTCGAGCAGTAACTTACCCCCTCCCCCAGCGCCTTGAGACCCTCCCGGGTGAGTAGCGCGCTCTATAAATGCCGTGATTGATTGATTGATTGATTGATAGCCGCGCTCCGCACTGTCAGCGTGTCGGCTAGGCGGCTCCGGCCGCCATCTTGGGGTGATTTTTCCTCGGGGTGCCAACGGGCTCCGTAACTGTCTCCTTCGTGACGCCTCAAACTCTGGGCACTGCCAGTCGGAGCACAACCACTCCGGTGCCCGATTCTGTCACCAGGTGCCCCGCCGAGCGTCGGATGATGCCGGATTTTGGGCTGACTCACCGGCCGCTAGCGCAGCTCTATTAACTTGCGGCCATCTTCCGCGGCAGCAGGCCACGCCCCCGCTGATAAACCATTTTCTACTAGTCAGTCAGTCAGTCAGAAAACTTTATTCGGCAGACAAGAGCCAAAAAAGTAAACATAGTCAAGAAAAAAGGACACAAATACAGAATTGACACATCAATACAAAAAACATTGAGTCACTAGATTAAAATACCAATACAAAACAGGTTAAAAAGAATCTCATTTAGCCATTTCATCATTCATATAAAAATCGTGGAGTAGTGCAAATAGTGTAAAGTGCAAAAAGTACTAAGTAAAAGTCCACGGCTAATAAAAAAAAAAAAAAAAGTTTCAAAGGGGTACTTTAACATAAGTGGCAAGTTTATTCTGATAGCGGCAACTTTTTCCTGTGTCTAACGGCCGCTGTTAAGAAACTAGCCACACCCAATGATACCACAGGGGAGGGTAACATCTGGAGATAGACCAAGGCCGGTCTTACTTGAACAAACCACCGTTCTCTAAGGAGCGGTAAAATGTATTTTTTACGCTGATAAGCATAAAAGGAACAGAAAAACAAAAAGTGTAATGTATCCTGATCCGAGAAATTGTCACAGGGACACGGTCTAAGTAAGCCGGGTTTAGAATAACCTTGGGGAAATGCCAAGAGCCAAGGAACCAAGTTAAATCTGAATCTAGTCAAAACAAATCGATGGTATGCTTTGCTGACATAAGATAGATATGGCTGCATCTGCGAGCCCAGGGACAATAAAATAAATCGTCTCACTGAAGGTTTACTTAGTTCCGTCTCCTCCCTCATACTCTGCCGCTTGTCCAAGAACTGCTTTTTCACTTCTTTAATTGCAGTCTTGGTCAGGACACCTGGGCTCGGGAACAAATCAGGGCGACCTAACCATCTAGTCTGTTCCATGACATATTTCAGCCATGGGATGGGTAACACCCCCTCCAGTAACATACAGTCCCCAATGATTAGTTGATTAAGATTAGGGGCCGGATTTGCCCATACTCTTAGCCAGCGTAACAATGGGGCAACCGCGATCTGGTCTGATATATAACCCGTTCCCAGTTCTTCATGTAGATTAAAAACAGGGGTTGCGGTAGGGACCGCCAGAAGTTTGCGCATAAAGTTATTCTCAGTCACCTGGATCCCCTTAACGTCCTTGTATCCCCAAATGTCACACCCGTATGTAGCCATCGGAACACATTTTGCATTATAGACTTTTAATAATGCAGGTAGTGGCTTTGACCCCAGTCTTTTGGCAAAATTTAGAGTGGCACCTGCTCCTCGGGCTAATGTATTTTTTTTTAATAAAAGTTGCGTGCACCAAGATCCTCGCTCATCAAAAACCACACCTAAATACGGAAACGTAGGCACTTTAGTTAATTCTGCCCCCTTGCAGTAAAACTTAGTCTTGGCCACCCTTCCCAGCCCTATGGTCATGGTATGAGATTTCTTAAGATTTGTGGTTAGGTCTAGTGACTCCATAAAATTAGTAAAACAATTTAAAAGACGTTGAAGGCCCAATGCGGTTCTTGCCAGTAGGACCGCATCATCAGCATATAAAAGGGCTGGGATCATTTTAGAACTGGCTTTTGGTACATCTTTGCAGCAGGCTGTTAGGGAGTCTCCTAATTTATTAATGTACAGTGTAAACAGCAGTGGAGCCAAAATGCATCCCTGCCGGACCCCCCTTTTTACTTCCCATGATTTTGTCAAGCTGCCATCAGTATTATACCGTACAGCAGCTGTGGTATTATCATGCGCTACTTGCAGGTAAGAGACCAAGTCTGCATCTATCCCCAGTTCACGTAACACCCGCCATAATTTGGTCTATTGACATAGTCAAAGGCTGAGGTTAGGTCCATGAAGGCAAGGTGTAAGACTCCCTTCCTGGCGATAGTGTACTTCCCGATAACTAACTGGAGATTAAGACACTGGTCCAAGGTCCCCTTCCCCTGTCTAAAGCCATATTGCAAATCTGAAATAATATTAGCTTGAACGAGATAAGTAGTTAGGCGATCCAAAATTACCTTCCCTAATGTTTTTGCTACAGAATCTAAAAGGGAGATTGGTCTATAGCAGGCGGGATCCGCCCGGTCTCCCTTTTTAAAAAGTTTCAGGGTGATCGTACGCCTGAATTTAGGTGCAATTTGAATTGCGTCTGAATCTTCTTCTCCGTCTGAGACTTGTAGATTTACTACTGGGTTATCTCCGCCCTCAGTCATGTTTAAAACAGAGAAGTTTGTTCAAGGGAACTAAGATAAGGTATTATTTGCACAATTTAGGAACACTGTGTCCTTCAAGCTTGAGTAACCGACAGCTAATAAATAGGATTTTTCGCCTACTCAGCTGTGGCGGAGTTTGTGCCCACCCACTCCAGACGTCTCTGGTGTTTTGTGAGTAGGGGTCTCTGAGAATAGCATGACTGAACTACTCAGATTCTATTGTTAAATAAGTTCCCAACCAACGTTGGTGGCGCCATGTCGTGTAGTTCCTATATATAATCTATACAGAATCTGCGCGTTTGGATAACATGAACTGTGGGCTTGGTGGCAGACTGACTCTGAACACCCCAACCGAAAATGTTAGCCTGTTTGCATTTGCTAGCTCACAGTGCCACTAGTGTCTCCTCTTATCGGGGAGAGAATAGTTTCTGGCAACCTCAGAACATGACAACCCTGATCCCTCAGGATCGTCGAAACAATGTACTACTTTTCGCTCAGTCACTCGTGCTCACTTATTCGGCCTCAGAGAATTACACAGAAGAAACAGTCGGGCGTGTTACAATAAGAATTTATTGCACAGTTGTACTTCTAGTGTAAAATAGATGTGCTGCAATAATTGTTAGACAGTAGCAGATATATATAATCAGCAGTATAGTGAATATAAATGAATAGTACAGTTCTACCATTTTGCAATAATCATAAATGCATACATGGATATAAAATGCATGATAAAAGAAAGCGCGTATTCCTACGATGCCTATCTAGATGTACCTAACTGTACCTAGCATGTGAGTAGGTGTGAAGCCAAGAATCCCTCTTGGATTTAGTCGAACCCCATTACCTGAAGTGTGAGAGTGTGGAACCCCGTCCTGGTCTCGAGTTGGACACACCGCAAGGGATGTGTTAAACCACTGTCAGCTGGAGCGTCTGCATGCAGGAGCCTCAGCGTCTCTGGTCATTGTGTCGGCCTGGAAGTCTCGCTTCCCTCTGACTAACACTAGCAAGATGTGCTATATTTATGCAGAAAGTATCTAGGGTTCCTTTGTCCCTCGTTTCTTGTGTTAGCCATTGTTGGATTTGAGGATGACGTATAGGATGAACCTTGTACGTAGATATTATGCAGGTGGTGTAGCCCCAGCCTGGTTTCCAAGAACCCTTATGAATATTCATTCATACTGTGTGAGCCTATTGATTAAGTTATAGGACACTATTGTTCAGGGAGAAACCCTCCTTCTGCTCCCAGGACCAGAACTAGGTAAAGGTTCAATCCTAAAAGGTCCATTACTGTGTAGTGTAGGGGAGGTAATGTAGGTGAAGGTGTATTATTACCCGGGCCTATATTAGGGTACCTATATGAAACATAACAAAGCTACTAACCTCCAAGACACCCTAAAGATTATACAGCTCCCCCAACTGATAGCTGCCTTCACCCATTTATTGGGACACACCCTTGATGGGATCTGCACGAACCATCGTTGGTTAGCTCCTGGAGCTCCTATTATTCAATTTTGATCTGATCACTGTTTAGTCCCCTTCAATCTATCAATCAGTACCCAGGATCCACTTTCTCGTACTAACAGCCTTACCCCCATCACCCTGCACAAACGGGGAAGAATGAAATCAAACCTGAACCTCAGTACTCGACTGTCCACCACTGTTCCAACTCTCAATAGCAAGTTAATCGAAGACCTTAATTCCTTCAATACATAGATCACCAACAGAGCCAGTGAACTAGCACCTCCTATCTGCCCTGTAAAGGCTGGCCAAAGCAATCCACACCGTGTTTCTCCCCGGCCCTAGTGGAACAAAAGTGCCACAACAAACATCTTGACTGCAAATGGCACCAGACCTACAAAGCAGAAGACCTGTCCCACTTTATAGAGGCCCAGAAATCTTACCGCAAATCGCTCAAGAAAACCAAAAAATCTTATTTCACTACCAAAATCAAAGAGACACATCACAACCCAAAAACCATCTTCAACATCACTAAAGCTTTCCTTCAGCCTAAAGCCCTTTCAAGAGAAATTCCTCCATCCCAGGCACTTTGCGACCAGATCTCAGCCTTTTTCCAGGACAAGATCCAGGCCATACAACAGGAGTTCACATCCATCCCCGCAATCAACTCTATAATCACCCCACCAAACAATTCCCAAAACACTACTAATCTGGTATTGACTGCATTTGAAGATATTTCCTTAACCCACTCATGACAAACCATTCTCTCCTGCAAGTCTGGTTCCCCCTATGATCCTTGCCCGCAGGCCATATTGCATCAGGCCATAGATATTGTCAAACCACTTATTAATCAGATTCTCAATACATTCCTCGCCACAGCAGAAGTACCCCCAACCTAAAACTGGCAGATGTTAAACCTTTACAAAAAACGCCTTGAGAAGACCCCACCACTTTGTCCAATTTCCCTTCTATCAGTCTTAACTAAAGTACTGGAAACAATTGTAAACCAGTAGCTCCTCACCTTCCTCGAAAACTCTCATTCACTTCACTCTCAGCAATTAGGCTTCAGACCCAAACATTCCACAGAGTCAGCCTTACTTGAGATCTCAGAAACCATCAAAATGACCCTCGATGACGGAAACAATGCGGCGTTGATACTGGTGGATCTCTCCATAGCATTTGATACTATTTCAGATGCTATCCTCCTCCAGCGGATCCAGAACATAGGGGTCTCCCATAAGGCCCTATCCTGTATCAAATCATTCCTGACTGATAGGACACAAATAGTTGTTTTAGGAGAATTATCTTCAACAGCGAGATCGGTCACTATGGGAGTACCACAGGTTTCATTCCTTAGCCCCACCCTTTTTAACATCTATATGGCCCCCCTCATCTCTCTGATTGCCTCAAACGGAATCGCCACTACTTCATATGCGGATGATACACAGTTGATCCTCTCCCTACATAAGTGGTCATTCACATCAGAACACAACTTTTAAAACTGTTTCTCCAACATTATCCTTTGGATGCAAAACAATCACCTCAAATGGAACTAAAAAAAACAGAAATTCTACTTTTCGGAAAATTTAACGTATTCTGCCCAATACGATAGTGGCCCAACTCTGTCCCTCCACCCCCTGGCACTGTGGAAGTAACAAAGAATCTCGGGGGGTCAAATTTGACACGATCTCTCTTTTCATCCACAAGCCTCAGCTGTGGCAAGCATGTGTGTCAATCTGGTTAAATCCCCCCAAAAATTATTTCACTTCCTCCCCCTTGCCGCCAGGAAAACCGTAGCCTTTGCTCTAATCACGTCAAGACTTGACTACTGCAAAACAACATGGGGCAGCTAGATTGGTGCTGCAACTTCGTAAGTGGAGTTTTGCATCGGCGGCCCCACAAAAACTCCACTGGTTATCCATCCACAAAATAATCCTATTCAAGATCCTGCTGTTAGTCTTCAGAGCCTTTAAGTCCAATGGCCCCAAATATCTCATGGTTTGGTTCTGCCACTACAAGACCCAGAGAACATTGAGAACCTCAAACGCAAATCTTCTGAGGCCCTCTTCCTTTAGACTAAAAACCCAAAGGGGAAAGTCCTTTATGGTGCTAGGCACTAAAGCCTGGAACCAACTCCCCAACTCTCTCCGTTTCATTTAACAGGAAGAAATATTCGAAAAATCTTTAAAGATCTGGCTCTTTCTTGTCCCTGATACTCTATGTCACTCCTTATCTAACCAACTTAATGCTTTCAGGTAAGGATCCCTGTTGTTCCCTAGCACAGCGCCAGGATGCTCAATCACAATTAGCAGGGTGCTCTAGAAGTGCAACATTCATTCATTCATTTAGCTTCAAAATGGACATTAAAACTCTTCTCTCCCAAAGACATTTTTCTCCATAATCACTCCTTGTCATACATGTCCTCACATTTAATGGCGTGACCCTGATTGTTGCATGGCACTCTCGAAATTTATAATGACCTTTCTGCTTTAACTGTAAATTTGTAATAAGTTTTTGTGTAACCGTAATCGTGTTAAATTTTCTAAATATGTAATTTGTAAGGAATATGTAATTTGTAAATATTCAACTTTCACCATGAGTAACCGTAGTAGCAATGCATATTGTCACGTACTACCTTGTGTTGTAATGTACTTAGGCAGTCTCAGCTAGGCTGGGTCTACAGCTCATAATGACACCTATGTATTCCACGATGACATAGGATTGTTCTATGGGGTGATCTGTCAGTTGACTGACCAGTTGTGCCTGGCAGGACTGCGGTGTGGGGATTTACCTCTGTTTAATAAACCATCTTACAGAGTATGCAGTGTTCGAGGCACCATTGAATAATATACTCCGAATTTCTGTTGTAATGAGGTAGGTCAGCGCGTGGCACAACGTGGCACGCGACATACCCCTTTCTGTAGCGCGTGGCACAAGGTGGCACGAGACAACTCCATGATGTAAACGCATTCCCCTATTTTCATTGGTACTCCCTGTCACCCCATACTCCTGACATTCTATCTGTGTCCGTTACCTGTGAGGTGTGGGCAGTTACTTAGAAGCCAGCATCTACATAAGACGTGTAAGGGGTTTGTTGGAATAAACTCACTTCATTTCACCATTCCACGCGTCTTTTCAACATTTCGACAAAGTGGCGACGAGCGGATCCATCCCCATGTGATGTCAATGAGGATCTCAAGAAGAATTTTGGGGTGAATTTCAAAAAATGTTGCTTGGCTGACTCGATGTCCTGACAGCTTCTTCTGGATAATATCCTGTGTGTGTGGTTAACCTTAGGCGACATCTTTTGCGGTGAGAGAGGTGCACTTGCACCGTTTGTCGGAGCTACTGCTGCGCGGAGCGTATGTGGCATGCAAGATCAAGGGAGATGTTTGCATGGAGAAAGCCTGAGTGAAATGATGACGTGAAGCGCACGTCATCAACGGAAGTTCGAGCACGCATCCTCCAGCAGTGTGTGCCCATCGCCTGTTGAAACATCACGTTAAACGACGCTGGCGGCAATTTTGATTTACTCATTGAGTGCGCAGCCTTGGTTGGAGTTATCAGGCTGAACTAGGTATCATTCTTGATCCTAATTGTGCTGACCCAGTTCTTTCAATTAATGATCTAGACAAGAATAATTCAAACATCCATGAGGAATACCCTGAGGTATTTTCTGGCACAGTGGGTTTATTAAACAATTTTGAACATCGAACAGAAATGAAACTCAATGCTTCACCTTGCATACACAAGGTTAGACACCTACCAATTTCAATTAGAGAAAAAGTACAAAATGAACTTAAAAAACTAGTCGATGATGGCATCATTGAGAAGGTGGAGTCTAGTGAATGGGTGTCTCCATTGGTGGTTGTTAAGCGCCCTAATGGTAAAGTCAGACTCTGTATTGACCTCAGAGATCTCAATAGAAATATACTCGTCGATCAATTTCCCCTGCCTCGCATTAACGAGGTGTTTAGTGTCACCAAAGGCATATGTTGGTTCTCTACCATCGATTTAAAATCAGCATACCACCAAGTACCTTTGCATGAGGATAGCAAGAAATATACCATTTCATAACACCCTTTGGTTGTTACCGCTATACCTGTGTACCATTTGGCTTGGCGTCTGCCGTCGCACTCTTTCAAAGAATAATGTCCAATATTTTTGAAGGTGTGGTCGGCGTAATATTTTTCCAAGATGATATTTTGGTCATGGGTATTAATAAAGCAGAACATGATGTGCGATTAAGACACGTTTTTGAGATCCTAAAATCAAATGGGTTAAAAGTTGAACTAAATAAATGTAAATTTTCTCAAAGTGAAGTTGTGTATCTGGGTCACAGCATCAGTAGAGATGGAGTTAAACCCAAACAAGGTTTAGTTGAAGCAATTGTTAATGCACCCTGCCCAACTAGCAAAGATGCTTGGTTTAACTGAATACTATTCCAAGTTTAATTCGTAATTTTTTCAGAGAAAACATACCACATAAGGCAGCTTCTTAAAAACAGGGTAAAATTTGAATGGTCCGAAACGTGCCAGAATGCTTTTGATAATATCAAAAATGAAATATCCAATGCATCCTTCCTTAAAGGTTTTGATCCATCAGCACACATAATTATTACCACTGATGCTAGTAATAAAGGAATAGGGGCAGTCTTATCGCAGAGAGATGACAAAAAAAACGAGTGGGTAGTTGCTTTCGCTTCACGCTCTCTTACAACAGCAGAAGAGAAGTATTCTGTTATTGAGGGTGAAGCGCTAGAATGTGTGTGGGCACTCAACCATTTTCGTTTGTACATTTGGGGTTACCGTGTACTACTACGGTCTGACCATAAACCGCTTGTTAAAATTCTATCCACAGCAGGACTTCAGAATGCATCTCCAAGATTAAGTAAAATGTCTGTTAAACTACTAGATTACACATATGAAGTAGAATACTGGCCTGGTGTTAAGAACAGGGTCACAGATTTTTTGAGCAGATTGCCGTTGGCCCATGTTGACGGAGAAAAACATCTGAATGATGATGACAAAGTAGCTTTACTCTTCTGTCAAGGGTTGGATAGAATTCATTTATCTGAATGGAAAGAGCATATGTACAGAGATAGTACTTTACAGCGCATTTGTAAATTCATTAACAGCAAATGGCCAGAGAAAAAGAATCTTAATTTGAATGAAAGAGTCTATTGGGAACTCAAGAATGAGTTGTGCGTTGAGTATGACTTACTATTTTGGATGGGAAAAGTGGTTCCCCCAGTCAGTTTAAGGAAAAGGTTACTCAAACTCTGCCATGAAGGTCATCTTGGTATTTCCAAAACTAAACATAGGATAAAAAGTAATTACTGGTGGCATGGCCTTGACAAACAAATCCAAATTGTAGTCAGAGAATGCGTAGCTTGCTGTGACTCTGACAAGAGTCTTAAAACATTTAAAGTTTCTTTAAACCCCATCGAATGTCCAAGCATGTCCTGGGAAAGGGTTGGTCTTGACATTTTGGGACCTGTAGAAGGTCATGATGGCACAATTAAATATATTTTGGTTCTGATGGATCATTTCTCTAAATGGCCAGAAATTAAAATAGTTCCCAATGCTGATTGTGCCAATATAATCAAGTTCCTTGACAAACTCTTTATGAGTGAAGGATTACCCAAATGCATGATAAGTGACAACGGACCACAATTCACGTCCACATCTTTCAAAAGTTTTCTGGAGAGAAATTGTATCAAGCACAACACCACTTCATTGTACCACCCTGAAGGAAATGGTCTTGTTGAGCGTTTCAACCGAGTACTGAAAGGGTGCATACAATTGTCTAGGAACAGTAATTTGAGTTGGGAAGATGAGATCTTCAAGTTAATCTGAGCGTACAGAATAACACCAAGGGGCCGATTCCGATTCCGGCCGGAAATCTCTCCGACCGAGCCGGACCCGGAGAGAATTCCGACCGAATCGGACCCTAGCAGTCCGACCGAACGAGTACGATGCGCACGCATACTATCGGACTCGAGTCGGTCGGACTCCCATTGAAGTCAATGGGAGCCGGTCGTACAACGCGTACGCGGGCTCCCATTGACTCAATGGGTGCAAGGCGGACAAGGGCGCCCCCTACAGCGTGTACGCGTCCATGCGCATCGCGGCGGACATGCACAGGTAGGGGGGACCCATGGGTCCCCCCTGTGTGCGACTCGCGCGCCTACGCGTACAGGGGGGTCCGATGCGGACCCCCAAAGTCCGGCTCCGACAGCTTTTTCGAGCCGGACGGCGCGAGTCGGTCGGACTCGCTCGCGGCGCGCATCGTACTTACTCCGGCCGGGAAACGTCTCCATAGCACGGTGCGAGTCGTGTCCATGCGAGTCGGTCGGAGCGTGTTGAAGCCGCGTTCGAGTCGGTCGGCGATTTCGCGGGTGCTTGCATCGTACTCGCTCGGCCGGACCCGCGTACGATTCGGTCGGGAAACAGGGCTCCGAATCGGATCCGGTGAATCCGAATCCGATTTGGAGCACTACCGGCCGAGATCGGAATCGGCCCCCAAGTGTCATCACAAGCAAAAGTCCATTTGTTTTGATGAGAAGTAGACAGGCCTTAAGCAAAGATCTTGGTTGGATGCCTGTTTCGAAACAAGTGGAATGGTCACCAGAATCAGTGAGGATAAAAATTGCTTTAGCTCAAACGTGCTACAAAGACTGATACAACAAAAAACATGGACTCAAATGTCATTTATTCAAATGTGGGGATTTGGTTATAGTACGTTTAGAAAAAAAGAACAGGAAAGGTGAGAGTAGGTTCACTTGTCCCCTACGGATTTGCAAGCTTTTTCGTAAATCTGCTGAACTGAGTGATCGCAAGGTCTGGCACATGAACAGGCTTGCCAAATATATAGCTGGAGCAGGATCACCACAGAAAATCCAGGGCAAATGGAATTTTAACAGTGATTTGTGGTTGGATTTTGATGAGTCTGTAACCAAATCTCAAACTTCTACACATAACAATGAAAGTATAAATAATAGAAGAAGTACTGTTGTTAATGTATTTCCATTGTCTACTGAACCTTCCTGCAATCTTGTGCCACACCATGGGGATGAGCATGTCTCACCCTCTGAATTAGATGGCATTAAAGCTAACCAAGGCGCTACAGGAAGATTTGGCAGAGCTAGTATCA